>CM060363.1:79611998-80342067 GCA_030545235.1 Helianthus tuberosus
TAAGACCCATTAGGAATCAAATAGGTTATTAAAAACTTCGTTCCAGATTTAGGAGCCCAGTAAAAGCTACCTGTGTTTGCTGATTGATATACGGCTGAGAATAATATTATATTTTTGCTCAGTTAAATTCTTTTAACTTATTTTCCGTTATACGGGCTTGGGATAAGGTATTTAATAATACCGCTTGGTCGGGTATTGAATCTTTAATCGATTAGTGGTTAAATCATTGAGATAACCCGTTTTAATCTGTCTTGTTTGATACAAAGCATTTGTGGGTTAATGACCGTGTCCTGGATATCCTTGGCTCATTCATTGAAATGGCCACGACTTAAGCACGAGGTGTAGGCATACACCTGACAGTTTCGTATGTAAAAAGATATACCCGCATGTTGAGGATAACTCGCCGTGGGTTTATATTATGTGGTGTGTCTATTAATCTTGTTCCGGCTTCTATCCCGGGTCCTGAATGTACGACAAACATATAAATCTGTATACAAGATTATTTTTAATAATTGTCCCAAGTTATAAAAGAATATTTGTGCCTTGTGCATTTAAATCAAATTTACAAACACTTTTCAAAAAGAGTCAGTTAATTGTATTTACCAGTGTAAACTGACGTATTTTTCAAAAAGATTAAGTGCAGGTACTACGCATAATGGGCTGGCTACTCCGAGTATCAAATAAAGAGTCTTGCAAGCTTTTGATGCTTGAATCTGTTGAACAATATTTCTTTTGTTTTGATCCGCCTATGGATCCATCTTACAATCCGTTGTATAATATTTTATTATACTTTCGAATCGGTTTTTAATATTATTACTTTAAGACTTCCTCTGTGCATTAAACTGTGATTAATTGTCCATGATAATATCAACTACGTCACGTTACTCCCCACCGGGCCCACCGGTAATACGTGGAAATATCGGGGTGTGACACATATATAGGGAAGGTTTATCCAGGGAAGGTTTATCTAGTGAAGGTATATATGAAACTTCATTGAAAAGAAATGTATATTCCTTACCTATAAATAGCAAGCTTAAGATTCATTTTTCCTTGCTCATTTGTTCTCTTCTTTTCTCTATACGTTGGTTCTAATCGATAATCACCCATACGATATTCTGTCCAAGCGATCAGAGAACCATCAAAGGAATGCCAAAGTGCTGCCTGAATAAGGCTATACTTTGTTAACTTACATTATGGTTCTGATCTCGTGACCATCGTTAGATTTGAATTGGTTTTACACTAATACGTATTTTACTCTGTTAAACCAAATGTTTAACTATTAGAAAGCTCAAAACTATAAACTTACTATCAAAATAGATGCTTGAGTAGCAGAAGATTCAGAACTATAAAAGTAGATGCTTAACTATCAGAAGGCTTAGAATCAGGAGGCCTGTTAAATCAAGAACTATAGACCTACAAGGTCAGCCATTCTCTTTTATCAAATGCTTTCAAAACCCTAAATGTTTTCCGGTTGTATTTACAGTGATTAAGTTTTTGTATTCTGAAATTACTGTTGGTATGTGGGGTTTTGTATACACTACTAGTCCATCGTTGCTATTGGACAAAGATTTAGCCAATAGTAATATGACCATAGTCACAGGAACTGCCACCGTGACAAATACTGATTTGAGTAATTGAAAGATATAAACAAATGTAAAAACCCTTGATGCTGTAAATTACAATATTGTGTCTTTTTATACAAATGAATGAACTCACCAGTATTTCCTACTATTTCCTACTGATAAAATGTTTTTAAACATGTTTCAGGTGAATACAGTAGATCTGAATAAGAGTTGTGATACGACACCAGAAGGCTTAAAGAAGTTGCTTATTTTATCAATTAAAATTACGAAACTTTGTATTCGGGTTTATCCCCTATTAAAAGCTAACTTTGTAAAACGTAGGTTTAATTCCCATTTTTTATAAATAAAATTCCGTTGTCTCTAAACTCTGATATTTTCCTAACTCACGGTCCTGATGAAACTTCCGCTGCAGTATTTTTAAAATAATCACCGGTACCACTCGACTGTTCACATCTCCTGTTCAGGGTGCGGTCGGGGGTTGTGACACTACTCATGTGGAAGAAGGTGTTTGAAACTGTAGAACATCTTCGTACAACGGTTCGACCCCAGGTCCGTTCACTTGTAGAACAGCTACCTAGCTAGAGATAGGCAGTGAACTTTGGCCATAAGAGAGATGGTAACTTAGGAACAATGACTGAACTACATGAATTTCAGTTCTAAGTAGCTCAGCCCCACGGTGGGGGCCACTTATTAAAACAACAAGAGTATGGCAGGGGGAAGATTCAGGATCCACCCCAGCAGATAGTTTCTTGATTGGAATCTACAAACAAAGAACACCATTAGCCTTAACGTGAGAGGTGGCCGCCCATGTTTGGACTCCGACGTGAGAATCTGTTAAGAGTTCTCTAAGAGTTAAGCATAAGTGAGAGAATAGTTTTAGAGAGACAGAGAGAGTGATGTGTGATAACTTTGGACTTGTGAGGAGGCCCCTTTATATAGGCAACGGTGTTCGCCTTGGGGAAGCCTCCTCGACAACTCATCGTCTCATTGTGGTATCTCTTATCCACTGAGATGTTGCTTGCGCAAGTAACCTTGCCTCTTTGGTAAAAGTTCTACTTTGTGAGTCTCGATGCTGCTATGTGCTTTTGAAAGTCCCATCACTTTGTCTTCGTAGGGTCGGGACTTGGTGTGAGTACAGTATTTTGAGCTTCTAGCTGCTAGTCATCAGTGCGACTGATTCTAGCTTGTTGCTTCCAGCTTCACTGGGTGGGAGCTTATGGGCACCCAAGTCATTAGTAGAACTTGTAGATATATGCTACTCCCTCCGTCCTATTAAAAGTGTCATATTTTGAATTTTCAAAGTCTTTATTTATAAACATTGACCTTTAATAATTTTGTTTGTGTTAGATAATACTTGATGAAAGTTATATGATTTGAGTGTGTTTTACAAGTGTTTTATCGGGTTAATTTTCATCAAGTTTTATATAACACAAAAAATATATAATTGAAGTCAAAGTTTATAAATAAAGACTTTGAAAATTCAAAATAAGACGCATTTAGTGGGACGGAGGAATTACATTGAATATCTTGGATATGGTCATATTGGTGGTGGGCAGGTTTACAATGTATAATTCAACATTAGTATTTATCAATAAGAATTATAAATACTGAAAATCTGAAAACTAAATGTTTTTGTATTGTACTCGTACTAATCAAAGCTAACGGACTAATACATTGTTTGATCCGGTTACAAGTATATCATTTGTTTATTAGAATAAACTAAAAAAAGTCAAAATCAAATCGAGATTCAATTCATATAATCTAAAAGTTATATCGATCAACTTGTGTTTCTTTTTTGTTTATTTGTGATGGTCCTATATATCATATATGCATCCATATGTCTCGACCTGGAATCCTATATCTTCACGTGTGGGCCAATATATCGGCCGGCTTTCAACAGTCTGAAAACACATCCCTCAACTGCTTCGGAACCGTGTGTCATTTACTCATTACTAAAATTACCACTTGCATTTTAAATACAATATATGTAAGCTTCATCAACGTTCTGGGGTTAACTTTTTAGAATATTCTTAGAAAGAATGATATAGACATCTTATTTGACTACTTTAATCATTATATATAAAACTCTATTCTAATCCTATAACTAAGTAGCAAACCAGTGAAAGATTCATCTCAACAAAACCAGCAACTTAATTTTCTAACAATCTAAACCAATCATTCACCATGATCCATTTCATCACTTGTTCTTTCCTTCTTGTTTTGATTCCTTTTGCAGCTTCATTCTCCTTCAATTTGCCAAATATCGGTCCACAAAATCAAAACCGGGAGATAGTTACAGAAGGTGACGGTGCTTATATCTCCGACGGTGGAATCCAAGTGACCCCAGATGGGATTGGTTCCAATCGGAGCCGAAAAGCAGGACGGGCGACATACATCAGACCACTACAACTTTGGGACAACAGGTCTGGTGAGTTAGCCAGCTTCAGTACCAATTTCACATTTGTGATTGATTCAGACGGGGAAAGACCGTATGGCGATGGCCTCACATTCTTTCTTGCTGATCAGAATAGTTCTGTGATGGGCGCTGGTCGGGCGATGGGACTTCCGGTCAATTTCACAACCGCTGAGACGATGAGTCGATTTGTTGCGGTTGAGTTCGATACATACTGGAATGATATTGATCCATATGTCTCTGGAAATATTACAATGGGTGATCATGTTGGTATTGATATTAATTCTATAGTCTCTGTTAGAGCTCAGAAATGGCTAAGCAATGTAACAGGTGGGGCCGTGTGTCAAGCATGGATTGCGTATGATTCAGTTTCAAAAAATCTTAGTGTTTCCTTCACCGGTTATCAAAATAATACGGTGGTGCGTCAAGATGGACTTGTTTACACAGTTGATCTTAGGAAAGAGTTGCCTGAAAGGGTTATATTTGGGTTTTCTGCAGCGACTGGAGCAGCGTTCCAGAAGCAAAATGTGAGATCTTGGAGTTTCGATAGTACAGATTTACAAGTTGATGAAAATAACGAAATGCAACCAAGCGCGAGTCCTGATCCAATAAATGGGAAAAAAAGCCAAGTGGGATTAATAGTTGGAATATTGGTTCCATTTACCTTGTTGGTTGTGCTTGCATTTGTTTGGTGGAGGAGGAAGAAGAACAGAGAAGATGAACCAGAGGATATTGCATTTAATGAAGAGATGAACTATGAATTTGAAATGGGTATTGGGGCCAAAAGATTCCATTACCATGAATTGGCTCAGTCAACTAGCCACTTTTCAGAGAAAGAGAAGCTTGGAGAGGGGGGTTTCGGGGGTGTTTACCGAGGTTTTTTGAAAGATTCGAGCACATACGTTGCAGTGAAAAGGGTGTCAAAGAGTTCAAAACAAGGGATCAAGGAATATGCATCAGAAGTCAAGATCATTAGCCGATTGAGACATAGAAATCTAGTGCAACTCACTGGTTGGTGCCACGAGAAACGAGAACTCCTTCTTGTTTACGAGTATATGGAAAACGGAAGCTTAGATTCACATCTTTTCAAGGCGAAGAGCTTGTTGACATGGGGCAAAAGGTACAAAATTGCCCAAGGTTTGGCTTCTGCTTTGTTGTATCTGCATGAAGAATGGGAGCAATGTATTTTGCATAGGGATATTAAATCTAGTAACGTGATGTTGGATTCGAATTTCAACGCGAAGCTGGGTGATTTTGGGCTAGCTAAGTTAGTTGACCACGAGAAAGGTTCGCAAACAACAATGTTAGCTGGGACCATGGGGTACATGGCTCCTGAATGTGTAGTGACTGGAAAGGCAAGCAAGGAATCAGATGTGTACAGCTTCGGAGTTGTTGCCTTGGAAATAGCGTGTGGACGGAAATGTATTGAGTTCAAGGCTGAAGAAAATAAAATACGGTTACTAGAATGGGTTTGGGAGCTCTATGGGACCCGAACCCTTCTAGATGCAGCCGATCCACGTCTAGAGTTAGATTTTGATGAAGAAGAAATCAAGTGTTTAATGACAACTGGTCTATGGTGCGTGCACCCTGACCCAGAATTTCGTCCATCAATGAGACAAGTGATTCAAGTATTAAACTTTGAAACTTCATTGCCTATACTCCCTTCAAAGATGCCAAGGGCTTCTTACTTGACACCTCCCATGCCTTCTTTGTTTGATGTGACTTCCATCATCCAAAACCAAGAATCAGGAAGCACAGAATACACAGATTCCTCAAAGCAAACAACGACATCGACGGCTTCTTCTTCTTCTCCTTCTATATCACTCCTGCATTCAATACATTGACATTTATCACAGACTACCATTTTTAAATTATTTGAACGTGATTATTTCTTGGAATATATTAGGGTTATGCTTATTATGGGCAGCTTGTTAGGGTTAGATTTTCTTCTTTGTTTATATATGCTTGTACATTGCATCATACAACTTATCATAATAAACTATCTCGTTTACCTTCACATGGTATGAGAGCTCTTGATGTTCTATTCGTGTTGTGTATATCAACTCCAATATCTCATTTACCTTCACATAAATGGGTTCTTCAAATTTACTTTTCCTCTATCCCACTACAAGAATAAAGGGTAATAGCAGCGACACCAATAGCGGCGACAAGCCATATGTCGCCGCTATTGGTCGATCTAGAACACGGTGTCCCACATTAAACCTTTCTTATCTTGATCTAACAGCTGGCGTTTAACCTAGTCAATAACGGAGACACTGAAGAGCGTTAGCGACGACGCTTGTCGCCCCTATTACCTTTTCGCAAAACAACAAGCTAAAAGCTGGATTTCTTCCCTCCTTCCCCATTTTCCCCCCAATCCTTTCATCTCTCCCACCGAAAAAAAAAAAACAAATTGCGAAAATCACTTCAAGTTCACAATTTCTTCTCCCAAATCGGTTAGTATTGTTAGTTTGTGTCGAATTTCTTCATTAATTTGTTATATATTTGTTAATTTCTTTACTTTTTTGTGTATGCATGTGTGTTTGATAGAAAATTCCGGTCACTCACCTCGTCTCCGACGTCACCACCACCTTCTAGGAGCTTCAAATAAGGTTAGTTTTCTTTAATTTTGTTAAAGATGAGAAATTGTGTAATTTTTGGTTAATAAGTATCATGGTTGCAAAAGTCGCTAGGCGCTCCCTAGTCGGTCGACCGGGGAGTTGAGAGTACTCGGCCTAGGCGGAGAGTACTCGGGGAGTACTCGGACATGTTAAATTATGGAGAAATTAGTTTTCGGAAATTAAATATATGCCAAATAACATAAATTTACTTATATTTATAACAAAATACCTGAAAATGATATTTATTCTTTAATATGATAGGCATAGAAATTATCTTTTATTATTTTTTAAGTCAAACTCGACCCGAGTTGACCTACTAGATTCGATTTTGGCCGAGTTTAACCGCGTTTCATCGATTCCGAGTAATTAGGCGGAGCTGAAGAAAGTCGCCTCGGCAGCCTACCTTGTAGCGACTACTCGAGGAGTACTCGGCCTTGGAAACCTTGTTTTACAACCATGATAAGTATATTGTTTGTGTATGTATGTGTATCTTATAAGGAGTATACACTCCTAAATCGCCCAAATTGGTTAGTGTGTGTGTATTGTTTGTATATGTCATTAATGTATGTCAAAATGTATAATGTATGTGTATTTGGTGAAAATGTGTGTATGTAAGTATATGTATCTTTGTATGTAGGTCTATGTAAGCATGTACATGTGTATGTTAGCATGTAAGTATGTATAAATTACGTGTATTTGGTGAAAATGTGTGTATTTTAGTATGTATATGTGTATGTAAGTCTATGTATGTGTGTATGTAGGTGTATGTTAGTATGCAAGTAGGTATAAATTATGTGTATTTGGTGAATACTCATCAGGTAATAGAGACGAAGGTCATTAGAGACGAAAAGTCGCTGTTAAAGGTCAACCACCAATAGCGGCAACATGGACCAATAGCAGCGACATGTGGTCAATAGCGTTCCATCAATAGTGGCGTTACAATAGCGACAAAATGTCGCCGCTATTACCAATAGCGGCGACGCTATTACCAATAGCGGCGACCATGACAGTCGTCGCCTCTATTGCCCCGTTTTCTTGTAGTGTCCCCTCCTAACATCACAACCCACATAAAACAACCTTGATATTCAAAAGCGATCAAACCCCCTACAACTAGTGGTGGAGCTTGACCAAAAGTTCCGGGGGGCAGATAGTTATGGGCCCAATTTTTTCATCCTATCGCTATGCTTCGGGTCATATGTTGGGGTTAGATTGTCGATTCGGGTCAGGTCAAACAATAATAACTCCAAATAAAACTACATAATCTTCATTCATTCAAACGACACGTTTTACACATCAAACTAAAAAAGATAAATATTGTTTAACAAAAATAAAGACCAAAATATTTATAGTGATGTGAGATAGATGGTAAGTACCTAGACGACGAATGACAAATCAGCCCGACTGATAGACAATAGGAAAATATATCTCAATCATTGCTTTCTCATTCATGTATTAGTCAATATATAGAGATGTTACAATCCCATATTTTTTGGATGAATGATGACAGAATATGTACAACTCATGACTAAAATTAATGCTAAATATATACTTTAATATATACTGTATTATACCCCCGCAGTTGAAGCAGGAGAGGAACGAATACTGAGACTGGTACGAAAATCTTCAAATAAAACTCGTGGGAGACCTTTGGTGAAGATGTCTGCAATCTGATAAAGAGATGGCACATGAAAGACCCGAACATGACCACGTTGAACCTGCTCATGAACAAAGTGAATGTCTAGTTCAATGTGTTTAGTGCGTTGTGTTGGACAGGATTCCCGGAGAGGTAAATGGCACTCACATTGTCACAGTAAACTAATGTGGCGCGAGGGGGAGGTCGATGTAGCTCGAGCAATAGATTTCGAAGCCAACGTATTTTGGCGATCACATTTGCAACTCCCCAGTATTCAATTTCCGCACTCGAGTGTGAGACGGTAGATTGACGCTTCGATGACCAAGAGATTAGATTATCGCCATAATATATGAAGTATCCGGATGTGGATCGGCGGGTATCCGGGCACCCCGCCCAGTCGGTATCAGTCTATGCTACTAAGGATATGGATGTCGTTTTCCCAAGATGAAGACCGAAGGAAGCTGTACCTTTGAGATAACGAATGATGTGTTTCAGAGCATGCCAGTGACTGGTCATTAGCGCATGCATGTGCATGCACACTTGTTGTACGACATAACTAATGTCCGGACATGTGAAAATGATGTACTGAAGGGCCCAGCGTGGCTGTGCTAAAGTAATACCCGGGCATTATACCCACTAAAATAGCAAAATTCTGCCTCGATGTAAGTATCATAACCCCCGGTTAGGTATTAGATACGCTGCCCGATTGATCTAGTGCTCCATAACGCATGTCAAGGCTTTGCCTGACTCAGTCGTTGGAGTTTTGTCTCGGGGAGGGTATAACTAATGTAAATTGGGTTATTATACTA
Organism: Helianthus tuberosus; assembly: GCA_030545235.1. Lineage (NCBI taxonomy): Eukaryota > Viridiplantae > Streptophyta > Magnoliopsida > Asterales > Asteraceae > Helianthus > Helianthus tuberosus. Next base: position 79,621,058 of record CM060363.1, read on the forward strand.
ACGCGTGTGCATTGTTTAATTAATAGATTATAACCAGGAAGTCACAAGGAAATACCTAAATTAGTAATGTGAGTAATTCCTCTTTTTGTAAACTTTTTTCACAAAACCTCAATTGTTTTAAGTTATATTTAACAGTGACTGAGTATTTGTAGTCTACAGTTATCGTCGGTATGTTGGGGTTTTGTATACAAAATTTGTTACAACACTGTGAATAGTAACATTACCACAAGTCAGGATTGACAGTGCCGTGGGTGGTAATTAAAGTAGATGTAAACAAATGTAGTTGTTGGATTTCCCTCAATACTGTAAAATGATAAAACTTGTTTTGAATAAACTGGGATTCACTCGCCAGTATTTCTTGCTGATAAAATGTTTTTAAACGCGTTTCAGGTAACAAAATGTGAAATCCAAATAGAAGCCAGCTGGAGAGCACTGAAGGCTTGGAAAAGTGGCTATAAAAGTTACATAAATAAAGAAGAAGTTTTATTTCAATAAATTAGGGTTTATCCCTATAAAGTATAAACAGATTGTAATGGAAACTTGGGATTTTCCCATGTATTTAGTAAAAATGTGTTTTTTTACTCTGATAAACTATTTCCTAACTACGGTCCTGATGTAAATTCCGCTGCCAAATTAATAAACACCGATAACACCGGCTCTAAGTAGGCCGCGGCCGCCCGCCTCCCGGGGTCGGGGTCAGGGATTGCGATAGGAGGTGGTATCAGAGCTACAGCCACTGATTTCAGCCACATAAGTGTTCTGCTGACACCAAAATTTTAATTGTGTTAGGAAATAATTATGTGCATATCTGTATATTATTGTTTTGTGTTATTTGACAGTTTGTTAGTTTACAGTATGAGTGATCAAGGACAATCGGATGCCTATCGTCAATTGTCTAGTTCTCCTAAAGATGAAGGAACTTCTTCCCAGCCTACCCCTTCGGGGTATTCAGCTGACACAGAAGAGGGGATTTTCATATTTAAGGCGCAATCCGAAGAACCATTCTCTACCAAAAAGAGAGGATGGTTCAGTCGGGGAGCACATGAGCGTAGGTAAATAATGAGGAAGTTACAGCAACAGAGGGCTTTAGCAGCCGCAAATAGGGAGATGAATGCCCAGACCCAGGACATAATCAATAGGCGATTGGACAATTTTCACATACTAGCTACTACTGCCGCAGACCCAAACTTAGAACAAATCATTACACCACAGCCACAGCCACTACCACTTTTCCCAACTCAACCCATGGAAATAGAACCTAACCAAGGAGACCAGGTTCCCATACCCGCCTTCGATCCAAACGAAATCCCTAGAGTCCCAGCACCAAATCCTCTAGACTATGACCTGTGGGAGGATAATCATAGGGATTACCGAGAACTCTACCCACTGGAGGAGCCCATACCAAACCCTGTAGCACCATACCATAACCTTGACCCTCTAGATCGATACTGGGATGCTGGTCAGTATGTTCGGGAAATACTAGAAAACCCATACCCATATGGAGAACCCGTACCATTGTACCCTGACCCAATACCAGCACCACCCCCACCCATGAGTACCGAAAACGTGCAGGAACTCCGCACTTTTGGTGATGAGTTAGTAGATGAAGGAGACAGAATAAGGCAAATACGGGAGAGGCTCGTTTGGAAGTACAACGAGCGCAATATGCAATACAGGATGAACCCCTAGTCACAATAGTAATAATATATATATATATATATATATATATATATGAGTCGTTTGAAAAAAAAAACTAAACTAAAATAGATAATCCAATAACTACTGATGCATAACTAGTATTGTATTTTAAATTCCAGTTGCAGTTTGTAATAGATATAGATATCTATAAAATAGAGTAAATGTCGAAATGCACGACGGTTTTGTTCAATGTGTTGTTTGTGTAATTGTTGGCATTACATCTTGTTCTGTGATATTAATATTTGGAAAATGTTTATAATCTAGATGGACAACGAAGTGAATCAAGAAAACCCGAATAACGATAATAACGGGAACCAATTAGATAACAGTACCATCCAACACATAGTGGCACAAAGGATTATAGATGCTATGCCATATATTATCAAAACGGTTAAGGAAGCAGAAAATAATAAAAGTAACAGTGGAAGTAAACGACCACCTACTTTGCAAACCAATAGAATTCTCTGGCAATGAAGGAGCCATTGCAGCTCTACGTTGGATAGAAAAGACCGAGACAGTCTTAAAAATAAGCAAGTATGCAAAGAGGAAGATAAAATCATGTTTGCTTCTAATCTTTTAAAGAGTGCCGCTTTAGAATGGTGGAATACTATTCTCCAGTCTAGGGGAAGTGACAGAGCCTATAATATGGAATGGAATGAATTTAAGAGCATGGTCAAAAGGAAATTCTGCCCTCCCAATGAAAAATAACAAATTGCTAATAAGTTCTTAAACCTTAGAATGACCGGAGTAGACTGTAAGGGTTACACTACCGTATTCTTTGAATATGCTAGAATAGTGCCAACCCTAGCTTCACCAGAACCAGTATTAATCTCTCGTTACATCTGGGGATTAATCAGTGAGATTACACATGTAGTTAAGGCAGCGAGACCACAAACCATAGAAGAAGTTGTAGAACTAGCAAATACCTTGACTGATGAACTAGTACATACGCAAGAAGAAAACTAGAGGAAGAACCTAGTCCAAAAGCTTACCCAGGAATTTCGCTACGGTAATTCCAACCGTGGGAAAAACATAGGTTCTACCTCCGCACCTTACTATAAGTCCTGCAAGAAGAAGCATTCAGGAAAATGTTCCACATACTGCAACTTCTGCAAGATAGCGGGACATAAGGAAGAACGCTGTAGGAAGAAACCTAGCAATGGAGTATGCTTCAATTGTGGAGAAAAGGGGCATATTAAGCCGAACTGTCCGAAACTAGCTCCAGCCATGAACAACAAGACTACTAAGAATACTAGAACATTTGTTCTGACAGCTGAAGAAGCAAAGATGATTCCGGACGTGATTGCCGATACGTTTTTAGTTAATGATGTTTTTGCTAAAGTATTATTTGACTCTGGTGCGAACCAAAGTTTTATTAATACTTCATTTTACAAACTTCTCAATCAACCATTAACTAAACTTCAACAAGAATGTCTAGTTGAAACGGCAAATGGGAATCCATTAAGATCACTGAAATCTTGTAGGGAGCAAGAATAGAAATTTTAAATCAAGATTTTATTGCTAATCTTTATCCAATGAATCTGGTTGGATTTGATATTGTATTAGAAATGGATTGGTTAATAGCCAATAAAGCCAATATTTTATGTGATCAAAAGTCAATACAAGTAAGTTCACCAAAGGGTGAAAAGATCACAATTAAAGGAAATAAGCCATCTCGATCCACGAAATTCATCTCTGTGATGAAAACAGCGAGTTATGCAAGAAAAGGGTCACTAGTGTATATGATTTCCATAATCATTAACACTAAAGGAAAAGAATTGAAAGATATTCCCGTAGTATCTCAATTCTCAGATGTGTTTCCAGAAGAATTACTAGGACTGCCGCCGGACAGGGAAGTCGAATTCAGAATTCATCTACTACCAGGAACAACACCAATTGCCAAGGCACCTTACCATTTGGCACCAGCAGAGATGCAAGAACTGAATAAACCGTTAGATGAACTTCTAGAAAAAGGATTCATGTAGCCTAGTTCATTGCCAAGGGGAGCACCAATCTTGTTTGTCAAGAAGAAAAACGGATCAATGCGTATGTGCATTGATTACCGAGAATTAAACAAAGTCACGATTAAAAATCGGTACCATTACCGAGAATCGATGATCTGTTTGATCAATTGCAAGGAGCTCGATTCTTTTCTAAGATCAATTTACGCTCGGGATATCATCAACTGAAAGTACAGGAAGAGGACATTCCTAAAACTACCTTCAGAACAAGGTATGGCCATTATGAATTTACAGTCATGCCATTTGGTCTCATCAATGCTCCAGCTGCATTTATGGACATGATGAACTGAATATGTAAACCATATCTGGACAAATTCATAATTGTCTTTATAGATGATATTCTCATTTACTCTTAGAGTAAAGAGGAACATGCAGCGCATCTGCTTACACTCCTAAATTTGCTGAGAAAAGAAAAGCTTTACGCAAAATTTTCAAAATGTGAGTTTTGGTTAGAAAAATTACAATTCCTTGGACATTTAGTTAATCATGAAGGAATTCATGTGGATCCCACAAAGATTGAGGCGATTACTAAATGGAAAGTCCCTGAATCACCAACGGAGGTGAGAAGTTTTCTAGGACTGGCAGGTTATTATAGACGGTTTATCCGAGATTTTTCTAGAATAGTCATTCCCTTAACAAAACTGACCTGTAAATTTATTAAGTTTGAATGGGGATCAAAACAAGAAGAAGCCTTTAGAATCCTTAAGAAAAGATTAACCAACGCACCCATACTAGAATTGCCAGAAGGAACTGAAGATTTTGTAGTTTATTGTGATGCTTCTAAGTTAGGTTATGGATGTGTGTTAATACAACATCAAAAGGTTATAGCCTATGCCTCTAGACAACTTAAGAATCATGAAGAAAATTACAAAACCCATGATTTAGAATTAGGAGCCATAATTTTTGCCCTTAAGATTTGGAGACATTACCTTTATGGTAGTAAGTTTACCATTTTTCACGGATCCTAAAAGTTTAAGATATGTTTTCGGGCAAAAAGAGTTAAATATGAGACAGAGACGCTGGAGGGAAATTCTTAGTGATTATGATTGTAGTATCCAGTATCATGCAGGAAAGGCTAATGTAGTAGCTGATGCTTTAAGTCGAAAGTATCATGAAAATCCAAGACGAGTACGTTCTCTCAAATTAAATCTGCAGATAGATTTAAATGAACAAATTAGAGAAGTTCAGAAATCAGTAATCAAGGACGATACTGAAAAATTGAAAGGAATTAAAACAAGGAACATATGGAATTTGGAGATTCCATAGGAAAAGAATTTGGATACCCAAACAAGGAAACCTACGCCACCGAATATTAGAAGAAGCCCATAAGTCTAAGTATACGATACATCTTGGAAATGATAAGATGTATCAAGACTTAAGAAAGAATTTCTGGTGGATAGGAATGAAAAAGCATATAACATGTTCACAAGTCAAAGCTGAACATCAGAAACCCTCAGGTTTATTGCAGCAATTAGAAATGCCAATATGGAAATGGGAATTGATAACAATGGACTTTGTTACCCAAGACACGAAAAGGTAATGATACAATCTGGGTGATTGTAGATAGATTAACCAAGTTTGCTCATCTCTTACCGATGAAGGAAATTTTCAGTATGGAACAGTTAGCCAAGTTGTATGTAAATGAAATAGTTTCATTACATGGAGTTCCTTTATCTATTGTGTCTGATAGAGATAGCCGTTTTACTTCTCATTTTTGGACAAGTTTCCAAAAAGCAATGGGAACCAAGTTAAATCTAAGCACCACTTATCATCCTCAAATGGATGGACAAAGCGAAAGGACAATTCAGACAATGGAAGATATGCTTAGAGCTTGGTTCTAGTCAAAGTAAAATGGGATTCCAAGAGAGGACCAGAATACACTTGGGAACTCGAATCAGAGATGCATAGGAAATATCCACACCTGTTCCAGTAGACCTCGAGGACGAGTTCTAAAACTAGGTGGGGAGGATATAACAACTCTCCTAAAATTTATTAAAACACCCCCATATGTCCTAAAATACACTCCGTATACGAAAAACGGCCACGAAATACCTTTATTTTTACAAAAATCAAATAAAAACAATATTTTATGTCTGTCGCAGGGCGCGACAGACTGCTCTTGAAACGTCACAGGGCGCGAGCGAGGGGATAAGTGGCGTAACCCGGTGCTGCCACATGATGCGTGTCAAAGCTACTGGGTCGACTCAGCCCAGCTACACCCTACCCGACCTAGCTCGCGGGGCGCGAAAGTCCCTTGTCTCTCTCTCGCAGGCCGCCAGGAACCCCTGGTCAGGCCCTATAAATGGAGTAGTCGAGCTACATTTGTTCGTCATTCAAAATCTGATTTTCTCTCTCAATTTCTCTAAAGCTAAAGTAATAACCGGGCATTATACCCACTAAAATAGCGAAATTCTGCCTCAATGTAAGTATCATAACACCCGGTTACGTATTTGATACGCTACCCGATTGATCTAGTGCTCCATAACACATGTCAAGGCTCTGTCTGACTCAGTCGTTGGAGTTATGTCTCGGGGAGGGTATAACTAATGTAAATTGGGTTATTATACTAATGTCTGTGCATTGTTTAATTAATAGATTATAACCAGGAAGTCACAAGGAAATACCTAAATTAGCAATGTGAGTAATTCCTCTTTTTGTAAACTGTTTTCACAAAACCTCAATTGTTTTAACTTATATTTAACAGTGACTGAGTATTTGTAGTCTACAATTATCGTCGGTATGTTGGGGCTTTGTATACAAAATTTGTTACTACACTGTGAGTAGTAACATTACCACAAGTCAGGATTGACAGTGTCGTGGGTGGTAACTAAAGTAGATGTAAACAAATGTAATTGCTGGATTGCCCTCAATACTGTAAAATGATAAAACGTGCTTTGATTAAACTGGGATTCACTTGCCAGTATTTCTTGCTGATAAAATGTTTTTAAACGCGTTTCAGTTAACAAAATGTGAAAGCCAAATAGAAGCCAGCTGGAGAGCACTGAAGGCTTGGAAAAGTGGCTATAAAAGTTACCTAAATAAAGAAGTTTTATTTCAATAAATTAGGGTTTATTCCTATAAACAGATTGTAATGGAAACTTGGGGTTTTCCCATATATTTAGTAAAAATGTGGTGTTTTACTCTGATAAACTATTTCCTAACTACGGTCCTGATGTAAATTCCGCTGCCAAATTAATAAACACCGATAACACCGGCTCTGAGTAGGCCGCGGTCGCCCGCCTTTCGGGGCAGGGGTCGGGGGTTACGAAACGATAGACATAACAGTCCGTATTGTAGCCGGTTTGACGACCGGGCTAAAAGTTTCACTACAATCCACGCCTACCAGTAGTAACCGGCTGTCACATACTAACCGAGCCTTGTACCATTCCAGATTGCCGTCGGACTTAAACTTATGTTTAAAAAGCCACATACTACAAATAACATTCATTTGTAGGTGCCGAGGGAATAACCCCCAAGTCTCGTTCTTAAGAAGAGCATTAAACTCGTCGGTCATTGCATTGTGCCACTCCGGAATAGACAAGGCGTATGTTGGGTTGTTGGGTATAGGAACTATGGTGGAGGAGTTATGATTGAAGAGTTGCTTTGGTTTAAGGATCCCATCAATTGCGCGAGTCCGCATAGTGCGAACTGGTTCAGATAGAATAGGTTGGGTTGGGTTGAGAATGGGTGATAGTAGTGGAGTGAGAGGTGGGAGTGGGATCGGTGGTATGAGGGGGTGGGATGACATGAGCAGATGGGTTAGAGAGGGGAGATGTTTGGGCCGATTGGTGTTGGGCCGATGAGATAGGAGTAGGTATGGGTGGTGAGGAGTGGGCTGGTTGTTGGTGTTTGGCCGGTGAGAAAGTTGAGGAAGATGTGGATGCTGAAGTTGGAGGACCTGATTGGGCTTAGGAATTGGCCGGTGGGTGAGGGACAGATGTAGGTTGGGCTGTCGAGTAAGGGGCGGTCATGGAGTGGGCCAATGACAATGGAGTTGGGGAGGTTTGGGTGGGTTGATATTAAGGCGTTGTAGGTGGGGTGTGTGGAGTGTCTTGTGTTAGGCTTGTAGAGTTCATGGGGGCCGAAAGGTGTGGATGCACAGTAGTGTCGAGGAACTCGTAGGAAGGTCGAGGTGAATGAATGTTGTTGAACAGGAAGTAACCTTCGTAAAAAATGACATGTCGTGATATGGTGAGTTGATTTTTGGTGAGATAGAAGCACTTTTATCCCTGATGATTGTGTGGATATCTGAGGAAAACGCACGGATTTGACCGTTGTGCTAACTTGTGCATGGTGGTGGATGGTAGGAGTGGATAACATAGGGAATCGAATACGCGTAAATGGTCGTATGTGGGTATGCATTTGTAGAGAAGATGTGTGGGTGTCTGGTATTGTTGGTTTTTGCTTCGTAGGATGTTGTGTAAGTAGGTGGCCATTTCGAGAGCATGATGCCAAAAAGATGGAGGAGCGGATGAATGGGAAAGGGGAGTGCGAATGGTTTTGTTAATATGACGTATTTTGCGTTCCGCTTTGCCATTTTGGGAGGAGGTGTGAGGGCATGAGAGCGAAAAAGCATTCCATGTTGGTCACAAACTTGTTTAAGCGCTTTATTAACTTATTCGGTGCCATTATCATATTGGAAAGTTTTTATATTTCGCTCAGATTGTGTATGGATTTGATTATGGAAGGTACAAAATATTGAATATACTTGTGACTTCTTTGCAATTGGGAAGGTCCATAAAAATTGGTCCGGTCATCCGAAAACACTATGTAATATCGATGACCACCGGTGCTAAGGACGGGTGACGTCCAAAGATCGCTATGAATTATACCAAATGGTAAAATAGTGCGAGTATTAGCAGTAATAAATTGTAAAAGTACACTTTTACCCAAAACGCAAGATTTACAAATATTTTTATTCAAACGTCCATAAGAAATAGAATTATTGTTTTTCAAGGAATGTAATAAACTATGTCCTGGGTAACCGAGACGTTGATGCCAAAGTTGATGATGTTGGTGCATATTTGTGACAACAGCTTAGATTTGGTCTTTGGATATCTTGTAATTAGTAAAACGATAAACGGTTAGCGGGTTTAGCTTTGTATTAGTCAATTAATAATGTTTGGGCTAAACAAAACCCAGATTGGGTTAAGGGGGGACGAATTGGGCCTAGCCCATGTAGGAAACCCTAGCCTAAGTTGCAAACTTGTGTTATATAAACAACGCTTTGCATAAGGGTTTAGGTTAATCAGCCAAAACAGTTTGTGAGAGTTTTCGTGAAGGCATTAGAGCTTGGATGAATTAGGGTTTTGATTGATTGTAATTCTTGTGATTGATAATCAATAAAAACCCGCTTGATAGTAATTTCTGTTTCTACTCATTGTTGTGCTAATCTGATCTAGAGGATTCCGCACTCTAGATTGGATTGACGATTCTGTGATGATCCGTACGAACCAGGGGACCTACAATTGGTATCAGAGCTTTAGGCTCTTGAAGAGGCTCGGTTCAGAATTGGTGGCTACAGAAACCTGAATATTTTCGAAAATTTTGAAAGTGAAAAATTAGGGTTTTCAAATTTCTTGAGTTTCTGATATATTTTTGCATTTTTGTTTGTGTTTTCATCACTCTGCGTATTTAATTTTGCTGTGTTAGTGTTTTTTGTTGCAGGTTTGGTTGATTCTTGAAGAATTTTTGGCTGAAAAACTTGAAGATTCGAAAATTTGTTCTTCGTGTTCTTCATTCAGTGCTTCATTATTTCTCAAAAATTACTAATATTTTGCTGTTTCGATTTTGCAGGAAGTGTTAGAAAGATTTGGAAAGAAGATCTTTTCAGAGTCTGAAAAGATTGGATATACAGAACTTTCCGGCAGATTTCTTTCAGAGTTTCTGTCATTTTTGCAGTCTGGACCTACGGATTTGACTAGTCGGCGTATTTAATTGGTTGGCGATTTTAAATCCAAAGGCGACTTTGGTAACCGTGTAATTATCCTCAGCGACATTATCACGGTGATCGGCGAAGATACTAGTCGTCGTAATTGCGAACTGATTACCAGCGAATTTAATCTGAGTGTAGTTAAACAGCGAACTTGTCTAGGCAGCGAAATTGGTTAACCAGCATAACTAAACAACATAAGTGATCAGCGAAATAGAACAACGTAATTGAACCACCTTCTTGACCCAGCATATTTATTTTGGCTAAGTGGAGTATTTGTTGGAGGAATTAAAAAGGTGGAATATTTATTTTGATGGAGTAATTCGGTGTGTATAGAGTATTTAACGTTTTCGAAAATACAAAACGATCCATAGCTCATCTCAGCAAACCGTTTGCACCACCCTATTTAACGTTTTCGAAAATAGAAAACGATCCATAGCTCATCTCAGCAAACCGTTTGCACCGTTGGACTCCACGTATTTTTAGGATAAAAAAACATTTTTGACATTATATATCATTAGATTCGTTTTTTCGAGACGATTCTAACGGTGTAATTTGGCAATCACAGTTTTCGGACACTTTTTGTACGGTTTTACCAGTCTGTTACGCTAAAATGTCGAACATGTCTAATTTGAACGAACTTTTGAGGATGGAGCATGAGGTTGGTACCACAAACAAACCGCCTAAGATGATGAAGGTGGAGAACTATCTAACATGGAAAGACAGGTTTCAGTCTTTCATTGAATATCAGGACACACGGATGTGGATCTGTATTCAAGATGGTTATGCGAACCCAACCCACGATTTCGAAGGCAGACAACGTGTCACCACCTATGTGAACATGCAAGATTGCAAGATGCTGATAAGAAGATGTATGAGGCTGAAAAGAGAACCTTAGCTGCTATCAAGATGTCTTTACCAGATGGCATCAAACATACCTTCAAGAAGCACACTACTTCTAAGGAAATGTGGGATGCACTAGGAAAGAGGTATCAAGGAAATGAAGATGTCAAAAAGAACAAAGTGGATCTACTGAAGAAGCAATTTGTTGTCTTTAAGTGTATGAGAAATGAGTCACTTGAAGATATCATCACGAGATACTACCATCCATTGTCTGAAATGGACAATTATGACATAGATAGCTATACTGACATTGAGATCAATGACAAGCTTCTTGATGCATTACCTTCAAAGTGGGATATCTATACTCTCATGATTAAAGGGGAGGCAGATTATAACACAAAAGAACTTGAAGAGGTTGTGGTAAGCTAAGAGCAAACGAGCTCAACATGAAAAAGAAGGAAACAGGATATAATCAGGTCCAAGATCTAGGGATTTACAATGGACTTCCATCTTCTTCGTCTCATAATGCTTCTAGCAACTCTGCTACTGCATTTCTGTCATGTGAGAATGAGTAGGTTACTATGAATGAAGATGGTGATGTGTGTTTTGTAGCTGCTTTAGGAGGATCTACAGGTGCTAAGAGAACATCAGCTACAAATCAGAGCAGCAGTACCAAGTCTATGCCTATGAGTGTGAGGGCTGCTGAAGAACATCTAGCAATGCTCGCCTCATTCATTGCCTCTTACGAGAATTATATTCAGGGGAAGATATCTAATCCAACTACTTTTGATGAAGATTATGATCAGGTTGACCCTGATGACTTAGAAGAGATGGATCTACATGTCACACCCCGACCACTTAAAACAACAAATCGTGGCGGAAACGTCGGGGAGTGTTGTAACAGAATCATTGTTTCATAACACATGGAAATTTAAATGTTGTTTTATTGATTAAAAGAAATTACAATGTCTTAACAAGGAAGCATAACATAATTAACTAGTCTTGCATCTTTTATTGTCACTAAGGCCCAAGTCCGCCTAAGTGTAACTTGATCAATCCTATGCATCATTTCCTGAAACACATGTGAAAATAGGTACGCCAGCATAAAAATGCATGTGAGATACATAGGTTTTATTGATTTAGGATTCATGACTTATAAGTTTAGAAAAAGTTGTTTAACAAAAGTCAGTCATGATCCTTGTAAAATGTTTTTGTTTTATAAATCATATAAAAATCGATAAGGAAACAGATGATATAAAGGAAATATATATGGTTAAATAAATAACCAAGTAAAATGAATTTGTATAAAATGTGTTGTTTGTAAAACAATGTTTTGTAAAGATATGTTAATTGTGTAAAATGTAATATGTCAAAATTGAAATGGTTTAAATAACACTACGATATGTAATATCATAAAAGCACTTATATATAGGAAGTACCAGCGGCGTATCCACTATGCTTTTATCATATTACACACGTCTCGTTACTTAAATCACTTACCCAAACAAACCACCAATGTAAAAATGTCCATGTATAACTAAATGTAATGTTTAAACAAATGTTAAAATGTTATTGAGTAAACAAATGTGATGTAGAGTGAATAAAAAGCCTTTATTGATTAAAAGCATTTACTCGACCCTATAAGAAAGGAATGTACAAAACAATGCATTTGATAAATTATAAATCAAAATTTATGTTTTGTAAAATAATGCATGCTTTACTGATACAAACATCTATGTGGTATTTTGAAAATGCATACATTCAAGCCTTGAGACTGTGGCGATAAACCTTTAAACGAATTAAAGATTTATCTGAGTTATGTTTATCGAATTCGGTCATTCCTTCCATCCAAACATACCTAGGATGTCAGGAACGGGAGTTGTCAATTCCTATGGTACCACTACCTACTAACGAACGGCGTAGCTAATGCTAATGAATGTATTTTTTGAGCCATTTAAACAAACCAAATGTCATACCAAAATGTAAGCATGTTTTATGAAAATAATGTACTAAGTATGCAACAAATGGACATACATAGCATGAAATGAAATGTAAAATAATGTACTAAGTATGCACTAAATGAACATACATAGCATAAAATGAAATGTAAACAATGTACTAAGTATGCACTAAATGGACATACATAGCATAAAATGATGAAATCATGTACTAATAGTGTACTAATGAACATAGCAAGTATATGATATGGAAACATGGAAAGCATGAAAGTAATAAGTAGGCACATGTGTTTCATCCCAAAATGTTTGAAAAACAGTAAAAGAGGGGACTATGTACTCACTTGAGGGTGCTTAGAAGTCTTGAACAACAAGCAAGCAAAGCTAGAGGGATCACGGAAATCAAACGACACCTAATATAGGTAACTATGTAAATAAACAGACCTAAATCGAAAGATCGGATAAAATGAGGTTTCGTAAACCAAATGAGTATAGGAACTCATGTAACATGGTTTAACAAAGCCTACATTCTAAAACGAAACCTATCCTAAGTGCTTACAACCCATTACGACCCGTTTAGGTAGCTTACGCTACTTTAACGCGTCGTTCGCGTAAAACGCGTTTAGACCACCTAACTAGTCGTATAACAAGTAATATATGCCTTAACATGTCTAATAATGTTGCCAAATCAGTTTAGATGTCAAAAGTTATGTTAGATATGCTTAAAATGAATTTTGGCGTAAAAAGGGCATTTTGGTAATTTTCCTAAGGCATATAAACTACCTCTCATATAACCAACTAAACGACGTGACCATAAGGTATAACCTTGGAAGGTTATTCCCTATACAACTATGGTCACCTAATGTGTTTGGTCGGATCCTAAAGATCGACCAAACGGGTCGGGTTCGAAAGTCTAAGCGGTTGTTTAGACCGCTTACCTTACGCCCCTACATAAGCACTAAACCTAAAGTGACGAGCTAAACATGTTAAAACATGTTTAACGAGGTTTGAAAACAGGTTTGGTATCAAAACAAACGGTTTTGATACCTAAAAGTAGTTTGGTTACAAAATACGCAAGAATACGTATTTTGGCCGAAACTACGACTCGCCACTATGCCTAGATAACATGGTAATCAGTAGGTATAGTCATAAGAGACAAAAACCATCGTGATCACACTCACGTTATGAAGTTCAACGAACTTCGTGTTGACCATAAACTGGTCAATGCAGAAAGTCAAACAAAGTTTGACTTTCATGCTAAAAACGCGTAAAAGAACGAAAGAGGACTTACAAAAGGTCCAAGAACGAAAGTTTGACCCGACTATTCTCAGGTATGAAGTGAAATCACTTCAACTTAGAGAGCAATCAGATCAAGGTGTGAGTTTTGAGTGAAGGGGGTAGGATATTTATAGTTTTCTTACAACCGTTAGGATCGTTCATCGAAAACCGAGCTTCGATCTGGACCTTACATGTGTGCCCATGGTTTTAGAATACCATAGGTACCCCAAAACAAGCCCCTAGTTTCATTAAAACCATGTGCAAATGAGGGGAACAGCTGGAACAAGCTGGAAATCAGATTTTTAACTTTGGTCCCTTCCTAAGATAACTATGGCAGATTGTCAATTTTGGTCGCTGAATGTGCAAAACATGGTTTTTGATGCATTTTTGACACGTTTAAGCCCCGTTAGTCCCATTTCAAGGTTCTAAAATAAAGTTAAAGTACCCATGGCATTATAGCCTAGTGGTATCTTGGAGGTGGGATAAAACTTATGACCATTAGGTCATGGGTTCAATTCCCACAAAGGGGGTTTTCTTAGATTTATTGGGTTTCCTCCTGGATTGGTGTATAGGCATTATTGCCTATAGGAGATGGATATGATCGGGTGGTTCTGCTGGTGGCACGATGATACTCCAGTGGTCCGTCAGTGATCCAAATTTGCCGTTCAAAAAAATAAATAAATAAATAAAGTTAAAGTATAGGGAACATGAAACATGCTCAAAAATATCTCGGATGTCGGTTCGTTTGGTCGTACGGTTGCATTGTTCGGTTAATTACGACGAAACACGAACGAATGCGAAAAACGATCCAAATTACGCGACGAATGGAATTTTATCATCCGAATCACTAAAATAAAATATTTTAATGATTACATAAAGTTTTGGATGTCCGGATGTATTCAGAACGTAAGATATGCGCGAAAATGCAAACTTATGCACTTTTTGACGCGTTTAGTCCCTGAATGACCAAAAAGTTTATTTTAGCACACCGAACCCCTCAAAGCCTTTTTCTAAGCTATGCAAAGGATATTTAAGGTATGTTTAACTTATGGTCATGTTCCAGATTGTCCGTTACAGTAAGAATCGACATACTTTCGCAGTTTGTCGAATTTAGTCCCTATAAGCGAATAAACTTGATTTTGCCATACCAAAGCCTTCAAAACTTATTTCTAAGTTATGTAAAGGTTATTTAAGGTATTTTAAGCCCATGTCACTGCTCCAGAGTGTTTGTCACGTTAAACTGGTTATGTTTACGCATTAGTGCGCGTATAACTTTCCAGAAAGCGATTTAGAGCTCGAAATCGAACAAGAATTGATATGTGCAAATGATACACATATTTATACCAATCCCAAGTATGAAATACAATATTTCATTGATTTGGTATCTGTTTGATGGCCATGGAGGCACAGGTGTCACAGTCTCCCCTACTTCAGGAAATTTCATCCCGAAATTTATTTAGAGGAAATTTGTGAGATCTTGAAACATGAAGTTGAAAAGATAAAACAACACTGGTTAAGGTTCTGAACTTCTAGTAACTTTAATAACATCATGCTTGCAATGTAAGAGGGACACTTATATACAAGTATATAAAGCGTTATTGGTGCATCCACCATACCTTCATTACATTGTTCACGTTTTGTAATTGTTGCCACTATAAGTTCTTACACATGATAAATCTTACTGTGGTTTATGCGCACTAAATTTCATAATTATGTACGTGTCCATAATTACGTAATTCCTTGCATAGTCCGCACAGTGCATTTTATAACGTGTAGGGGGAAACCAAATGAACAAACATGTGATGAGTGTGACTAGACCATCTTAGGGTCCTTTTAATTAAATCGATAAATGATTTAAATAGACTACCAAGGAGTCTTTTCAGCTTATATCATCACATGTCATTCTTAACCAGATTCTGAATCAATTTTTTTTACTAGACCATTTAAAGGGTCTCTTTGAATTATGGAATGGTACCATATAATCCAAGGGTCTTAACTATTATGTAGAAGCCCATTAAGGATTTAAGGTAGTACCTTTGGATATCCTACTATGAATCTTTCACATGAAGATATGGAAGATTCTACGAGGATTTGGATAATGAAAACAAAAACACAAAAGAAAACACATAACACATAATCACATAACCACAAAATTGTTTATTTTGATCTTTAATTTGTTATCATTTTGTTAATCTGTTTTGTTAATTGTGCACATGTATTTAAAGCATACCAGCTATCCAATCCGTGGATTTTGATTGGCACTTTAAATATTTTCCAAGAATCTAACTATAAAGATAGGGAGATCTTAAAAAAAAATTCGATTTCGATTACAAGGAATCGTAATATTCGAATTTAGGTACTCAAGGAATCCAATTAAGGACTCCGGTTTGAAAGATAATCATCCACAAGGATCTAATTGTGAAGATAAAAAGATCCCATATGGATTTTGGGATTTAAAAGGCGGGAGGCGTTTCAAATCCTTGCACTAGACGTGCTTAAGTTAAAACATGAGTTAAAATGCTTATGAAGTTGAGGTGCTAGATATGCCAATGCGACATACGAAGCAGAATTTGAAGGTTAAGTCAATGCATGAGAAAATGTTTTTGAAAACTATGCATGGGGTTTCTTTTTGAAATGTGTTTAATGTTTTTGAAACCTTATATATAATACTTTTGAAATCATAAAGTAGGTGTATTAAGTAAGTATATTTATAAAATGTTTTAAAATCATGCAAGATGAGATTTTGAAATTATGTATAAGGTTTTTGAAAATATGAATAATGCTTTTTGAAATCATGCACTTGATATTTTACATAAAATTTGTTTTCAAACTATATGAAATATTTTGAAATCATGAAGGTTGTTTTGAAAACTTATGCTATGCATGTTGTTATGAAAATCAGAATGCATTGGGCATGAGATCGAAAAATTACCCTTAGTTATCTAACCAAGGATTTAAAGGCACAGATGTGCATAATGCACGATTACTCATAATGTCACTTATTTTCTGTACTTCGTTTCTTAGAATGAAACGAGTACTTAAAATTTTTGAGGAAATCATGAGTGATCACACGAAAGGGGGAATCACAAGAGTAGTTTGTTTAAAGAACATAGTTCCTTGATGTAGGTATCATAGGGAAATGCCATACACATATGTAACTACACTTGTACATCAGAATTGTGAACAACCATTTATATAAAACAGACTGTTTCAGGGTTCAACAAAAGATACAAAGCATGAAAGTTCAGAATATTTAAAGCAGCTTCTTCTGATCGGCCAAATGCTCATTTGTGGGTTGGATTTGCATTGACAATCTCTGGGCATTTGTTCCTGAAATGGCTCATCTCGCCACAGTTGTAGCACGATCCAGGTGGAAAACGAGCTTGGATAGGGTTGGCTTGTGGTTGATTTGGACCACCTTGGGTTGGGTTAGTTCGACAAGCACTTGCTAGGTAACCAATTCACCCACATGATACACACACACGACACTGTAGGTGAGCTTGGTGATGCCCGTTACATTTGTTGCATAACGGTGCCGTTCCTTTGTATTGCTTCTTAGTTGGTGGTGCTGCCACCTGGCTAGGTCTGGTCTGATTTGGTGCAATGACTGGAGAATTCTTTGAAGCTTTACGCTTCCTTGACCTTTTCGAAGGCTTGAGTTCTGCTTCCTTCGATGCTTCTTGAGTGGCTCCATTATTGAGACGAGACATGGCGACACCTAAATCCACAGACTTCAGGATTACTTCGGCTATTCGCTGGGCAAATTTGGCAGTTTGCTCGGACATTTTAGTGTCGCTGTGATGAAGAGACATTCTGGAGGAAATGAAAGGCATGGGAAGAAACAAGTAAAATGTTATCGAATAATCAAAACAGAATGGCAATGCATAAAATTGTGATCATTTGTTTATTACCTAAGGCAAACAAATGAGACGGTGACAAAGTAAGCGGGTTATATTAATGTATCACTGAAGACATGCTTGCCTATAAGTGAACACTCACCCCAAGAGTTCCAAGTTAAGAGTGACTGGTCCGATACTGCGGATTTGTACGAACACTCTAGCCTTTGACAGAAAACTCAGAGTACAGGCATTCACACTTCCAGTTTGCACGTGTTCACATTATAAGACCCAAACTTTGACGAGATTTTGAAAACTTAAAGGGTTCAAAACCTTACAATAAATCATCCTAGAACAGATGATTGGTTTTCAAAGCAGATTCGAAATTTGTGTTCTTGTTGTGGTTGTCTCCTAAGGATAGGTGACGGTATTGTTTTATGACTAAACGCAAGTAAACTCGCGATAGGGTCCTAGGAAGGTGTCACACCCCGACCACGTAAAACAACAAGACGTGGCAGAAACGTCGGGGAGTGTTGTAACAGAATCATTGTTTCACAACCATGGATAAAATAATTTCATTTTATTGAATTATTGAACTCATTGTTTTATTACAAATCAGATAAATACAACTATTATCTTTCAAGTTTTAAAGTCGCTAAGGCATGAGTCCACCCTAAGTGTAGCAAGTATCAACAATCATCATAAAGCAGACCTGAAACATGTGTAAAAATAGGTACGTCAGCATAAAAATGCATGTGAGATACATAGGTTTTATTGATTTTAGGATTCATGACTTATGTGTTTTAAAAAAAATGTTTAAGAAAAGTAGTCATGATCCTTGAAAAAGGTTTTCTTTTATAAATCATACTAAAATTTATAAGAAATCAGATGATATAAAATAATAATCCATATGTAATTAAATAACTAAGTAAAATGACTTTGTATAAAATATATTGTTTGAAAAACAATATTTTGTTAAAATGGTTTATAGTATATATGAAAATATACTTTGGTTTTAAGAAAGTCGAATAAGTAATATATTAAAATATATTTTAGTTCCAAAATCGTTAACCCCAGGTGTACTAAATAACGCCACGGTATTTAATGTGATGAAAACACTTATATATAAGAAGTACCAGCGGCGTATCTACCATGTTTTCATCACATTATACCCGTCCTGTTATCTAAACACCAACCAAAACCCAATCGTTAAACAAATAGTATATTAAATATACTTTAGTTGTTAAAAATAATAATTATCAGTAGTATATTAAAAGTATACTTTGGATTTATAAATAACATATTAAACTATGCTTTGGTTTTGTAAATAACATATTAAACTATGTTTTTGGTTATTATAAATAATATATGTTGGTTTTGTACAATATCACATATGAGAGCATATCAAAATATACAAAAGTAATGTGATTTAAGAATTCATTCAGACCTAGTGCATCAAAATACACCTTTGAGACTATAGGGATACCACAAAGGCAATCCCTATTTGGATGGAGAAACAAATTGGTTTCAGACATTCCATGACAACAGGAATGGGGTGTCAAATCCTAGAGCGCTATATCATACTACCAACCGGTCTGGTGAACATAAAATAAGTACTATCCAACAATTTAATTTTATAATCTTTGGAAAAATTAGAGTTTAAACTATAAATAATCATTCAGTTTGTAAAAAGATAAGTACTAATATGTATAATCAATTATACTTTTGAAAACAAGAACATAACAAATAGGTACACATGCTTCACCCCAAAACATTTGAAAACAGTAAAAGAGGGGACTATGTACTCACTTGAGGGTGCTTAGAAGTCTTGAACAACTACCAACCAAACTAGAGGGAGCACCGAATCAAACGGCACCTAATATAGGTAACTACATAAATAAACCGAACCTAAATCAGAGGATTGGATAGGATGAGGTCTCGTAAACCAAATGAGTGTGGGATCTCATATGATATGGTTTAACAAGCCCTACATACTAAAAGGAAACCTAACCTAAGTGCTTACGACCCATTACGACCCGTTTAGGTAGCTTATGCTACTTTAACGCGTCGTTCGTGCAAAACGCGTTCAGACCGCCTAACTAGTCCTATGACAAGTATTATATGCCTAAACATGTTTAATTATGTTGCATAATCAGTTAAGTGACAAAAGTTCGGGTTACATATGCTTAAATATCAATTATGCATAAAAAGGGTATTTTGGTAATTTTCCTAAGGCATATAAACTACCTATCATTAAACTAGCTAAACGACGTGACCATAAGGTATAACCTCGGAAGGTTATTCCCTATACAACTATGGTCACTAAACATGTTTGGTCGGATCCTAATGATCGACCAAACGGGTCTAGTTCGAAAGTCTAAGCGGTTGTTTAGACCGCTTGACTTACGACTCTACATAAGCACTAATCTAAAAAGTGACGAGTTAAACATGTTAAAACATGTTTAACGAATTTAGAAAATAGATTTGGTATCAAAACAAACGGTTTTGATACCTATAAGTAGTTTGGTTACAAAATACGCAAGAATGCGCATTTTGGCCGAAACTACGACTCGTCACTACACCTAGATAACGTGGTTACGCTCACGTTATGAAGTTCAAACGAAATTCGCATTGACCATAAACTGGTCAATGCAGAAAGTCAAACGCAGTTTGACTTTCAGACTCGAAAAGCGATAAAAGAACGAAAGAATACTTACAAAAGGTCCCCGCAACCATTGATCCGATTTACCCTCAGGTATGAAGTGTTCACTCCAACTTAGAGGGCCAAAAACAGATCAATGTGGGTTTTGCAAGTGAATGGGGGTAGCTATTTATAGGAAAACAAGAACCGTTAGGATCGTTCATCGTAAAACGAGCTTCGATCTCATCCGTACACATGTGCCCATGGTTTTGTGAAACCATGGGAGCCCATAGTTTCATTAAAACCATGTGCAAATGAGGGGAAAAGCTGGAATAAGCTGTAATTTAGATTTTTCATTTTGGTCCCTTCCTAAGATAACTATGGCAGAATGACAATTTGGTCCCTGAACTTCAGAATCTTGCATTTCGGCTCATTTTTGACACGTTTAAGCCCCGTTAACCTCATTTCAAGGCTCTAAAATGAAGTTAAAGTATAGGGAACTCAAAAAATGCTCAAAAATATCTTGGATGTCGGTTCGTTTGGTCGTACGGTTGCGTTGTTCGGTTAATTACGACGGAAGTCGTAACGAACGCAAAAACGATCCAAATTACGCGACGAATGGAATTTTATCATGCCAATCACTAAACTAAAATATTTTAATGATTACATAAAGTTTTGGATCTCCGGATGTATTCAGAACGTAAGATATGCGTGAAAATGCAAACTTATGCACTTTTGACGCTTTTAGTCCCTGAATGACCAAAAAGTTTATTTTAGCACACCGAACCCCTCAAAGCCTATTTCTAAGCTATGTAAAGGATATTTAGGGTATGTTTAACTTATGGTCATGTTCCGGAATGTTCGTTACAGTACAAATCGGCATACTTTCGCAGTTTGTCGAAATTAGTCCCTTTAAGCGAATAAACTTGATTTCGACACACCAAACCTTCCAAAACTTATTTCTAAGTTATGTGAAGGTTATTTAAGGTATGTTAAGCCTATTTCACTATTACGGAGTGTTTTTTGCATTAAACTGGTTATATTTACGCATCAGTGCGCGTACAACCCTCCAGAAAACGATTTAAAGCTTGAAATCGAACAAGAATCGATATTTGCAAACGATACACATATTTTTACAAATCCCAAGTATGAAATAAAATATTTCATTGGTTTGGTATTTGTTTGATGGTTGAAGTGACACAGGTGTCACAGTCTCCCCTACTTTAGGAAATTTCGTCCCGAAATTTAATTTTAGAGGAAACTTGTGAAGACAACTGTGATGGTTTTGCTTTCAAATGAATCCCTCAAACCCTAAGTAAAACTCTGGGCCATGATAGGATTCTTAGCGAAATTGTCAACCCTCGAAGTGAAGTCCTTGTAGTAATAAACCATGGGGTTTCGAACTACGGACAGGAGAAAGTTTCTCATGAAGACTTATCATAGGAAACTTGTGTGTGCTTGAAATCAGAATTGGGGAGTGTAAGATAAAATGACATCGGTCAAGGTCCAGGACTTCTCCCGTATCATTATTCTTGTCACTATAGGTCTTAACACATAACAAAACTTGCTGTGGTTTCTGTGCACTGAATTCCATAATTATGTTTGCATCCATAATTACGTAATTTCTTGCACAGTCCGCACGGTTCATTTTATAATGTGTAGGGGAAAAATCAATTGAATAAACATGAAGCGACTTGACTAGACCACCAAAGGATCTTTTTAACTAGATCTATGAACGAGCTTTTTAACTAGATCAACACATGATCTTCTTAACTAGACCGTTGTATAATCTTTTTAAATAGACCGCTTAAAGGGATCTTTTCAATTATATCATCTCATGATATTCCTAACCAGATTTTCAAAATCAATCTATTTAACTAGACCATTCAAGAGGTCCAATTATAGAATAGTACTTTATAAACCATGGGACTTAACTACAACGTTGAAGTCCATTAAGGATTTAAGATAGTACCTTTGGATATCCTACTATGAATCCCTCATATGAGATATGGAAGATTCTACGAGGATTTGGATGGATCACATAAAACACAAAACATATAAGAAAACACATAAGCACATAATTAATTAACTTAATCTTTAATTTGTTATCTTTGGACACGGATATTTAAAGCACACCAGGAATCCAATCCGTGGATTCCGTTTGTCACTTTAATCATTTTCAAGAATCTATCTATGGAGATAGAAAGATCTTTAATAGGAGTTTGGCTTTGTTTCTTAAGATAAACGAGCGTTTAAGGTTCTTGGGGAGATCACAAGTGATCATAATAATGACAGAACCACACAAGTAGTTTGTCTTTGTGTTGTTATCATAAGGTTGCATCAAACATTCACACAATCGCATCAGTTTTGCAAAAATAAAAACGACGAATTTTTATTTATATAACAACTGACTTGTCTTTAAATGTCAAAAGATAACAACCAGAGGAAATTATAAAACACTAATTGTTCACTGCTGCATCATTGTTCACGTTTGCCTCATTAATGTTAAACGCCCGTCCACGCGCTGGAGGTATGTTAACAAGTCCTGGGCAATTGTTTCTGTAGTGAGTAAGGTCACCACAGTTATAACATGACCCAGGTGGGAACCGTGCTTGAACAGCAGCAGGGTTTGCAACAGCTTGATTTGCATAACGGCAAACATTTATCAAATGTCCCAACCGCCCACAGTGGGTACATTTGTGACATTGCTCTTGATCCAGGTGATGACGGTTGCATTTATTGCACAAGGGTGCGGTACCAACATAATTTTTCCTTTTGCGAGGTTGTGCTGGCTTGTTTGGTGCAGCCTGTTTGTCTTGAGCAGTTATGGCGCAGTTTTGAGAAGCCTTACGCTTCTTCTTCTTGGATACCTCAGCCTGTTTTTCCTTTGGCTCAGCTTGAGCAGTCTTGTCAGATGGTCTTGGGTCGCCTTTTCGAAAAAGCTTACCCTTCTTGATGTGGGATTCAGTTAGGGTGGCAGACAATTCGATGGCTTGTCTGACAGTAGTAGGGTTGCTGCCAGTGACAATATCCTGAACTAGGTCAGGAAGACCATCAATGTATTTCTCAATCGCCTTATCCACAGGTGTAACCATAGTAGGACATAGCAGGCTCAATTCTTCATAACGGTCAGTGTAGGCGCGATGCTCACCGCTGTCTTGCTTTAGGTCGTCAAATTCCCTTTCTAAAGCTCCCAATTCATGACGGGGACGAAACTCCCTCATCATAAGAGCCCTAAGCTCAGCCCAAGTCTGTGCTAATGCAATCTCAGCACCACGGTCCCTCATAACTCCGTTCCACCATGTAAGAGCCCTCTTTTGAAACACACTGGAAGCAAACTCGACTTTTCGATTTTCAGGACACTGAACGTGATGAAACATACTTTCAATGCTCTCGAACCACTGTAGGAGCCCAGCTGCTCCTTCAGAACCACTAAACTTGAGTGGGTTAGCTGAATTGAAGCTTTTGAAATTGCATGGAGTATTCTGGTTATTGTTGGCTTGATTCACTTGAGCAATAATATCGGGGAGTACAGCAGCCATGTGTTGTGCCATAATATGTGCCATTTCGGCATTTGGGAGTGGATTTTCGCGTCGAGGAGGCATTCTAAAAGGGGAAACAGGAAGGAAAACAAGTGAGAGGATTAGACGAAAAGAATGAGATGAAACAAAGTTGATGAAAGCAAAGATGGTGGTCATTTGTTTGTTACCACAATGCAACAAACGACACATAGTAATTAATCAAAGTAAATGGGTCAAAAATAATGTATCGCGAAGACATGCTCGCCTATAAGTGGACACTCACCCCAAGAGTTCCCAGGTAAGAGTGACTGGTTCGATACTGTGGATTTGTACGAACACTCTAGCCTTACACAGAAAGCTCAGGGTACAGGCACCCACCCTTCCAGTTTGCACGTGTTCACATTATTTAGACCAACTTTGACGGGATTTTGAAGACTTTGAAGGTTCAAAACTATGTAATAAATCATCCTAGAACAGATAATTAGTTTTCAAAGTGGATTTGAAATTTCAGTTCTTATTGTGGTTGTCACCTAAAGATAGGCGACGGTATTGTTTTAAAACTAAACACAAGATAATCTTGTGTTAGGGTCCTAGGAAGGTTATAGTCTAGGTCAAAGCATTACTAATAACCTAATTCCCTATAACCAATGGCTCTGATACCAACTTTTCTGTCACACCCCGACCACGTAAAACAACAAGACGTGGCGGAAACGTCGGGGAGTGTTGTAACAGAATCATTGTTTCACAACCATTGATAAAATAATTTCGTTTTATTGAATTATTGAACTCATTGTTTTATTACAAATCAGATAAATACAACTATTATCTTTCAAGTTTTAAAGTCGCTAAGGCACGAGTCCACCCTAAGTGTAGCATGTATCAACAATCATCATAAAGCAGCACTTGAAACATGTATAAAAATAGGTACGTCAGCATAAAAATGCCTGTGAGATACATATGTTTTATTGATTTTAGGATTCATGACTTGTTTGTTTAAAAAAATGTTTAAGAAAAGTAGTCATGATCCTTGAAAAAGGTTTTCTTTTATAAATCATACTAAAATTTATAAGAAATCAGATGATATAAAATAATAATCCATATGTAATTAAATAACTAAGTGAAATGAGTTTGTATAAAATATATTGTTTGAAAAACAATATTTTGATAAAAAGGTTTATAGTATATATGAAAATATACTTTGGTTTTAAGAAAGTCGAATAAGTAATATATTAAAATATATTTTAGTTCCAAAATCGTTAACCCGGGTGTACTAAATAACGCCACGGTATGTAATGTGATGAAAACACTTATATATAAGAAGTACCAGCGGCGTATCTACCATGTTTTCATCACATTATACCCGTCCCGTTATCTAAACACCAACCAAAACCCAATCGTTAAACAAATAGTATATTAAATATACTTTAGTTGTTAAAAATAATAATTATCAGTAGTATATTAAAAGTATACTTTGGATTTATAAATAACATATTAAACTACGCTTTGGTTTTGTAAATAACATATTAAACTATGTTTTTGGTTATTATAAATAATATATGTTGGTTTTGTACAATATCACATATGAGAGCATATCAAAATATACAAAAGTAATGTGATTTAAGAAATCATTCAGACCTAGTGCATCAAAATACACCTTTGAGACTATAGGGATACCACAAAGGCAATCCCTATTTGGATGGAGAAACAAATTGGTTTCAGACATTCCATGACAACAGGAATGGGGTGTCAAATCCTATAGCGCTATATCATACTACCAACTGGTCTGGTGAACATAAAATAAGTACTATCCAACAATTTAATTTTATAATCTTTGGAAAAATTAGAGTTTAAACTATAAATAATCATTCAGTTTGTAAAAAGATAAGTACTAATATGTATAATCAATTATACTTTTGAAAACAAGAACATAACAAATCGGTACACATGCTTCACCCCAAAACATTTGAAAACAGTAAAAGAGGGGACTATGTACTCACTTGAGGGTGCTTAGAAGTCTTGAACAACTACCAAGCAAGCTAGAGGGAGCACGGAATCAAACGGCACCTAATATAGGTAACTACATAAATAAACCGGACCTAAATCGGAGGATTGGATAGGATGAGGTCTTGTAAACCAAATGAGTGTGGGATCTCATATGATATGGTTTAACAAGCCCTAGATACTAAAAGGAAATCTAACCTAAGTGCTTACGACCCATTACGACCCATTACGACCCGTTTAGGTAGCTTATACTACTTTAACGCGTCGTTCGCGCAAAACGCGTTCGGACCGCCTAACTAGTCCTATGACAAGTATTATATGCCTAAGCATGTTTAATTATGTTGCATAATCAGTTAAGTGACAAAAGTTTGGGTTACATATGCTTAAATATCAATTATGCATAAAAGGGTATTTTGGTAATTTTCCTAAGGCATATAAACTACCTATCATATAACTAGCTAAACGACGTGACCATAAGGTATAACCTCGGAAGGTTATTCCCTATACAACTATGGTCACTAAACATGTTTGGTCGGATCCTAATGATCGACCAAACGGGTCTAGTTCGAAAGTCTAAGCGGTTGTTTAGACCGCTTGACTTACGACTCTACATAAGCATTAATCTAAAAAGTGACGAGTTAAACATGTTAAAACATGTTTAACGAATCTAGAAAATAGATTTGGTATCAAAACAAATGGTTTTGATACCTATAAGTAGTTTGGTTACAAAATACGCAAGAATGCGCATTTTGGCCGAAACTACGACTCGTCACTACACCTAGATAACGTGGTAATCAGTTAGTATAGTCACTAGGGACTATAACCATCGTGATTACGCTCACATTATGAAGTTCAAACGAACTTCGCATTGACCATAAACTGGTCAATGCAGAAAGTCAAACGCAGTTTGACTTTCAGACTCGAAAAGCGATAAAAGAACGAAAGAATACTTACAAAAGGTCCCCGCAAGCTTTGATCCGATTTACCCTCAGGTATGAAGTGTTCACTCCAACTTAGAGGGCCAAAATCAGATCAATGTGGGTTTTGCAAGTGAATGGGGGTAGCTATTTATAGGAAAACTAGAACCGTTAGGATCGTTCATCGTAAAACGAGCTTCGATCTCATCCGTACACATGTGCCCATGGTTTTGTGAAACCATGGGAGCCCATAGTTTCATTAAAACTATGTGCAAATGAGGGGAACAGCTGGAACAAGCTGGAATTTAGATTTTTCATTTTGGTCCTTTCCTAAGATAACTATGGTAGAATGACAATTTTGGTCCCTGAACTTCAGAATCTTGCATTTCGGCTCATTTTTGACACGTTTAAGCCCCGTTAACCTCATTTCAAGGCTCTAAAATGAAGTTAAAGTATAGGGAACTCAAAACATGATCAAAAATATCTCGGATGTCGGTTCGTTTGGTCGTACGGTTGCGTTGTTCGGTTAATTACGACGGAAGTCGTAACGAACGCAAAAACGATCCAAATTACGCGACAAATGGAATTTTATCATGCCAATCACTAAAATAAAATATTTTAATGATTACATAAAGTTTTGGATGTCCGGATGTATTCAGAACGTAAGATATGCGTGAAAATGCAAACTTATGCACTTTTGACGCTTTTAGTCCCTGAATGACCAAAAAGTTTATTTTAGGACACCGAACCCCTCAAAGCCTATTTCTAAGCTATGTAAAGGATATTTAGGGTATGTTTAACTTATGGTCATGTTCCGGAATGTTTGTTACAGTATAAATCGGCATACTTTCGCAGTTTGTTGAAATTAGTCCCTGTAAGCGAATAAACTTGATTTCGACACACCAAACCTTCCAAAACTTATTATCTAAGTTATGTGAATGTTATTTAAGGTATGTTAAGCCTATTTCACTATTCCAGAGTGTTTGTTGCATTAAACTGGTCATATTTACGCATCAGTGCGCGTACAACCCTCCAAAAAACGATTTAAAGCTTGAAATCGAACAAGAATCGATATGTGCAAACGATACACATATTTTTACAAATCCCAAGTATGAAATACAATATTTCATTGGTTTGGTATTTGTTTGATGGTTGAAGTGACACAGGTGTCACAGAAGGTTATAGACTAGGTCAAAGCATTACTAATAACCTAATTCCCTATAACCATGAGCTCTGATACCAAACTTTCTGTCACACCCTGACCACTTAAAACAACAAATCATGGCAGAAACGTCGGGGAGTGTTGTAACAGAATCATTGTTTCATAACACATGGAAATTTAAATGTTGTTTTATTGATTAAAAGAAATTACAATGTCTTAACAACAAGGAAGCATAACATAATTAACTAGTCTTGCATCTTTTATTGTCACTAAGGCCCAAGTCCGCCTAAGTGTAACTTGATCAATCTTATGCATCATTTCCTGAAACACATGTGAAAATAGGTATGTCAGCATAAAAATGCCTGTGAGATACATAGGTTTTATTGATTTAGGATTCATGACTTATAAGTTTAGAAAAAGTTGTTTAACAAAAGTCAGTCATGATCCTTGTAAAATGTTTTTGTTTTATAAATCATATAAAAATCGATAAGGAAACAGATGATATAAAGGAAATATATATGGTTAAATAAATAACCAAGTAAAATGAATTTGTATAAAATGTGTTGTTTGTAAAACAATGTTTTGTAAAGATATGTTAATTGTGTAAAATGTAATATGTCAAAATTGAAATGGTTTAAATAACGCTACGATATGTAATATCATAAAAGCACTTATATATAGGAAGTACCAGCGGCGTATCCACCATGCTTTTATCATATTACACACGTCTCATTACTTAAATCACTTACCCAAACAAACCACCAATGTAAAAATGTCCATGTATAACTAAATGTAATGTTTAAACAAATGTTGAAATGTTATTGAGTAAACAAATGTGATGTAGAGTGAATAAAAAGCCTTTATTGATTAAAAGCATTTACTCGACCCTATAAGAAAGGAATGTACAAAACAATGCATTTGATAAATTATAATTCAAAATTTATGTTTTGTAAAATAATACATGCTTTACTGATACAAACATCTATACGGTATTGTGAAAATGCATACATTCAAGCCTTGAGACTGTGGCGATAAACCCTTAAACGAATTAAAGATTTATCTGAGTTATGTTTATCGAATTCGGTCATTCCTTCCATCCAAACATACCTAGGATGTCAGGAACCGGAGTTGTCAATTCCTATGGTACCACTACCTACTAATGAACGGCGTAGCTAATGTTAATGAATGTATTTTTTGAGCCATTTAAACAAACCAAATGTCATACCAAAATGTAAGCATGTTTTATGAAAATAATGTACTAAGTATGCAACAAATGGACATACATAGCATGAAATGAAATGTAAAATAATGTACTAAGTATGCACTAAATGGACATACATAGCATAAAATGAAATGTAAACAATGTACTAAGTATGCACTAAATGGACATACATAGCATAAAATGATGAAATCATGTACTAATAGTGTACTAATGAACATAGCACGTATATGATATGGAAACATGGAAAGCATGAAAGTAACAAGTAGGCACATGTGTTTCACCCCAAAATGTTTGAAAAACAGTAAAAGAGGGGACTATGTACTCACTTGAGGGTGCTTAGAAGTCTTGAACAACAACCAAGCAAAGCTAGAGGGATCACGGAAATCAAACGACACCTAATATAGGTAACTATGTATATAAACGGACCTAAATCGGAAGATCGGATAAAATGAGGTTTCGTTAACCAAATGAGTATAGGAACTCATGTAACATGGTTTAATAAAGCCTACATTCTAAAACGAAACCTATCCTAAGTGCTTACGACCCATTACGACCCGTTTAGGTAGCTTACGCTACTTTAACGCGTTGTTCGCGTAAAACGCGTTTAGACCGCCTAACTAGTCGTATGACAAGTAATATATGCCTTAACATGTCTAATAATGTTGCCAAATCAGTTTAGATGTCAAAAGTTATGTTACATATGCTTAAAATGAATTTTGGCGTAAAAAGGGCATTTTGATAATTTTCCTAAGGCATATAAACTACCTCTCATATAACCAACTAAACGGCGTGACCATAAGGTATAACCTTGGAAAGTTATTCCCTATACAACTATGGTCACCTAATGTGTTTGGTCGGATCCTAAAGATCGACCAAACGGGTCGGGTTCGAAAGTCTAAGCGGTTGTTTAGACCGCTTACCTTACGCCCCTACATAAGCACTAAACCTAAAGTGACGAGCTAAACATGTTAAAACATGTTTAACGAGGTTTGAAAACAGGTTTGGTATCAAAACAAACGGTTTTGATACCTAAAAGTAGTTTGGTTACAAAATACGCAAGAATACGTATTTTGGCCGAAACTACGACTCGCCACTATGCCTAGATAACATGGTAATCAGTAGGTATAGTCATAAGAGACTAAAACCATCATGATCACACTCACGTTATGAAGTTCAACAAACTTCGTGTTGACCATAAACTGGTCAATGCAGAAAGTCAAACAAAGTTTGACTTTCATGCTAAAAACGCGTAAAAGAACGAAAGAGGACTTACAAAAGGTCCAAGAACAAAAGTTTGACCCGACTATTCTCAGGTATGAAGTGAAATCACTTCAACTTAGAGAGCAATCAGATCAAGGTGTGAGTTTTGAGTGAAGGGGGGTAGGATATTTATAGTTTTCTTACAACCGTTAGGATCGTTCATCGAAAACCGAGCTTCGATCTGGACCTTACATGTGTGCCCATGGTTTTAGAATACCATGGGTACCCCAAAACAAGCCCCTAGTTTCATTAAAACCATGTGCAAATGAGGGGAACAGCTGGAACAAGCTGGAAATCAGATTTTTAACTTTGGTCCCTTCCTAAGATAACTATGGCAGATTGTCAATTTTGGTCGCTGAATGTGCAAAACATGGTTTTTGATGCATTTTTGACATGTTTAAGCCCCGTTAATCCCATTTCAAGGATCTAAAATGAAGTTAAAGTATAGGGAACATGAAACATGCTCAAAAATATCTCGGATGTCGGTTCGTTTGGTCGTACGGTTGCGTTGTTCGGTTAATTACGACGAAACACGACCGAATGCGAAAAACGATCCAAATTACGCGACGAATGGAATTTTATCATGCGAATCAATAAAATAAAATATTTTAAAGATTACATAAAGTTTTGGATGTCCGAATATATTCAGAACGTAAGATATGCGCGAAAATGCAAACTTATGCACTTTTTGACGCTTTTAGTCCCTGAATGACCAAAAAGTTTATTTTAGCACACCGAACCCCTCAAAGCCTATTTCTAAGCTATGTAAAGGATATTTAGGGTATGTTTAACTTATGGTCATGTTCCGGATTGTCCGTTACAGTACGAATCGGCATACTTTCGTAGTTTGTTGAATTTAGTCCCTGTAAGCGAATAAACTTGATTTTGCCATACCAAAGCCTTCAAAACTTATTTCTAAGTTATGTAAAGGTTATTTATGGTATGTTAAGCCCATGTCACTGTTCCAGAGTGTTTGTCACATTAAGCTGATTACGTTTACGCATTAGTGCGCGTATAACTTTCCAGAAAGCGATTTAGAGCTCGAAATCGAACAAGAATTGATATGTGCAAATGATACACATATTTATACCAATTCCAAGTATGAAATACAATATTTAATTGATTTGGTATCTGTTTTATGGCCATGGAGGCACAAGTGTCACACTACAGTGGCAAATGGCCATGATTTCCAGGAGAGTGAAGAGGTTTATGAATAGAACAGGAAGGAAGTTCGTGGGGAAGACTGTTGGTTTTGACAAGACCAAGGTTTGGTGTTTCAACTGTCAAAGTTATGGACACTTTGCTAGAGAATGTCAAAGACCAAAGACAGAGTCTTCGAGTCAAAGTTCAAGTAACAGAAATGCATCAAACAACTCTGGCTCAAAAGCTTTGATCTCTACTGCACGAGAGGGGTCATATGGTTGGAGTGTTCATCTAGAAGCTGATGAGAATGTCACTCAGGCATTCATGGCAATGATTGTACCAGTTAATGACGCTGAAGCTAAAGATGAGGATGCTGAAGCAACAGTGGATGGTAAAGTTGAGAAGGTTACTGATGCTGAAGAAGAAGATGAACAGGATGCTGAAGAGAAGGATGTTGCATATAGAAAGAAGGTAGCTGACCTTGCGGCACTCATGGCCAACTTAGATAAACAAACTGAAGAGGTAAGTTCTAAATTTGTTTGTTAAAGATGTGTGAATTACAGGGTGAGGTTGACAGGTTGTCAAGACAAAACCAAAGTCTGGTGAATGAGATGTCTAACATTAAAGAATCAAACTTTTTTGTTTAAAGAAATGAGTCTTTATATTTGAAGAAGATAAAAGGTTATGAAACTGAAATTGGAGCTTTAACCTGCAAATTAAACGAAAAACTTCAAATCATAGACTTAGCTCATGACACGATGAGTGAGAAAACAAAAGAGATTTCTGAAAAATGCAAAGAGTTGTCTGATGCACAACTAAAAATCGTTGAACTTGAAAAGAAATTAAATCGATTTAGAGATTCTTCTTTTGTAATGAAACACATAATGGGTGGGTTAAAGAAAACTAATGACAAGACCAGTGTGGGCTCAAATGTAGAGTTTGCAAAAAATAAAAACATAGAAAAATCTGAATCTAAGCAAACTGAACAAAATCCTACCAAGGCATCATCATCATCATCATCATCATCAAATGAAGGATCTAGTTCAAAGACTTCAGCTAAGAAATCTTCGAAAAAGAGATCGTGCTTCAAGTGTCACACAAAGGGACATGTAGCTAACTGTTGTCCTAACAAAAAGACTGAAGCACAAGTTAGTGATAGAAAGAGAGAGAAATGACCAGAGAAGAGTGGTGATAATGTGGAGAAAATGTCCAACTCTCCAAAGAAATCTGCTCCTAAGCAACATGAGGGTGTTGTTGTTGGTGTAGATAAGGCTGAAAAAGGAACTACACAAGTTCCTCGTTTTCAAAGAAATCAACCAAGATTTCAGTCTGAATCTACATCAGGCAGATATGAGAGACCTAGAAGCAGTTCACCTAGAATGAACAATTTTAATGGAAATTCAAGTAATTTCAGAAGTCAACGTCAATATCAAAATTGATACCAAAATAATGGTGGTCAAACTTTTTATAATAATGGATTTAGAAATTACAACAATCAAGCTTCTTGGAATCAAACCTCAAGATATCAAAATCCAATTTTTCAAAGGTCAAATAGTCTAAACACATATAGGAACCCTCAGGACCATAGACCTAGTGGAAGTAAAAATCAAATTCCATCAACAGGTCTGAGATCCAAGACTCTAGTTAGGAGTAATGGATATTGGATGGATGTTCAAGTAGTTGGTGAATTTGGACGACCCAATACCATTAAGGCGTGGGTCCCCCAATCTAACTAATTTCTTGGTTGGTGTGTGCAGGAGCTCCTAAGGAGGATTATCAACTTATGGTATGTTGATTATGGCTGCTCCAGGCACATGACGGGGGATGCGAGATTGTTGACTGAGTTTGAAAATTATGATGGTGGACATGTGAACTTTGCTGGTGCTAAAGGTGGTAGGATTATAGGTCGAGTAAAAGTGACAAATGGGAAGATCACAGTGGAAAAAGTGAACTATGTTGAGAAGCTTAAACACAATCTAATGAGCGTGTCACAAGTCTGTGACAAGGGTCACTCGGTCCATTTTACCAAGACTTAAGCATTTGTGTTGAAACCGGGTTTGGTGATTCCGGATGATTGGATAGTGATGAGAGAGCCAAGGACGAATGACACTTATGTCATGGACATGGGTGCTAAGGATTCTTCTGCTGTGGTGGTGTGTTTATTGTCAAAAGCATATGAGGCTGAGTCAATGTTGTGGCACCGACGCATGGCCCATATTCACTATCGCAAAATGAATTACATTATTAAAAATGAGCTAGTGAAAGGGGTACCATTGCAGAGGTTTCATGTGGAAGATAAATGTCTTCCATGTCAAAAGGGAAAACAACATAAGAAACCTCACAAATCAAAAAACAGTAAATTCCATAGATGCCCCTTATGAATTACTTCACATGGATTTATTCAGTCCAGTGAATGTGAGGAGCATCGGTGGAAAGTACTATTGTCTTGTTGTCACAGATGATTACTCACATTATTCATAGGTTTTCTTTTTAGGTATAAAAGATGAGACAGCGGAGATGCTGATAGATCTTTTTACAAAATTAGAGAACGTTCATGAAGCAAAGATCAAGAGGATAAGGAGTGATAATGGCACGGAGTTCAAGAATCGGATTCTAGATCTCTACTGTCTTCGCAAGGGAATAGAACATCAATATTCTGCTCCTTATACACCTCAACAGAATGGAGTAGCTGAGAGGAAAAACAGGACGTTCATTGAAGCCGGTAGGACTATGCTTTGAGATTCTAAGCTTCCAGTTCTATTCTGGGGAGAAGCTGTGAATACAGCTTATGACTCTCAGTTGATTTAAACAGTGATAAGTGAAGACGATGAAGGCGAGTTCATGCCTAGATCGAGTGTTTCAGTGATAGATGCTCTGGAAACTTCCTCAAGTGCTGTTATTTATGATTCGAGTGATAGTGAGTCTGAACCTATTCAGGGGGGCGGGGATTTCATTAATCCGTTTGCGAATCAGAATATTCAAGGGGAGGTTGGATCAAACCTGGGTGACAATTTAGAAGTCGATACCGTTGCTACTACACGAGCAAATAGAGATCATCTAGTTGACATGATACTTGGAGATCCTACAGCAGGTGTTCCGACAAGGAGAAGCATAGCAGCGAATACAGGTTTATTTGTTTCGATTGAGAAGACTGGGATTGTGAACGAGTGCTTGTATAGTTGCTTTATTTCCCAAGAGGAGCCGAAGAACATTCATATGGCTCTGAAAGACAATTCTTGGGTTGAAGCCATGCAGGAGGAATTGGCCCAGTTTGCAAAGTTAAAGGTTTGGGAGTTAGTTGACCTTCCTAAAGGTGAAAAGAGATAGGCACTAAGTGGGTATTTAAGTGCAAGAAGGATGATAAAGGAATCGTAACGCAAAACAAGGCTCGATTGGTGGTCAAATGTTTCAATCAGCAAAAACGGATTGATTACAATGAAGTGTTTGCACCAGTGGCAAGGTTGGAAGCAATCTGTTTATTCCTAGCCTTCGAATCATTCAAGGGTTTCAAAGTTTACCAACTAGACGTGAAGAGTGCATTTCTTTACGGGAAAGTCCAAGAAGTGGTGTATGTCTCACAACTAGATGGGTTCGTTGATCCAGATTGTCCAGATCATGTGTGCAAACTTGATAAGGCTTTGTATGGATTACATCAAGCACCCAGGGCGTGGTATGAGACATTGTCAACACATATGATAAAGAATGGTTTTGAAAGAGGTCAGATTGACAGTACATAGTTCATCAAGAGAAAGAAGGAAGATTTTCTACTGGTACAGGTATACGTGGATGACATCATCTTTGGGTCATCAGATGAAAACATGTGTAAAGAGTTTGAGCAGGTGATGGAGAGCAAGTTCGAAATGAGCGTTATGGGTGAGTTGTCTTACTTTCTGGGATTACAAGTTGACCAGAAGAAGGATGGAATGTTTATTCATCAGACAAAGTATGTGTATGACATTTGGTCTCATTTCAGAATGGATGATTGCGCTACTTTCAACACACCTATTTGCGAGAATCACAATCTTGGCCCAAATCATGAAAGTACTGAAGATGTTGATCCAACTCAATACAGGGTAATGATTGGTTCTCTAATGTACTTGACTGCTTCACGACCAGACATCATGTTTGCCGTATGTCTGTGTGCCAGATATCAGGCTAATCCAAAGGAGTCACACATGAAAGCGGTGAAGCGTATTCTTCGTTACTTGAAGGGGAAACCTAAACTTAGGTTGTGGTATCCAGCTGATAGTGATTTGAAGTTTGTTGCTTACATTGAATCAGACTTTGGAGGATGCAAGTCTAACAGGAAGTCTACCACAGGTGGTTGTCAGTTCTTAGGAGGCAGGATTGTGTCTTGGCAATGCAAGAAGAAATCTTGTGTGTTTACCTCTACGTGTGAAGCTGAATATATTGTTGCGGGTAGCTGATGCTCTCAGGTTCTCTGGATACAACAGCAAATGCGCGATTACGGTTTGGATTTCACTCGTACTCCTATTATGATAGACAATAATGCCACAATTTCTATAACAAATAATCCCGTGAAACACAGTCGCACAAAACATATTGACATTCGTCATCATTTTATACGGGATTGTGCTGAAAAGAAACTAATTGAACTTCATCGAGTCGATACACTAGATAACCTGGCAGATCTTTATACTAAAGCGTTTGAAAGAGCTTGCTTTGAACATTTAGTCGAACTCAACTGGATGAGGAATCCTGAATAACTGGTTTTTCATAAGAATTTTGTAAATATTTTATTGTTTTCTTAAAAATAAAAAAATAAAAAAAAATAGAAAAGCACAAAATCCAAAAACATTAAAAAATGAAAAACATAAAAAATACAGAAAATCATAAATGAGTTATCACTGTGTGAAAAAGAAGAAATGATAGTACATCAGCAAGTTAGACTGCCACACTGAAATTGAAATTAAATTGCTTAAGTGTGATAGCAGCTTTATCATATGATGTACCAGTAGGCAAAAGCATGAAATAATCAACTTACCAATGTGATATAAACCTAAACCAACTGAATATGAGTGGGGAACACATCAGTGACGTATGGTTTAATGACCTTAAATCTTGCGTTGATAGATTGCCAAAATATGAGGTTTTGGGTCTTTATAGTGTTATTTCATCCGGGGGTATCAAGGTTGTCCTTCTTCTGCATCCAGATACATGCTGACCTAGGAACAATCAGGATATCTTAAAAGAGCTAAAATGCCAAAACCCATAAATGAAGAAGCTCTCCTAGAAAGTCATTCAAATGTGCAAAATGCATAATTCGTACCAAAAATGGTATTTGTCTTAGCCCTCGTTAGATATTTTGGTCTCTTTGCTGTATGGAAGTACTAACCTGATCACCAATTATCTATCGTTGTAAATACAAAACAAATGAATTCGGTATACTCACCTACTACGAGGAATCTTTGTGCATACCTTGATCGTGGGGGTACATCCTGAAGTGGGACACACTAGTATTTCAGTAATAATATTATCTTAACGTATCATACGGTAATGGAACTTGAAATGTTCATGCATTTTGTTTAAGTGGAAAAACATACTGGTAATTGTCTTGGACTGCTTTTCACGAAAAATTAAATAAAGAATTATCTAATAGTGTGAAAACAGTTTGATTGTGCTGATATAATCTTCTTACCGGTGATTCTCACAAAAACAGAGTGTTTATTGCTTTTGTTATTTACTTGCTTTCAGAAAATATAAAAATTCCAAAAATAATGTCTTTTTCTGTTAAAATTCTTAACGTACAGAAAACCGTTATTCTTGGAGGAATTGTTACCGATAGGGGGAGACAGTGTTAGAAAGTGAGTTCAAAATTTTAAATCATACAGGGTCTTGTGTGTTGGACAAAAATTTTGTGTGTTGGTGCTGAATTGAAATTGCTTAATCTGTGAAATAGTTTAACTATCTCTTGAATAATAATAATTTATTTAACTTTGTTGAAAAATTCTTATGGTTTCTCGAGATGTTTGTTTTATAGTATACAGATTGAAGCAGTATGTTGCTGAGAAGTTAACGTGTTGAGAAGATGGGAGTCTGATTGGATGCATGGTAGAACCTCCTTTCTACATTGCAAACAAAGTTGAAGAGTTTGAAGATTGCTATGCAAATGCTAAACTGGAGTTTACTCAAGTGCTAATGTTTTGAAGATTTGGTGATTGGATGCATCAGCTTAGGGGGAGTCTGTGGCTGACAGAAGCTGTTAAAGCTAAAGCTATCCAAAGACCAAAGGCAATGCAAGTTTACATGAAGAATGCAAGATGACTGAAGACAAAGTTATTTTATGAAGCTATTGTCAAGGGGGAGTTTGTTGGTGCATATTTGTGACAACAGCTTAGATTTGGTCTTTGGATATCTTGTAATTAGTAAAACGATAAACGGTTAGCGGGTTTAGCTTTGTATTAGTCAATTAATAATGTTTGGGCTAAGCAAAACCTAGATTGGGTTAAGGGGGGACGAATTGAGCCTAGCCCATGTAGGAAACCCTAGCCTAAGTTGCAACCTTGTGTTATATAAACTAGGCTTTGCATTAGGGTTTAAGTAATCAGCCAAAACAGTTTGTGAGAGAGTTTTCGTGAAGGCATTAGTGCTTGGACGAATTAAGTTGCAACCTTGTGTTATATAACCAAGGCTTTGCATTAGGGTTTAGGTTAATCAGCCAAAACATTTTGTGAGAGAGTTTTCGTGAAGTCATTAGAGCTTGGACGAATTAGAGTTTTGATTGATTGTAATTCTTGTGATTGATAATCAATAAAAACCCGTTTGATAGTAATTTTTGTTTCTACTCGTTTCTGTGCTAATATGATCTAGAGGATTCCGCACTCTAGATTGGATTGACGATTCTGTGATGATCCGTACGAACCAGGGGACCTACAGATGACAAAGAGCAACAAATGCAGATGGTGATGTTTGTTGTGATGCATCCGGAAGCACAAGGGGATAGAGATCACCGGTGTTGTTGCATCGAAGGATAGGGATCAGAGTCTTGAGGTCCTTCATAAGAAAACTATAGGGGCCAAACTCGATAGAAATAGAGTTTTCGGTTGTTAGCCGACGAACAGAAATGAGATTTTTTATTAGTTTGGGTGCAAAAAGTACATTGTATAATTTTAGAGGAGGGTAAGGTAGGGGAGTGTGAGATTGCCTTGTCCAGTGACCGGTATGGTTTCACCATTTCCAACAACAATATGATTGTTAATGCAATTATTAAGAGGAGTAAGAGGAGGGTGAGAGTTACCTTGAGGTTGGGACATGTGACCGATTGCACCGGTGTCCATTACCGAGTTTGGATTCCACTGAGGAGGATTGAGAGATATGGAATACATCGCATGTTTGATGTTAGTTGGCCTCTAGGTTGTGTATGCCTGTGTTGGTCCCGGTCCAACAATCCTATTACCTGAATTGTTGTCGATGTGTATGGACAGCGTGGCGAGGGCTACTTTTGCCAAGCTTGAAATGGAGGTGGGCCAGCCCAATGGGTCGGATTTGTTCCCCATTGTGGGTACCCGTAGGTCTGCTAAGATGGTTGACTCCATCCACGTCCCCCGTAGGATCTGCCACGGCCTCTTCCCCGTCGATTACCGTTCCCTCGATTGCGATCAGAATATTGATCAGAGCGGTAGTCTTGGTTTGGTACTGAAGATTCCGCCGGCTGTTTGTTGGTGGAGGCAGCAAGAGCCGTGGGGCAGTAGAGCCAGCGTGCATGGCCTGGTTAGCCTTACGTGTTTCTTCGAGGCATATCTGAGACCGGCCATCAAAAAAAGAAGGTAAGGGTTTGGTTTGTTGGAGGATAGTAGCAATCCCGTCAAATTGCTAGATTAGATCGGCAATGACTTGTAGAACCAAACTGTTGTCATCTATGGGAGCATCAGCGTTGGAGAGTTGATCCGCAAGGACTTTCAACTATTGGAAATAGGCCGAGACATTAAGGAAGTTTTCGAGATGTGTGTTCGAGAACTTATTCTTGAGATGAATTGTCACACCCTAACCGATGGCGAAAACATCAGAGTGAGACGAAAATGAGATTGCAAGAGACTTCATAACACTATTTTGCGACAAGTATTAAATAAATAATATTTCATTTCATTTCTAAAATCAAATACATCGTTTGGAAACAACGTACAACAATATAAGCAAGAAACAAAATACAACATAAGTTCTAAATTAAAAATGGGTTTCAAGTTCATCCTACTAGATTCCGTTCATCATCATCAATTTCCTACAATACGTATTAAAATACATGACAACACATAAAGTATTTGCGAGCATACAAGTTTAACTACTAGCATAAGTATAAAATCGGTTAAAAGAATCCACATGGCGTAAACAAAATCTAGAATATATCATGGCAATACTAGCATGCAACTCCAACTTGTCAACCCAAAGATTCCCGCTAGCATAATCTTTTCATAGCAACGATAAGACCATTTTGTTTACTTAACATGACCTCAAGAATACGGGCGGTGTGTTAATCCTATATCGCTATACATGTTAAGGGAGGCATGATCGAAGTTAATGACAAAGCATAGTACAAATAAGTTCTAGCATGTATGCATTCCTAGCATAACGTATTAAGCATGTATAACGGATTGTTTGTTTGTGTTTTAAGCATACATTATGTGATTGAGTGATTTTCATAGAGTATACGTATTCCACCCAAAGTGACGGAAATTTAAAAGGGGTCATGTATACTCACGGTTTTGCAAGCTTTCTTAGTTAAACCGCGAAGTTGATAAGTTGTTGAGATTAGAACTACGAAGTTACCCTACATAGGGAAACGAAGGTGTATGAGTATTCAGATTTTGTGGGAGATTCAGATTCGGAATTTAAGTATATAAAAGTATAAGTACACGAAAGTATATCTTGTCTAAATACTCATTTTGACACTAGGTTTGTATGTGATTTCATGGGTCATAATTTTCCCATTAGAATCAAAACCGAGGAGTTTAGAACGAAGACAAAGTAACCTATGTTCATGACATATAACCATAATCCGGTTAATATCACAAATTCGCTTAAATATATATACATTATATATTATATAGTATAAGTTAATATTGGTCCATCATATAATATCACAGAATTCATATAAGTCAAGCATGGAGGTACGATATACCTCATTGTATGATTCACCAAAGCACAAAGTTTACCGATTTAGTTGGTAAACCCGGTTGGTCATGAATGAAAAAGAAATACAACTAACTATCTAGTTCATCAAGTAGTCAAGTGAGGATAACTCAGGTGTTTCATACCCATCATGGAAAGTGTTGGAGATGCGGCCAGGTTATGTTACTCTAGGACTAGGAAACTACTTGGAATATCAAGATAAAACATCAAGTGAGGTGGTGGAATGAGTTTGGATAGCCAAGGCTTCCATGTTTCACACCTTTACCAAAACACAAGTCTTGCCACATGAACTATGGTAGACTTGGATGGTTTCATCAATTGTGGGTTGTCTAAACCCTATAAAAATAGAAAGTTTATGAGGTTCTTGGACCTCTAAACTTAAGAGAATTAACCTTAAACAAGTCCCATAATCGTAGATGAGATTAGAGACAAGTTATGCACAAGATTCACATGAAAAAGTAAAGTTTATAAAGATTTACATAATGTTCTTCCAAAACAGAAAGTTTGGACCTCAAAATGGTGATGTTCCACCTTAGTTTACCATGGTAAACTTGTGGAAACACTCCTAGAGGTGTTCTAAGCTTTGTAGTGGAAGAAAAGATGAAGAAATGACGAAGGAGAGTGAGTTTGAACTCACTTTGAGACTTAATACAATTATGCCTTTTCTTGCAATTCCAACAGATTATGCAGTGATTTGAGAGTGTTTGAGGGTTTGGAAAAGGGCAAGAGAGGTGTAGGAGGCTAGTTTATATAATGGGTTAGTAGGGTTTTGAGTTTAATGAGGTTTAAAGGTAATTGGGGAGGAAAAAAGTGGGGAAAAGGTGACCAACCCGTAGCTAGGAAACAACTTGCTGCGGATCCAGCCTCTAGTGGCCCGCGAGAGAAATGGAGCAATTGCTCATGCTCGTGGCGCCTTCTCGGTTCCAGCAACTTTGTTTTATTTACATTTTGGACCTGAACTTCTATTTGTTATCATTTTATGCAATAACTTTGTATTTTGACATGTTTTTAAGCATAGAAAGTGTACGCAAGTATAATTCGAGTATCTTGAACGTTTGTATGAATAATTGCACGTATAACAAGTGTCGGTTTGCAAGTAAACACGTATTTAATTGATTGATTGCACGAATAACAACTAAGTATAAAACATGAATTTCATTATGATCAATGTCTCCAATTACAAAATTGGAAATGGAATACGAACATGATACGAATACAAGTTTCCATAAATAGAAATATGATTACACTTTCTAAAAAAGAAAAGTACAAAAATGCGAAGCGTTACTTGAATGGCACGAGTGGCCTTGTTGTCTTGAAAGATGGAATGAAGAGCATGCCATGCGTCATAGGCAATAGTGTTGGTCTTGAGAATGGTGTGTAAAAGATCACTCGAGATTGTGTTGTAGATCCATTGAAGGACTATGGCGTCAATCCCTTCCCATGAATCAACAGTCTTTGGAGCGGTGTCTTTGTCTTTGTCACCGTCTTTGGAAGAAGAGGCAGTGGTGGGTGATTTGCGCTGAGTGAGATGATCACTAACAAGATAGGCGTGACAGTTGTTGCAGAAGAGTTCCGACCATGCTTAATATTGAGCGGTTTCCATATCTAGGGTGACAGTGATATAGTTTTTGATGTGTGTGACCGTGGCAGCCGGGTGTAATTTGGAATCCAGGGGTAGAAAAGAAAAGTAGTAGGTCAAGAGGAAAAGAGGAGGTGGTCGGAAGTGGGAGGATCGCAAAGATAGCCAGCTGTGAAAATGAGGTGGCGGCTAGGGTTATAGATATGATACCATGATAGACAATAGGAAAATATATCTCAATCGTTGCTTTCTCATTCATGTATTTGTCAATATATAGAGATGTTAGAATCCCATATTTTTGGGATGAATGATGACAGAATATGTACAGCTCATGACTAAAATCAATGCTAAATATATACTTTAATAATTACTCTATTACCGACGACCTTTAAGATAAATGGTAAGTACCTTTAAGACCTTTAAGATAAAAAAAAAAAGAACCCTCAACTTTGATTTACATATAAAGAAGTAACAAAATTTACTTAAAGTTTATAAACGAATATAAAAACTTACTATTAGCCCGTTCTTGGCAATTTTTTTTAACTCAATATGATAATATGTATAAATATTTTGAACAATAAACTTGGTAGGGGCGGGGGCAGACATATAATTTTTAAAATTTTAGGACGAAAAATCGGAAATATTACACTTCTAGCCGAAACATTGACGTGGTCGAGTGCACCCCCCATCCCTTAAAAGCTACGCCCCTGCCTACAACCCAAGCACCACGGGTGCCACCACGCACCACCACTCTAGTTTTTATAATTCCAGTGAGTGTAATTGTAAAACCAATACAGTTGTGTTCATGGAAACATTTCGACCTAAACCATCGTTGGCACTAGAACCATAGTTTTTAGGTTATTAGATACCGTTTTTTCAGATCTATAAGAAGAAATATGCAAGATAAGTCAGGATTAGCTTACAAATTATGTAATCTCTTTATGGCCTTAAGTGGTCTCTGGGCTTGGTTTGCTGGATTTAGTATTGTGATATTTGGGGATATGACACGTAGTGAGGTTGACCATCTAGTTCTTCAAGAGGTGTTCGGGATCATATTACACCTACTTGGTAGTGATGATATAGTGATCACAAGGAATGATATCCAACAACTAAAAGATTATTTGTCCAGCATTTCCAGACTAATGATATGAGGAGAATTAGATGTCTCTAGGCATTGAAGTTGCATAACAGAAAGATTGTTGGTTGGAAACTTGGAATATCATGTATATCTCTTTTGTTGTGTCATTAGTCGGTTCTTGAATTTTCCTTGTGATTCTCATTGGGAATTGAAACCGCATTGTGGAGTAAAGCATATTAATGGAGCTCCTAAAAGAGGATTACTTCAACAAAAATCAAGATCATATAAACAAGGATTCCACACTTGTTTGTGTATTGATTGTGTTCTTGGCTTTGATTTGCATATAAACAAGGATTCCACACTTGTTTGTGTGTTAACCAACAAGGAATAGGTTCTCTAGATCCTCCTTTAGGGACCTACAGTTTTTAGGTTATTAGATACCGTTTTTTCAGATCTATAAGAAGAAATATGTAAGATAAGTCAGGATTAGCTTACAAATTATGTCTCTTTATGGCCTTAAGTGGTCTCTCAGGGCTTGGTTTGCTGGATTTAGTATTGTGATATTTTGGGATATGACACGTAGTGAGGTTGACCATCTAGTTTTTCAAGAGGTGCTCGGGATCATATTACACATACTTGGTAGTGTTGATATAGTGATCACAAGGAATGATATCCAACAACTAAAAGATTATTTGTCCAACATTTCCAAACTAATGATATGGGGGGAATTAGATGTCTCTAGGCATTAAGTTGCATAATAGAAAGATTGTTGGTTGGAAACTTCGAATATCATATTGTAACTCAACTATATGTCTCTTTTGTTGTGTCATTAGTCGGTTCTTGAATTCTCCTTGTGATTCTCTTTGGGAATTGAAACCACATTGTGGATTCTAAAGCATATTAATGGAGCTCCAAAAAGAGGATTACTTCATAAAATCAATATCATATGGATGTTTAATGTTAGACTACTCGGTGTGGGGTCGTCCAGGCACGGCCTGGCCCAGCGACGCCCCCCAACACCATTTCCTTCGGGGCGGCGTCGTCCTATACGGCAGCTTGGAGACGTTGAGGACGGGGCATCTGAGACAAAAATATAGTTGTTGCAAAGGCTAGAAATTATTTTTTTTTTACTCTTT
Source organism: Helianthus tuberosus (assembly GCA_030545235.1). Taxonomy (NCBI): domain Eukaryota; kingdom Viridiplantae; phylum Streptophyta; class Magnoliopsida; order Asterales; family Asteraceae; genus Helianthus; species Helianthus tuberosus. The sequence goes on from CM060363.1 coordinate 79,665,428, forward strand.
CCCACTTTATAAATATATACCCTTTATTCCCCCACTTTTAACCCAAATCTTTCCAATATCTCTCACTTTTTTTAACATGACCATATTTTTATAAAATTATAGGCATGTCTTCTTATTCTTCGTCGTGGTGTTCGTCATCTTCGGATGAGGGCGAATTATTTTTTGCGAACTTCGTTATGCACGCAACACAAATGATAATGGAGGAGGAGGAAGAGGAAGAAATGTCGTCACAAACGCAAACTAGGGCAACCACATTAACCGAGACCGAGAAGGTTATCTTTATTTTTCGGTGAAAATAATATATTTAATTTTTTAGTGTTAATAATGGTTTTAATTTATTTTTTGTTGTTAATATTTAGGTGGCCATGATAGTTTAGTGGCCGATTATTTTGCCGACGAACCTGTTTACACGGACGCGATGTTTAGACGTCGTTTTCGAACGAGTCGTTGACTCTTCTTACGTATAGTAGATGACTTGGCGCAGTCTGATCCATTTTTCACACTTCGATATGATGCTAGGGGCCATAGGGGATTCACCACTTTACAGAAATGCACGGTGGCCATTCGCCAATGGGCATACGGGATGACACCCGATTCGTTGGATGAGTATTTAAGGATGTCCGAAAGAACTTCACGCGAATGTTTGCACAAGTTTTGCGAATGGATCGTGAAGTTATATAGCAAGAAATATCTGCGAAACCAAATGCAAATGACATCCAAAAATTATATCAAGCACACGAAGAAAGGCATGGTTTTCCAGGAATTCTCGGAAGCATTGATTGCATGCAGTGGCCATGGCAGAACTGCCCTACTCCCTGACAAGGTCAATTGTAACACCCTAAACACATAATATCTTAAAAACGACGCAACGGAAATATGAGCTTAAAAATTTCTTTTCTTGACAATCATACAACTTAATAATAAACCATTCGAATCGACTTGATTTAAATCTTTTACATTATTCATAACTAATCAAGAAAATTATATTACAAATGGTTTCCAACACGTGATCACATCCCCGTACAATCCTTGATCTTAACTCGACCCTCGATCACTAGTCCGTCATGAATATCCAACTAACCTGCGGTCACCCAAAACGTTAATAACTGGTGACATCATATACATTAGTATAAAGACATAAAAATATACATAACCACTTAGCAATCTATCATTTTATACAACTCCGATATAATATTCTTTTGAGTTCATTCTTTACACCGAGCATCCAATCTCTGTAAGCCCAATACTTACGTATCTGCATTCCTGTTCCATTCTCAAGGCACACCATTAGTAACGTCACTATTCGAACATGTTAGAGCCATATATATAAGCATATATAGAAGATCCTTTCTTTCATGCACAACAAATCCTACTTCATGGATAAGTACCTACACACGTATGTTCATACACATTTCATACCTACATACATACATACATGCTTACATACTTACATACATACATACTTACATACATACATACTTTATTCCTTTGTGTACATTCAATCTCATTTAATACATACGTACATACTTTCATATATGTATACTCATACATCTATTTACATACACCCGAAAACATATATGCAAACCTAAACACGTCTATACGTACATGCTTACATAGTTACATATAGTTATACAATGCATATAACGTAGTTAGAGAGCCTTCACACAAGTTTGGAGTTGAAAATGAGAAAAATATGAAAGAATCAGCGATTGGCGCAAGAAGAAACCCATCTGGCGCAACCATGTGCCAGTTCTGGCGCAATACAGAAGACATCAGTCAGGGGAGCAACCTTGTGCCAGGGGGACGCAACCGTGCACCTGGTTCAGACCTGCACTTTCAACTTCATGAATTTCTACAATTTTGGTCATAACTTTCTCATTTCTTGTCCGTTTTACGATCCGTTTCTTCCCATATGATCGTAATTTGGTCTTCTATCATATGGACTCAAAATCTAACATCCGAACTAAGGAAGTTCTTAACTTATATGCTTTCGGATTAATATTCATTTACGAATTATTTGACCCATTCATATTTTTATTACTAAAACTCGCATATCTCGAAAATTCCTCAACCAATTACTCAAAACTTATTTCTATTTGTCCATAAGACATGTTCTTACATTATTGGCTAAAAGTCTTTACCCTGGGTCTTTAATCTTTACGTGTTTCATTACCATTACAAAACTTACGCACATTTATTCGACCCGTTCATATATATGTCAAACAACTCTTTTATTTAAAGTCAAAGCTAAGTCTTTCGACCATTAACCCAAGTCCCCATTTCTTGGTTAACGCACTTGAAAGAAATTCCAACCTTTACACAATTATAATACCTTCATCGTCACTTATGCAAATCATACCAAGATGAGTAAACCCTCATTTTGACCCGTTTGATCGACTTAACGAAAGCCTTTACTTCTACATACCGATACCTTTCTAAACTCAAATATCATAGCTAAATATCTAGTACATAACCGTGCTTTACTATATTAAGGAGTGATTCCGGATAATCACTCACATGGTACTAATACTTGATTTCATCATCAAATTTACATTTCGACACAATGACTTACATTTATCGTGCAAGGAATCTCTTTACTACTAAAGAGGGAGTCCGGGAATTACTTACCTTACGCATCCGTATTTACATTTGCTTCCTCATGTCCTGTTGATCCGTTAGCCTCTCATGCTTTCATCCATCTTGACATGATTCCTATACTTTCATTTTTATTACATCCACGTTCTTGTTAGCATATAAAATTATACATAAGAACGACCATATTAATTTACATTTCACATTCGGATTTCATTAATCATTTCAACAAGCATATGGTATACTCATAGTGCAATACTCATTTAACCACATAATCACTTAGTTACATGCACACACCATACTAGAAACATCCATAATTCTACACTTGCACCATGATCCATGCTTAGCAATGAACTATATCTAAACGCACTTCTCATGTTAGTTTACTATCAAACGCCTCTTTATCACATTCTATATCTAATTACCACTTTCTTGCATACAATTTCACCTTCTAACTTCACCTAGTCATTTCATCAAACACTTGGCGCGCGTACAAGTTTTTAAACATAATGTACAAGTATTCTTCATACTTTTTCTTCCTAGTTCTTGTTTTCAATCATCTAAAATACAAAATATCAATTCAATTTCATACCATGTTCAACATAACTAACAAGGATTGATCGCACACAACATAATCTACCAAGGATTTGAATAAAGGTTGGACATGGGTGACATACCCATGTCGCAATCCTCACCATCAATGGTGGTTTCACCACTAAACATCAAACTACTCAAAACCATTCATAATCCAAGTGTTATTTGTTGATTCTAACACTTCCTCATACTTAATTTCATATGAAATCAAAGATATATCACATAACCATGCTTGCAAAAATCATTAAATCAAAAACTATGACTCACCACATGTTTAGCAAGGCTAGATGATCATGTATTAAGGTCCATGCATAAGATTTAGCCTTGATTTCCATTCCAATTTGCTGATTTTTGAGTTGTTAGGGTTTTGTTTTTCCCCTTTCTCCTGTTCTTCACGTCGCACACACACACACATCCCTGATGTGTGTGTTTGTGTTAACCTCGTTTTTTTAATTGTATTACTTTCCCACTTGCCCAAGTTTGGTCCCTCAATATTGAGTATTTTACTTTATGGTTAACCTTTGTTATAATGCATTCTTAACTTAAGCCAAGAGGTCACTAACATTCCAAATAGGTTAGTATTCCTAGTTATTATTATTTCATGCTATTTAATAGAAGACATACTAGCAATTATAAAAATTCGGATTTTGGGGCGTTACAAGTCTACCCCCCTTAAAGGAGGTTTCGTCCCCGAAACCTTTCTCAAACACGTAATATGTCAAAAATTTTATCCAGAGCCCTTATTAGCGTCATTACACTTTATAGTGCTTGTTCCTAGCACATTTCATTACTAACGGTTCGTTCATCATTCAATTGGCTGCACATCCTATGTTTACGACTTGTTCCCATCCTTCTCATTAATCATAATACCCTCATATTTCTGCTTATTCTAAATATTTCAATTCATTCCATTTTAATCACCATAAATAAATCCCATCAATCCATTACTAACAAGCCTTCTAATCATTTTCGTACTCATATGGGGGGTCGTTAATATCATACTCGTACCAAAGACATTCAATAACCAGTTCTTTCTCGTAATTGTAATGAAACTACTACTTCATACTCACACATTCGTATTAAATTCCATGGTTAAGCATTTTTCTACATTTTCTATAGTTACTTTTATCAGGCATATCTTTACGTTAGGCTCATTCATATCACTTTACCATAGTTCGCTTACTTCATGCATTACTTATTCTACATGAGTACACGTGATGTGCAAGTTTATCATACTAGAACTTAATCATTACCCAAAACTTTCACTCAAGATTTTGAAACTTTCTTTTTAGTGACCAAAATTTCGTTCCTATGTCGACTGTTAAAAATCAACATTCCTTACCGTATCATCCCTATCCAACATGGGTTAATCATTTTGCTAACCTCGATTTCATTGCGCAGATTAACGATCTGCAACTCGGATTGGCCCGCTTTTGAATGAGTCTGTGTCAAGGCCGGTTCGATCCCTTGCTTTCATGAAATGGGCTTCCGCTCATGGGCATCCTTCCCACAATATCTTGTTCAAATGAACATGGCCAACAAGCCTAGCATCAAGTTAGCATTTTCCATCGGTACTTGTCATTATTACTTTCTTTCCAAATTTATTCTATTCGGTGTTTTAAACACCCACAATTCTTTCATTTTGTTAATTATTTCATCAACCTTTTTGCAGTTTGACTTTTCAAGGTAAAACTGGCGTTTCTTAATTATCATGGATGTAATTAAGTACACGTTCGTACTTCTTTCCATTCATGCTTACATACAAAGACTTTAAAACATCCTTTAAGTACTTCTTGCAAAACTTACCCTTCCCGTCCATACTTAAGTTATTGTTCGGGTCGTAGTCCGTCATTCATTTTGACCCGCAAGAGTCATTTAGTAATATACCTATCACGTAACTTGCTCAAAGCTTATTTCTTTCAACTAAGGTTTCTTACTACTACAATAGCTTTCATCGGTTTTACCTACATAATTGTTGGTGCATGCGTCTGTCGACTTCGTCTTATATCGAGTCTTGAATTCGTTGCGGATCTGAACAAGAGTGATGTCAAGTTCGCATGAATGTTCAAACAAAGTGAATGTTCAAACGAAGTGAAAGTTCAAACGAAGTGGATGTTCAAACAAAGTGGATGTTCAAACGAAGTGAAAGTTCAAACGAAGTGGTCACTTCATACGAACTGGGGTTTGTCCAGTTCGTTTGAGCTAGCTCAAACGAACTGGTCTCCCTATAAATAGGTCATGTTGTCATTTCATTTGTAACTTTTGCATTTCCGGTAGCGAAGCTCTGCCGAGGTATCTCCAGACCGTGTAAAACTTTCATATCAATACAAGAGATAGTTAATCTACTTTCAAGTGTAAATCAAGCTGATTCGAAACCGAAACGTCTGTTTCCGCCTCTCGTTTTGGTCTAGAACACTTCTGATCGACTCATATAGGTCGTTACTCGATCCTTCAAGTGGTATCAGAGCTCAGGAGGAAGAGTTCTACAGATTCAGCTTGTTTTTCATCAAAAAAATTCTGACTTCTACTCATATTCTACATTTTTCAAAATTAAACGAGATTTTCTGGATGAAATGGCTTGATTTTGAAATATAACGTGCGTAACTGTGTTTTAATCAATTTGCGAAAGTTTCAGACCTTAAAATAAATTAAAACCGGATCAATTTTGAAAAAAAAAACCGATCGTTCAGTTCGTATCAGATTCATTTCACACGAACTGGAACTTCAAACTGAGATTTACGACGATTCAGTGGACGATATTGAACAAATTATACATCATTGTGTTCGGAATTCATAGTAGAACAATCCTTGAATATCTCAGATTCTAATTCAACCGAAAACGTGATCATATTTGAGAAAATTACATCAGATCGTTTGAAAAATGGCTCAGTTCGTTTGAGATTTTGAATCTTGTTCGTCTGAAAGATACCAGTTCGTATAAAAAATGTTCAGTTCGTAAGCTCAGTTCGTCTGAAAGTCATACGAAGTGCTTCCAGGTCGTTTGTAATGTGTTAGTTCGTTTGAAATTGCCGAGATCTCAATTCATACGAAGGTTGTCAGTTCGTCTGAAGTCGTCAGTCCGTTTGAAAGCTTCTCAGTTCAGTTTGTTTGAACTTCAGTTCGTTTAAGAAGTTCAGTTCGTTTGTTCTTTGTTCAGGTCGTCTGAAACAGTTGATCAGGTTGTTTGTTTAATCACAGTTCGTAACAATTTAGACGAAGTAGACAGGTCGTTTGAAAGGTCATACGAAGTGACTAAAATATCAGTTGTTTTGAAAATTGTCGGCTTAGTGGTATAATTGGTCCAATCATAAACATCAATTGAGAATATGTCAGCCATGTTAAAGTGTGCATGTGAAAATTAAAGTGGACGGCCAATTGATTCTATCACATTTAAAGTAGATGTTGCATGCGAGATATTAATATTGTCGGCCACACTCGAAGTCACATGTGAACTTTAATTGAGAAAGTGTGTGGTCCAATCATGTATTTGAAGCTGTCAGTCAATTGTTTTTATTTGAAGTCGCTTGTCAAGTAATCTCATTTGATGTTGACCAGTTAGATTGATTTGTATTGGAAATTGTTGTCGGCATTGTGAAGTTTGCACTAAACTGATTTTTGGCTCGCATTAGTCTTTCATTTTGGGTGGTTTGATATCACTTAGCATCAATTTGTCTTAAATTCGTATAGTGAGAATTCAGGTCGTGTGTTGTAAGCCAGGTCATTCGGAGTAAATCAGGTCATAAGGTTTGGAATTTATTCGGTTCGAACGGTTTGATCAGTATGTTTGTCAGTCAAGTGGTATAGTGTGATCAAGTTGTGTAAAAAAATTCAGTTCGTACGGATTGGAGTTCAAAGGTTTCAAAGGGTCAAGTTGTCAAGTCGTTTGAATTCGATTTGGGTCATATCAGTTCGTATAGTGGTCAACATTTCAGTCGCACAGAAAATTCATCAATTCAAGTATCAGTCTTATTCTGTTATTTGAAAATTAGTTTGAACTGATTGTATTTTTGTTTGTTTTGCAAACAGGTATTTTTTTTATGTGATACAGCTCATTCGAGACCAGTATTTTTGAAACAAGAAAGTTTGTGTTGTGAAAAAGTTTCCAAATCATGAGTGAAGATTTCTACAACGCGTTTGCTACTCCGTCTACTCCGGCTGTCATTGCTCAGAACATGAATTTGGAAAACGAAACGGGAACTACTCAGAAACCCCCGAAGCTAATGAGCATTGAGGAGTATTACGGGTGGAAAGATAGGTTCGAAAACTGGGTACAAGCTAACCATCTAAGGTCATGGGAATGTATTCTGAAGAAGTATGTTCTACCACGGACAGATCTACAAGTTATCAAAGAACTCTCAGAATTTAGTGACAAAGAACGTGATATGTACCGAGCTGAAAAGATGATGATCAGTTTACTTCAGCAGGCTATCAAGGAAGACATTTTTGTGTTGCTACAACATGACAAGACTTCAAAGTCAATCTGGGAGGCTCTGAAAGTCAAGTTTGAGGGTAGTGAGAATATGATCAAGAGCAAGAAGGCATTGCTCAAGAAAGAATTTGATCTTTTTACGACTTTGCCCGGGGAAGATACCAAGAAGCTGATTGAACGGTATTGCCACTTAGTGCGATCCATGTCGATGCTGAGTATAACAAAAGATCGTGAAGAATGGGTAGACAAGTTAGCTGACGCTTTACCGCAAAAGGAGTGGGGAACTTACTTGATGATTCTGAAAAACACTGGGGTATATGACGGATTGACGATTTCTCAGTTTATTGAGAAGATTGAGGGTCAAGATTTGGAACAACAAAAGATCGCTAGGATGAACAGTCCAAGTGGTCAACAAGATGTAAAGATGTATTACAAAGGCAGTGTTCCAGAAGTTGAAAGAAGCCCGAAAATACAGACTGCATTTAGTGCTGGAGATTCTTCAGAAAAGGTTGATCAAAGTCCTAAAAGCAGCAGTGGTTTCTCATCATTTCCGAGTGTCAATCCGAAAGAGACTACATCAAGTTTCCATTCTCAGAGCACAAAGACAGGAAATGGTTATGTGATCCAGTGCAATATCGCTTTGAATCTTCCTGAAGGTCAAAGTTTTTCTGAGGAAACCGCTAAAGATCACATGGCTCTGCTTGGTTCTGTATTGCTTTCTTATGAGGGTTTAGTGGCTGGACGGATCGGAAATCCTATGCTTACAAAGGAGGATTACGATCAGATAGACGCCGAAGAAATGGAGTTAATGGACATCAAATGGTGTCTAGCTAGCGTTCTTAGACGTGCTGAAAAGTTCAAGCTGATTACCGGGAGAAATGACTTTCTTGATGCACACGTTTCTACTTTAGGTTTTGATAAATCTAAAGTTATTTGTTTTCGATGCAGGGAGAAAGGCCATTTCAAACGGGAATGCAAGAACAGGGAAGCGAGTGGAGCTCAGAATCCGTTTGGAAAAGACGATTACTATCGGAAAGCCATTTACCAGCAAGTTGGTCAACAACAAGAACCACAGGTGGCTCATGGTAGAAGAATCGAGGATTCAAAAAGAGCGTGCATGGTGGATTTTAACTGGGACAATTATATATCTCCTGATAGCAAAGCATGCATAGTCGATCAAGATGATGAGAGGCTACCTGAAGGCTTCAGCTGGGATATGTTTGTAGACGAAAAAGGAGATTTTAATGCTTTCATTGCAAAAATAGTGAAAGAACCTGATATGTTTACTGCATGGATGAAATCTATTGGTGAAACTATAAAGTCTGTTGCATCAGATGAAAGTTCACAGAGTGCAGATGAAAGCTTACAAAGCTCAGATGACAGTTCAGAAAAAGAAATTGTTTTTGATCAAACACCATCTGATTCTAGTTCATCGGATGATAATTCTGAAAAATCTGTACAGTTTGATCAGTCACCAACTGATGACAGCAGCAGTGATGATGAGGAAGAAAAACATATTAATATTGCTAAATCTCATCTATCTCCTGAAAGTTTTCATTTCTATTTTGCAGATCGCATGGAGAAGCTGAAAGAAAAACGAGCTGCAAAAGAACAAAAGGAAATGGAGACTGAAAGTGTTGCTGAGAAGATTACTAAACCAGAAAAGGTGACTAAAGATAAGAAAGTAGTTGAAGTTGAGAAAATTATTGAAGTTGAAAAGATTGTTGAAGTTATCAAGCCATGTTTGAAGTGTTTGGAGACTTGCAAAGAATGTGCAGCAAAAGATGAGAAAATGGCAGAGTTTGAGAAGTTGAAGGAACAATTACTATTCAATCTTAACTACGTGAAAGAATCATACGATGTATTGAACAGAACAGTAACTGGTCTTCAAAAGACAAACTCTGAAAGAGAAAATGCTTTGACGATGATGAATGCAACATTGATGACGAAGCAAAAAGCTATTAACTTTTACATCGAAGAAAGTGCAAAGTGGAAGCAAGAGTTAGAGAAGGAGAAGATTGAGAATGAGAGAATCAGAAGATTATTGCAGAGTTATTCTAGTTCTGATTATCTTATTGATCGAATTTATCCGACTGTTGCAGGTTTTGAAGCATTCAAAGATGACAAGCCAAAGATGAAGGATACTGGTAAGAAACCGAGTGTTACTTATAACAAGTGTCCGCCTCCAATTTGGGAAGGTTATTCTCCCAGAAAACCAAATGAGGAGCAAGTCGAAAAAGCAGTCAATATAAAGTTAAAAACCGATACAACTGATGATTTACCAGAAAACATTGACGTTACTTTCACATCGTCTGACACTGATCATGAGTCTGAGTTAATTAAAAAGGTGGTTGATCAGGTGTTGGATACAGATGAGGAGTCTGAGTCAAAGTCTGGGTCTGGAGGTTCAAGTTCGTCGGTCAACAGTCCAAAGTCATCGGTCAAACGGGCATACAGTAAAGAGTTTTTGTTATCAAAATCTAATTTGGATGATGAAACATTTGAAGTAGCATACATTTTAAATGATTCTGACAAATTATATTCTGACAAAGAGTTTCCAATAAGAAGTGTTAGATTTGAAATGATCAAAAAGGTTTTCAAAATGACAGAAATTAAGATTTTTGAAATAAAAGATTTAAATCTTACTGAAAAACCTAAAAAGTACACTTCAAGAGTTCAACAACGTCAAAACAAGAAAAAGGGTTACAATTCTGGTTCTGGTTTTCAAAAGAAAACTAACCAAAATCGTAGCTTCAAAAAGAAAGGCTTAGGTTTTATTCCACCTAAAAATTATAAAAATGATAAATATGTTCGAGATTTTAAATCAAAAATGACATATGTTGCAGGAAATAGTCATGAAGAAGAAGCAAAGAGCTCATTCTGGAGACAGTCAAATCAAGAGTTTCTTGCTGAAAAGAAGAAGAATGGAACTGAAGTTTGTCACTCAAAGGAAACTCGAATCTGTTACAAGTGCAATGAAGCTGGTCATATTGCATGGAACTGCCAGAAAAATGTCAAGTCAAAACAGGGAGTTTCTAACAAGTTGAAAGGAAAAGTTGTTGATAGTGAACCACCAACCGAAAAATTTAAAATTTTTGAAAACTCAACTTATGAGGTTGGTGAATGTTCTAAAAAGAATTTTTACAAAAAGAATGCAAAAGACAACCAAGTGTGGGTTGTTAAGAAAGACGATGAGAAAGTCGGCGATGAATCTGGTTCCACAAAGCCAGAAGAGCCACAGGTTGAGATGAAAATTTCAGTGAATGATGATGAGTTTCCATCACTGAAATTTGAAGAAGTTAAACAGAAAGTTGGTAAGGTTGATATCTCGAATCAGTTTTACAACGAGAAAACTAAGTTTGATGTCGAGAAAACATTTAATGGAAGTGTTAAGAAAATTTTTGGGAAAATGTTGAATGGGAAAGTAAAGGGGGTTAAAGATTTTTATGCAACTAAAAAGGCAACTTACAACCCTACTGCGCAAGAACTAAAAGCCATCAAGTCTGAAAAGACTTGGATGGAAGTCTGTTTCCCTTGAAGTCTTAGGACTTTGCCGGAGATCCCAAGTTTGTAATCGTGGATCAGGAATCGGCATCTTTCTTGATAATTGTTTTTGTGATTGAATTTTAAAATTGTTTAATTTTTACAGGATAAGTGTGAATTGCCGGAGCATCCAGGTTGGTAAGTGTGAAGCAGGAATCGGCATCTTGATTGGTAAAATGGTTTGTGTAGAGGTTTATTCCTACATAGATTTATATGTTGTAAATATATTTTGCAAGAGGTACAGAGGTTGCATACATGCAAGTGGTAAATCAGGGACATTAAGTTGTACTTGATCTACTACAAGTAGTTAAAAGTAGACAATTTGATGAACCACACCCCTAATCTACAAGTGGTAAACTTAACAAAACTTATTTTCCGGAAAAATCATTTTGGTTAAAACAAACTTAAGTGTTTTGAAATCATAATGAGAAAATAGTTTTGTGTAAGGGGGAGTTCGGATTGTTTATGCCTAGTGGATGGCGAATTGAAGCAATTTGATATCGGTTGTTAATTTTTCTTGTACAGTTTGTTTTCAAATTTTCTAAAGTGTGTTTGCATTTTAGGGGGAGTAAGAATTTTTAGAAAATCCAAAAACATTATATTTAGAAAATCCAAAAACATTTGAAAATTTGAAAAAGTCAAAAACATGATAAAATGAAAAATGAGTTTTTGTTGCATATAAGAGGAAATGATAGTACATCAGTGGACGATCACAACATGCTAAAGAATTGGAAAGTCAAATGTGATAAACGGTCTCACTGATGATGTGCCAGTAGATTTTTGCACATTTAGTAGATTGTGACGAGATATAAATCTAAATTTCAAACTTGCTTATATCGTGGGGATACATCTCTCGGATATATGGGTAACCCCCGAAATCTCGTTTGAAAGGTATCATAATCTGATATACTAGGTCTTTATACTCAATGATGTCTGGGGTATTATTCCGGGACTTCTGCTGAACGATGGTTCTGACCTAGTCCTTGAATAATACTTTCCGCAAATGCTTGAAACATAGCATAAACCCTCAGCATGCTGATGAAACAATAAAATTGATAGTCGCTGCTGTTGTAGCTAAAAGATCCTCTAAAGGGGACATACCGAAAAGTCGAAGCTGATATCTCTCTGCGTATACGGAAGTATCGACCTGAGATCCCTCGGCCCTCGCATTACCTAATTTATATACAGATATCATTGGTGTCATAATTACCTGTAAGACTGATTATTGGGATCTGGATACGGGAGTATATTCTGAGGTGGAACACGCGATTGAGTTTAAGTATCTAAGACATTAATCCGTATCTCGAAACAGTTGAACTTTGTGTGAGAATTTAAGTGGACCAATATACTGACAATCTAAGTGAATTGTTTAGAACTTAAAATGAAATGAAGCTTAACGGTGTTGGTGATATGTCTCAGAAACTGATATGATCCTCTTACACAAACTCACAAAAATATTGTCTGTATATATTTCTTTATTGCATTTTATTTCATTAAAAAAATCCAAAAAGATTTTCAGTGGGTTTTAGCATAAATTTTGAAAAATCCAAAAAGACTTTCGACAACTGATGTTGGAGAACTGATTTTCAAAATTCCTAGTGCTAAACATGATGAGTATGTGGTGAGGGGGAGTGTGTGTATAAATGAGAAAAGATTTTAAATTGTTATCTTCATGTGGTTCATCAGTTATTAACATTGTTAAATCATCCTGAATAAATTTGAGGGAGAGTTTGGTTGTATAAATTTTGTAAATTGTTAAATTTTTGAAAATTTACTTTTGGGTAGAGGATGTGCAGGATAGCCTGGATTCTGAAGTCTGAGTATAGAGCCAGGTCATGATCCTGATTCTGTGAAAGTCAAATTGCAATCAACATCCAAAGAAAGATTGTCCGAGGGGAGTCTGTTGATGCTGAAAAGGAGAAAGAGATAAAGTTTGAGGATGCTTACACGTTCAAACTGATAAAGACTGAAGACGTTGAAGACTCGACACTTAAGACTCGTCAACATTCGAGGGGGAGTCTGTTGGTGCATGCGTCTGTCGACTTCGTCTTATATCGAGTCTTGAATTCGTTGCGGATCTGAACAAGAGTGATGTCAAGTTCGCATGAATGTTCAAACAAAGTGAATGTTCAAACGAAGTGAAAGTTCAAACGGAGTGGATGTTCAAACAAAGTGGATGTTCAAACGAAGTGAAAGTTCAAACGAAGTGGTCACTTCATACGAACTGGGGTTTGTCCAGTTCGTATGAAGCTCAAACGAACTGGTCTCCCTATAAATAGGTCATGTTGTCATTTCATTTGTAACTTTTGCATTTCCGGTAGCGAAGCTCTGCCGAGGTATCTCCAGACCGTGTAAAACTTTCATATCAATACAAGAGATAGTTAATCTACTTTCAAGTGTAAATCAAGCTGATTCGAAACCGAAACGTCTGTTTCCGCCTCTCGTTTTGGTCTAGAACACTTCTGATCGACTCATATAGGTCGTTACTCGATCCTTCAATAATAAATCAAATACTTCATGCCATTTTACTATTACTTGCTTAATAATTATCAACTTACTTTGTTTGAATTTTCAAAAGTCCATTTGTAATTATATATTCTGACCTAGTTTTACCAATTACCTAACTCTAACACATCCTTCTCTAATCGAGCTACAAGCTCCAATTTAAAAGCATAACCTTTATACATACCTGGTGCAAGTCAAATCCATTGACTCGTTATCTATACCCTGCATTGACTATTTCCTTCCAATTTGTGACATAGCATAACCATACATTATGCTCACCTACAAGTACAAGACTTGAGAATTCAAAACATTAAATATCGGGTTCAAATGGCAATCACCATTTGACCCGCACGACTCATTTGTCCTTTCAACCATCTTGCATACAACGTATTTACATAAATATATATTTATTTAAATAAAAGTTTAAAATATAACTTGGATAATATCTGCTTTCAAAGATTATTTACTTGTTTGGTCCGTAACTACTTACGAATTCGAACTTTTCATGCTTATCATTCATTCTTACTTGTTTGATTCGTACCTACTTACGAATTCAAACTTTTCATTCTACTTTTCATTCTACTTTTCATTCCCTTCTGTGTTTCGAATCCATCTCGCGGACTCTAACATATCATTCGTATCCTTCATTCCTTCTATGTTTCGAATCTGTCTCACGGATTCTAACATATCATTCGTATCCTTCATTCCTTCTATGTTTCGAATCCGTCTCGCGGATTCTAACATATCATTCATACTATCTTTCATATTTAGTACTCTCAATTTCTTGAGAGTCCTACTACGCTTTTCACTCACACGTCCACCTAGTACCCAATTTTTCCGGACATACCTGTAACAATTACCACGGTCTCACGAACGTCATATGTTTCTTGCGTACTAGCCAGGTACGCCACCCACATACTAGTTTCGTGTCTTCGTGTAACCATCACCTTATGTCTGAAGAATTAGATTTCGGCACGGGTAATATTTTCAAAACTTCATTACCATACCATTATTATTTTTCATTTAAAATTTTCCTTCCCTTGACAGGTTTTACCATTATATGTTCCCACATATTGAATCTACGTACCTTGGATCATTTTGTCTTATTACATACCTTGCTGTCGATCTTAGTCCGCATTCGCGGATCATCCTTTCAAAATAACTATGCTAACCTTGCACATAACATATTGTTAGTTTTCTTCTAAAACATACTTAAGTACATACTTACCTTCGCCTTTACCTTAAGATCTTGATCGATTCTTGGATTGTACGGATTTCTTGTCACAAGAGCACACAGGTTTGAGTTCAAGTATTTACCTCATCATACTAGATTTCCCTCAAACCAGGGCTCTGATACCAACTTGTAACACACTAAACACATAATATCTTAAAAACGACGCAGCGGAAATATGAGCTTAAAAATTTCTTATCTTGACAATCATACAACTTAATAATAAACCATTCGAATCGACTTGATTTAAATCTTTTACATTATTCATACCTAATCAAGAAAATTATATTACAAATGGTTTCCAACATGTGATCACATCCCCGTACAATCCTTGATCTTAACTCGACCCTCGATCACTAGTCCGTCATGAATATCCGACTAACCTGCGGTCACCCAACACGTTAATAACTGGTGACATCATATACATTAGTATAAAGACATAAAAATATACATAACCACTTAGCAATCTATCATTTTATACAACTCCGATATAATATTCTTTTGAGTTCATTCTTTACACCGAGCATCCAATCTCTGTAAGCCCAATACTTACGTATCTGCATTCCTGTTCCATTCTCAAGGCACACCATTAGTAACGTGACTATTCGAACATGTTAGAGCCATATATATAAGCATATATAGAAGATCCTTTCTTTCATGCACAACAAATCCTACTTCATGGATAAGTACCTACACACGTATGTTCATACACATTTCATACCTACATACATACATACATGCTTACATACTTACGTACATACGTAAATACATACATACATACTTTATTCCTTTGTGTACATTCAATCCCATTTAATACATACGTACATACTTTCATATATGTATACTCATACATCTATTTACATACACCCGAAAACATATATGCAAACATAAACACGTCTATACGTACATGCTTACATACTTACATATAGTTATACAATGCATATAACATAGTTAGATAGCCTTCACACAAGTTTGGAGTTGAAGAATGAGAAAAATATGAAAGAATCAGCGATTGGCGCAAGAAGAAACCCATCTGGTGCAACCTTGTGCCAGTTCTGGCGCAATACAGAAGACATCAGTCAGGGGCGCAACCTTGTGCCAGGGGGGCGCAACCTTGCGCCTTGTTCAGACCTGCACTTTCAGCTTCACGAATTTTTACAATTTTGGTCATAACTTTCTCATTTCTTGTCCGTTTTACGATCCGTTTCTTCCCATATGATCGTAATTTGGTCCTCTATCATATGGACTCAAAATCTAATTTGGTCCTCTATCATTTACGAATTATTTGACCCATTCATATTTTTATTACTAAAACTCGCATATCTCGGAAATTCCTCAACCAATTACTCAAAACTTATTTCTATTTGTCCATAAGACATGATCTTACATTATTGGCTAAAAGTCTTTACCCTGGGTCTTTAATCTTTACGTGTTTCATTACCATTACAAAACTTACGCACATTTATTCGACTCGTTCATATATATGTCAAACAACTCTTTTATTTAAAGTCAAAGCTAAGTCTTTCGACCATTAACCCAAGTCCCCATTTCTCGGTTAACGCACTTGAAAGAATTTCCAACCTTTACAAAATTATAATACCTTCATCGTCACTTATGCAAATCATACCAAGATGAGTAAACCCTCATTTTGACCCGTTTGATCTACTTAACGAAAACCTTTACTTCTACATACCCATACCTTTCTAAACTC
Source organism: Helianthus tuberosus (assembly GCA_030545235.1). NCBI lineage: Eukaryota > Viridiplantae > Streptophyta > Magnoliopsida > Asterales > Asteraceae > Helianthus > Helianthus tuberosus. Next base: position 79,682,033 of record CM060363.1, read on the forward strand.
AAATATCATAGCTAAATATCTAGTACATAACCGTGCTTTACTATATTAAGGAGTGATTCCGGATAATCACTCACATGGTACTAATACTTGATTTCATCATCAAATTCACATTTCGACACTGTAGGTCCACCCGGAGGATCGAGTTAAACCTCTATTCCCTGTTTTCCGACAAACCCGAGAGTACGGAATCCTAACGGGTAACTTAAACCAAGTTCGAGCACGTAAATGACAAACACGAGACTCAACGATTAACACACAATGTATTAATGCTTGAAACGGTTACAATACAATGTTTACAAATACACTCTGTAAACTCTCTCTGGTTCTCTCGTGTCTCACTGTGTTCTCTGTTCTCTCTCTCTGTCTTCAGTCTACTGTTGTTTATATAAGGAACAAAGACGACGAAACAGGATGCAGCTGACGAAACCTGTTGAGTCGACGAAACCTTATGGCGAAACACCAACAGTGACGAAACTAGGAGAGTTTCGTCACACCCTTAAATACGACGAAACATAAGTTTCTCTGCAGGAGTTTCGTCGTTCATCCAAGCAACAGAGTTTCGTCATTCAGGTTGGCTGGGAGTTTCGTCATGCAGATTGGCTGGGAGTTTCGTCGATCAACTGTTGCATGTGTCGTCATGCACAGCAAACAGCAGCAACTGATAGATCTGCACTTATGCAGATCATATAGGACTTGTAGACATAGTTGATAACAATCCGAGACACGACGGAGGATGTCGAGTCTCGGTCTTCAACTTGTAACGTATTCGAACCGAGCGAGCCGTGTCCACTAATATGTATCAACAAACTCCCCCTTGGATGCTGCTCGTGAGGTTCAATTTCCATGTCTATCATGTCGGAGGATCTTCAAAGTCTTCACGTGTTGTAAGTAGAAAGTGTATCAACAGACACAATTACTAACACTTATCATGCAAGGAATCTCTTTACTACTAAAGAGGGAGTCCAGGAATTACTTACCTTACGCATCCGTATTTGCATTTGCTTCCTCATGTCCTCTTGATCCGTTAGCCTCTCATGCTTTCATCCATATTGACATGATTCCTATACTTTCATTTTTATTACATCCACGTTCTTGTTAGCATATAAAATTATATATAAGAACGACCATATTAATTTACATTTCACATTCGGATTTCATTAATCATTTCAACAAGCATATGGTATACTCATAGTGCAATACTCATTTAACCACATAATCACTTAGTTACATGCACACACCATACTAGAAACATCCATAATTCTACACTTGCACCATGATCCATGCTTAGCAATGAACTATATCTAAACGCACTTCTCATGTTAGTTTGCTATCAAACGCCTCTTTATCACATTCTATATCTAATTACCACTTTCTTGTATACAATTTCACCTTCTAACTTCACCTAGTCATTTCATCAAACACTTGGCGCGCGTACAAGTTTTTAAACATAATATACAAGTATTCTTCATACTTTTTCTTCCTAGTTCTTGTTTTCAATCATCTAAAATACAAAATATCAATTCAATTTCATACCATGTTCAACATAACTAACAAGGATTGATCGCACACAACATAATCTACCAAGGATTTGAATAAAGGTTGGACATGGGTGACATACCCATGTCGCAATCCTCACCATCAATGGTGGTTTCACCACTAAACATCAAACTACTCAAAACCATTCATAATCCAAGTGTTATTTGTTGATTCTAACACCTCCTCATACTTAATTTCATATGAAATCAAAGATATATCACATAACCATGCTTGCAAAAATCATTAAATCAAAAACTATGACTTACCACATGTTTAGCAAGGCTAGATGATCATGTATTAAGGTCCATGCATAAGATTTAGCTTTGATTTCCATTCCAATTTGCTGATTTTTGAGTTGTTAGGGTTTTGTACTTCCCCCCTTTCTCCTGTTCTTCACGTCGCACACACACACATCCCTGATGTGTGTGTTTGTGTTAACCTCTTTTTTTTTAATTATATTACTTTCCCACTTGCCCCAGTTTGGTCCCTCAATATTGAGTATTTTACTTTATGGTTAACCTTTGTTATAATGAATTCTTAACTTAAGCCAAGAGGTCACTAACATTCCAAATAGGTTAGTATTCGTAGTTATTATTATTTCATGCTATTTAATAGAAGACATACTAGCAATTATAAAAATTCCGATTTTGGGGCGTTACATCAATATACTCGCGGTGATCATGGTCATCCAACTATAATACTAGAGGCTGTTGCGTCACAGGATCTTTGGATCTGGCATGCTTTTTTTTGTCTGCCTGGTTCACTTAACATCCTTAACATCATTTACGAATCACAGATATTTGACGATGTAATAGCATGAACTAGTCCAGACGCCAATTTTATGGTTTCGGGGGTGGACTACAGGCGTGGTTACTAACTTGTGGATAGAATATACCCATCGTACTCTACAATCATTAAATCTATTCCGCACCCGACAGAAGATAAAAGAAAGAAATTTTCTAAGTTTCAAGAGGGGGCGAGAAAAGACATTGAACGGTGTTTTCGGGTTCTCCAAAAAATTGGCATATCATTGAACATCCAGCACGTTCTTTTACACCATAGAGGTTGCGATACGTTATGTATGCTTGTATCTTGCTGCATAACATGATCATCGAAGACGAAGGTAGAGCGATTTATGACTACGATGAAAACGCGCCTAACGGAAATTCTGTTCTAGTGAGTGTAGAACAACAACATTTAAACGGGTTCTTTCTACGTAACGAGTACACACATCAAAACCTACAAGCGGACTCGGTGGAATACATTTGGAAAAACGCACAAAACAAACCCAATGACGACATGCCGGATGAAGACTAGTAGTTTTTTTAAAACAATTTTTTAAGATTAGGTTGTTTTTAATGTAATGTTGGAATTAATATTTATTTTAGAGTTTAAATTAATTTTAGTTTTATATATATACTGCATATTTAATTTACCAAAATTAAAAAAAATAAATAAATTAAATAAGTAGGGTAGGGTCATCAACCATTTCCTTGGTTCCATCCTTGGAGGGGCATCCTCGAAGGATTATGACGTGGCGCTGAGGTGGAGGGGCATCCTCCAAGAACTACCCTCCTCCCTACCGAGTAGCCTTATTCATATGCAGACTATGATGGATGTCCTTTTGGTTGTGCATTAACTTAAAAAGCAATTTGTTTATTGTAAAAAAAGAAACAAATTGTGACAGCAAGGTTTACTGTAGAAGACAGAGTCTAGGTATTGAGCGATGACAAATGTAACATGAGAACTTATTTGGCTGAAGCAACTTATCTAATAAATAATGTTTTGTAAGATTTCCCTAATGAGTAATGAAGCACATATGTTATAATGAAGTTGTCTTGCATATTGTCTAGTCTATAACCCAATATTACATGAGAGGACAAAACATATAAATTGGTTGTCTACAGTCTATAACCCAATATTGTCAAGTCTAGTAATTAACTCGAAGACGTGTGGGCAAAATCTTTTCCTTGTGTCGTATATGTGTATGAAACAAGATTCAATTATTTGTTATACGACCCTCAGGGAGTGCTAGCATATATTATGGTTAGGCCCATTATGGTGAGCCCATGGGAGTTAGGTAGCGTAATGGGGCTTTATCCCCTTAAAATTCACGCCTGAACACCATGTTGAACCATTACACATCGGCTTTAAATGGGTTTGAAGGTTGGGTGGCATTTTTATAATCACGTCATTTTAAGTATCCTATTACATTACATTACACTACACTATTACTTAAAACACAAAATCGGTGGCCTTTGCCACCGACATTCCATCGACCAAAATTACTATTCTGCCCTTCGTCCAACTTCCAGCAAAATCACAATAATGCCATATGACTGTGGGTGTTTTTACTGTTTGTGTTGATTGTGTATGGTTTGACTTTTTCTGTTACGAACAAGAACCCAGGTCTCCGATCATGCTCCCAACGCCATCAGCACCGACTTTCGCAACCCCTTAGGGTTGTTAGATGGGATTCTCCACGACGCGTCAGCACCGGAACACCATCAACACCAATCTACCTTAGAGTCGCCGGAACGCCGGATGGCAGGGGCGGACCTGCCATGGTAGGAGGGGTAGCCCCCGCTACCCCTCAACTTTCTGCCAGAAGTGTAAATTTTTTATATTTTGACATTTTTTGGATTCCGATACCCGTGAAAAATAATTATGCTACCCCTCCTCAATTAAAAATTAAAAAACGTGAAGTAAAGATGCTAAAAAAATTTTCGGCAGCTGTGCTACGACTCTCCGACGAAGGTCGGCTGGAGGTCACTGTTTAGGGAAGCGTGAAGAAGAGAAAGACAAGCTAAATAGTGAGTATCTGCTAAGCCTATTTAAACCAACACTATATTGGGTTAAATTTTTTTTTTGAACGTCCAACTTAAGCAACGCCGGGTACTTCGTACACGGCACCCATTGGTTGAAAGGTAGCCCCTGGAAGCCCAACCTGCACGCACAGAGCCCTAGCCCACCAAGCCACCAGTTCCGGGGAAAACCTGACCCTTCACCCGCCCGAGGGCACGAAAATGAAGAATTGGTAAAACCCAGAGGGATCAGGAATCGAACTCAAGACCAAAGGCCAGGAGTCTCCCCTCATTTCCCAAAGGCCAGGAGTCTTCCCATTTACTATATTGGGTTAATAGTGGCCTATTTAACAAGCCCAAATCTTAATATGATAATAGATAAAGGGAATGAACAATGATTTAAGAACGTGTCTAGGCTTTAGTGGTTGCTAAGGGCGGTGTTGAGCTTCTTGAGGGTTTGCTACGTGTTATCTCCCTAAAGCTCCACCTCCTAAAACGACTCTGCGTGTCCTGCATGAAGCCACCAGATACTCGACACTTGCTTCCTGCTCCACTTTTCCTAACCTAAATCGATCCGTCAAAAGCCAGGTGCCCTAATCGACCCCTCGAGTGAAAGAGTTGAAGAAGGCTGGTTCTGGGAGGAGATTGCAGAGGAGGCCAATCTCAGGTTCAACCGGTGGTGATGGTCTGGTGGTTTTGACGTAGCAAACAACGATGGTAGTTGACGGCGACCGTGAACACTGTGGATTCTAGGGTTCCGGTGAGGGTACCGATGTCTCTCATCGGACGATCTAGAGACGGAATGGGAAACTTGAAGTTGATCTTGAACAACCGCAACATTCAGAGACTTAAATCGGTGTTCCGACGAGAATTCATGTAATCTCTTTTCGTCTGCATCTCTCCATTTTTATGTCGATTGACTCATCGTGTAGTTAGGGTATATCACGAAGCCATGCGTGAGAGTGGCCGAGCATGAACGGGAGGGGCGATGACGGTAGGTTCACCACCGTCAATCCACCGTCGCGGTCACAACGACACCACCGGTTACTGCCATTATTGAAAATTTTAGGATCCGTGATACAGAGACTGTATACAGATAAAATGATCTTCAGTTATACTCTATTAATAGAGCAATACATTTGAATGGTGGTTTTGGTCTTGGTTTGTTTCGATTGACCTATGTGGGCCGTCATCCTCCCTTGAGATATGTGTCTTCCGGCTTTACACCTTACCCATTTTTAAGAAGAACGGGGGGTGGTTACCAGAGGGTCACCACCGACGGATTTTGGCAGTCTTGGTATGGCGAGTTTCAAAATAAAACCTTAGCCGACGTTGTAGGCGATGACGGCTGGCATTCTTGCGAGGTTTCGGCCTTTCCCCTACCAGACGATGATGCTGGCTTGCTACATGGTATGGCAACTCTGGTTGCAACCGTAGCGCCAGTGAGCGGGTTCGAAGATGATGATCTTTTCGGATCTGAGTCGATTGGTGTTCGTGATTTCGTTTTTTGTTTACTTTGATTTCTGAGATTGATTGATTAGACGATTGTGTTGGTGGTGGTGGTCAAATATTTTGGTGTCCTGATTGTGTTGGTAGAGGTGGTGGGGTTAGATGTGTTGGTAGTGGTGGTGATGGAGTTGTAGTTGTTTATTGTACGAGTTATATTGATGGTGATGGTGGATCCGTTTGATGATATTTGTGGCGATCGTTGCCTTCGATTAATGGTCGATTAACCCCACCGCGAGTGAGAATAATCTTGCTTACATTTTTGGTGTTAGATGGTGCCAGTGGTGGTCGGGGATTTGTGTCATGGCTGCGTAGAGAATGGTCTGCGTAACTTGCCAAAAACTTATTGCTGGTGCATGGTGTCGATTAAATCTTTATCTAATTCATCAAATTTTTGGTAGTTATGGTTGGCTTAACTTATATATGTCTTATGGCTGTGATGAATTCATACATATGACTGTAAATTGGATGTTGATGTTGCCTTGGCATGGCAGGTATGGATTTTTTTTGTGGGTTTTTTTGTGCTTTATGTACTTTGAGAACATGAACATTGTACCAGAGAAAATTAAATAGGCCATGATGATAATGATATAAGAAAAGTCGTCTATCTTTGTTGTTTTGGCGTGGCAATCTGAGGATTTGCAGCCACGATGAGGTATTATATCTGAGCCTACGAATACACATCTACCCAAATCAGATGTGTTCATATGGGAAGTTCATTGTCGATGATATTGATGTTGGTGCTTCTCTTTAAGAGATTCATTTGGATTTGTTTCTTTCCATCAGTTTTGTTGGTTTATGTTATAGACACTTTTGGGGTTTTTGCTATGGTTATGTTGAATTAATCAGTTTAACGTGTTTTAGTTATTGTTGTACTCATGTTTTTTTTTATTTCTTAAAGGTTAGGCTGTAGTTTTGTCGATGTTTTGTTTCTATATGCTGTTGTTCTTGTATGAACTTATCATATGCACGCTAACAAAAAAATTGTAATTTGTTTTGGTAAATTGCTTTTATAGCATCATCAAATTGTTATCTTATCATGGTTATTCATCATAGACATGTGCAATTCCACCAGACATTTAGAGGAATGCAAGCTGGTCAGTTCCAACGCCCGATGGCTGTTATGCCTGAAATTGAAGATGAAGGAAACCATAGATTCGTCATTTTCATCCGTATGGCCAATGTTAGTTTTCTCTTCTCTTAACTTAACTGTTTCCGCTTCATTCGTATTAATTATTCAGTTATTCGGATCGATTTGGTTAATAACTTGTCTTATTCGGGTTGGTTTTCGGTTATGACAGAACAAACTGAAAACCGAATAAACTGAAAACCAAACAGAGCCGAACTTTCCGTATTCGTTATTCAGTTTGGTTAAGAATTTACGGTGTTCGGTTTGGTTCCATTAATAAGTTATTATATTTGGTTCGGTTTTTGGTTAAGACACAGGAAAATTTAAAACCGAATAAACTAAAAACCGAATAGAGGAAGTGATGAACACCCCTAAACTTGAGTTTCGCATTTAAACATGATGCTTCATGATACTTTTTTTTTTACTTTGGCTAGTTCACTTTTTTAGGGATCAAGGTAATTAGGATTCCTTGACATTATAGATCTTTGAATGATAAGGTGTGTGCAGATCAGGTGTAAAGGTACCTACTACAAACATTTGCAAGATGGAAAAGAGGATTCTTCTTGGATGTGTCTCATGGTAGGCACATTGTTAGCAACATTGTTTCACAGGTGAAACTGAACCACTTCTTTATGGTTATTATTTGATGTGATTTTAGATCACTTTGTTACAACTTAATTTTTAGTAAAAAATATTTACTAGAACAGCCCCGTTTTTTCAGGGTATTTGCAAACAACCAATTCTACTTTGTGGTGATGGAAAACAAACACAAAGTTCAACGCGTTTTATGACTTACCTCAGTTCTTACACGCGTCTCGACCCAACCCCCGTGTATTCAGCTGGTACCCTCCTTTTGTGGCATTAGTTCTAGCGGGTGGGTTGTATTTGTAACAGTTTAGAAGTTATGTATTTGTACAAGTTTAGTTTAATTTAAACATATTTGTACAACACGTTTTTTTGGAGTTTGCAAGTGCCTATACCGCCACAAATGAGCCAAACCAAATCAAACTCCCGCAAACCCCAGGCGCAGCGCGCCGGATTGATACCACTAGTTATTATGAATATTTTATTGTTTTCTATAACTTACGGCGCCTGCGGTTTTGACAGTCTACAGAGAGATGATAAACAGTGACTGCCAACATGTTCTCTTCATCATCTTTCAATACTCAAAAGTGAAAAACAATATGTAGTAAAATTTATTGAAGTCACTTGCTTTTAATTTTGATTTTCAGTTGCTAGAACTAATATTATATGTGCACAAACTTGTACAATCTTAAAAGACAAGGTCGGTGGGTTTCCCACCGGCTTTGCCTCCCAGCCGTGTACTTTCACGATTTTGCAATTTTAGCCCCTTGACTCTGGTATCTTCAGAGTTTTATAAAATGGCAAATTTAGTCCCTAACCTTCTATTTTAAATTTCCAAAACCACTACCTCATCTTTCAAACGTTGTCAACACCAACCCTCTACTTTGGTTTTCCACCATCACCCCCTTAGCTCTTACACAGTTACGCCACCAACCATCTTCTTTTACATTTCCACCAACACCCTCTCATCTTTTACACATTTTCGCCATCACCCCTATACTTTTACACTTTGTCTTTTTAAGACTTTGTTTTTTTACCCCTTGCATTATTACTTCATTTGTACACCCGTCCAACTTTAAAAAATTGCAATTGTAACCCCTAGACTACAACTCTTACTTTTGCAAATGCCAATGCATTGTGTTTTACGAAATGCCTTAGGCATTGTTAGGCCTGTAAACGAACCGAACGTTCATGAAATGTTCATGAACTTGTTCGGTGGGAAGTTCGTTTAAGTTCGTATATTTAATAAATGAAAGAACACGAACATAAAAGTTTGTTCGTTTAATTAAATAAATGAACGAACACGAACATGTACACACCTTGTGTTCGTTCATTTATGTTCATGATCATTCGTTCATTTATGTTCGTGAACGTTCGCTTATTTACGTTTGTTTATGTTCGTTTAATTGTTAGTAAATACATAAATAGTTATATTTATATAAATATTAGGTTTTCTAACTAATATAAATATAACTCATTAGTATATCTATGAACCCTAATTTAGATGTGTTTTCAGATGAACTGTAATATGCATGGTTGTAAAACAAGGTTTCCAAGGCCGAGTACTCCCCGAGTAGTCGCTACAAGGCAGGCTGCCGAGGCGACTTTCTTTGAGTCCGCCTAATTACTCGGAGTCGGTCAAACGCGGTCAACCTCGGCCAGAATTGGATCTAGTAGGTCAACTCGGGCCTAGTTTGACTTAAATAATAATATAACATAATTTCTATGCCTATCATATTAAAGAATGAATATCATTTTCACGTATTTTGTTATAAATATTAATAAATTTGTGTTATTTGACATATATTTAATCTCCAAAAAGTAATTTCTTTATAATTTAACATGTCCGAGTACTCCCCGAGTACTCTCCGCGTACACCGAGTACTCTCAACTCCCCGGTCGACCGACTAGGGAGCGCCTAGCGACTTTTGCAACCATGGTAATATGTTAGACTTGTTGTTCAATCATGCTAATTTATGTTTGTTTCTATTTACTCAAATACATTCACTTAAATTTTTTTGTTTATGTTCGTTTGTGTTCGTTAATGTTCGTGAATTGTTTGTTTAGGCTTTAAACGAACGAACATAAACGAACACGAACATGCTCGATTTTTAACGAACGAACAGGACAAAAAAAATATGTTCGATTATATGTTCGTGTTCATGTTCATGTTCGGTTAAAGTTAAATGAACGAACACGAACATGCCTGTGTTCGTGTTCGTTCGGTTCGTTTACAGGCCTAGGCATTGTGTTTTACACTTTGTGTCCACTTTTGTGTTTTACACTTTTTCTGTAATTGTATTTTACGCACTGTTTTTTACGAATCGTATTTTGTCTTACTATATGTTTCCACCCGTCGCGCTCCGTCGCAACGCACGGCGGGCAAAATACTAGTTTTCTGGAAAAAAAAGCAACTATCAGTATAAATAAATGTGTCAGAATGATTTATTTTTATGTTAACAAGTAAATAGCAAAAAGTGAACATTTTTATTACACAAGTAAATTGCAAAATCATCAGACTCGTTTGAAGTTTGTCGAAATTTAAAATGGATATTTATTTGAACTAGGATTGCGACCCGCCGCAATACGGCGGGGATTCTTTAGTTATAACTAAGTCAATCTAGGGCCCACCCGTTTTGTTAAACCTGTCAAACGGGGAAAAAAATAGACGATGTAAAAACATTCACCCACACAAGCACGTTGCGTCGTGTTAACTCGCAAAATTTAGAACGAAACGTAAAAACGTTAAACCAAAGACGCACATTGCGATTTGTTAAGTTACAAAATTTAGAACCAAGCATAAAGCGAAAATTTGCGGAAAATGAAAACTATAAAGGACCAAAGTTGAAAGTAAAAAAAAGTTATGAGGATAGATTGTAAAAGATAAAAAGTTTTGGGTTAAAAGTAAAAAAAACAAATAGTTTTGAGTTAAAAGTAATTTATGAATTACTTTTGGTGAAAAGTAAAAAAAAATTCAATTTTTTTGGAAAACCCCCAAAGCGAACGTAACGACAACCATATGCATAACCATTTTTTCTTTGAAAACGCCCCAAAGCACACCCCGCGTTGCAGCGGGGCGTAAAACGGTGTCAAATAGTACTAATGTCACACAACCGTCATCGACAACCAACACTGACTCGACCTAGGATATGCGTGTTGCGATAAACCTGTCAAACATAGAAAAATAGAGGTAAAAACGTTGAACCACACATGCACGTTGGGTCGTATTAACTCGAACAATTTAGAACTATACGTTAAACGAAAATTTGCGAAAGATGAAAAGTATAAGTGACAAAAGTTGTGAAGTTAAATTGCAAATAATGAAAAGTTTTGGGTTAAAGTTAAAAAAACAAATTATGTAGGGTTAAAATTGTAAAAAGTAAAAACCTTTGGGTTAAAAATAAAAAATCAACTTTTTTTTTTGAAAATCACCCGAAGCACAATGTATAAGTGATAAAGCACAAAAAAGTTGCAAACTTATATATGGAATAATTCTATCTGATTTTAAATTTAACTCTTTACTAACTTTTTGGCGAACTAATTAAGCTAAGAATATATTTTGGTCGAATCTGGAAGAAGTTTCACGAGTCAACCGATAAACCACTAGACTATCATACGCCGAATTTGGTTTCCGCTAATTGGAGGATATCCGCGTGAAGTGTGGGGATACAATGCCATTTACCAACGTATGCAAAAGAATTGGAGGAGCAGACATGACGACGCTCAAATCCAACAAGATGTTTTGGTTAAATTTCAAAGCACGAAAGGCCCATTCACATACGTCAAAATTTGTGATGTAAAAAATAGTTCAAAGTGGCATCTAGCCCCGATATTGAAGCCTGAACTGGCATCAAAGAGGTCAAAAACATCATCCGTCGAACCCATGAATAAATCTTTTGACTCAAGAATTAGTATCGACTTGAACAAGACCGAGGATAAGTACAAGAAAGAAGAACAAAGATTTCAAAAAATACAAGGACGATAGAATAATTTTTTTTTTTAATTTTAGAGTTGTTGACTAGTAACTTTTTTCGGTAGTCTTTAATTCTTTTATGTTACTTTTTTAGTATAAATGACTTAAGCTTAATTTTTATTTAACAATTTTGAATTGTTTTTATAAAATTAAACAAATAAAAAAGTTAAACAATAAAAATTAAACAAATAAAATAAGTTAAACAATAAAAAATTAGGTGGGTAGCCCCATCCTCCACCCCCTCAAAAAGCATAGAGGCCCATCCTCCATGAGATGGTGATCTGGCGCCTACGTGGCGGCCTATCCTCATGGGGATGAGCCTCCCCATACCCACTAGTCTAAAAGGCATGAACCACTACCTATGTATATATACATCTATAGTTCAACATGGTATCATCAAACCTATTAGAATAAGACCTCTTTTAACCTAAAAAGTTATTAATTAATCATTACAACACAAATTACAGTCAAATTTCATGGTGCTTCTTTCTATGTAGTAAAAATGGTCTAACTGAATCAAGAAACCTTTTTAATTTGTTTTCTATCATGAACCATAACAACCAACTTTGCTTCTACATTTCTTTTCTCTGATCTTTTCCTTGGTCATCTTCTCCTATCTTGTTCCCGTGGTATTGATATTGTGCATTCACAAACAAAGTATCCATAAGTTTCTGAACATTCCACAATAGAAACACACTGTCGAAGACATAGCCTTGTAGAACAACCTTTTGCTGCTATTGCAACTCATACCTGTTGGAAATTTTGTGAAAATAGCACTTTTTTCACAAATATAAGAAATGCATTTTTCCTATTTTTAAACTAGAAATAAATATAACAAACTGAGGTGTTTTTATATATTTATTTGTGGGTTTGTGTTCTATGTTGGAAGAGCTTCGCAACGAACTAAACCACGTCCAAAACGGAGCTAAGATGAATGAAATATCGATGCTCAAAGTTTGGTGTTTGAAACATTGAATGTTGAAATAAATGGGAAAGTGGCACATTTTACCACATAAGGGAACTCTCCACCCTTATTATTTCATGGAAGCACACACAAAGTGTACTCACGAAGGGTGCGGGCATCCTAACTCACGCCGTGGCGTGGGCGCAATGTGGCGCTTTGATGGCGCACTTTGCACTTCGCACGCCGAGAGCCGCCTTTGTATTTTTTACCGCGCGCGTGTGGTGAAGCACATGGGCTAGCAGGTAGACCTTGGAGGTGAGGTGGCAGCGGCGCGCGAGTACACATGGCAGGTTGGCGCGCACTGGCGCATGGGGCACTGAAGACGCGCGTTGGCGCACCAAAGTGAGCCAATACGGCGCGACTGTGTGGCGTGCTCGTATAGGTTCACCGGTGGCTGGCACACGCGCGCATGAGTTATGGAAGCTGAAGGTGCACGCGCGCCTGTAAGTGAGCCAAACCAGCGCGCGCAAGGGCCCTGCTCGCGCATGAAAGTGAGCCAAAGTGGCGCATACGCGCATGGGTGTGTAGACCTTAATGACAGAGCAGTTTCATTTCAGCATTTGAAACCGACGAGTCAACAGTTTTGACTGAGAATTAAATGACGAATTAAATTGCATTGAAGACGTTTAATTCCCTCCTTTAATTCGGTATAAATACAGCATCTCTTCCACTATAGAAGGATACCAGCAACTACACAGCTAATGCAAACAACTTTCTTCCAACTTTTAATCTTCTTATTTTTCTCAAGGTAGACTTCGGGTTCTTGTGCCAGCTCCGGCAGTACACACTGATTCGGCTTTTGTACACTGGGAAACAAAACGAGTACTCCTAGGAGACTCAGAATTTGTTTTAAGGGCCCTGTGTTAAACACAACCCTCAGCCACCTTATTTTCTGTTTCATCCTTCCAGTTCTTGTATTCTGATTTTTAGTTGTAATTGTACAAGTTATTTCCAGCTTTCTTTGTTTCTGTATTGTAATTGAATAATAAATTGTTCTATTATATGAACTACACCACAACATATTATGGATGCATATGAGGAAAAGGTTGAGGTCGTTGTACGAATAGAACCATAGTCACATGGAACGCGGTACGCTCGCTCCGGGTACGTGGTGTACGAAAACCGGTACGCAGTTCATGCCTTTCTAAAAGTCGGTACGTTGGGGGGGGGGGTAGGTTCATTTGGGAACGCTAATTCGGTACATGGTTCGGTGTATCCTATAGCGTACCACCGTAGTCTGGTAAAAATTACAGTGTGTTAATTGTAGTGTGAAAAGTTAATGGCGCCAATTATAAAAAGTGGGAAAAAACTGTTCACTTACCTCTATTATACACTGTAAAATAGCGGCAATTGTAGTGTGAAAAGTTAAATGAGGGCAATTAAAAAGAGGGGGAAACAAAACTGTAATACATCTTTCCAATAAGTGTCAATTGGCTTTTCAACTTCCGGTACATGAATCTAGCCGTACCGGAATGTTGGGCACTACAATCGGAAAGCGTTTCGGATTGATTAAAAACGTGAATTTAGCGATTGGAACACTATTGTAGAACACAATCAAGAACGATTCAATTTAGCGATCCGGTACGCGTACAAAAGGCGATTGGGACGTTTCTGTATCGTGATTCGGTACGAACGATCTGGTATGCGGTTCGCGGGTCTATTAGCGTTTCCTATGACTATAAATAGAACAATGATCATAATGGTTGCCGGTATAAGTATATATAACTTTCTAAAAACTGATAAAAAGGTATTTTCATGACAATCCAACCCGACTGAGAGTCTCACTACCCCTATTAAAAGATAACCTGCCTAACCCAAACCCATTTGGACACCCATCTTGACACCTCTAATGGATATATTTAGGGCAGTTGCATAGCAACATACCAATCATACCATGCTGCAACTTTTAGTTCTAACAACCAACTATGAAATTTCTCCAACAAGAGCAATACACTTCTATTTTATCTTGAAAATAACAACTTTTGCATGCCCCAATTCCTATTTTTGTCTTTTTGTATGGATTCCTTTTTAGTATTTCACAGAATTTTTTTTAATTTGATTAAGTTTAGGTGAAAACAGAGTTTATCTTTGATTATTTTGACAAAAATAAGATTGGATTGGAGGAAGCCAAGAAAGAGTTAGCAACAAGCATTTTAACCAATCAAATTCATTATCTGGATCCCACAAACAATGATAGCTTTCCTATTTTATACAAAATTTGATCTTGCGAAAGGTGAAAAAGGAAGAAAAGAGGGAATTTGAAGATTTACAAGGTAAATGGCTTAGGACTCATAGTAATGATATCTGGAGCCATAGTTTTCTTAACGCTAACCGGCTTGACTTGAATCGCCATCTCAAGCACAATCTTGTCACGATCCACCTTAGCCAATACTTCAAAATTTATCCTTGTGATTGTCGATTTTTTCTCCACTTAGGATACCCCACCAACTCTGGCGAGTTTCCAGCCAGCTTCTCTACCTAAAACTTGATCTTCACAAATGTCTTGGGCTGATATGTCTGCTTTGAACAACTTAAAAGAACCATCCTCACTAGTATCCAAGACTGAGGAGAGTAGTATATCTAAACTAATCAAATGCGTGTTTGACCCATTAACAAACTTGATGTGCCAGAATGTGTTTAACCCGTTATCCAACAAATATAGCTTGTTATGGTTGGCAAAGAGAGATAATGTAGGGGAAGCTAGAGATGTAGGACCCACGATGGATAGAGAGAGTCGTTGGCCTCAAGTATGAGTCGCATGTCTCATTATGTCAGCTAGGCTCAACATACGTGACACGAACACATTTTGAGATTTGGTTAAAGGAAAGTCAAGCTTAATGGGTCTGAGTAAGCTGAATGATTTTGGCACCTTGACTATTACAACAGTCTTATTGGCTACGATCACTTTCCTCAGCTCACCACCGTAAACATGATGTTGTACATTATCTACATTAAAAACATTAAATATTGATGTTGGTGCATATTCTATGACAAAAGCTTAATAGTTTAAGTATTTAGTCTTTGGATATTTTGTATTGGGCTTAGGATAATTGGTATAACGCCCACATTTCCTAATCCGAAAAGTAACATTATTATACTATTATTTAACAAAATTCGGGCATGACCCGTTCGTATTATGAACAATTCCCTGTATGACCAACATGTAAAAACATAAATACGACACAGTGGAAAATATGAGCCCAAAAATTTCGTTCTTAAAAAGTCATACTAACTACATGAAGACCCAATAACAAATTTTAATTCATTCATTAGAAAGGATTCACAATGTTATATTATATCAAGGCTTCGTGACCTATTTAAAACAAACTATGTGACCTTTCTTTCCCGTACAATCCTTGCTCTTTGACTCGATCTATGCCCGCTTATATTCGTTAATGGTAGAAGAAATCCATATAGTACCTGTGGACATCACATACAACTTAACCGTTAGTCATTGACAAAATCATACAACATTATTCTCATATCATTACAAATGGTACAACATTCGACAGTATAAACTTAGATTCAATCGACTATACTCTCGAATTCTCTTGTTCCGAGTTCGGCTTCTATCCCACAAGAATCCGACGTTCTCGTTCCTGCATTACATTCCAATCTCAAGGCATACTATTAGTAACTTTAATTCCCAAACGTATTAGAATCATGCATACATATAAACTTACATACTTGCATACACCTCTACATACATACATACATTCCTACATCCCTACATACTTGCATACATTCATACATACCTTCATACATATATACCTACATACATACATACACACCTACATACATTCAAACCTACCTACATGATTACGTACAAGTTCTTGCATACTAATTACATACAATTCTTTCTTACTTATTAGCATTTACTTATCATACTCATACACTACTTACATGGGGCTTAGACTTGGTTTTATAACCTATGAACATCAAGGGAACAATAAAAATCAAGTTTGGGAAGCCCGCCGTAGATCACGGTTAATGTACCGAAGCTTACGGTACACCGAACAACTTAAATAACGAAATTTCATCATTTAGAAGTTGGGAAGGGCGTCGGCGACGGCCCTATGAGGCGTCGGCGACGCCGCTTAGTTCTTCGCGTCGGAAAAACAACCCGTAGGTAGTGGAATAAGGCGTCAGCAAAAATGGAGGACAGAGAGGGCGTCGGCGACGGCCCATCAGGGCGTCGGCGACGGCCCATCAGGGCGTCGGCGACGGCCCCTCTAAACTTAGTTTTTCTGCATCTTTGTTTCGTCGTACATTAATGCTAAAATTCGCGTAACTTTTCAACCGTTTACCCGTTTAACCTCCCGTTTCTTCCTACATGACCATCATTTAGTATTCTATCATGTGAAGTTGAAATCCAACATCCGGATTAAGAAAATTCTTAACTTATGAGTCTACGGCTAAATATTCAATTACGGATTATTCGACTCGTTCATGTTTTCATCAAACAACTCATTTGTCTTAACCCAGAACGTACATGAACATTATAACTATAATAGTTTTACATTATCCGAAGTTCTGTACATGGGGTTTACACCCCCGATACCCAGTATTCGTTAAACTCATTCATTTCATTTAAATCTACGAATTATACATTGTTACTAAAACCTCCATTTGTGTAATTATATATCTATTAAACCAAACTCGCGTCTGAGTCTATTGACTATTAAACCGCATCTCTGTTTCCTGGATTGCGTTCCTATGCGTAATTTTACCCATTAACCGGTTATACTACCATAGCCATTTCTTATGCAACATTTCAATAGAATCATAAGGCCTCATTATTGACTCGTTTGGTCTACTTAGCGAATTCACCGATCTCATACAACTAAATCCATATTTGACCTTAAACATCATACTTAATTAATTAGAGCGCTACACTACTTAAGCAAACTAAGAAGTGATTATGGAAATCACTTAACTCGTGCGTCCGAATTTGCACATAGCTTCCGTGTTTACCTTCGACCCATGGCACCCTTCCTCGTTTGTGCTCTTGTTGACATTACTCCTATCCGTACATGTCACCACATTCGTAACACGGTTAGCTTACATACATTCATTCGTTCGGATGTCAAGTCATACGATATTTGACTTTCGTTAGTTTATTAGTGCACATATAGGATATGTATCATCATGCTTCATTACTAGCGTACATGACACGTTAATTAGCTAGTACATACACATAAATTCTTGCATACAAAGTTTACCTTCTAACCTTAATCCTATATATAATCCAATCTCATTTTAGATTGCGCCGTTTATTTACATAACAATTACATTCACGCATCATTCCTACTCATACCATGTTTCACAATATATGTATATTATGTTATCCTTGTGCATCACATCACTTCCCAATCTATTCAAAACTACATGGTTTATCATTGAGGTATTTTGTCAAACGCTTGATGGGCGTACAACATTTTAAGCATCATGAGTTTTATGCGTAACCCATTAGTAAACCACAAAAACTCAATCATTCAACCAATTTCACATGATTCATACTTCCTACAACATGATTAGCTAACAATACATAAGTACATAATCATTCATTCATCAAAATTACTCAACTTATACAACTACAAGATTACCATGCTACTTGAACAAGTGGGTTTCTCCTCAAATCTTCAATACATTCAAATTCAAGCATAAGACATCTTCTATATGGTGAATCTAACATATATACATGTTCAATTTCATAAGATTTCACGGATTGACTAAAACCCACTTCATCAACTATCATTAAAACACATAATTTAACTTACTTGATGTTAGGAACACTTAGGGGATCATAGTGCTTAGTTCATGCATTCGTTTAGCCCTCAAATTCCTTTCCAATTTGACTAATTTTGTGTTGTTAGGGTTTTGTTCTCCCCCCTTTCTCTCCTGCTCTTCACGTCGCACACACACACACACATATGTGTGTGTGTTGTGTCTAATCTTTTTTTTTTTAAAGAAATCAAGTTCCCTTTTTTACAACTATGGTCCTTTAAGTTTGCCATTCATCTTTCTTGCCCCATCATTCATTCTTTATTTGTTTTGGGCTAAATATTTTAACTAGGTCAATTAGTCTAATTATTGTATTTCATACCATAGAATATGGACACATATTAGCGAATTAAACAATTCGAGTTTTGGGGCGTTACATATTATAGCATACGAAATTTGGGGTGTTACAAGTCTACCCCCCTTAAAGAAGGTTTCGTCCCCGAAACCTTTCTCATTCTTAGTAGACCAATACTACTCTTACTTTTTCATCTATCTATTCACGATGCTCAATACAACATGAATACATTCGGGATCTTTGCAAAAGTCTTATTCATGAATAAATATAATCGTACGCATTGTCCCTATCTTCTTAAATTAGTAATTTACTTTCATAATCACACAAGGGTCAGGGTCTGATCCAAAGCTCTTATTAGTGTCTTTTACTTTATAATGCTAGCTCTTAGCACATATCATCACTAGCGTTTCATTCATCGAATTTATTCCAATTGTATACAATTATTACTCGTACAAACCTAAGTCTACGACTTGTTTCTAACTTCCTATTTAAGCATATTACATTCATACATTTACTAATCGAAATAAATTGATTTATTTCATTCTACTCATACATCATATACAATCTTTCATTTTGTTCACCTTGAGTCATCCTCAACATCCCAGTACTAATGTTACTTCTAATTATCTTCATGTTCATACGAGGGGTCAACATATCATCATAAGCATACTATAAACATTTAATTATATGAATACTTACTCATAATCACAAGCTAAACATCTTACTAACCTTGATTTAGTTGCGTATCCCAGCGGTTTGTGGCTTGAATCGACCCGTTTCTTCATGAGTTCATGCAATACCTACATTGATTGCTTCCATTAATTTGTTGAGCATCCGCCTATGCGCATCCTTTCAACAATGTCTTGTTCAGATGAACATAGCCAACAAGCCCAGCATCAAAATTTGCATTTTTTGTCGGTACTTGTCATTAATACTTTCCTTTCAAATATTTATTCTACTCGGTGTTTAAACACCTACCATTCTTTCATAAATTTCTTACATGTATGCTACATCACACATACCATTTCTTACATACAATCCTTTCATTTTGTTAATTATTTCGCCAACCTTTTGCAATTTTTACTCTTTCAAAGTCGAACTAGCACTTCTACCTACCGTATATGTACTGAAGTACGCGTTTATGCTCCTTCCAAGTCAAACATACTTACAAGACATTATCTTACCTTTTCTTGTTAAAGACTTTCTTTCCTTGTAAATTACGTAAGTCATTCATCCGTATTCTAGCCCATCATTCATTTGGCTCTCATGGGTCGATTATCAACATACCTCACATGTAACTTATTCAAAGCTTATTCCTTTCAACTAAGGTTTCTTGCTACTACAATAGCCTTCATCGGTTATACTTACTTAATGAATCAAATACTTTATGCTACTTTACTATTACTTACATTATAATTATTAACTTAACTTCGTTTGACTTTTCAGAAGTCCAATTGTAATTACATTCCGAATCTATATTTACCAATTTCCCAATTCTGACACATCCTTCTCTAGTCGAGCTATCAACTCCTATCAAATGCATATCCTTTATACATACCTAATGTGAGTCTAATCCATTAACTCCTTATCCATACCTTGCTTTATCTATTTCCTTTTTATGTTTTGAATCCGTCTCGCGGTTTCCAACATATCATTTATATCTTTCATTTTTTTCATGTTCGAATCCGTCTCGCGGATTCCAACATATCATTCGTACTTTCATTCCTTCCAAGCTTCGAATTCGTCTCGCGAATTCTAACATATCTTTCATACTTTCATTCCTTCCATGCTTCGAATTCGTCTCGCGAATTCTAACATATCTTTCGTACTTTCATTCCTGAAAGTCTTACATTTCTCTTCACCCTCACGTCTACCTACTACCTAATTCTAACGGACATACCTGTAACAATTACCACGGTCTCACAAATGTCATATGGTTCTTGTGTACTGGCCAGGTACACAATCCACATACTAGTTTCGTGTCTTCGTGTAATCGCCACCTTATGTCTGAAGAATTAAGTTTCGGCACGTGAAACATTTTCAAAGCTTCATTACCATTTCATTATTATATTTCATTTAAAGTTTTATTTCACTTGCTAGATTATACCATTACATGCGCCCACATGTTAAATTTATGTACCTGGGGCCAACTTGTCTTATTACATGCCTTGACGCCGGTCCTAGATCGCATTCTCGGATCATCCCTTCAAAGCAATTATACTTACCTTACACATAACATACTGTTAGTTTTCTTCAAATACATACTTAAGCACATACTTACCTTTGCTTCTACCCTTAAATCTTGATCGAGTCTCGGTTTGTACGGGTTCCTTGTCACAAGATCACACATGTTTGCGTTCAAGTATTTACCTCCTCATACTTGATTTCACTCAAACCAGGGCTCTGATACCAACTTATAACGCCCACATTTCCTAATCTGAAAAGTAATATTATTATACTATTATTTAACAAAATTCGGGCATGACCCGTTCGTATTATGAACAATTCCCTGTATGACCAACATGTAAAAACTTAAATACGACACAGCGGAAAATATGAGCCCAAAAATTTCGTTCTTAAAAAGTCATACTAACTACATGAAGATCCAATTACAAATTTTAATTCATTCATTAGAAAGGATTCACAATGTTACGTTATATCAAGGCTTCATGACCTATTTAAAACAAACTATGTGACCTTTCTTTCCCGTACAATCCTTGCTCTTTGACTCGATCTATGCCAGCTTATCTTCGTTAAGGGTAGAAGAAATCCGTGTAGTACCTGTGGACATCACATACAACTTAACCGTTAGTCATTGACAAAATCATACAACATTATTCTCATATCATTACAAATGGTACAATATTCGACAGTATAAACTTAGATTCAATCGACTATACTCTCGAATTCTCTTGTTCCGAGTTCGGCTTCTATCCCACAAGAATCCGACGTTCTCGTTCCTGCATTACATTCCAATCTCAAGGCATACTATTAGTAACTTTAATTCCCAAATGTATTAGAATCATGCATACATATAAACTTACATACTTGCATACACCTCTACATACATACATACATTCCTACATCCCTACATACGTGCATACATTCATACATACCTTCATACATATATACCTACATACATACATACACACCTACATACATTCAAACCTACCTACATGATTACGTACAAGTTCTTGCATACTAATTACATACAATTCTTACCTACTTATTAGCATTTACTTATCATACTCATACACTACTTACATGGGGCTTAGACTTGGTTTTATAACCCATGAACATCAAGGGAACAATAAAAATCAAGTTTGGGAAGCCCGCCGTAGATCACAGTTAGTGTACCGAAGTTTACGGTACACCGAGCAACTTTAATAACGAAATTTCAGCATTTGGAAGATGGAAAGGGCGTCGGCGACGACCCTATGAGGCGTCGGCGACGCCGCTTAGTTCTTCGCGTCGGAAAAACAACCCGTAGGCAGTGGAATAAGGCATCAGCAAAAATGGAGGCCAGAGAGGGCGTCAGCGACGGCCCAACAGGGCGTCGGCGACGGCCCCTCTAAACTTGGTTTTTCTGCAGCTTTGTTTCGTCGTACGTTAATGCTAAAATTCACGTAACTTTTCAACCGTTTACCCGTTTAACCTCCCGTTTCTTCCTACATGACCATCATTTAGTATTCTATCATGTGAAGTTGAAATCCAACATACGGATTAAGAAAATTCTTAACTTATGAGTCTACGGCTAAATATTCAATTACGGATTATTCGACCCGTTCATGTTTTCATCAAACAACTCATTTGTCTTAACCCAGAACTTACATGAACATTATAACTATAATAGTTTTACATTATCCGAAGTTCCGTACATGGGGTTTACACCCCCGATACCCAGTATTCGTTAAACTCATTGATTTCATTTAAATCTACGAATCATACATTGTTACTAAAACCTCCATTTGTGTAATTATATATGTATTAAACCAAACTCGCGTCTGAGTCTATTGACTATTAAACCGCATCTCCGATTCCCGGATTGCGTTCCTATGCGTAATTTTACCCATTAACCGGTTATACTACCGTAGCCATTTTTTATGCAACATTTCAATATAATCATAAGGCCTCATTATTGACCCGTTTGGTCTACTTAGCGAAATTCACCGATCTCATACAACTAAATCCATATTTGACCTTAAACATCATACTTAATTAATTAGAGCGCTACACTACTTAAGCAAACTAAGAAGTGATTATGGAAATCACTTACCTCGTGCGTCCGAATTTGCACATAGCTTCCGTGTTTACCTTCGACCCGTGGCACTTCCTCGTTTGTGCTCTTGTTGACATGACTCCTATTCGTACATGTCACCACATTCGTAACACGGTTAGCTTACATACATTCCTTCGTTCGGCTATCAAGTCATACGATATTTGACTTTCGTTAGTTTATTAATGCACATATAATATATGTATCATCATGCTTCATTACTAGCGTACATGACACGTTAATTAGCTGGTACATACACATAAATTCTTGCATACAAAGTTTACCTTCTAACCTTAATCCTATATATAATCCAATCTCATTTTAGATTGCGCCGTTTATTTACATAACAATTACATTCACGCATCATTCCTACTCATACCATGTTTCACAATATATGTATATTATGTTATCCTTGTGCATCACATCACTTCCCAATCTATTCAAAACTACATGGTTTATCATTGAGGCATTTTGTCAAACGCTTGATGGGCGTACAACATTTTAAGCATCATGTGCATGAGTTTTATGCGTAACCCATTAGTAAACCACAAAAACTCAATCATTCAACCAATTTCACATGATTCATACTTCCTAAAACATGATTAGCTAACAATACATAAGTACATAATCATTCATTCATCAAAATTACTCAACTTATACAACTACAAGATTACCATGCTACTTGAACAAGTGAGTTTCTCCTCAAATCTTCAATACATTGAAATTCAAGCATAAGACATCTCCTATATGGTGAATCTAACATATATACATGTTCAATTTCATAAGGTTTCACGGATTGACTAAAACCCACTTCATCAACTATCATTAAAACACATAATTTAACTTACTTGATGTTAAGAACACTTAGGGCATCATAGTGCTTAGTTCATGCATTCGTTTAGCACTCAAATTCCTTTCCAATTTGACTAATTTTGTGTTGTTAGGGTTTTGTTCTCCCCTCTTTCTCTCTGGCTCTACACGTCGCACACACACACACACACACATATGTGTGTGTTGTGTCTAATCTTTTTTTTTAAAAGAAATCGAGTTCCCTTTTTTACAACTATGGTCCTTTAAGTTTGCCATTCATCTTTCTTGCCCCATCATTCATTCTTTATTTGTTTTTGGCTAAATATTTTAACTAGGTCAATTAGTCTAATTATTGAATTTCATACCATAGAATATGGACACATATTAGCGAATTAAACAATTCGAGTTTTGGGGCGTTACATATTATAGCATACGAAATTTGGGGTGTTACAATTGGTTAGTGAGTTAATTGTTGTAATGGGCTTGGAGAATGGCCTAGCCCCAATAGAAGCCCAGTTCACAGACATGTGGTATATAAACATGTTTTGTGATTAGAGTTTACGACAATAACAACTAGAGAAAACCAGAACAGAGAATTCGTAGAGAGAGAGAGAGAGAGGGAGAGGGAGAGAGAGAGGCAAGATCACAGAGATAGGCTGTGAGGTTGTGTGGGTCTTGAGTTGATTGTAAAACTGCTTGTTTGGATAATCAATAGAAGACTGTTTAATATATTTTTGTTTCTACACCTTTCTGTGATAATCTGATCTAGAGGATTTCGCACTCTAGGTTAGATAGACAATTCTGTGAAAGATCCATATGATTTGGGGGGGGGGGGGGAATTTCCCTAAGCCAAAAATAGTTTAGTTAGTGTGTGTGTTTAGGGGGAGTAAGTTAAAAATTTTAAAAATAAAAAACATTGAAAAATGAAAAACATAAAAAAATGAGAAATTGAAAAAAAGGATTTCATGGTGTGAAAAAGAAGAGTTGATAGTACATCAGCTAGTTAGACTGTCACACTGGAACTGAAATTAAATTGCTTAAGTGTGATAGTAGCTTCATCATATGATGTACCAGTAGGCAAGAAACATGAAATAATCAACTTACCATGGTGATATAAACATAACGAATTGTGTGTGAGTGGATAACATATCAGTGGCATATGGTTTTATAACATTAATTCTTGCGTTTATAGATTGCCAAATTCTGAGGTTTTCTTTATGCTGTTATTTCATCCGGGGATATCATGGTTGTCCTTCTGCTGCATCCAGATATATGCTGACCTAGGCACAACCAAGATATCTTAAAAGAGCTAAAAATGCCAAAAACCAAGAAATTGAAGAAGATTTCCTAAAAAGTCATTCAAATGTGCAAAATACATAAATCGTACCATTTTTTGGTATTTTCCTTACCCTCGTTGGATATTGGTCTCTTTGTTGTACGAAAGAACAGACCTGATCACCAAATTCTAACGTTGTAAAACAAAAGGGATGATTTCGGTATATTCACCTACTACGAGGAAGCTTTGTGCATACCTTGATCGCGGGGGTATGTCCTAAAGTGGGACACACTATTACATTAGTATAAAAATATACTTAATCGTATTACCTGGTAAAGGAACTTTAATTGTTTATATATTTTGTTTAAGTGGACAAAGAATACTGGTAATCGTCTTCAACTAGAATTCATTAAAATCAAAATGGAAAATTAACTGCTTGTGTGAAAAAGTTTAATTTTGTTGATATCATCTTCTTGCACATGATTCTCACAAAAAGATGCATTGTAAGTATTTTATTAAGTTTTGTTTAGTTATTTTATTTATAAAAAAACCAAAAAGATTTTTTTTAAGAGGACTTCCATATTGAACTGACAGTTTGTTGTTTTTGCATTTTGAAATAAACTATTGGTTTATCTTTAATGGGAAAAAGACTAATAGTTTTTTGAGATAGTTTCTTGTGTTTCTAAACATATTGATGCGGTTATCAAAATGAAGTGCAGAATTCAAGTAAAGTGTAGATTGAGATTGAAGTGAAGAATGTGTGAAGATGTATGGTAGTATCCTTCTACTACATTGTAGAGAGATATGGAATAGTTGGAGCTTACTTGCTTAATCAGAGATTGCTAGTTGACTGATCTACAATGAATGAAATTTTTGGAGATTGGAAGCATCAGCGAAGGAGGAGTCTGTTGACGCCAGAAACTGTGTGTAGCTGAAGCTATCCAAATACTAAAAGAGCAGAAGATGTTTGATGACAAAGTTACACTATGAAGCTATTGTCAATGGGGAGTCTGTTAGTGCATATTCTGTGACAACAGCTTAATAGTTTAAGTAGTTAGTCTTTGGATATTTTGTATTGGGCTTAGCATTATTGGTTAGTGAGTTAATTGTTGTAATGGGATTAGAGAATGGCTTAGCCCAGTTAGAAACCCAGTTCACAGACATGTGGTATATAAACATGTTTTGTGATTAGGGTTTACAACAACAACAACAACTAGAGAAAACCAGAACAGAGAATTCGTAGAGAGAGAGAGAGGCAAGGTCACAGAGATAGGCTGTGAGGTTGTGTGAGTATTGAGTTGATTGTAAAACTGCTTGTTTGGATAATCAATAGAAGACTGTTTAATATATTTCTGTTTCTACAACTTTCTGTGATAATCTGATCTAGAGAATTCCGCACTTTACAATTATGTGAAAGATCCATAGGATTAAGGGACCTACAGTTGACCAAAGTTTCCATATCTCAAACACTTTGTCAATTGTAACAAACACTTAAGTTTTAATAGTGTTCCATAGTTATAAAATTTTCAAAAATAAATGAAACAATTATAAAATTTAGTTAATGTCTGGTGGCTTTTTCTACTTAGATAATCCAGTTATAGAAAAATCACAACAGTTGATCAATAATTAAACTTAAGTGGTTCTACCGTTGAGAAACATTTGAATATATTCAATGGATCAATGATAATTCGACTACGGTTGATCAATGTCCAAAATCCTTGTAGCACTTTGTGGGAGAATATAATTGCCAAATTGTTATCTCATTCATTGAATAATAAAATATATACACCTACATGCTCTATAGAACAGAGCATATGCTCTATAGAGCAGAGATGTCACACCCTCAAAATCCACCTATGGGGTTTTACCGCGAGGCGCGTGACAACCAGGATCTAAGATACAAGTCATATAGAACGACCTCTATATGAGAAAATATGTTTTAAACTAACCAACCAAATAAGTTAAAATAATGCGGAAGCGTAAATAAAAGTAAAGTAAATGTGTGTGTCAAAACAAATGCCTAAAACCAACAGAAATAAATGTAGTACTACAAACACCCAAAATAGTTTTTATACTCATGTTGTGCTCCTAGCGTGAACAAGTACCATAGCTACCTGAGAAAAACATAGAAGAACTAGTGTCAACACAAAGGATGAGTGAGTTTACAGGTTTTGTTTATAGTTAAAAAAAATAAGTTGCTTTATCCAAAAGATTTCCACTGTTTCAAATCCCAAAACAGTATGTTGGTTCCACTGTCTGAAACCCGAGACAGTATGTTGTAGTGTTTAGCAGTTAATTATTATGTAGGTAGCGAGCCTATGCTATGTCAAATAAGAGTCTCGCGACTGAAGCTGACTGTTGTTGCCTCTGTTTTCCATGTCCATCACTGACCATGGTGGTGTGTTAGGCCAAATTCTACACCTGTCGACCATTCCCGGTCTAGCTAGCGCGACCAGCTCGAGTGGGGCTTGTCGGACCCAGTAGTACTACTCAAATTTTTCCTGCTATTAACCGAATATTAACGGTCCGATGTTTGTGAGAACTTTTTGTGTATATATGCTACTTTGTGACCATAACGCTTTAACAATAACTCTAACATCTATTGACGTTATTTTACCATAACATTATTGCATTACATTGCTGTAACGTGTACATGTTTTCTCCCCCTGTCGTTTTCAAGAAAAAGTTTTAAAGAATAGGGGTTGTAAACTCACCTTAGTTTTGCAAAGTATGAATTAAACGAATTACGAGCTGATGTGGTCAACCACTTCCTATTATGGTTACTATTAGGTTTGTTAGTGTGTGTTTATACAAGATACATAATCCCTACATGTATCTAACACGTAGCATGCATCACATTGACATTTAAGTGTTCATTCTAGTGAATTTGTGTACATGATCATAGTATTACATACGACATGTTAAATGATTTTTATGTAAGTGCTAAACAAGTATTAACCTCCTAAGATAGCACAAGCAACACTTAGAAACACATAATTCAATTCACTGTAGTTTCAGCTTAAACTCCAAAACTTAGCTGTTTTCGGGGATTTTATTAAAATACTAAGCCAACTTCAAAAGTTACGATAAATTTATGTGACGTGAAAAATGGTCCACTTGTCATTGTGTAAAATTCTTAAAGCTTAATCGCTAATAGAAAATACATGAAAAATCAAATAGTATACGTAACTCTGATTCGTCACTTTCTTGCGACAATTTACGGTAAAAAAATATATAAAAATCACCGTTAATTCTTTTAACGAAATTCAAATGGGAAAATTTGTGAATTCCCTAGCACTACCTAATGTATAAATTTCACATATTAACTCCAAACACAGACATAATTATAACATTCGTAATGGGCTGCAACTTCTGCCCGAAAATGCAGCCTGGACCCTCCATGACGGAAAATTCATTTAAAATATCAAACGATGTCGAAACATTATGATTCCAGTGGGGCTTGAAATCTATTTTGAAATACCACGTTTTAGTCATAAGAAAACCCAATTTTCGTTACTTATGACCCGGTTACAGCCAACACAAGTCGGCTGTAATTTCTGATGAGAACCTGTTTGAATTCAACTTTCACCTACAACATGTTCTGGACTTTCTAAGCATGATGTTCAGCAAACATCACTCATATAACATCTTAATCATCAATTATAACAACCATATTCATCAAAACCATGTTATAACTTTAAAACCTAATGTGCATGCATGTACTAACAAACCCTAGTATTATTAAACCCTGTATCCCATCAACACAATCATCAAGAACATGAATTCTATAAACCTTAATCATTCAAGAACACGCAAAACACCAAAAATCCCATGTACACACATGAACAATCAATAGTATAACGAGAGAATGATTATTGAAAGCGGGGAGAGAGCCTAGAGATGGAGATGAGGTATTTTTGGTTGTGTTCACATGGGTTCTCGCGGTTCTCACAATAAAGGGTGGTTCCTAACCGATCCTTATCGCGTATATATATATATATATATATATATATATAGGGTTCAGTTCAATATGAGAACCACCACGAGTTGTGAGAACCGTAAGAACTTTTTCTCTCCGCGTGAGTTGGACCAAATTTTTTTTACCCAAAAGTAGATGAAAATATTATAAACACATCTGTAAAAAAAAGTAAAAGAAATTGTCGAGTCAGTAGTTTTGACTGATACAAGTTTTATTTTACTCGCTACTGTTAATTTTGTACGAAGATAAATATTTTTTTAAGCCTCGTGTAAATGTGGGTATGCGGTATTTTCTTTTAATTTTTTTTGCTGAAACAAGTGATTTTTTATAACTTTTGAGAAAAAAATTCAGAAAAACCTTTTGGATGGCCTAGTTCTCACGGTTCTCACAACTTAAGGTGGTTCTCATTTTAACCCATCCATATATATATATATATATATGGTCAAGATTTAGACAGAACGGTGAGAACGATTTTGGTGGGGACATGTGGCATTAATGTTAAATTACACTAAGGGGTAATATTGTCAAAAAAAACCCACTCACATGAACTAAAACGTCATAAAAACACCCAATTCAGAAAAAACGCCATGAAAATACCCAGTTAAAACGCCATAAACACTCAAAAAAGCTATTGTTATGCACGCACAAAAAAAGCTATTTTTTTTAGCTATAATTTACAACAGCTCGAAAACACCATTTTTTTTAGCCATATAGCTCAAAAAATGTGCTGTAAGTTTATTTGTACTGATTTTTGGGCGGTTTATGTGTCTAACCGCCTAAATTAATATTTTTTAAGCTCAGAAAAATCATAATTTGTACTAGTGTAAAAATGCCATAAAACACCCAGTTCAGAAAAACGCCATGAAAAAACTCAGTTGAAAACGCCAAAAAACACCCAGTTCAGAAAAACGCCATGAAAATTCCTAGTCTAAAACGCCATAAAACACCCAGTTTAGAAAAACGCCATAAAACCCAGTTAATTTTTTTTCAAAAAGTATATTAATAGTATACTCGTTGGAAAGATAAAAAAAACGCTGAGTTTTATGTTGTAATTTTTTCAAAAAATAATCACGTATAAAAAAGTTATTATCGTTTAAATATGATGGGGGAAAATGGCCTGTGATTAGCATGTGCACATTTGTTTAGATCTTCCTATTTTACCTCTCCTGTTAGTTCCAAGGCTCCTATTATTTTCAAAAATGCCACCGCATCAATCTCAGCCACAAACCACTAAGATCTTGTGGCTGAGAATCACTATCACCGTTCTCACACTTTGAGGCGTTCTCTCCTGATCATGTTCCTATATATATATATATATATAGGGAGGGGCTCATGCGAGAACCGCGAGAACCAATGTGAACACAACCTAAAATAGCTAAAAAAACCTAAAAAAAACCTAAAAAAACCTAACCCCCCCCCCCCAAAGAAAACCTAACCCCCCCCCCCCCCCCCAAAAAAAAAAAACCTAAACCCCCTCCCCAAAAACCAAACCCCCCCCCCAAAGCTAAAATGCTAAAAACTAAACCCCCAAAAAATCTAAAAAAATAAAAAAAAATATACATTTTTTTTAATATTTTTTATGCTCAAATCGCTACTTTTAGTGGCAAAAAAAAAAAAAAAAAATTTAAAATTTTTTTTTTTTACTTCGAAAAGTAGCGATTTTTATATAAAAAATATTAAAAAAAAAAATGTTTGTGTGATTTTTAGGCATTTTTGGTTGTGTTCACATTGGTTCTCGCAATAAGAGGTGGTTCTCGCATGATCTTCTCCCTATATATATATATATATATATATAGGGAGGGGCTCATGCGAGAACCACCCTTATTGTGAGAACCACGAGAACCAATGTGAACACAACCTAAAATAGCTAAAAAAACCTAACCCCCCCCCCCCCCCCCCCCCCCCGCAAAACTTAAACCCCCCCCCCCCCCCCAAAAGCTAAATGCTAAATGCTAAAAACTAAAACCCATAAAAAACCTAAAAAAAAACCTAACCCCCCCCCCCCCCCAAAAAAACCTAATCCCCCCTCCCCCACCCCCCAAAAACCTAAACCCCTCCCCCCCCAAGCTAAAATGCTAAAAACTAAACCCCCAAAAAACCTAAAAAAATCTAAAAAAATATAAATTTTTTTTTTAATATTTTTTATGCTCAAATCGCTACTTTTAGTGGCAAAATTTTTTTTTTTATTTTTTTTTAAAATTTTTTTGGCTTCGAAAAGTAGCGATTTTTTTAATTTTTTTGGTTCTCGCGGTTCTCGCAATAAGAGGTGGTTCTCGCATGATCTTATCCCTATATATATATATATATATATGGGGGGTTATCTTGAGAACGCTAAAATTGCGAGAACCGTGAGAACGAAGGAGAAAACTAATCAAACTCAATTTTTTAACGCAAACCTCATTATAATTAAAATACGATATTAAAAAAAGAATTTACTCTTTAATAATTCATCTCTTCTTTCAAAATCACTCTTGATAAGTTTTTTACACATGTGTAAATACAATAAACATACACATGTGTAAATGTCAAACTTACACATGTGTAAATTTTCTTTATTTACGAATACATGTAAATTTAAACGTGTAAATTTAATTTCTAACATTGTATTCGAATAATAATGATAAATGTAAAAGAAATTTTGAATTTGAATTGTTTTTGACCTAGTTCTTATGGTTTTTTCATTCGTTTTCAAGGCACATGCATATTCCACCCCTATTTTTTAAACATTCATAACTTTTTATACGAAATTATTTTTTCATAAAAATTTCACCGTAAAATCGAGCTTTTTTTTTTATCTTTAATTTGAGTATCATATTACTATATAAAATATGAAAACTAAAAAAACCCACTAAAATGTATTGTTTAATCTATGTCGTATAACATTTTTTTTGTGCTGAATTTTTGTACTATATTTTTGTGCTGAATTGTTTTTTCTTAAAAAAAAAATTTTCTCAATTTTTTGTTCTGGATTTTTTTGTACTACATTTTTTTTGGCAAATTGGAAATAAATAATCCCAACTCACTGTTATTGGTCAATAATAATTCCAACTCATTTAATCACCAATAATAATCCGAACTATTCACTTTTGTTTGTAAAATACTCCCACGTTAAAAAAACACAAACTAGGTTAAAATATTGCTGATGTGGCTTAACATGTGTGGACTGACGTGGCTGGTTAACATCTTACCTGTGTATAAAATGATTATCAGCCTCATTTGCACACACAATCGACTGAATTTGCCCAATTTGTAGAATTAGGGTTTTGAAGGAGAGTGTGATTGTGTGTGCAAATGAGGCTGATAATCATTTTATACACGGGTAAGATGTTAACCAGCCACGTCAGTCCACACATGTTAAGCCACATCAGCAATATTTTAACCTAGTTAGTGTTTTTTTAACGTGGGAGTATTTTACAAACAAAAGTGAATAGTTCGGATTATTATTGGTGATTAAATGAGTTGGGATTATTATTGGCCAATAACAGTGAGTTGGGATTATTTATTTCCAATTTGCCTTTTTTTTTGCTGAATTTTTTCGTGCTATATTTTTTTGTACTAGATTTTTTTTTTGTGGTATATTTTTTTGTACTACATTTTTTGTGCTATATTTTTTTGTACTAGATTTTTTTTATTGTATTTTTAAAAAATAAAAAGGGTGCCACATGTCATTTTCATTCCTATTTATAAGGAGCAAAATGCCTTTCATTCCTACTTATTAGGAGTGTCATATGTGTTGGTACGCTTTATGTGGACACGACTCGGTTCGGTTCGACTCGGTTAGGTTCGGCTCAAGACCGACGTCGCGACATTCCTCCGTCGTGCGCCCCAGAGATCGACAAGCGAAGCACGAATAGCCGCGAACCGTTTCCCGCCGACACATCACCATGACATCACCATGATGATGTCATGATGATGTCATGTCTTTAGCCATGCATGCAATTATGAAGTGTTAAAGAAACAGCCATGCACATGGATGAACATGAATTTGCTTATAATAAACGTGAACTGTTATTTATTGGGCTGAAAGTGTTTAGTGGATATCTATATGTCTTGGACCAATCATACTGTTACCACGAAGAACCCATGCATACTACACATGACGAAGAACCACATATAATTAAGGTTGACGAAGAACCCAGCCTATTAGGTCTACGAAGAACATCACAATGCATGACGAATAACCTTACATATTGACGAAGAACCCACTTACATGTATTGACGAAGAACCCATGTACATGTATTGACAAAGAACTCATGTATTATGTACAACGAAGAACATGTTTCGTCAAGGGGTTATTCGCTGATAATGAGTTCGACGAAGAACCTTTTTTTGTTGGTAATGGTTCTTCGTCGGACCTGCTGTGCATATATATATTCAGCAAACAGAAGACAAAGGTGTGAGTCTGAATAGACTAGAGAGAAAACAGAGTGTATATCAGAGAGTTTTATTGTACTTCTTATCACATTATCTTGTATCGAAACTCGTTGATATTCAATATACAACCGTTAAACGTTGAATCTTTGTGTTGTGTTTATCCCTCGCTCGGTTTGTATCGTAACGTGGATTCCGCACTCGTTACGGTATCCGAAACAAGATATCGTAGTTGTCCGACGATCAGAAAAATGGACCTACAATATGTCATCATCACAATCCTTCTTAGGCTACTTAGACAAAATCCACTTTTTAGTGGATACTTCCCATATATATATATATATTAGTTACAAACTCATTGATGCTTTAATGGTTTTAAGTTGTGATTTGTTAATTTTTTTTTTCTTTCTATCACATTTTATTAAATTTATATATATTATTGATTGTTTAGATAAGACACTTTTCCGTTGTTTGATTATTTATTGCAAGTAAATTTGCAAGCATTGGACGTACTCGTACTGTGGTAAAATACTTTTTTTTAATTATACATGTTACGCTCTGAGTCAAACCAAGAACGGCCGTTTTTATTCTTTTAGTTCTCCGCTGATGTGGTCGCTGACAGTTGTGTGGGGTTGGTTAAGTTCTCACAGTTTTAGCCCCCGCAACAATGATGCGGGGTGCTTAGGACTAGTTATTGAACAAATCTCAAAGTCTCATGTTTTTTCTATAGATGATTATAACCTGCCCTGAAGTTAACAAATAATAATTTGGTTGAGTTGATGAAATTTATTGAAAAAGATATCTTTAAAACGATTGGATGCATACAGTTTAAAAGATATATTAAGTTGAGTTGGTTTGTGATGGTCCTACTTCTTTATCAACTAGCTAAGCTAATCTTCTTTGACTGAACCTGGAATCCGATCTTCACGTATAATGACTTAATTAAGTTACCACTTGCATAATAAATACAATCCATGTTAGCTAATCAAGTCAGTGTTCTTTGTCTCAACCTGGAATCCGATCTTCACGTATAAAGACTTAGGTGGTGTTTGTTTTTTTTCAAAAAGAGCTTCCTGCCTCTTCTGTCTGCACCGTGCAGACGCGGGAAGAGGTTTAGCCTCAAAAGAGTGTTTGTTTTTTTTTTTTGAGAAGTGCTTCCTGTCTCTCCCCAGCCTCTTCATGAGGAAGTGATAAAACCAAAGCTTCTCCAAGAAGAGCTTTACCTCTTCTTGGCACCACCTCCACCTCCACCCATGCTCCGCCCCTGCTCCGCCACCACCACCACTGCTCCGCCACCATCATCATCATCATCACCACCCCTGCTCCGCCACCTCCACCTCCACTCCGCCACCACCTCCGCTGCTCCAGCCCCACAAACAAAACCCCCAAATCTTCTCCACCTCCACCTCCACTCCGCCATCACCTCTGCTCCACCTCCACTCCGCCACCACCTCCGACATCATCATCAACATCACAAACAAAACCCCCAAAACAAAACCCCCAAAACGAAAACCCTAAAATCGAAAACCCTAAATCGATCGGAGATGGCAGTTGCAGGTTGCTCGGTGGTTGTGATCGGAGATGGCAGTTGCAGGTGTGTAGGCGGAGGTGGTGACGGTCGTTTTGTTCGATTCGTGATGATGGAGATGGCAGTTGCAGGTTGCTCGGTGGTTGTGATGATGGCGGTGGAGGTGGTGACGGTGGTTGTGATGATGGCGGTGGTGAAGTGGTGGCGGTGGTGATGATGGCGGTGGTGAAGTGGTGGCGGTGGTGATGATGATAGCAGTTGCAGGTTGCTCGGTGGTTGTGAGAAGAAGAGGTTTTATATAAAAGAAAAAACAAACCCTCTTCTCCTTGCAGACTGAAGACATTTGGTCCACCTCTTCTCCTGCAGATGCCTGCAGATGTGGCCTGCAGCAGAAGAGGTTTTCAAGAAGAAAAAACAAACAGCACCTTATGTTACCACTTGCATAATAAATTCAATATATATGTATGAAGATTCATCCATGACAGCTTTTGTCTTGGTTTCACATTTTAGAATCTTCTTGGAAAGACTGATAGACGACTTATTTGATTGGTTTTCAGTCTCAGAATTTATGCCAATGCCAAGATTATAAACCTCTATAGTTTTTGAGTGTGCCTATTGGCACACTAAAGCGCCTATTGGCACACCAAACCCTAGCAAAATTAGGGTTTATCTACGTTGCGTATTGGTCAATACGCTGCGTATTGACCAATACGCAGCGTAGATAGCCCATAGATCTCAGTGCCTGATAACCAATCATTGCACAGAAAACAAGGTGTGTCTATGCTGCGTATTGACCAATACGAAGCGTATTAAATTTTACACAAATGGTCCCTGGAGTTTCAAAAATTGACACCAATGGTCCCTTATTTTTGATATATTTACACTTTGGTCCCTGTTGTTTCATAAATTGACATAAATGGTCCCTGTCAGGGACTATTTTTGTAAAAACTGAAACTTAAGGGACCAAAGTGTAAATATATCAAAAATGGGTTAAAAAGGGGGTCTTCTTTAAAGAACCGGCCCTTGCAAGACTCGAACTCGTGACCTGTCGTTTAGAACCGCAACGCCTTAACCAGTTTATCCTCTGTCCAGAGCTGTTAGAATATGAAACTTAATTCATTATATACTCTCCTTAGGTAATACGCTGCGTATTGCTCAATACGCATCGTATGTAAAACATCTGCAAAATTGGGGTCATTTTAGTAGGATTGAAGTATCAAAAGTTTACCAGGTTTATATACGCTGCGTATTGGTCAATACGCAGCGTATATAACCTTCCTGAATTTTAAAACTTCCAGATCTTTATCTAGAACTTTATCTATACAACAGAAAGCAGAGGATTGTGAATTCGAATTGTGAACAGATGGATAAATAGACTTTCATGTGACACTTCAATAGGCAGCGTATTGCTCTCTACTCCCCGTATTACTTTATTCACGTGCCTGGACAACATCGTATCGATGTCAAATCAGTCTGACATACGCTGCGTATGGACCACTACGCAACGTATAGGTTTACATCTATACGATGCGTATTGATCACTACGCACCCTATGTCAGACTGATTTGACCATGGTACTAGGTTTGACTGTCTGGTAGTGTACCAACCACTAACATACGCTTCGTATTGAGCAATACGCAGCGTATTACCTAACGAGTGTATATAAGGAATTAAGTTTCATATTCTAACAGCTCTGGACAGAGGATAAACTGGTTAAGGCGTTGCGGTTCTAAACGAGAGGTCATGAGTTCGAGTCTTGCAAGGGCCGGTTCTTAAATGAAGACCCCCTTTTTCCCCTTTTTTGATATATTTACAAAAATGGTCCCTGAGATTTCGTAAATTTACACAAATGGTCCCTGGTTTTTCGGTTGGTTACAAAAAGGTCCCTAAACTTTCGAAAACTGACAAATATGGTCCCTGAAGTTTCATAAATTTACAAAAATGGTGCTCTGGTTATACGCTACGTATTGCTCAATACGCAGCGTATGCGGACCTTGTTTTCTGTGCAATGATTGGTTATCAGGCACTGGGATCTATGGTCTACCTACGCTGCGTATTGGTCAATACGCAGCGTATAGGGTTAACCCTATACGCTGCGTATTGACCAATACGCAGCGTATTTAAACCCTAAGTGTGCAGATAGGCAAGCTGAGTGTGCAGATAGTGGGGGCCTAGTTTTTATATTCATTGAGTAGAAACAACAAAACTACACAACCTGCAACTTTGCTAGCAATTTACAACAATCATGGCATTGTCCATGACCCATTTCATCACTTTTATCCTTCTTGTTTTGATCCCAGTTGTAGCTTCATTCTCCTTCAATTTGACAAACATCGGTCCACAAAATCTAAATCGTGAAATAGTTACAGAAGGTGACGCTTACATCACCCACGATGGAATCCAACTGACCCGAGATGGGATTGATTCCAATCGGAGCCAAAAAGCTGGACGGGCCACATTCATCAGACCACTACATCTTTGGGACAACAGGTCTGGTGAGCTAGCCAGCTTCAGCACCAATTTCACATTTGTGATTGATGCAAGCGGGCGTAAAAGTTATGGTGATGGCCTCACGTTCTTTCTTGCTAAGAATAACTCTGTGATGGCCCTTGGTAGAGCCATGGGGCTTCCAGTCAACTACACAACCCATGAGCCCATGAGCCGATTCGTTGCGGTTGAGTTTGATACTTACTGGAATGGTATTGATGCAAATGCCTCTAGAAATATTACATTGGGTGATCATGTTGGTATTGACATCAATTCTCTATTTTCTGTTAGAGCTCAGAAATGGCTAAGCAATGTAACCGGTGGGAGCGTGTGTCAAGCGTGGATTGTGTATGATTCGGTTTCAAAATCTTAGTGTTTCCTTCACCGGTCATAAAAATAATACGGTGGTGCATCAAGATGGACTTGTTTACACGGTTGATCTCAGGAAGGAGTTGCCCGAATGGGTTATCTTTGGGTTTTCTGCTACGACTGGTGCATCGGTCCAGAAGCAATATGTGACATCTTGGAGTTTTGTTAGTTCGGATATACAAGTTGATGAGAACAACGAAATGCAACCAAACGCGAGTCCTGATCCAATGGATGGGAAAAAAAGCCGGGTGGGATTAGTAATTGGAATATTGGCTCCGATTACCTCTTTGGTTGTGCTTGCATTTGTTTGGTGGAGGTGGAAGAAGCATAGAGATGATGAACCGGAGGACATTGCACTTGATGAAGAGATGAACTATGATTTAGAAATTGGAACTGGGGCTAAAAGATTCTCGTATCATGAATTAGCTTTGTCAACTAGCCACTTCGCAAAGAAAGAGAAGCTTGGAGAGGGAGGATTCGGTGGTGTTTACAGAGGTTTTTTGAAAGATTCGAGCACTTACATAGCGGTGAAAAGGGTGTCGAAGAGTTCAAAACAAGGAATAAAGGAATATGCATCAGAAGTTAAGATCATTAGTCGATTAAGACACAGAAACCTTGTTCAACTCACCGGTTGGTGCCATGAGAAACGAGAACTCCTACTTGTTTACGAGTATATGGAAAACGTGTTAGAAATATAATCGTTGCATTCGTTATTAAACTTTAGTTATGTTTATTATTATTATTCGGACATGTAAGTATTTATGACATATAATTAGGATATTAACTTATAAGGTTAGATGATAAGCGGTTTAGGAAGATAAGCGGTCAAGTACTCAGATCAAACTGCCATGGCAGTTACCCGCCAAAAGTTAACCGCTAATATGTACATTTAAATAGTTATTGCCGGGAAACATTTTCCGGTTATCAAGACATTTTCTCGTTCGCTGAAATTGTCCAGTTTATTCGTTTTGATTTCTCTGCAAGATTTTTCTTTGCATTCGTTCCTTGATTTACAAATAAACATCATCATGTCTGTAAGTAAGAATCAATCTTCCGCTGCAAATGCATATGATGATGTTTCGGTTTTCCAACAAAGTGGTATCAGAGCCACTTCAAGGAATCAATCTGAAATCAAACCAAACTCTACCACTCTCCCTTGTCAACACTGCACCGATGAACAAAATGAAAGAAACAAGCGAAACTCCCGCATAAGGCTTTGTTATTATTGTCACTTACCGGGTCATCAAATCTACAACTGTAAGGCCAAAGAAAATGATGAAGCAACACAACTATTAAAGCAGGCTATCAATGCCGGGATTAGACGACAAGAAGAAGATATACACTGCCAAGATGAAATGATTGTCACTGGTACCGATGGTGGACAATGGGCAGAGATATGGTACGTTAATCCATCGTTTAATCATCATTTTTCAGGCAATATTAATGTTTTTAAAAGGGTAAAACATATGATGGGATTAGAAACAAGATCTGGTATGAACAATTTTCTGTTCATAAGAGAGGTAGGATCGGTGGAAATGAAAACAGGAAATGAAACGCTAAACATACAAAGTGTTTTTTATTCACCGGAAATCGACCGGAATGTACTTAGTCTTGATCAGTTAACATTACAAGGCTATACGGTCAGAAAGTCCGGTGATAAATGTAAGATATATCCTATGTTTTCATCACCGGTTGTAAATTCAAGAAATGAAACAAGCGGGTAAACAAGAGAAGAGGAATTGGGTTTATATAAAAAACGGAGATTACAAGATCTGAAAGGTGTGGATGATGAATTTAAAGAGGCATATCTGAATTCTTATTTCGAAACCTTAAATGTTTCGAGTGAAGATGATAATTACTGGAATAGATTGATTTTAAAATCATTAAAATTCCAAGAATTTGCTGATTGTAAGGCCTTGATTGACATGCTCGACGACCGAGAGTATGTTTTCAAATATAAAGTTGAACTTCAAAACAAGTTTGAAGAGATGGTTCGATGGTTCCTAAATGGTTATATGGGAATTACAACAAGACCTGTTCCGCCCTACACTATTGATCAAAAGAAGATAGACCTGTTAAGTCTATACATTCTAGTAGCAAGCGATGGTGGATACCGAGAAGTTACAACCGAAAACACATGGCCAATCATAGCAAAGGATTTAGGCTTCGGATATGAAGATGGAGATTATATGAGAATAGTATACGCCATGTACCTTGACGTGTTAGAATATTACTATAAATTCAAGACAGTTCAAGACAGGGTACAGGTGAAGGAAATGATTAATGATAATGCTGGTTCATCTCGAGGCTGCCATAGGAGGACCGGAAATGCAGATAAAGTTCAAGAAAGTGCTGCAGGAAATGATCAGAATGATGCTGAATTGTCTCGATGCTGTTACAGAAGGATCAGAAGTGCAGAAGATGTTCGAGAAGATGCTGCGAGGAATGATCAAGCCGGTGTTGGTTCGATGCATTATGCATTGTTTGCTGAGAATGGATGGGCAGACAACTGGAATATACACAAGAGGAGGAAAAGATTTAACTTCAATCACATAAAGAAAGCGGTGGACGATGCCAACAAAAGTGTGATGCAGCAAGGATCAAATATAACCAAAGTTTAAGGGGGTTGTGTTAGAAATATAATCGTTGCATTCGTTATTAAACTTTAGTTATGTTTATTATTATTATTCGGACATGTAAGTATTTATGACATATAATTAGGATATTAACTTATAAGGTTAGATGATAAGCGGTTTAGGAAGATAAGCGGGTCAAGTACTCAGATCAAACTGCCATGGCAGTTACCCGCCAAAAGTTAACCGCCAATATGTACATTTAAATAGTTATTGCCGGGAAACATTTTCCGGTTATCAAGACATTTTCTCGTTCGCTGAAATTGTCCAGTTTATTCGTTTTGATTTCTCTGCAAGATTTTTCTTTGCATTCGTTCCTTGATTTACAAATAAACATCATCATGTCTGTAAGTAAGAATCAATCTTCCGCTGCAAATGCATATGATGATGTTTCGGTTTTCCAACAAAACGGAAGCTTAGATTCACATCTTTTCGAGGCGAAGAGCTTATTGAGATGGGGCACAAGGTTTAAAATTGCACAAGGCCTGGCTTCTGCTTTGTTTTATTTGCATGAAGAATGGGAGCAATGTGTTTTGCATAGAGATATTAAACCTAGTAATGTGATGTTGGATTCGAATTTCAGTGCGAAGCTTGGTGATTTCGGGTTAGCTAAGTTGGTTGACCACGAGAAAGGCTCGCAGACAACAATGTTAGCTGGAACGATGGGGTACATGGCTCCTGAATGTGCAGTGACTGCAAGGGCAAGCAAGGAATCAGATGTGTATAGTTTCGGATTGGTTGCCTTGGAAATAGCGTGTGGACGGAAATGTATAGAGTTCAAGGCTGAAGAAAATAAAATACGGTTAAAAGAATGGGTTTGGGAGCTCTACGGGACGAAGACCCTTTTAGACGCTGTTGATCCACATCTAGAGTTGGAGTTTGAGGAAGAAGAAATCAAGTGCTTGATGACAACTGGTTTATGGTGCGTACATCCTGACCCAGAACTTCGCCCATCAATGAGACAGGTGAATCAAGTATTAAACTTTGAAACTTCACTGCCTATAATCCCTTCGAAGATGTGTCACACCCAGACTTTCCACGTGTCACCGGTGGGCCCGGTGGGGAGTATCGTGACGTAGTTGAGATCATCATAGTCAAACAACACAACATATAAATGCACAGCGGAAGCAAAAGATAAATATATTACATTCCGAATATAAGTAATGTCAAAGTATTACAACGGAAGGTAAAGGATCCACATGCGGATCAATAAAAGAAAACTGTTCAACAGACTTTAGGCATCTAGAACTTGCAAGATTCCCTAATG
Organism: Helianthus tuberosus; assembly: GCA_030545235.1. Classification (NCBI taxonomy): domain Eukaryota; kingdom Viridiplantae; phylum Streptophyta; class Magnoliopsida; order Asterales; family Asteraceae; genus Helianthus; species Helianthus tuberosus. Next base: position 79,723,606 of record CM060363.1, read on the forward strand.
ACGCCCTGAGCTCCCAGCCAATTACGCATAGTACCTGTCACTTAACCTTTTGGAAAATACGTCAGTTTACACTGGTAAATACAATTAACTGACTCATTTTGAAAAGAGTTTAAGAAAATTGATTTGAATGCACGTGGCACAAAATATCTTTTATAATTTGATTAAAATGCACGAGGCAAAATTAATCTTTTATACTTGGGACAATTTTATTAATAAAGATCTTGTATCCGATTTACATGGTTGTCCAACATTTAGGGCCGGTTATTATACAATACAAGCCGGTCAAGATTAATCGACACACCATAAATATAACTCACAAGAAGACATCCTTACGAGTGAGTATATCTTTTACATACGCAACAGGAGGTGTTATGCCTACGCCTTGTGCTTAAGTTATTGCCATTCACTTTTTAAAATGAGCCAAGGATATCCAGGACACGGTCATTAACCCCCAAAGTTATTTGTTGTCAATCAATACAGATTAAAATGGGATTATGCAATTTAATCATCTCCGATTAAAAGGTTTCTACACCCGACCAAGCGGTATTTTTATAATACCGTACCCCAAGCCCGTATAAGGGAAAATAAGTTAAACGTATTTATCTGAGCTAGCAATGCAATTTATACTTAGCCGTATATTCTAATCAGCAAGCACAAGTACTTCTACTGGGGCTCTCAATCTGGAACGAAGGTTTTATTAACCTATTAAATTCCTAACGGGTCTTATTTAAGTCGTAACTTAGACCGGTTAGTTTTAAGGAAAGGTTTACGGTTAAAAACGCATGATTAAGCGAAGACCGGAATAGGATGTGATTTAGACCCGACAAGTTTGGAGACTTGTATAATATGGGTAAACTAAACACATTCTGGATTTTGAGATAAAAACGATAACGTTTGACCCGTTTCGGCTAATTTATGCAAACTAGTTACATAAACCGAACCGAACGCGAATAACGCATGACGGGTAATCATGAGAGTCATATACAGGTTTCCTAAGTTAATTATGCCTCAAATATGTTGTGTCATCAGTAAGATGTCTTTCATTATGCCCAAACGTATTTAAACACAAACTAGGCCTCGTAGGGGTAGTTTGGTCATTTAAAAGGTTATAAAAGAGTTTAAGTATTTACCTGAGTTACAGGTCTGGTATAATCAGCGAAAATACTTATTTTGATAAGTTATAACAGTAGGATAAAGTATATATGTGAAATTTATCAATTCTAACCAAACTATGCACCGAAGGGGCATTTTGGTAATTTCACATAAGCCGTAAAGCTCAAAACTGAAGTCTGAGTTTATCAACCTTTGCTTACTGTTAAAATATTATAATTTGCCTCAAATATCAGTAGGTATCAACCCTTGTATGTTTAAAATAGTTTAAGTACATACTATGCGTTAAAAACGCTTAAAAAGGCGATTAGAAGCCATTTCCGGGTTCGATACATAAAGCTGATATTTTTTATTATTCCAGAAGGCTTAAAATACTTTATTTATCATTTAAGATCAGTAGAAAAAGGTTTGGAGTCGTTTAGATAAGTAAAACTCATTTTATGGCCCGTAAGGGCAAAACCGACAATTACCGGATTAAGCCTACGACTATAAGTTATGCTCATCCTAAAATTTATTAAAAATCTTTAAAAATCCCAAAATAATATATTACATCATTAGGTAAAAGATTTGATATCAAAAAGTAGGCTTAACTAGGCTATACGCTAATTACGCCGTTTTATTAACATAAGGCTTTAATTTTACGCTAACGAGCATAACTCTTATTCTACACCTCAAACTAATGTCAAACTTTGCATACAAGTCTATATATCAATACTTAAGGTTTCTACTCTTTTACATTTTCAAAAATCACGTTTTAAGGTGAAAAGGGCAAACTGGTCAACATATGAGCAATTAACGGAATCATGCGTATTAATCGGTTAACTAATGAACCATAATGTATAATCACAGAGGGTTATACTAGCATGTAACCTGGTCCAAATGAAGCTCTTAGGTATTTCTAAATCATACCTAAACGGATCAGAACTGAAAGTCAAAGTGAAAGTCAAACTATGCGACTTTCGGTTCCGAACCGGGTCTAAACAGGAAATTGTCGGGTTGAACATGTTTAGACATGTTCTTACACTTATTACTAAGTTATAACAATGATAAAACAGGTTGTATATGATCTACATTGCTAATTATGCATAAATTGTAATTTAAGTATCCTGTTGATTTTTTCTTAGCAAGTTTGACCCGACTTTTGACCTGATTAGAGTGGTAATCAGGGGGAACCCTTTTGAGGTTTTATTACCCACATAATTACCTACTTAAAGGTACTTTTGATTCGACTAATCACTGGACCCTTAGTGATTAATCTTAAAGTCAACCGTTAATTACGACGGTTTGACTTTTAAGCTAAAACTAGGCTAAAACTTAATTAAGAAAGGTTAAGCTAACTTACCAAGGTCCTATGCTTGATTAGTGATCACTTGAGAGTGCCTTGGAGCTCCAGAAATGATCAGATTGCTTGAAGGAAGGTGTGAAGAATGAGTTGCAAGTTCATGGCCTTTTATAGTGTTTAATCCACCATAAGAAGTTGACACTTGGGTCTACCACTCTCCACAACTCATCAACACATGTTCCTAGTGCTTAGGGGGTGTCTAGGGGTCAAGAGAAATGTGGAAAATCAGATGAGATCGATCAGATTGCACTCAGCAGGCCAAAAACTCAAAGAAATCGAAGCTGGGCACCCCTAGCGTGACGCTAGGCCCCCCTCGCGTCGCGCTTGGCCCCTTCTGCACAAAATCCATATTTTAGATTTTTGCGATTTGATCCTTGGCTCTTCAAAACTCGATTAGGCACTTGTTTATTGCATTATGAACCCTCATAATTGATCTATAAGGGCTTTAAAACATATACCCACTTTGTTAAGTCCCCGGTTAACTTAATTGTTACCCGAAAAGTCCTAACTTTCAACGTTGACGCTTTAACCCCTTGTAAACGAATTTGATCACAACTTGCTCATAAGATAACGAAACTTTATGAAATTTATACCGTGTATTCTAGTGAGCATAATTAACCGTTACAAAGCTTCGTGTTTGTCAAAAGGTCACTCAGAGGTATAACTTAAACATGTGGACACATTTAGCCCCTGTAGTTTGTAATCTCTCACTTTTAGCTTCGTATGATCCATGATTTATTCGTTTGAAGGTATGAGCACCATGTAGGGTTAATGTACATTATATTTATTCACATTTGACACTTAGAATACGTATATTCACATACTATCCATGTTTGTCAACTTTAGTCCTTCTATAATATTTCTTTCACACGTTTAAACATTTGACATGTGTCTACACATTATAGGATGTGAATTTTCGAGGTGTTACATCCTCACCCCCTTAAAATAAATCTCGACCCGAGATTTACTGAAATAAGTAAGGGTACTTTTCCTTCATCGTGGATTCAACCTCCCACGTATATTCGGGTCCTCTGCGGGCATCCCATTTTACCTTTACTATAGACACATGCTTCCTTCGAAGCTTCTTAACCTGTCGATCTTCAATCGACAATGGCTTTTCTTCACATCGTAATTCTGTATAACATTATGTGATAGTGCTTCTTGACTTATTGGCGAAACACATCCTTCAGTCACTGGTGTGCAATGTATTGCGAGCTCCGCCAAGCTCCTTAAATAGGTTTTAGCTTTAAGGCTACTTGATCTTGATACATTCGATTTCCTTCGAATGATTCTCTATTTTCAGGGCTTAACTAGCCTGATAATTTAGCAAATTTGGCACACCTTTCCTGGGTGATATCTTTTTGTTGAACTTTATTTCTTAACAAGAATTTTGGAGATTTGCTATTTTCATTAATTCTTTATTTTCTGCCAAATACTGGCAACTTACAGATGATTATGTATTTGCGTGATCCTATTTGTTGCTTCTAATGCAACTTTCAGATTCTGATAATTGGACTTACCAATCTATTGTCCTATCAATAGGCGTTTAACATTTCATTTATACAAGGTCTTCACAGGAGCCACCTTGATACTTATATACAACTATTTAGGAAAAGCTTATCTTGAGGTGAGATGGTTATTCCAACCATTTCTCAAAACTAATCTTAAGGAATAGCTAATCCTTACAGCTAGTCGAACAAATCGACGATTCTGGGTAGCTGATGGCGATTCTCAATCGTTTCCTAATTAGGGTTGCGGTAGTTAATTCATAAGCAAAATGAACCGTCTTTCATACTTAACTATACCGAATTCTTAGGATATTGAGTTAAGCTATATGAATCTATATCTTAAAATTTACTTAATCAGGGTTTCGGTTATTCCATAATTAGCATGGAGTTCTTACAACACTCTAACCCAAAACGGGATGTTAATCTTAACTCTACTTGCCTCTCAGGAGGTAAACAGGGTAGTCTTAGGAGAAGATAATCAAGATACAAGGAGGTTATAGAGATTCCCCCATCTCAGGCTCCAGTTCACCCATCATTGCTTGTGTCAAATAAGTGACACATTTATGCTACGAGTCCACGGATTTCTTAATCAGAGACTCTTACTTAGACAATTCCATTCTGGATATCTTCTTTGAATACTGTTAGTTGACTTTAGTACCATATGATCATTGGGATATCTTTGTGGTTCCATGCATTAAACCTCCATACTGATCAGGCATGGAAGCAATCTATGGAACTTATTAAGATACATCAATTTTTCATACGGCGGTTTGTCATACCATTTGGTATTCGTAATCAATAGGGATTAAAGAGATATCAATTACATGCGAATGTCCTTTATCTCTAGAGAGGGTACATTAGGATTTTATGACTTAAAGATTTCTGACAGGAACAGAAGAAATGGTTCCTAGCATCAATAAAACAATTTCTTAGTTGCAATCCAACAACTGCTATTCCTCACCCTGATGGCCTTAACATATACTAACCATGGTTTCATTAAACTATACAGGCCAATATGGCACTAACATTCTTAATGAACGTCATTTAAAATATATTAATATTACTTAGCCTAGGTCGCAAAAGACCATCAATGGCATTAAAGATTTGGACCTAGTCCATCACTTTTCTGACAGAGGATCAAAACGTCACATCTGTCTTTATTATATTGATGGATTTGGATAGCTTAAAAGCTTGCCATAAGGACATCAGAAAAGAGTGATTCCTAATAGATATATAAAGTACCGATCTAAGGTTTGTTGGAGCATTCTCTAAAGTATCATCGGTCAATTTCCATCTCGCGTTAAATGACCGGAGTCCTAGTCAGGCGGAGACAATAGTTCTCAACAGTTATCGTTCATTATAGGATTATATATGCCAGCATCAAATAAATTTCTGCATAAATTACTTGATAAGGAAAAGTACCTGCTATATAATTATTCTGCATCATCTCCTGGGTGTTCCTCTGGGAGTCTCAGGCATTTGTTCCCATGGTCTCTCCAGGCTTCCTTATAAGTTTTGGGCAGTTGGTTTTGATGTGCCCTTCCTCGTTACAATTGTAACATGTCGCGTTCTTCAGCTCCTTGCAATCTAAAGTTTTGTGACCCTTGGTCTTGCAAATTCCACACAATTTAGCACTTGGGTCAATCGTACATTTTCCATAATGTTGTTTTCTGCAGTTACTGCATTTGGGCTTGTTATTGAAATTGCTTGAGTTTTTCCTAAACTCGGAATCCTTCCCGCGCTCAGAGTTTCCCTTCTTCTTCTTGTTATATCGATGAGAGTTTTCCTCCTCTCTTTCTCTTCTTCCCTCGCCAGGAGCCTTAACAGACTTAATTCTAATTGCATCTAAGGTGAGAGATAAGGATAAGTCCACCGCGGACCTATATGTGGTTGGCCTAGATGCTTTAACATTTCCTTTTATCTCTGGTGCTAGGCCTCTAATGAAACGCGCTATGCGTTTAGGTTCAGGGGTGACTAAATAAGGAACTAGGCGGGACATAGTGTTGAAACTTGTCACATACGTCTGACAATCCAAATTCTCCATGACTAGAGTCAAGAAGTCTGATTCTATATTTTCTACCTCATGCTGGGGGCAATAGTTTTCCTTGACTAGTGTAACAAATTGATCCCAAGATAAGTTGTAGAGTATAACTTTTCCCGTGGCTTGGAGCAATGATCTCCACCATGCCAACGCTTCTCCTTTGAATGATTGTGAAACAAATTTCACAACATCTTGCTCCGCACAACCGCTGATGTCAACAACAGCGTCCATCTCATCAAGCCATGTCATGCAATCGATGGCCCCTTTTTCTCCTGTAAAGTCTCTAGGCTTGCAGGAGGCAAAATATTTATATGAACAGGTCTTAACTGGTGCCTCTTGATGGAACACAACCTGTCTAGCCGGAATACTCCTTTGATTTGACAAGTCATGAACATCATCTTCCCTTGACTCATGTATTTTAGGAGGGGGCTTACTACGAGCCACAGATAGAGTCTTAGAGTGGGTATCATTTGATTCGTCATACTGTCTATCAAGAGCTCGGGTAACAGCATAATCTATTATTGCCTGCAGTTCTGCTCCAGTTACATTAATTCTGGTAGTATCATTGTTCTCCTTCATGTGGCTGTTAACTTCATCTAGTCCAGCCATGTAGCTTGATTACTACATAAATATTAACAATGATTTATTCAGAGGTTTTTATGGAATCATCATCTTTGACGATTCATCAACCATGGTAATATAAACCATATTGGTTAACTTGTTAGTTATATTTAATTAGTATTTTCCATGATAATTTATCCTAGTTATAAAACATTAAGGATATTGAAGTGGCGCAAAAGGCCTAGTCACAAGGACAGTTCTAAATTTTTATAAGCCATGATTTCAGAGAATCGAGGCATTAAGGTTTGAATCAAGTTCATTACTTTCTCTTGACAGGGAGTTGTAGACTTCAACTGTCTTTTGTCTTTTAGGACAATAGATATAGCCCGTGGGCATTTCCCTTCTGAGGGATGGTTATAATATGATCATCTTCTCAGATGCTATTAGTCGAGATCGTATGGATCCTACCGACTATTATGCTTGGACCTGGTCCAACATTTTTTTTAGATAGGAGGTCAAAGACCACCACTGTCGTTGTCTTATCGGACAACAGTTTAGCCCGTAGGCACTTCATCACTATCGGATGTTTATAATATGATCATCTTATAGGATGACACAAGCCATGATTTCTAAATCACCAGGCTAGATAAGAAAATTGGAAGAATCCAATATAAGGATGACTGTTGTGATTTCATCGAATCACATTTGTCAGGAGTGCTAACACGTTCTTAGGCGTTAACAAGGATCTGAATCCCTTGGGTAGGTTTCACCATCTTGGCCGCGTAGGCTAGGTTTCACCTTTAAGATTCTTTTTAAAATGCCTACTGGCAGGGAAGGAAGGATATTTATTTTATTCAGGATTTTTATCATAAATCCTAATTTATAAGTTAGGGGCTGTTTGGTAGCCTCTTAATGACCATTCAGATGCTACCTCTTAATGGTTTAAAACCTCTGAATGAATAAGAGGTAACCTCAAGTCTGAATGGTTAAGAGGTAACCTCTGAATGGTAAATCATCACATGTCACATTCTTCTACCTTCTCATTGGTAAAATTCTTAATGGTTCCATTAAGAGGTAGCCTCTTAATGACCATTCAGAGGCTACCAAACAGCCCCTTAGTAATAGCACAAATGGCCTAGTCGCGTAGACAAGTTTAATTTATAAGCCATGATCGTTTGGGATCGAGGCATTTAGTAATAGCACAAAAGGCTTAGTCATGTGGACAAGTTTAATTTATAAGCCATGATCGTTTGGGATCGAGGCATTTAGGTGTGAATCAAAGTTCATTACTTTTCCTTGACAGAGAGTTGTAGGCTACCACCGTCTTTAGTCTCAGAGGACGTTAATTATAGCCCGTAGGCACTTCCCTTCTAAGGGATGTTATTTTCCATTTATTTCATATTTCATGTTTAGAATGAAAACTTAATTTAATCAATCCATTATATGAAAATAAAAGTACAGAGTTACCCTAAGCGGGTCTTTGAAAGGAATAATGTGTCCTTAAAGGGACTGAAAGATAAATATGTCCTTAAAGGGACTGAAAGATAAATATGTCCTTATGAGGACTATTAAGGAAACGATCTTCAGCAAAAGGAGTTTCTTCTTCAAGTTATTTCTGAATGCTTTCTCCTTGGATGCTCGTTTCATTCTAGCCGCGGTACGAAGCTCAGCATTTCTAGGCTCCGGGTGTGGAGGACTCCTATTACGGCTTCTTCGCTTGGCGACGTATTCATAAAAATTTTTGGAAGTAAAATTTCCAGGTTAGGATTGAGAATATTCCTAAGTTAAGTCTAGACTCAGAAGGTTAAGGAATGCGCTACTGTGTCATTGAGATTAAACACATAAGGCTAGTGTTTAATTCACTCAATGTTGGCTCTGATACCAACCTGTCACACCCAGACTTTCCACGTGTCACCGGTGGGCCCGGTGGGGAGTATCGTGACGTAGTTGAGATCATCATAGTCAAACAACACAACATATAAATGCACAGCGGAAGCAAAAGATAAATATATTACATTCCGAATATAAGTAATGTCAAAGTATTACAACGGAAGGTAAAGGATCCACAGGCGGATCAATAAAAGAAAACTGTTCAACAGACTTTAGGCATCTAGAACTTGCAAGATTCCCTAATGACGCCCTGAGCTCCCAGCCAATTACGCATAGTACCTGTCACTTAACCTTTTGGAAAATACGTCAGTTTACACTGGTAAATACAATTAACTGACTCATTTTGAAAAGAGTTTAAGAAAATTGATTTGAATGCACGTGGCACAAAATATCTTTTATAATTTGATTAAAATGCACGAGGCAAAATTAATCTTTTATACTTGGGACAATTTTATTAATAAAGATCTTGTATCCGATTTACATGGTTGTCCAACATTTAGGGCCGGTGATTATACAATACAAGCCGGTCAAGATTAATCGACACACCATAAATATAACTCACAAGAAGAAATCCTTACGAGTGAGTATATCTTTTACATACGCAACAGGAGGTGTTATGCCTACACCTTGTGCTTAAGTTATGGCCATTCACTTTTTAAAATGAGCCAAGGATATCCAGGACACGGTCATTAACCCCCAAAGTTATTTGTTATCAATCAATACAGATCAAAACGGGATTATGCAATTTAATCATCTCCGATTAAAAGGTTTCTACACCCGACCAAGCGGTATTTTTATAATACCGTACCCCAAGCCCGTAAAAGGGAAAATAAGTTAAAAGTATTTACCTGAGCTAGCAATGCAATTTATACTCAGCTGTATATTCTAATCAGCAAGCACAAGTACTTCTGCTGGGGCTCTCAATCTGGAACGAAGGTTTTATTAACCTATTAAATTCCTAACGGGTCTTATTTAAGTCGTAACTTAGACCGGTTAGTTTTAAGGAAAGGTTTACGGTTAAAAACGCATGATTAAGCGAAGACCGGAATAGGATGTGATTTAGACCCGACAAGTTTGGAGACTTGTATAATATGGGTAAACTAAACACATTCTGGATTTTGAGATAAAAACGATAACGTTTGACCCGTTTCGGCTAATTTATGCAAACTAGTTACATAAACCGAACCGAACGCGAATAACGCATGACGGGTAATCATGAGAGTCATATACAGGTTTCCTAAGTTAATTATGCCTCAAATATGTTGTGACATCAGTAAGATGTCTTTCATTATGCCCAAACGTATTTAAACACAAACTAGGCCTCGTAGGGGTAGTTTGGTCATTTAAAAGGTTATAAAAGAGTTTAAGTATTTACCTGAGTTACAGGTCTGGTATAATCAGCGAAAATACTTATTTTGATAAGTTATAACAGTAGGATAAAGTATATATGTGAAATTTATCAATTCTAACCAAACTATGCACCGAAGGGGCATTTTGGTAATTTCACATAAGCCGTAAAGCTCAAAACTGAAGTCTGATTTTATCAACCTTTGCTTACTGTTAAATATTATAATTTGCCTCAAATATCAGTAGGTATCAACCCTTGCATGTTTAAAATAGTTTTAGTACATACTATGCGTTAAAAACGCTTAAAAAGGCGATTAGAAGCCATTTCCGGGTTCGATACATAAAGCTGATATTTTTTATTATTCCAGAAGGCTTAAAATACTTTATTTATCATTTAAGATCAGTAGCAAAAGGGTTGGAGTCGTTTAGATAAGTAAAACTCATTTTATGGCCCGTAAGGGCAAAACCGACAATTACCGGATTAAGCCTACGACTATAAGTTATGCTCATCCTAAAATTTATTAAAAATCTTTAAAAATCCCAAAATAATATATTACATCAGTGGGTAAAATATTTGATATCAAAAAGTAGGCTTAACTAGGCTATACGCTAATTACGCCGTTTTATTAACATAAGGCTTTAATTTTACGCTAACGAGCATAACTCTTATTCTACACCTCAAACTGATGTCAAACTTTGCATACAAGTCTATATATCAGTACTTAAGGTTTCTACTCTTTTACATTTTCAAAAATCACGTTTTAAGGTGAAAAGGGCAAAATGGTCAACATATGAGCAATTAACGGAATCATGCGTATTAATCGGTTAACTAATGAACCATAATGTATAATCACAGAGGGTTATACTAGCATGTAACCTAGTCCAAATGAAGCTCTTAGGTATTTCTAAATCATACCTAAACGGATCAGAACTGAAAGTCAAAGTGAAAGTCAAACTATGCGACTTTCGGTTCCGAACCGGGTCTAAACAGGAAATTGTCGGGTTAAACATGTTTAGACATGTTCTTACACTTATTACTAAGTTATAACAATGATCAAACAGGTTGTATATGATCTACATTGCTAATTATGCATAAATTGTAATTTAAGTATCCTGTTGACTTTTTCTTAGCAAGTTTGACCCGACTTTTGACCTGATTAGAGTGGTAATCAGGGGGAACCCTTTTGAGGTTTTATTACCCACATAATTACCTACTTAAAGGTACTTTTGATTCGACTAATCACTGGACCCTTAGTGATTAATCTTAAAGTCAACCGTTAATTACGACGGTTTGACTTTTAAGCTAAAACTAGGCTAAAACTTAATTAAGAAAGGTTAAGCTAACTTACCAAGGTCCTATGCTTGATTAGTGATCACTTGAGAGTGCCTTGGAGCTCCAGAAATGATCAGATTGCTTGAAGGAAGGTGTGAAGAATGAGTTGCAAGTTCATGGCCTTTTATAGTGTTTAATCCACCATAAGAAGTTGACACTTGGGTCTACCACTCTCCACAACTCATCAACACATGTTCCTAGTGCTTAGGGGGTGTCTAGGGGTCAAGAGAAATGTGGAAAATCGGATGAGATCGATCAGATTGCACTCAGCAGGCCAAAAACTCAAAGAAATCGAAGCTGGGCACCCCTAGCGTGACGCTAGGCCCCCCTCGCGTCGCGCTAGGCCCCTTCTGCACAAAATCCATATTTTAGATTTTTGCGATTTGATCTTTGGCTCTTCAAAACTCGATTAGGCACTTGTTTATTGCATTATGAACCCTCACAATTGATCTATAAGGGCTTTAAAACATATACCCACTTTGTTAAGTCCCCGGTTAACTTAATTGTTACCCGAAAAGTCCTAACTTTCAACGTTGACGCTTTAACCCCTTGTAAACGAATTTGATCACAACTTGCTCATAAGATAACGAAACTTTATGAAATTTATACCGTGTATTCTAGTGAGCATAATTAACCGTTACAAAGCTTTGTGTTTGTCAAAAGGTCACTCAGAGGTATAACTTAAACATGTGGACACATTTAGCCCCTGTAGTTTGTAATATCTCACTTTTAGCTTCGTATGATCCATGATTTATTCGTTTGAAGGTATGAGCACCATGTAGGGTTAATGTACATTATATTTATTCACAGTTGACACTTAGAATACGTATATTCACATACTTTCCATGTTTGTCAACTTTAGTCCTTCTATAATATTTCTTTCACACGTTTAAACATTTGACATGTGTCTACACATTATAGGATGTGAATTTTCGAGGTGTTACAAGATGCCAAAAGCGTCTTACCTGATACATCCCATATCTTCACTAGATGAAAACACGGATTCCCAAAAGTAAACAACATCGATGGCTTCTTCTTCTCCATTGTATCACTCTTGCACTCAATCGTCAATACAATGACATCTGTCACAAACTACGTTTTTTTAAATTATGTATCACAGTGGCTATTGTTGGAATATATTAGGGTTAACCTGTTAGCGTTAGACTTGTAATTTGCATTTCGGGATGTATTACACCTTCATATACTTTTGCCGAACATATCAATTACATATACAAGATGTGCATATATTGGTCAAAAGTGATTTGGATTAACTTAATATGTTTTGAGCCTTGTAAAATTAAATATATTGGCCGGATTGTTTGACTCGTTACTAAACGTTCCCACCACCTCTAGATAAATGGAGTGTCTCTTACATCTTAGACCGAAGGGTGTGGGGAACGTCCCTTTTGATGAAACTAGTTAATTGGAACCAACGGTTACTGTGGCTAGAAAAAACCAGTGATGGTTAGTAACCGATTGGTTACTGGTTTAGGGGGCTAACTGATAGGTTAATACTAATCGGTTGACTGCCTACCACCGGTTATTTTTTGTTAAGGCACAAAAAATTTAGAAAAAACAAAAACACAAATAAACTCTCTAAAAATATGTTTTATTTTTATAAATTTTAATAAGTTTTAAACTAACATTACATATATTAAATTAAAAAGACATAAAAATATCTAATACAATTTTTTTCTAAACTAGTGTTGAATCAACTAGGTCGTCCTATTGTTCAGTGGTTACGCCCGTCTTCTAGTCGTTTCGCCATCGAGTCGTTTAGTTAGTATAGTCGGTTTGTCGTTGAGTCGAGTCATCTATTCCCCTTCGTCTAATATATTTTTTTCACTATGTTTAGTCGCTTGGGGGCTAGTCGAGCGTACCTATCCGATAGGTTAATATTAATCGGTTAATATTAACCTGCGTACCAGTTAAAAATAATAGGTTTTTTTTTTGTTTTTTTAATGCACAAAAATCTAGAAAAAACAAAACACACAAATACACTAAATAAAAATACTTTTTTTTTTATAAATTTTAATACTTTTTAAACTAACATTACATATTAAAATTAAAAGGACATAAAAATATCTAATATATTTTTTTAACTAGTGTTGAATCAACTTTGTCGTCGTGTTGTTTAGTTGTTACGCCCGTCTTCTAATCGTTTCGTTGTCAAGTCTTTTAGTCGTTTAGTGGTCTAGTTGTTTTGTCGTCATTTAGTCATTTATTCTCCTTCGTCTAATATATTTTTTTCACTAGTCGATTAGACGGTTGGGGGACTAGTCAAGCGTACCGATTCATCGTATGCGAATTCATCATCAGATAGAGTTGAGCCCGTCTATTAGATACTTCAACTTCATCTATTTTTTCTTCAACCGCAAGTTCTCCTTCAAGATTTGAGATATGTTGTATACGTTCCACGCCATCCAAGTAGTCCATCAAACAAATGCATATTTCCATAACCTCCGATGTGAGTCTTGTTCGTCAACTTGTAGTACCCTCCCACTTAGAGAAAAGGTCGACTCTTCGCGAGGGGATAGATGTAAGACCCTTACCAATATTTAACGATTTCCATATAATTATCGACAATTAAATGTGTATTTATGACTACACATACTTAGGAAAACACGGGTTTATTAAAACTTTTACAATTTAAAAAAAAACAATACAACATAGTGTAATTAAGCTCGTCGTTTAAAAATAACGACGAAACGATGTGCGGAAGCTTGTATCTTGATCGTGTTCGGTTCTTCGTTAGCTTGATCGTCATCCGGCATCCAAGGGTATACCTACAATTCATAAATCATGAAATGGTTAGTCATACGAGCTTAAAACGTATTTAAATCAAGTCCGGATACGAAAACGGACAAGAAAAACAAGTTTGCCAGTTATGGGGTCTCTCGCAGGCCGCGAGAGACTCTGTTAGTTTTTGTCGCGGGCCGCGACAACCCTCGCGCGCCGCGGCGTCGTTGCTACTACCTGTCGCGTGACGCGACGACCGCTTTTCGACAGAAAGTTGTAAGATTTATGCTGCAAGTTCCCAGCTCTATTTACACAAACCCATCACTTACAAAAAAACATGCATAACTTTAAATCTACATATCCGTTTTACGATCCGTTTCTTCCTACGTGATCATAATTTAATTCTCCATCATATGAAGTTATAACCCGACATCTGAACTTATAAAATATTGGATTTCAAGCCCTCGGCTTGAAATTGGTTTACAAAGACTTTTGACCCGTTCAAGTTTAAAACCACCAATTTGTTTCTAATTAATCAAAATACATACATCAATGTATTTGACACAAAATCTTTAGCTCGGGTTCATAATTTTTTTATGAATTATGCGACTAGTACACAAGCTGTAAGAATTATGGTTCAATCCCTTGACTGTTATTGATAATTGAATAACAATATATAGAGGATACATCATATCTCCTTTTCTTGGAGAATAAGTTTACAATCAATCTCTCCTATAATTACGACAATCTATTCTATATTTACAATTATTTCCTATCGATTCTATTACACCCCCGCAGTCGAAGCGGAAGGAAGGCGAACAGTTAAACTGGAATGAAAGTCATCAAACAGGATCTTTGGAAGTCCCTTGGTGAAGATGTCAGCTATTTGAAACCGAGAGGGGATGTGGAGAATACGAACCAGGCCTTTCTAAACATGCTCACGAACAAAGTGAATATCGAGCTCGATATGTTTGGTCCGTTGATGTTGAACTGGATTCCCGGACAGATAAATAGCGCTAACGTTATCACAGTAGACAACAGTCGCCTGAGAGAGAGGGCGATGAAGCTCCAAGAGAAGATTGCGAAGCCAACATATTTCAGCAACAGCATCTGCAACTCCACGATATTCGGCTTCAGCACTAGAGCGGGAGATGGTAGACTGTCGTTTAGATGACCAAGAAATTAGATTGTCGCCAAGATAGACACAGTAACCTGAGGTAGACCGTCGAGTGTCAGGGCAGCCAGCCCAGTCAGCAACAGTGTAAGCACGGAGAGAAAGAGATGTGGAAGGGCCCAAAGTAAGACCAAAATCAAGTGTACCCTGTATGTAACGAATGATCCGCGTCAAGGCATTCCAGTGTTCAACCCGAGGAGAATGCATGTGTATACAAATTTCCTGGACACTGTAGGTGATATCCGGTCTGGTAAAAGTAAGATACTGCAATGCTCCTGCAAGACTGCGAAACAAAGATGGGTCATCAAACAGGGATCCTTCGGCCGAAAGTTTGGACTGTGTATCAACTGGAGTCGCTGCAGGTTTGCAAGAATCCATAGCTGCTCGACTGATGATGTCCTTTGCATATGCTGCTTGTGACAAAAACATGGAGTTGCCCGTGCGAGTAGCAGATATACCCAAAAAATATGATAAAGGACCCAAATCCTTCATGGCGAATTCTCCTGATAATGTAGACATGAGCCTGTCGCGTAATGCATTAGAAGAAGTGGTCAGGATAATGTCGTCTACATATATTATACATATATTAAAAGGTAAGCAATATCACTGCCATGATGATAAATAAACAAAGATGTGTCTGTTTTGCACTGAGTGAACCCCTGTTGAAGGACAAAATCTATAAAACGTTGATACCACGCCCGAGGGGCTTGCTTTAGCCCATAAAGAGATTTCTTAAGTCTGCAAACATGATCGGGATACTGATGGTGATGAAAACCCATTGGCTGATACATATAGACGGTCTCATGCAAATGTCCATGTAAAAATGCATTAGTAACATCCAGTTGATGAATCGGCCATGATTGAGAGAGGGCAAGAGACAAAACCATACGAATGGTAGCGGGTTTGACCACCGGGCTGAAGGTGTCACCACAATCAATACCTACCTGTTGCGTACGCCCATCACAAACTAAGCACGCCTTATAACGCTCAAGGCTACCATCTGACCGAAATTTATGCTTAAAGAGCCACATACTGCAAATCACATTCATGTGTGGTAGACGAGGAACCAACTCCCAAGTCTCATTCTTAATAAGTGCACTAAACTCGTCAGTCATGGCTTTATGCCATTCAGGTGTGGACAAGGCTACCTGAGGGTTTTTAGGAACGGGAATGGCGGTGGTGGTGTTAAGATTAAAAAACTGTTTAGGTTTGGAAATACCATCCATAGAGCGGGTTCGCATGGTACGGGTATTGGTGGAGGT
Organism: Helianthus tuberosus; assembly: GCA_030545235.1. NCBI lineage: Eukaryota > Viridiplantae > Streptophyta > Magnoliopsida > Asterales > Asteraceae > Helianthus > Helianthus tuberosus. Next base: position 79,739,913 of record CM060363.1, read on the forward strand.
GTTAAGCTGGTCGGAAGTGAAGGTTTTGGGAGGTGGGGGAGATGATAAAGTAGCAGAGGAAGTAGGTGACTGTGGGAGTGGGGCCGAAGGGGTACGAGAGGAAGATGGGCGACGAGAGTATGTTTTAGTGGGCTGAGGACGGGATGTTGGGGACAGGGGCGGAGGTGAGAAAGGGGCGGTAATTGGGCCTGTTTGTGTTTGGGTTGAAGGAGGTGGCTGATGAGATGGGGATGGAGTCTGGGGTTGGGCCGTGGTCGATGGGTTTGCGGAATCGGTTGGGCCAGCAGTTGCTGAACCAACATGTGGCCATAGAAGTGGGTGTAGAGGGGTGGTAAGGAAGTCACAAATGGGTAAGGAAGTGGGTTTTTGGTGTGAGAAAGGAAAGATAGTTTCCTCGAATTGGACATGTCGAGAGACGAAGATGGTGTGGTGGAAAGATCAAAACACTTGTACCCTCGGTGGTTAGATGGGTAACCGAGAAAGACACAAGGCTTTGAGCGATTGGCTAGTTTATGTATGGTGGTAGAGGGCAAGATAGTAAAGCAAAGGCAACCGAACACTCGAAGGTGTTCGTAGGTAGGAAGGCAGTTGTAAAGAAGAGTTGTGGGGTGAGGAAGTTGTGCGATTTTTTTGGTAGAATATTGAGAAGGTAGATGGAGACCTCGAGCGCGTGGTGCCAGAGGTTGGGGGCAGGGAGGCTTGGGCAAGAAGAGTGCGAATCATATTATTTATAGTACGAATTTTATGCTCTGTCTTTCCATTTTGAGAAGAGGTATAGGGGAAAGAGAAGCAAAAAATCATTCCATTATTGTGACAAAATTGTTGAAAATTTTTATTTTTATATTCTGTGCCGTTGTCGCATTGGAATTGTTTGATTTTTCGTTCAAATTGTGTGTTAATAAAGTTGTAAAAATGGGTGAAGGTTTGGTAAACTTGGGATTTGTTTGTAAGTGGGTATGTCCAAAGAAAATCACTAAAATCGTCAAGAAACAATATATAATAATGATGACCGCCGGTGCTGAGTACCGGGGAGGTCCATAAGTCACTGTGCACGATATCAAAAGGTAATTTAGTAACATTAGGAGAATCATAAAACGGAAGTTTCACACTTTTGCCAAACACACAAGATTGACAAAGCAATTTATTTAGTTTTAGATAACTAATAGATGACGAAGACTTTAACGAATGCAATAAGTCATGGCCCAGGTGTCCAAGTCGTTGATGCCAACGGTCTTGAGTAGTTGCAATAAAGGCGAAAGGTGTTGGGAGATACTTGGTGATGTCCGATGTGAGAGGGTAGAGGTCGCCCGAGCTATTGCATCGTAGGATAGGAGCCTTGGTCTTGAGATCCTTCACAAGAAAACTGAATGGTTCAAATTCGATAGAAACTAAATTGTCTGTCGTGAGGCGACGAACAGATATAAGGTTCTTGACAAGGTTAGGTGAATAAAGGACATTATTAAGTTTTAGAGGTGGGAAGGGGGGTGGTAGGATTTGGTCGCCTTGTCCGACAACGGGAATGGTCATGCCATTTCTGACAATAATTTGTTTAGTAGTGCACGTATTAAAAACAGATGGGGAGAGATTACCTGGCAGTGGCATGTGTCCCGTTGCACCTGTGTCTATATAACCAGTGGGGTCCTGCTGTTGGCTCAAAGAGAGTGTGTAAAGTGCTTGAGCAATGTCAATCGGTGTAGGCGTGTATGACGTGTTTGCCTGAGCCGGAGCAGCTCCGAGAATACCTGGGCCTGAATGAGATGGTGGGGCTGATGGATAAGGACATGGTGGCCCAGTGTTCTGAGAAGAGAATGGGCCGGAGCCCCTTTGGGCCTGCTGCAGAATGATAGCCCACTGCTGTTGAGTCCATGAATGTGAGAAGACAATGTATGGGTTAGAACCTTGGGCCGGTTGGTAGGTGTGGTTGTTGCGGGTAGTTTGTGAGTTCGAGCGGCCACGACCCCTCCCTCGGGAGCGACCGCGACCACGGGAGGTGGTGTCAGATCGGGTGTCAGCAGTGGAGGTGGTGGTGCTGTTGTCAGGAGTGGAGGTGGAGGAGACATGAAGCGCGATGGCAGCAGTGGAGGAGGAGTGGAGAGCGTTATGAGCCTTCCGAGTTTCGTTCATACAGAGTTGGGAACGAATCTTGAAGAAGGAAGGGAGAGGTTTGGTGTTTTGCAGGATAGTGGCAACACTTTCGTATTGCTCGGTAAGGCCTGAGAGGGTTTGGAGGACAAGGGTTTGCTCATCAACGGTGCATCAACATTGGTAAGCTGATCGGCCAGAATTTTGACTTCCTGGCAGTATGTAGACACAGAAGAAAAATTCTCTAGACGTGTGGTGGCAAGTTTCTGTTTGAGGTATAAGGCACAGATACATTTGTTATCCTGGAAGAGGGATTCAAGGGTGGTCCAAGCTGCGTAAACGGTGGTGCCACGCTTCATGACAGTTTTGAGGAGGTCGGGTGAGATCGTGCCATAGAGCCATTGAAGCACAATAGCGTCTAGGCGTTCCCAAGAATCTGCCACGGGTTAGTCAGTTTTGTCGGCTGTCTGTTTGTCAGCCGAGGAGGACTGTTCAGCAGGTTTGGGACGGGGCTTGAGATGGTCATCAACAAGAAACGCAGTGCAGTGGATCCGAAAGAGCTCGGACCAGGTTATGTAATTGGAGGATTCATTGTCGAGTTGAATGGGGATGAAAGATTTAATGTTGGACACGGTGCAAGCGGGATGAATCTTGTGTTCGGTGATTGGAAAAGAAACGAGAAACAAGGAGGCGGCAACAGAGGGTTTCGAAGACGAGGATGGGTTTAGGCGTGTGATACCACGTAAGAATTATGGTTCAATCCCTTGACTGTTATTGATAATTGAATAACAATATATAGAGGATACATCATCTCACGGCCCCAGCCCCGGTTTTACCCGGTCAGGAGCCGCGGGACAGGAACCCGTGGTATTTATTAAATGATGCGTCAGCGGAAGATTTATCAGGATCTTTTAAAACTTGAAAATGCCTGATTATTTTATTAGATAATCTGGGACAAGCCCCGTAATTTACAATAGAGGAATTTCACAAGGAAATTCCCTGATTTACAAAACATGTTTATTCATTTTTTTTATTGAGCCACCTCTTCAAGCTTGTTAGTGCTCCGTAGCACGTTTCCTTTGAATCACAGCAGGTCGCCTGAAACATGTTTTAAAAATATTTTATCAGCGGGGAAATACTCGTGAATCATTCATTTTGCATAAGAGCTATTACGATGGCTTTTATTAGGGGTGTGCACGGTTCGGTTCGGTTTTTGGGTAAAATCAAAACCGAAACCGAAATGTCGGTTTTCGGGTTTTAAAAACCGTTCGGTTTCGGTTTGGTTTTTCGGTTATTTCGGTTTTTGGAACAAAATTATATAAGATTCAAAAAATAAACCTAACCTTCTAATCTTTTTTTATGTTTATATTTAAGTTATTATAGTTAACCTCTTTAATTAATATTGTTTATATATAAACCTAACCTTCTAATCTTTTTTTATGTTTCTTCAAAGTTTTTATTAAATTTAATTTTTATATTAAATTTTGTTATATCTTATAGGTAATAATAAATCATTTCAGTTATAATGTTTTTATTATAAACACTTAACATTCAAGAATAAAATTAATATTTTCTACTAGCATTGGGTTAAACACTTAAACAATTTAAACTTAAACATAAAAATATATGGATTGTAACCTATCGGTTCGGTTCGGTTATTGAAAAAGTTTATCCGAAAACCGAACCGAAATTTTCGGTTATTAAAAATCCGAAAACCGAACCGTCGGTTTTTGTTTCGGTTCGGTTTTTTCGGTTCGGTTATTTCGGTTATTCGGTTACGGTTCGGTTATTTCGGTTTTCTTGCTCACCCCTAGCTTTTATCTTATTTTTATCTGGCGCCGTGTCACCTGGTGACGATGGTCATACCACTATTGGGTCTTTCCCCAAGTAGTGACGTTTATCACTGTTAGGATTTATTAGCCTAACCGTGAGAAATTAGTAATGTGCACAATACCCCACTAGCCAGTGATTCAAGATAACCACGACTTAATCCCTGTAATTATAACTTTTGAAAATAATGGAGTATTGTAGAATACTTTTGATAAAAGAGAATGACTCACATTGCAGATTTATACGGGCAGAGTTTAGCCTACTGATTCGCCTGATGACCTAATTTAAACAATAATGCACACGAACTAGGTTAGTAACTAATACAACATTTACGATAACTCATGAGATTAAACCCTCACGACGAATGATAAAGTGCAATACTTAAACATCCATCGAATTTACGACGAATGACAAAGTATAACCCTAATTTGAGCAGCACTTAAACATTCATCGGATAGTTTCAATTGATCGGACATTGAATCGTAGCAGCGATCGAGTTATTACCCTGTTATTGCGGCAGCGTTTAGTGATTGTGTGTGTTTTTTGTATTGAACAGCGTATAACTCAGCGTAAACTTTGAATTTTGACGTCGAAACATACAAACTGATCAAGTCCCAGACTCCTGGATTTATAGTCCAAATTTGGACCTCCCGCGTGTCGCGACAGGATCCCCGGGATCTGTTGTGTGTCGTGAGGGAAGCCAAAGTAGGGTAGGCTTGCTTTGTCACTTGTTTAGGCCTGCTGAGTCGACGAATTTCAAGTTTACGTGTTTTATAACCGTTTTCGAAGGATAAACATAATTAGGGAGTACCCCCCTTGAGCTTTAGGGGGCCCTGATCCTAGTTCCAACTATTCTGAAAATTTTAGGGGTTATGCAGGATTACTTGGGGGTCTCAATTAGGGTTTCCTATTGGACTAATTAAGATAAGAGATAATAGTTTTGGTGAGAGTTGTTACATCCTCCCCAACTTATTAAAATCTCGTCCTCGAGATTTACTGGAACAAGTAGGGATACTTTTGCTTCATCTCCGATTCCAGCTCTCAAGTGTATTCAGGTCCTCTCTTTGAATTCCACTTGACTTTGACCAGCACGAGTCGTTTGTGTTTGAGAAACTTGACTTTTCTGTCTTCTATCTGTAATGGCTTCTCAACAAATTTTAACTTTTCATTTACCTCTACATCTTGAAGAGGTTTTACCAGGGATTCGTCAGATAGACATTTCTTAAGATTGGATACATGAAATACGTCATGTACCCCGGCTAGCTCTTCTGGTAGTTGTAAGCGATAAGCAACTGGTCCTATTCGCTGGATTATTGGGAATGGTCCTACGTACCTTGGACTCAGCTTTCCTTTCTTACCAAACCGAACTACTCCTTTCCAAGGAGAAACTTTCAAGAGTACCTTGTCTTCAATTTGGAACTCTAACGGCTTGCGTCGATTGTCTGCATAAGTTTTCTGGCAATCTCGAGCCGTTCTCAGTCTTTCCTTGATTTGAGTGATCTTGTCGGTAGTTTCTTGTACTATTTCAGGACCTGATAACTGACTTTCTCCTATTTCTACCCAGCAGACTGGAGTTCTGCACTTTCGTCCATATAGTGCTTCGAATGGGGCAGCTTCTATGCTTGCATGATAACTATTATTATAGGAGAATTCGATTAAAGGTAGGTGGTCATCCCAGTTTCCCCCAAAATCTATTACACATGCCCTAAGCATGTCCTCCAGGGTTTGTATTGTCCTTTCACTTTGTCTGTCTGTCTGAGGATGGTATGCAGTGCTTAATTTTAGTCGGGTTCCCATAGCTTCTTGGAAACTTATCCAGAAATGCGAAGTGAAACGACTATCCCTGTCCGATACAATGGAGAGTGGAACTCCATGTAAGGATACGATTTCATCTACATACAACTTTGCCAACCTTTCCATGCTAAAGGTTTCTTTCATGGGTAGAAAATGAGCTGATTTGGTTAATCGATCCACAATTACCCAAATTGTATCATTGCCTTTTCTGGTTTTGGGTAACTTAGTAACAAAATCCATAGTTATAAGTTCCCATTTCCATACAGGCATTTCTAATTGTTGTAGTAGACCTGAGGGTTTCTGGTGTTCTGCCTTAACTTGTGAACAAGTTAGACACTTAGAAACATATCTAGCTATGTCCTTTTTCATTCCTATCCACCAGAAATTATTTCTTAAATCTTGATACATCTTATTGTTACCAGGATGCATGGTATACCTAGATTTATGGGCTTCTTCTAAAATTTTATCTATTAATTCTCCTTGCTTAGGTACCCAAATTCTTCTTTTGTGGAATCTCCAAATTCCATCATTGCCTTGCTCTAATTCCTTTATTTTTCCTTTCATTCCTTCAGCATCATCCTTGATGGCTGTTTCCTGAACATTCTTTAATTGTTCCATTAAATCTAAGTGTAGATTTAATCTAAGAGCACGAACTCGCTTTTGCTTTTCATGATACTTATGACTTAAGGCATCAGCAACTACGTTGGCTTTTCCTTCGTGATATTGAATATCACAGTCGTAGTCACTTAGGATTTCCATCCATCTCCTTTGCCTCATATTTAATTCATTTTGCCCAAATATGTACCTTAAACTTTGGTGATCCGTATAGACAGTAAACTTACTTCCGTACAGATAATGTCTCCAAATTTTAAGGGCAAAAATTATGGCTCCTAATTCTAAGTCATGTGCCGTATAGTTTTCCTCGTGCTTTTTCAATTGCCTTGATGCATACGCAATTACCTTTTTGCGTTGCATTAGCGCACATCCTAATCCTAATTTTGAAGCATCACAGTATACCTCAAAATCTTCTGTTCCTTCTGGTAAAGCTAGAATTGGAGCATTTGTTAACTTATGCTTTAAAATCTTATAAAAGCTTCTTCTTGTTTAGGTCCCCATTCAAACTTAACTGATTTACAGGTTAGCTTAGTTAATGGCACAACTATCTTGGAAAAATCCTTAATAAAGCGCCTATAATACCCAGCTAATCCTAGAAAACTTCTAACTTCTGTAGCTGATTGCGGGACTTTCCATTTGATGATCGCTTCTATCTTAGCGAGATCTACGTGAATACCTTCGTGATTCACCATGTGTCCTAAAAATTTCACTTCTTGCAGCCAAAATTCACACTTAGAGAATTTGGCGTTAAGTTTTTCCTTTCTTAACAAAGTTAAGAGTGCATGCAGGTGCTCACAATGCTCGTGTTGACTTTTGGAATAAATAAGTATATCGTCGATGAAGACAATTACAAATTTATCCAAATACGGTTTACAGATCCTATTCATCATGTTCATAAATGCTGCAGGAGCATTTGTTAGTCCAAAGGGCATGACTGCAAACTCGTAATGACCATACCTAGTTCTGAAAGCAGTTTTAGGTATGTCTTCTTCTTGTACCTTCAATTGATGGTATCCAGAGCGTAAGTCGATCTTAGAAAAGTACCTCGCTCCTTGAAGTTGATCGAAAAGATCATCAATCCTAGGTAATGGGTATCGATTCTTAATTGTAACCTTATTCAATTCCCTATAATCGATACACATCCTCATTGAACCATCTTTCTTCTTTACAAACAACACTGGAGCTCCCCACGGGGATGAACTACGTTGGACGAATCCTTTACTGATCAATTCGTCTAATTGCTTTTTCAGTTCTAACATTTCGGTGGGTGCTAACCGATAAGGTGCCTTGGCTATCGGTGTAGTTCCAGGAATTAGATGAATTCTAAATTCTACTTCCCTATCAGGTGGTAATCCAGGTAGTTCTTCTGGGAATACCTCTGGGTATTCTGATACTACTGGAATTTCTTTGAGTTCCTTACCCTTAGTGTTAATGATTACTGAGATCATATACACTACTTCTTGTTTTCTTGAATAACTGGCCAACTTTATTACTGAAATGAATTTCAATGGCTTTCGTGGCTTATCTCCTGTAATCACCACTAATTCCCCTGTGGGTGTATGAATTTCTATGGAGTTTTTATCACAAAGAATTCGAGCATGGTTGGCTACCAACCAATCCATTCCTAATACCACATCGAATTCGGTTAACTTCATAGGTAATAGGTTTGCAGAGAATTTATGACCTAAGAGTTCTATTTTTCCTTCCCGCAAAACCATATCTATGTTAACAGAATTCCCATCTGTCGTTTCTACCGTAAAAATTTGCCTAAGCTTGGTTAAAGGTAGGTTAAGAGCTTGGCAGAATGAAGTATTTATAAAACTTTGGTTTGCACCAGAGTCAAATAATACTTTTGCATAAACGTTGTGAACTAGGAACGTACCAGCTATCATGTCAGGAATTAGTTCTGCTTCCTGAGTAGTCAACTGGAAGGCTCTTGCGTTTTTCTTTGTAGCTCCTTCTGCAGGTTTGGCTTTGTTAGCAGCTGGTTTGACCAATTTTGGGCAATCTGGTCTAAAATGTCCAGCCTCTCCATAGTTGTAGCAGATTGTGGATTTCTTTCTCCTGCAATCTTCTTCTTGGTGCCCCGGGATTTTGCAGAAATTGCAATACCCTTTGCATCTTCCAAAATGCTTCTTTTTACATGCATTGCAAAATGGAACAGTGGAAGATTGCCCAGTTCCCTTTATCTTGAAATTGCTACGATTACCCACACGAAATCCTTAGGTAATCTTTTGGGCCGCTTCCTTTTTCCGGGTTTCTTCTCTTGTGCGTACCAGCTCGTCAGTTAGGGTGTTAGCTAATTCCACAGCATCGTCAATAGTGCGAGGTCTTGCAGCTTTAACGATATTACGGATTTCGCCAATCAATCCCCAAATATAGCGGGAAATAAGCACCGGCTCTGGCGAGGCCAGGGTAGGTACAACTCTAGCGTACTCGAAGAATGTCGAAGTATATCCTCGACAGTCTACATTCACCGGCTCTGGCAGCAGTTGCCCCTTCGTTGCCTGCAAATTCAACTGGTTTACAGGCAAGGAACTCCTTGTAAGTGCAACCAGGCGTTGCAGCTTTTATTTTCTTAAGGAGTGGAGCTTGAAATTCCATAGGTTCCTCAACATCGGCCAAGTAACCAGTAAAGTCTCTGGAAACTTCTATTTTCACAGGATAGAGATTGAGATTCTCAAGAGGTTCAGATAATTCATTCATGCTGTTCAGCATTTATGAAGAAACACACAAAATTTTAGGTTAAATTTTGTAAATTAAATTTTCACAGAATCACAGAATAAAATCATAAAATTTAATATTAATTACGAACATCTAATAAATCATTTTATTGAAACAAAATATTTATTTTTAGTAACTAAAATATTAAAGTTTCTAGCTTATGGATAATATGGGTACTAATACTGGGTCGAAGTGTTGGTAGTTTAAAGTTTAACAGTTACTGCTACAGTGGCTAACATGTAGAGATTTGCCCATTGTTCATCTAACTCATCTTCCCATGGTGGGTTACTGCCTATTTCTTGGGCTTCCTTATTAATTATTCATTCTTTTGGTTGTGACTTCATCATTTTCTCTTGACTTTTTCTAATAATCAAACTTCTTTTATTAGGGGTAAGTAGTTTCTCAAACTGTGCCTTACGAACAAATATTCCCTCCTCAGTATCTGCTGAGTATCTTGAGGAATTTGATTGGGATGAAGTTCCCTTATCTTTTGGTGAACTATCTAATTTAAGATAGATATCCGACATTCTTTGCTTACCCATACTGTAACTAATAAGTAGTCAGTTAAAAACACATAATTACAAGATGATAATCAAGAAAAATTAAGTATTTTAAATACTTAATAGGCTTAAATCAGTGGCTCTGATAACACCTTTTCCTGTCACGGCCCCAGCCCCGGTTTTACCCGGTCAGGAGCCGCGGGACAGGAACCCGTGGTATTTATTAAATGATGCGCCAGCGGAAGATTTATCAGGATCTTTTAAAACTTGAAAATGCCCGATTATTTTATTAGATAATCTGGGACAAGCCCCGTAATTTACAATAGAGGAATTTCACAAGGAAATTCTCTGATTTACAAAACATGTTTATTCATTTTTTTTATTGAGCCACCTCTTCAAGCTTGTTAGTGCTCCGTAGCACGTTTTCTTTGAATCATAGCAGGTCGCTTGAAACATGTTTCAAAAATATTTTATCAGCGGGGAAATACTGGTGAATCATTCATTTTGCATAAAACGACACATGGTTATAAATTACAGCATAAGAGCGATTACGATGGCTTTTATCTTATTTTTATCTGGCGCCGTGTCACCTGGTGACGATGGTCATACCACTTTTGGGTCTTTCCCCAAGTAGTGACGTTTATCACTGTTAGGATTTATTAGCCTAACCATGAGAAATTAGTAATGTGCACAATACCCCACTAGCTAGTGATTCAAGATAACCACGACTTAATACTTGTAATTATAACTTTTGAAAATAATGGAGTATTGTAGAATACTTTTGATAAAAGAGAATGACTCACATTGCAGATTTATACGGGCAGAGTTTAGCCTACTGATTAGCCTGATGACCTAATTTAAACAATAATGCACACGGACTAGGTTAGTAACTAATACAGCATTTACGATAACTCACGAGATTAAACCCTCACGACGAATGACAAAGTGCAATACTTAAACATCCATCGAATTTACGACGAATGACAAAGTATAACCCTAATTTGAGCAGCACTTAAACATTCATCGGATAGTTTCAATCGATCGGACATTGAATCGTAGCAGCGATCGAGTTATTACCCTGTTATTGCGGCAGCGTTTAGTGATTGTGTTTGTTTTTTTGTATTGAACAGCGTATAACTCAGCGTACACTTTGAATTTTGACGTCGAAACATGCAAACTGATCAAGTCCCAGACTCCTGGATTTATAGTCCAAATTTGGACCTCCCGCGTGTCGCGACAGGATCCCCGGTGTAAGGACTCTCAAAATTGTCCTAAAAATACCCGTAAGTATAAACCCGGACCCCTGAAACCCTAAACCATATTTAAAATCAAGAAAAACAGAATTCTGGTTCCCAGGCGGGCCGCGTAAAAGACAAGCTTTGTCTTACGCGGGCCGCGTCAAGACATGTTTGACCGGATAAGTGTTCCGGATCCACGTGGTGTCCACCTGGCTAGCTTACTCATGACCAATCAAGCCTACTCGTAGACTAGGCGGCCTCGCGGGCCGCGTAAGATTTGGGTTATGGTTTACGCGGGCCGCGTGAACCTTAAAAATCAGCTATAAATAGCTTGTTACATGCACAGTCCACTGGTGTCGAGATCTTTTCGTAATAATGAATTCTCATTACTCTGAAGTCAAATTTTCAATTATATTAGCGAGGCGCTGTTCCGATACCGGGTATTAACTCGATCGCTGTTACGATTCAATGTCCGATCGATTAAACTATCCAATGGATGTTTAAGTGCTGCCCACATTAGGGTTTATGCTTTGTCATTCGTCGTAAATTCGATGGATGTTTAAGTATCGCACTTTGTCATTCGTTGTGAGGGATTAATCTCGTGAGTTATCGTAAATGCTGTATTAGTTACTAACCGAGTTCGTGTGCATGTTATTAAATCTAGGTTATCAAGGCTAATCAGTAGGCTAAGCTCTGTTCATATTAAATCTGCAATGTGAGTCATTCTCTTTTTATCAAATTGCTTTCAAAATCATGTTTACTTTCAAAGTTATAATTACAGGGATTAAGTCTTTGTAGTCACCAAATTACAGCCAGTATGTAGGGTTTGTATACAATACTTGATAACCGTCACCATTGGACAACGAGTTAGCCAAGGGGTGATATGACCATAGTCACAGACACCATTGGACAATGAGGTTACCAATGGATGGTTGAGTGAAAAATACCGTGGGTAGTTGGTTGATATATGGAAACATTGTAATCGCTCTTAATACTGTAAATTATAACAAACGCGTCGTTTTAGTAAAAAGAATGATTCACCAGTATTTCCCGCTGACAAAACCTTTTTCAAACATGTTTGAGGTGATCTGTTGTGATTCAAGAAAAGTGCCGCAAAGCACTACAAGCTTAAGGAAGTGGCTCAATATAAAATAAAGAAACATGTTTTGTAAAATAAAGATTTCTCAGTGAAATCATATGATTGTAAATTACCAGGGTTTTATCCCGAGTTGTGAAATAAAATAATCGGGAAATTTCAGTTTTAAAAAGATCCTGATGAAATCTTCCGCTGTTAACTCAATTAAACAAATACCACGGGATTTTCTGTCCAGCGGCTCCTGAACCGGGTCAAACCGGGTCGGGGGCCGTGACACCCCGGATCTGTCGCGTGTCGCGGGGGAAGCCAAAGTAGGGTAGGCTTGCTTTGTCACTTGTTTAGGCCTGCTGAGTCGACGAATTTCGAGTTTATGTGTTTTATAACCGTTTTCGAAGGATAAACATAATTAGGGAATACCCCCCTTGAGTTTTAGGGGGCCCTGATCCTAGTTCCAACTATTCTGAAAATTTTAGGGGTTATGCAGGATTACTTGGAGGTCTCAATTAGGGTTTCCTATTGGACTAATTAAGATAAGAGATAATAGTTTTGGTGAGAGTTGTTACACATCAGATCTCCTTTTCTTAATCTCTCCTATAATTACGACATTCTATTCTATATTTACAATTATTTCCTATCGATTCTATTACAATTTATGCGCATAGATCCGTTTTGACCCGTTTAGGGGATTTAAGCAATTTAATCTAAATATCGCTTTTTCTTTTCACACTTCATAATTCCATATTTAAAATATCTACTTATATCCCACCACAACTATTATTGTGGTGGGTTTAATGTACTAAGCCAATTATCCTGAATATTACCCTCCCGTTAGTCATTTTATGGAAAAAAACCCATTCTTAGGCATTTGACCCACAAATGCTTATGCCTATAACTTTTTGTTGATTCACTTTGTGGATGCGGCTTGGTATGGTTCAACTCAGTTCGGTTCGGTTCGGCTCAAGACCGACGTCACGACATTCCTCATCGTGCGCCCCAGAGTTCGACACACGAAGCGCCGCGAGCTAATGTAACGCCTCGTAAAATCGTGTCCAATAATGTGTTGACACGTGTATGGAACACTAATAAAGTCAAACGTTGACTATGAGGGACTAAATTCGTCAAAATTGAAAACCTTGATTATAGAAGGACTGAAAGTGTCAACATGCCTAAACTAGGCCTCTGAGTGACCTTTTACGGTGTCCGTATTCTCAAATGAGCCATTTGTTGGACGAGAGGAGCCGTTTGTGAAATTGTGTGAAGTTATGCGCAACTTTGTAAGTTAGAGGGGTTAAAAGCGTCAACATGTTTAATTACACCTCTGAATGACATTTTAACGAACCCGAAACATCTTGATGCACTTCCATACTCTCGAGAATGCTTAACATGCGCTACATAAGGCTTTGATACTATTCAATGATGATATGCGCAAGTTTACACATTTAAGGGACCAAAAGCGTCAACATTGGATAATACACCTTTGAGCGACCTTTTGAGCGAACTGGAGCGTCGTAATATTTGAACATGTAGGATCGTTTTGACCGATCGAATGAGTCAATTTGAGTGTATTTACACTATTTAGATGGCGGAAACATCTAAACAGCTTAGAATCAGTAGAAAAGAGTAGAAAAACAGAAGAGATTCACTTTTAACACTTGTTCTCTGTTATATATTGACTTGAAAATTCAGCAGCACCTCGTTACAACTTCTCGGGATGCGTACCAAATGAGAACTACACTAGCCTATTTATAGGCAGACGATTTCGCTTCAATATGTCTCAAGCGAAATCTCATCATTTGATTTCGCTTGAGGCTTACATGAAACATCCTGAAGCGAAATCCTATCAAACTATCTTAAACTTACATTTAGACCCCTACACTTTACATACTTGACATATTTAAACCCTAGACTTATGACGTAGGCTTTAGACATCATGCACTAACAAACTCCCCCTTGGATACAGCCGGAGTCTTCAGTCTAGGTCTTCACAAAGACTTGAACTTTTCTTCTCTAGGCTTAGGTTTTTTCAACAACATCTTCCTAAGCTTTTCATTTTCATCAATTCTTTTCTTTTCTTCAGCAGCTTGCCTTTGAGCAAATGTCTCACGAAGATATCTATCTTTATCTTCTCGAGCTTTACGTTCCTTTTCAGCTTTCAATTTGACTTTCTCTTCCAAAGACCACCATGATGACTTCCATTTAGTTCCAGAATTGATATTTTTCTGGAAACACACATTCTTTAAATTTCAATTTTACACAGATCACTGAATACGCTTGAAGGTCAACAGATAACAACAATCATTCAAACAAAATCATAACACCCCATTTCGCTTGAAGCGAAACTGATCAAAAAAAAAAAATTTGTGAACATATGATCAAATTGATCACATAGTCCTGTTCTATGTTCAATTCCGATCAACCTGATATCAATTTTATACATTTTGACCCACACAAACGTTCTAGATCTAAGATTAAAAATCTGTTCATCCGTCAAATTTGTATAAACTCAGATCTGAATCAAACAAACAATACACATCAATCTACACATGATTCCGACAACACACATATGTTTTGATTTGATTTTTAACAAGTTAAATCCCTAAATCTATGTGTTCTAACCCTAACCGACGCCGACACACAAAAATAATCAAAATTAATACAAATATGCAACATCACTTACATTCACCATGTTAGTAGTTGAGTATACCAACTAAAAACACAAGATTTGTGTGAATTTGGGCAGAGTAACGACAGAAAAACGAAGATTCAGACAAGTTCGCTTGAAATTGCTTCTGGAAATGCTTGAAGCGAAAACGTGTTGCAAATAAACTCTCAAGCGAAGACTTTGTCCTTTTATACTCCTGAAGGACTCGCTTGAGGGTCATTCAAAAATTGCTCAAGCGAAATCGTCAACATGAAAGTTTCGCTTGAAACAGATTCCAGTGTGATTTTATCCTTGAAGCGAAAACCTTTTTAACTTGTTTTAACCTTTTGATTTTTACAACTTTTACCGTTACACCTAGTCAACCAAGTCCAAATTAATGACCCTGGTCAACTGACTAGTCTGCCAAGCTTGAAAAATTAAGTTCAAATTAATGAACTTTTGAACCATTTAGATCTTTCAAACTCAGTTTAATCAACAAACATTTGTACCAAGCATTGTACTGCATCACCAGCTTACCCAATCCTCATCAATCTCAGACATGATCTGCACAAGACTTTGAACTTTCGATTCCCAATGTCAGTTGTCAAAAAATAAAAAGAGAAACTAAAATCTTTTTGGATTTTAAACTGAAAAAGCTGAAACTATGTACACACAATCTTTTTGTGAGTGTGTTAAGGGATCATATCAGCTGCCGACTAGACACAAGCACCGTTAAGCTATTAATTCATTTTAAGCATTAAACAATTCACATAGATTGCCGATATACTTATCCTCTTAAATTCTCACAAAACTTTCAATCTGCTCGGGATACAGAATTAGTGTTTTAGGACTTAAACATCTACATGTGTCCCACCTCAGTATATACTCCCGTATCCAGACCCCAGTATTCAGTCTTACAGGTGAATATACCTAGATGATATCTGTAAGGGGTTAATTGCGAGGGCCGTGAGAGCTCAGGTCGATCTTTCGATACGCAGAGAGATGACGGCTTCGACTTTTGGTGGGTCCCCTTTGGGGATCTTCTTTACAACAGCACATGATTAACAATTTTTCAATGTGTTATCATTTTTTATGCTGAGGGGAGGCTTATATTTCAAAGCAGCGTAAAGTATTCTCCGGGGACTAGGCCATTGCTTCCGCAAAATCAGAAGTCCCGGGATAATACCCCAGATATCACTAAGCATAAAGACCTAGTATCTCAGAATATGGGACCCTTCAAACAGGATTTCAGGGGTTACCTATATATCCTGGAGATGTTCCCCACGTAGATGCAAGTAAATTTTAAGTTTATATCCCAAACTAATCTACTGATTTTGTGAAAACCTATCGGCACATCTTTAGCGAGACTGTTTAAATTGCATTTTATACATTCCAATTCTTTAGCGTACTGCACCTGTCTAGCTGATGTACTATCATTTCCCTTTTATACACAAACTCAATTTTACTTTTTCAAATGTTTTTGGTTTTTATAGATTTTATCATGTTTTTGTATTTTTCTGCAAACTTTCTCCCCCTAAAAAGAAAAACATATTTTTGTGTTTTTGTTTTTACCGAAAAGCAGAAAATAAACTATACAAACAAAATTGACAACACGACAAAGGTTCACGTCAGATCGCCGTCCAATTCGGCATCACATTCAATAACCCTCCCAGATTGCAGATTTTTCATTCCATTCAATTTTAAAAGATAATAAAACCTCTTTTTGTCAAATGGTTTGGTATAGAAATCCGCTTTCTGTTCATCGGTGTGCACGTGTTCAATCCGAATTAATTTTTTCTCGTGACAATCACGAATAAAATGGTGACGGATCTCAATGTGTTTTGTTTTTGAATGGTGAACCGGATTTTTAGTAATGTTAATGGCTGCTTCATTGTCCACGAAAATTGGAGTATCTAAGAATTGCAAACCAAAGTCACGCATTTGCTGTTGGATCCAAAGGATCTGCGAACAACAGCTGGAAGCTGAAACGTATTCAGCTTCACAAGTAGAAAGCGCTACAGTGGTTTGTTTCTTACACTGCCAGGTAACGAGTCGAGTTCCTAAGAACTGACACCCGGCAGTGGTGGACTTTGCGTTCTGCTTGCAGCTTCCAAAATCTGAATCAGCGAAACCAGAAAAAGTAAAGTCACCCAGTCTAGGATACCACAAGCCGATGCTTGGGCAGCCTTTCAAATACCGTAGTATACGTTTCACGATTGTCAGGTGTGACTGCTTCGGATTCGACTGATATCTGGCACATAAGCATGTCGGATACATGATGTCCGGACGGGAAGCTGTGAGATACATCAGGGAACCAATGATTGATCGGTACAATGTTTCATCCATCTTCGCTCCATTCTCATCTGGACAAATCCCATGATTCTGTGCAAGGGGAGTGGATGCTGGACTGCAATCTGCCATATCAAACTTGTCTAGCACATCCTTCACATACTTTGACTGATGAATGAAGATTCCGTCGGGCATTTGTTCTACCTGCAACCCGAGGAAAAACTTCATTTCGCCCATTGAGCTCATCTCAAACTTTTTCTTCATTACTAGCTCAAACTCTTTGCACATATCGTCGTTTGTGGATCCAAAAATGATATCGTCCACGTAAATCTGCACAATCAACAAATGGTTGTCTTTTTCTTTAATAAACAAAGTGCTATCTACTGTACCTCTTGTGAACCCGTTGTCCAGCAAGTATGTCGAGAGCGTTTCATACCAGGCTCTCGGGGCCTGATGAAGTCCATATAATGCCTTGTCAAGTAGAAACACCTTGTTTTTGTGCTGTGGGTCTGTGAAACCCGGCGGTTGCCCCACATACACTTCCTCTTTAATAGTTCCGTAGAGAAAAGCAGATTTCACGTCAAGTTGATATACTTTAAAGTTCTTCCATGATGCAAAGGCTAAAAAAATGCGAATTGCTTCAAGCCTAGCAACTGGCGCGTAAACCTCATCATAGTCTATTCCTTCCTGCTGGCTGAAGCCTTGAACCACTAAACGCGCTTTGTTCCTCACCACGACTCCTCTATCATCTCTTTTACATTTGAACACCCATTTCGTCTTTATCAACTTCTGATTCTTTGGCAGATCAACAAGTCTCCAGACGCCCAATTTCTCAAACTGTTGTAATTCCTTCTGCATAGCATTCACCCAACTGTCTTCGGTCAATGCTTCTTTGTAGGTCCTGGGTTCTATCTGCGAAATAAAACATTTGAGTGAGACTTCTTTCTGCAAATCAGCAATATCTGAATAAAAACATGTAAAAGCTTGGTCTATCTGATGTCTCGTCTTAACACCACTCTGTAGATCGCCGATAATTTGTTCTGAAGGATGGTAAGATAGGGTCCGTGGCATCACAGTATCAGGCACCACAACTTCCGATTCCAGATTTGAAATGTCAAGATCAACGATTTGATCAACAGCCTCTTCTGATGTCTCATTTGGTTCCTCGTCAAAGGTAGGAGCGGGTTCCTCCTCTGAGTCGTCAGAAACGTCAAATGACGGAGCTGGTTCCTCTGGTTCCTCTGGTGGTATATGAACGGTTCCACTTGGTCCGGCTTCATCATCATGAGTACCCACAGTGGGCGTAGGAACATCTAGCGGTCTAGATTCCGGCTCTGGCAAATGACTTTGTTGATACAAGTACATGAGAGCAAGTTCCTCCTCACTTGGCTCGGACGGTAGATGAAACGATTCCCAGAGTTTATCGTAGTCAAATAGGAATCTTTGTCCGGGAAGTTGTTGCGATGGTGTGTGCTTCTGACAATCCACATGATGGACCTGAATCACTTTCCCCAGACACGGTACAAATACCCTTTTTAACGGACTGGCGTAACCTACGAAAAATCCTTCATTCGCTTTTGCTCCGAATTTACCATCAGCATCTATGAAAGTACACGGAGAGCCAAAAGGTTCTAAGAACTCAAGATTTGGCTTATAGCGATGCAGCAGCTCGAAACAAGTCTTTCTATATTTCTTCACTGTCAGAACTCTATTCAATGTATAGCAAGCCGCTGAAACTGCTTCACTCCAGAAGAAAATCGGAAGCTTTGAATCTGCCAACATAGTACGTGCGGTTTCGATCAGGGTTCTATTCTTTCGTTCAGCTACGCCGTTTTGCTGAGGTGTGTACGGGGCACTAAATTCATGAAGAATTCCCTTCTCGTTGCAGAATTCGTACATCTTGTTGTTCTTAAATTCCGTTCCGTTGTCACTCCGAATCCTCCTGATTGGCAGTTTATACACCGTTTCCATCTTTTTGAAAAGCACCATCAAAGATTCAAAAGTTTGATCTTTCCGTTCTAAGCACACAACCCAAGAAAATCTTGAAAAATCATCTGTAACCACCAAGCAGTACAAATCCCGGCTGATACTCCTAACATTGACAGGCCCGAAGAGATCCATGTGCAATCTCTCAAGAGGTAACCTGATCGAATTCATGACCTTCAAAGGATGTGACTTTCGAACCTGCTTACCTTTCTTACATGCAATACAATCATCATTTAAATGAAAATTTTTCAAGTTTACACCTTCAACTAAATCATTATGAACCAAAAAATTCATTTTGCGAACATGAATGTGGCCCATCTTACGATGCCACATGATAGAATCTTTTTCTGTTGCTTTATTTTTAGACACAAAACACTGTTTCTGATGAGACGTTGGCGTTGCTGTGCTC
This sequence comes from Helianthus tuberosus, assembly GCA_030545235.1. NCBI lineage: Eukaryota > Viridiplantae > Streptophyta > Magnoliopsida > Asterales > Asteraceae > Helianthus > Helianthus tuberosus. The sequence continues at coordinate 79,759,117 of CM060363.1, forward strand.
ATATCAAGATAATAAAGATCATACTCCCGTGGAGCACGCAACAACACCATCTCATCAGGGATTTTAAACCCTGGTTTCAAAACCACACATTCAGTTTTTGTAAAATGTACACTGAAATCTTTATCACAAATCTGTGAAATACTGAGTAGATTGTTTGTCAACTCCACTATGTAGTTTACTTTGTCAAAAGATATCACACCATTTGTCAAAATTCCTTGACCAACAATTCTTCCACCTTGACTCCCAGCAAACCCTACATGACCTCCATTGATGGATTTTACATCATAGAGCAAAGCAAGCGTCCCAGTCATGTGCCTTGACGCACCACTATCCATGATCCATTTTGATAGAATTGACTTGGGCAGCCCCTGCACATATCATATCAAATTCATTCAAACAATGAACTCCATGACTTCTTAACTGTTGAAACACTCCCAAAAACTACATCACACTTCTCATCAGTTTTAGGAAAGTTAAACATGACATTTGAAACAACAGGTTCCACTTTTGATTTTAACATATTTTCTTTGATTGGAGGAAACTCTGCAAGAAACTTATCAAGCTCAGATTCAAATTTATGATTATCATTAACACCCACCTTTGATTCATAAAATTCCTTTACTCCTTTGACTTTTCTGTCAACCATTTTTCCGAAAATATTTTGAATAGTGGGATTAAAAGCTTTTGATTTAAACTTTAACTCATTCTCCATTTTCTTCACTTCAACTGATTGTGATTTAGTTTCAAAAACTTTTGCATCATTCTTCAAAATGTTTTCCATCCTTTTCTCCTCGACCGATGGTTTTGACTTAGCAACCCATGATTGATTTTCAAAAATTTTTGTTTTTGGATAAATCTTTGAAGTCTTTTGAGACTTTGAAGATTCGCCAATCTCAAATGTCGATTTCGGCTTATCTTCCGACTTCAAAAATTCACCTCTTTTCAAAATGCGGATCGGAGAAATCATCGGCTTTTTGCCCTTTGTGTTAACTGGTGACTTAGGTTGAGATTTTTTAACACATGGTTTAATGACAGGTTTTTCAAAAACTTTCTTGCATTGTTTTGCCATGTGTCCGATTTCATTGCATCGATAGCAAACTCTTTTGTCATACTCGACAAAAGTTGACTTGAACGACTCTTCTTTCAGTTTCTTCGCTGCATTGAAATCGTCAACTGCTTTTTGACTAAAAATGTATTCCTTCTCATCATCCACACTTGGTCCAACAACAAAAACATCATTCATTTTATCTTTTGGCTTGACAACCTTCTTAGCCAACTTTTTCTCAAAACCAATTCCTTTGTTTTTAAAGTTGTTACCATTTTTCTTGTTACCATTACCTTCCCATTCCTTTTTCCCAAAGTTGTTGACACGTGTTGTAACAAATGACCTTTTAGATTTTGAAAAGAATTCTTTGTTATTAACCTCATCAATGTTCATTTCAACCATCCTAAAAACTTTCTCAACATTCTCAATTTTCACATTCTGAAGAGGATACTCGAAATCGGAATAAAGTTTGTCTGTTCCAATCATAGTATATACTACCATAATCGGATCATCATTCGCACTCTTGTCCGATTTCGGTATGAACCGTTCCAAGAAATTACTCTCATCTTCAGAATCTGTAACACTTTTCTTAGATTTTGACTTCTCAGAATTATCAATCTCTTCATCTAACACCTGATCAACAACGGTTTTGATAACCTGTGATTCGTTGTCGGTGTCGGATGCAGAGAATGTAACATCTATGCTTTCAGGCAAATCATCCTCAATTGATCTCAATTTGAGATTCAAAGCAGCTTCCACCCCATCTGGATATTTCTGTGTGTAATGATTCCACATTGGGGGTGGAACACTCTTAAAGACTGGTGTTTCATCAGGTTGTTTTGGGACAATCTGTTCAATCACATATGAAGATGCTACATAACTCATCAACTTCTTATCAATTCTTTCATTTTCAATTTTTGTTAACTCCAATTCCCTTTTTAATGAAGCAATGGTGTCCAAATGAAAATTGATTTCTTTTTGTTTATCTAAAACAGTTGATTTTAGCAATTTCGTGGCTTTGTCATTTTCAAGACTTTCATTTTGAATCATTTTGATAGAGTTAGCCAATTTGTCATATGCTTCTTTTACTTCGCTCAGATCAAATTTTAGCATGTCTGCATGATGTTTCATTTCCTGATACTTAGTGTCTTTATCAAGACACTCCATGCACGGTTGTAAACACTTCTGGCATGGTGTTCCTGGAATTGAAACAACTTTCTCAACAACCTGTTCGTGACAAACATTTTTCACATCTTGTTTACCGACATTTTCAGACTCTGACTCAGACAGTTTGACTGATTCGTTTCCCTGAACTCCAGATTCCTCTCGTTTGACAGACTCACTACTGACAGACTTAGACTCCTCAGATTCTGAGTCTACCTCTCTCAGTTTCGCCATGAGAGCCTTGTCAGCAATTTCTTTCAAAGTGTCTTCGTTCATTTCCTTTGTTACATCGATCATTTCTTCAACAAATTCTTTCTTTTCATCATATCTTGGACACAATCCAGTCCTTGGTTCTTCAAAGAAACCTGCAAAAGATTCAAAAATTTTAGGAGGCATGATAGATCTCAAAGAACCAGCTAATACCTCCTGCTCAGATTGAGATTGATGAACTTCAGCAGCTATTTCTTCAAAATTTTCTGCTTTTTCAGTAAAAACCTCTTCAACAACTACAGAAACATCTTCAGTAACTGTTTCTGGTTCAGACACTATCTCAGAAATTTCCACAACTTCAGCCATCATAGCCTGTTCATTGCTACCGGGAATATATTTATCCCAGCTAAACCCTACAGCTACCTTCTCATCGTCTTGATTCACAATCATCGCCTTTTCTGGTTTATTCTCAATTTGTGGTCTTTGAACAGTAGGCTGTTGATTTGGTCGATGATAGATTGCTTGCTTGTAGTAGTCGTTGGTGAACGGGTTTTGATGATTGTTTACTTCACGATTCGGACATTCTCTCTTAAAATGACCACGTTCTTTACACTTGAAGCACGTAACTTTCGATTTGTCGAACCCTAACTTCTGATCGGTGCCTGATAAACTGTTCCGGCCTGTAATTTCCATGAAACGTTGTGCCCTTCTAACCAAACTTGCCATGCCCCATTTTATATCAATCAGTTCAAGCTCCTCCGGGTCTATCTGGTCGTAATCCTCTTTGGTCATATCAGGATTACCAATCCTACCCGCCACTAATCCTTCATAAGCCTCTAGAACGGAAGCAAGTACTGCAATGTGTTGTCTCGCGGCAGTTTCAGTAATTTCATTTCCATTTTTAATATTCACCGCGATGTTGCACTGCACTCCAGAAACATAAGCCTGATTATTTGAACTGGTAGAGCTTTGAGGTGAAGACTGCTCTTGAGCTTTGAAGTTTGGATCATAGTTCACAAATGGTGAAGGCTTGTTTGATTGTGGAGTGTTTGTGGAACCACCAAGATTTACATCAGCACTAAAACCCGTCTGTATCTTTGGACTTTGATTTGTTGCTACAGGAATACTTCCTTTATAATACAGAGATATGTCTTGCTGCACATTTGCTGAATTCATTTGTTTAATCTTTGTTAGTTCCAATTCATGTGCCTCAATTTTCTCAATAAAACCACTCAAATTCATACTAGCAAAATTTGTATTGTTCTTCAACACCATCAGATACGTTCCCCACTCATCATAAGGTAATGCGTCTGCTAATTTGTCGATCCACTCTTCATTTGTCTTGGTTATCTTCAATCTTCCCATCTCCAAAACCAAATGACAGTATCGTTCAATCAATTGCTTTGTGGTTTCTCCTTTCATTCCCGTGAAAATGTCAAACTGCTTGTTTATCAATGCCTTCTTGCTTTTCATCATCTCTCCACTTCCTTCAAACTTTAACAACAATTTATCCCAAAGAGATTTTGAATTGTCTTCGTGATGTAACAGTACCAAGATGTCCTCCTTAATTGCTTGTTGAAGGATGCTCATCATTTTCTTTTCAGCCTTAAAGTCAGCTTGTTCCGTTTGGGTCAAACTTCCAATCACTTTCGGATGACCCATAGCATTAATAGGAGGTACATATTTATCATCAATCTTCAACCAACTCTCAAAATGATTAGCTTGAACCCACGTTTTAAATCTTCCTGCCCAACTCGAATATTCGTCGATGTTCATGAGTTTAGGAGGCTTTTGCATTGTTCCCAGTTCGTTTTCTAAATTGACATTTTGAATTATACTTCCCGATTGTCCGGCGACCAAACCACTTCCCGAGAAGAAGTTATAAAATTCTTGGTTTTCCATTTTTAGAAATTTACCGAGTAGTTTACACACACACTTTTCACAAAATCAGACTATCGAACAAGTTCACGAACACTATGGACTATCAGTAATCTCAAGCGAAATTACTTGAACACTTCAAGCGAAACACACAAGAACTCTCAAGCGAAACCTCAGAAGATTTCAAGCGAAACTCACAATTCAAACACAATATGATTTCGCTTCAATTAGCAAGATCTCAAGCGAAATCTACAGTTTCGCTTCAAACCAACTTTTCAGCCAAAAACAAACTTTTCAAGCGAAATGCACAATTTCGCTTCAAGCAGTCAGATTATTTCAAGCGAAATCCATAGTTTCGCTTCAAAATATCAACAATCAAATTGCTCGCTCAAGCGAAATCTGGTTTTCAAGTCATTTTTGTTAGTTTTAGTCCAAGTTTTAATCTGAGATTCTCAAGGCTTTGTTAAAACACACTTTTACACACTCTGTGAAAATTTTAGTCCATTTTGTCCGTGTTTTCGTCCAGAAATCAATTTTTGTGAGTAAAAACCAACTGATTCAAGTGAACACACTCATAACTGGCTCTGATACCAATTGTAGGATCGTTTTGACCGATCGAATGAGTCAATTTGAGTGTATTTACACTATTTAGATGGCGGAAACATCTAAACAGCTTAGAATCAGTAGAAAAGAGTAGAAAAACAGAAGAGATTCACTTTTAACACTTGTTCTCTGTTATATATTGACTTGAAAATTCAGCAGCACCTCGTTACAACTTCTCGGGATGCGTACCAAATGAGAACTACACTAGCCTATTTATAGGCAGACGATTTCGCTTCAATATGTCTCAAGCGAAATCTCATCATTTGATTTCGCTTGAGGCTTACATGAAACATCCTGAAGCGAAATCCTATCAAACTATCTTAAACTTACATTTAGACCCCTACACTTTACATACTTGACATATTTAAACCCTAGACTTATGACGTAGGCTTTAGACATCATGCACTAACAGAACATATGCTCGGGAATGCCTCGTATGGGCCATAGAAGGCTTTAACATTGATAAATAGTATTATACGCAACTTTGTGCGTTAAAAGGACTAAATACGTTAATATGTGAAATCACGCATCGAGTGACCTTTTAAAAGAGCCGGGAACTCCGTAGTGATGGATTATGCTTCCTGGTGTGCCTAAGACTGATCATTTCCGAGATGGTACCTTATTTTTATCAATATGCATGTATAGATGAAGTCTTGGGCCATTTGTGTCACATTTAAAAGTATAAAAAGAGTTCAGAAAGAGTTAGGGACTGAAGTTTTATTTATCTGAAACATACATGGGCTGGTGGACATAAACACAGGTCATAAGCCCAATGGATTAACCATTTTCGTGGGCCACTTATGAATTCAGCAACATATAATGCTGATTATAGAACAAATACAAGCACATGGACCGAAATGGCATTTCTGCCAAACTCACTCGCCGGGCCAGACCCCTGGCGGGCCGCGTGAACCTGGGCCGAGCTTTTACGCGGGCCGCGAGGCCCCTACTTGCAGTTTATTTTTTTTTCTAACTTGCAGCCCACTCAAATCCGAGTCTTACACACTAAGCTCGACTTTCTTGGACCCCAAGCTGATTTTACCAGCTGTTAAGACACCTGTGATGATCTGAGTGATTCATGTAACACATGTCTTGATCAAATTCCTAACCAAAAACTATAAATAGGATACATGGTCATTCATTTTCTTCACACTTTTCTTTCCATCATTCTTTAACTCAAATTTGGAGCTTTAGGATCTGAATGGAACTTGTATTCTTGTAGAAAAGATAGCATGGACTCTTTGTAAGTACCTTAGCCCACCTTATAGTTCAGTTTCATAATTTAATAAACCAAAAAGTCAAGCATCGTAAATAAACTTTGACTTTCGGATTAGACTCTCATGGTCCAGCCACTAACCAAATTAAAAGTGGGTATAAGACCATAGTTAGGTAGGTGATTAACCCCTGAAAGGGCACCTCCTAATTCCATCGTTTGCTTAGTTAATTGTCGGGTCAAATCGTTTAGGTAAAAAGCCAAACTTGGCAGATTTGTGCATATTAATTAAAACCATAGATGCAGAGGTTATAAATTATATTTTAACACTCTAATAACTTAGTAATAATTATTAAAACATGTCTAAGCATGTTCAACCCGACAATTCTGAGTTTAGGGTCGCTTCGCAACCAAAAGTCGCAAAAGCTTGACTTTGCTTTGACTTTTCAGTTCTTACCCGTTTAAGCTTGATTCTTCCATGTTTTAAGCTTCCATTAGGACCGTATTATGTTGTAGTATAACCCCCTGAGGTTATATTACCTGGTCCTTAGTAGTTTGAAGTATATGCTAGTTTCCGTTATTATGCTTATAAATGCCCATTTTGCCCTTTCGTCAAATGAATGAGATTTTTAGAAATGTGAGAGCACAAAAACCTTTGTTACTGATATATAAGCTTGTCCGGAAAATTTGACATCAGTTCTTGGTCCCAAATAGGAGTTATGCTCGATATCGTAATTAGAAGCTTTTAATTAAGTAAATTGCGATATCTTGCATAAGGCATGTTTAAACTTAAATTTTGAACCAAAACTCATTACCAACTGTTAAGATATTATTTTTAGGGATTGTTGGAATTATTGATCAGATTATAAACTGATCATATCATAGAGTTCTCGTATTATTCGGTAAAGGACGATAATACCCTTTTCAAGCATAAAATGAGATTTACAAATGATTTGAATGCCAAACCTTTTTCTACTGATTTCATATATTAAATAAATTATTTTGGGCATTCAAAACTGATCAAAATCTCAGATTTCTATAAAACTCTTTAATTATCGTCAATTAGCGATTTTATGCTAATTAGGTGCATAGTATGGTTTTTAAACCATAGTTAACATCTAAGACTCGTTACCTACTGATTTATAATTAAAATTTTAAATATTATTACAGTAGGTATAAGTCGTGAACTCAGACTTCCAAAAATGTCCGTAAAAGCATATGTGAAATGACCAAAATACCCTTTCGGGGCATAGTTTGGCCATAATTGGTAAACCACACATATGTATGATATCTTACTGATGTAATGTGATAAAATAAATGTTTTTACTGATTACCAAAGACCAGAACCTCGGTTACTTTAAAACCTCTTTTATAAAGGGTAAAATGACCAAAATGCCCCTACGGGACTTAATTTGGTTTTAATTACTTTTTGGGCATATATGTTAACATCCTACTGATGTATTAACATATTATAAGCATAATAACATATGGAACTTGTATATGGTTCATTTGGTTACCCGTTACGCGTTTACGCGTTCGGATCGGTTTATGTAACTAGTTTACGTAAGTTTGCCGAAACGGGTTTAACCTTGTCGTTTTTATCTCAAAATCCAGAATGTGTTTAGTTTACCCATATTATACAAGTCTTTATACTTGTTGGGTCTAAATAACATTCTATTCCGGTCATCGCTTAATCTAGCGTATCGTACCGCTTAGATACATTAAGCTAGCCGGTCTAAGTCTAGGACTTAAATAAAGACCGTTAGCATTCTGAATTGGTTATATATTACCATCACTCCAGACTAGAGCCACCCGGTAAAAGCTACCTGCATTTAGATAGATTGGATACGATTGAGTTATTATGCTGTGAATCAGGTATTAGCTCAGGTAAATACTTTTAACTTATTTTCCCTTATACGGGCTTGGGATACGGTATCATAAGAATACCGCTTGGTCGGGTATGAGATCATTTAGTCGGATTGTGATTTAATAAATCTGCATAACCCGTTTAATCTGTATTGTTTGATAACATAAACATTGGGGGTTAACGACCGTGTCCTGGATATCCTCGGCTCATTAAAGTTAAAAATGGCCACGACCTATGTACGGGGTGTAGGCATACACCCGACAGATGCAAATGCTAAATGTAAATAACCCACAAGTTGGGGATAGCTCCTTCGTGGGTTTTGTAAGTGGTGAGTCGGTTAATCACGACCGGCTTCCAAACCGGCCCCATATGTATGACAAACATGTAATACTGAATACAAGATTTTATTAAAGATTATCCCAAGTATAAATGATTTGTGCTTTGTGCACTTAAATCAATTTTCATAAACCCTTTTTAAAAGAGTAAGTTAATTGTATTTACCAGTGAAAACTGACGTATTTTCCAAAGGCTAAGTGGTTGGTACTACTCGTAATAGGCTGGGGATTGCTCGGTGTCGAAATAGAGGATCTTGCAAATCCTTAAAGATGCCTTAAAGCCTGCTAAACTTCATTTTATACATCCTGTAATGATCCTCCTGTGAATTTGATATTACAGGCTCGTCTATAATAAATACTTTGATATTTTCAGACATTTGAGTTTGTAATAATATTTTATATTCCAAGACTTCCGCTGTGCTATTCTGTGTATGTTTGACCATGATGATATCAATTACGTCATGATACTCCCCACCGGTGATAAGTGGAAATATCGGGGTGTGACAGGTTGGTATTAGAGCCAACATTGAGTGAATTAAACACTAGTCTTTTGTGTTTAATCTCAATGAAACAATAGCATATTCCTTAGACCTTTTGAGTCTAGACTTAACATAGGAATGCTCTCATCCCTATTAATTAAACATTGTTTTCGATTTTATGTATTTTAAATAAATCGCCAAGCAAGGAAGCCGTGGATAGAGATTCTCCTCATCCGAAGCCAAGGAATGCCAAGCTTTATAATACGGCTAGAATAAGCGTGCGACCGGTTTGGAGAACGACCTTTATGGATTCATTCCCAAAACCAAACCCATTTGATTTGGAATCAGACTTCAGAGTCCGTACCGTAGGTCCTTGAGGCTCAAATTTTAAAGTCTGTGCCAGTGGAGTCCATAACAGGTGATTCCCGAGGCTCCCGTATTTAGAATAATGCTAGTGAATGCTGATGACCCTTATTTCTTACCTCCAAGTTTTGGAATCCCAGACTTGGATTATATCATTCAAAACCCAATCCGTGATCCATATCATTCTTTAACCTTTGAATCCTTGAATTCTACTTCTACAACGAATCCTGATTGGAATATTTATCTTATTCACTGAGGTCTTCAGCGTCCCTACGGCATATGGTAAACAAAGAAGAGAAACAATTGAAATGGGGCAAGGAAGGCGTTAGAAAAATCCTTCTTTCATAATATCCTCTGTCTTTTAAGTCCTTATGAGGACCTATCACTTCTATTTAGTCCTAGTGTGGACACACCTTTTGACTTAAGACCCTATATGGGCATTTGCTATTTGGTCCTTTTATGGACATTATATCCCAATAAAGTCCCTTTATGGACATACTATTTCAATATAGTCCTTTCATGGACTTGACATTTCAATATAGTCCTCTCATGGACATTATATTACATCACAGTCCCTTCAAGGACATATTGTTTTATTAATAAGTCCTAATGAGGACATATCTTTCAAATTAAAGTCCCTACGAGGACAATTGTTTATTAACATTCCTTCATGGACATGTAATATAATAGAAGTCCCAATGCGGACATATCTATTAGTCCCTTTTACGGACTTATATTTCCTTTTAAGTCCCTGCATGGACTAGAGTTATTTAAAGTCCCTGTAAGGACATCTGTACAGCAAGGCCCTTTTGTTTGCACGCTGTACCAATATAGTCCTTTTATGGACATGTTATTGCATTAGAATCCCTTTTGGGATATGCTATTTTGAAATAGTCCCTTTGAGGACATTGATATTTCATTATAACATTTATATAGAATTGTAATATTTTATAGTCCTTATACGGACTTATAATTTTTCCTCTTAGTCCTCTGTGGACAAATATATTACTACAAGTCCTGATTAAGGCACTATCGTAAATTCCTAATGATTTATGGAAGGTTTTGAGAATTTATATAGGTATTCGTTTCGTCCTTTATCCAACAATAGTTCTGAAATTTTTCTCGAACTTTATTGATCAGCTGAAAATTTCAAAAGATCCTCTTAATGGTATAACCTAGCCTATATGTCTATGAACATGGCTATGATGGTAAAACCCTCTTAAGATAATTAATCTTTGTTAACATCTGAGAACATGTTAACATTCCTGTATGTGTGACTTGAGAGACCACACTAGTTTCCAAAAGTACTTGGACTTTTCCAAGCCACCTTCATAGCCTATATGATCAATACGAATCATGGCTATTAAACAACAGTATGATGTATACATCAAAACATCCAGTTAAGATGTATGCCTGTGGGCGAAGGTGTATTCATGACAATGATAGTTTTATTTTATAAACTTCTTGTCAAAAGGCGATGAACTATGTTCGACCCTTAAAGATCACTGATCCAAGAGATCATTGATTATGTTTTAATTGTCCTGGTGACAAGGCTTTTTGTGCCATCTAACTGCCCTTCAAGACAAGCCTTGTGCTATATGAGGACGTCTCTATGACATTGACATTGTGATCTTTATGATCCCCTGTCCAAGGTAATGAGCTGTACTCAAGCCTAACAGTCTACATGATCAATGCGATCATGACTAAAATCATCAGTACGATGATTAAATCTGACATCCATAATGATGTTTGGCCTAAGGGCTATATTATATTGTCCATCTGAGACCAGGCAAATGTAATCTTTTGTGATTCTTTGCCCAAGGGGGTGAGCCATGCTCAAATCCCGTAGTCTGCATGATCATTTCGATCCTGACTAGTATCATCAATATGATAATCATAATGTTAACATCCCTTGTGATGGAATGCCTACGGGCTACACTTTACTCTATTGTCAATAAGACAAAGATAGTGGTGATCCTCAAAATCCTCTATCCAAAGGGTGGGTTATACCCAACCCTAACAGTCTATATGATCGGCGTGATCATGACTGATATCACCAATTGCAATGATGATATATGAACATCCATTAGTGATGTCAATTAGTTTACCTTTGTGCCAAATAAGTCATTTTTAGAGACAATGACAGTTGTAGTTTATGACTCCTTGTCCAAAGGTGAAGAACTATGTTCAAACCTGGAAGCCCTAATACGATAAGATTGCGGCTTATAAACTAATGTCCTTGGTGACAAAACAATGAGATATGATTTAAAGTCATCCATGACAAATCAATGTACTATAGTTTGACATTCGTGACAAGTTAACATACTAAATGTTAACATTCCTAGTCACAGGCCTTTTATGCCAGCATTGGTAAATGTCCTCCGTATCAGGCCTTGGTGCCATATCTGATAACGTCATTATGACGAGGCCACTTTGAGCCATATCTAAATGTCCTTTGCGACATGGACTTCGTGCCAAATAATCATTGTGTCCTTCATGACTAGGCTTTATGCCATATTTTTCTACGACCCTCGCGACGGGCTTCTATGCTATATATATATATATATATATATATATATATATATATATATATATATATAATGAAAGTCATGTAAGGCTAGCCTTCGAGCTATTCATAATCGTTCTTGTGACAAAGACAGTCGTGACATTGTGATCCCCTGTCAGGCAGGTATTGGACTCACTCCAAACATTAAATGCCACTGATGGTCCTTTTGTGACCTAGACTAAATGTAATGGATATACATTCAAATAACATTCATTAGGAATGTTTGGAAAATAATAGCCTATACGGGTTATGGATGCCGTGGCTGATCTATGTCAGGTCATTAGGATGATGACTAAAAAAATTGCTTAACGTGGTGGTTAGTACCAAGCTTCGAGTATGGCAAACTCGAATGAGGTGGATAGCAGTCGCGGTACTATTAAGGCGACAAAAGCTAATAATGCTACAACATAAACCTCAATATTAATGGAGTTAGTCTCCAAGCTGTGGTTGACGCAGCAGTTTGAAAGACCATGGAAAAGGTCATCAAACAATTCAAATAGCCGAATGCTTCTCGCTCCAAATTTCATTCAATACCTCAATCTATTGCTCATGAAAAGAGCTTTGTTCACATTTTGAATGTGAAGGATGAACCAAAGAAGGAGGATAACTCCCAGATATCTAAGAAAAAGAGCAAATACGGGCTTAATAAGAACTGACATAAGTTCAGTAAGAAGCCTGTATGTAAGAGTTAATATAAAAGACACTGGGGACAGTGTCGAATGAATCAAAGACCAAAGCAGTGTGACATCTGAAAAGGAACTGGTCATCAGTCCCATGAATGTAGGGACATATGGAATACAGTCTGTTACGACTGTGGTGAGTAAGGCCACATCAGAATTAGATGCCATAGAGCTGCCAAAGAAGGTGCAGCTAGGCCTTGAAAAGCTAAGGAAGGAAATGCCTGAACTCACCTAATGAATGTCAAGAGGCAGTACATGATGTCATCAAGTACATTCCTTATCATTTACCAATGATAATCTCTGCTAAGTGTCCTGTTTTAATACAGGCAATAATAAGTCTTTCATAGACCATAAGCTTAGCAAAACTTTGATGATATTCATAAGAACTCCAGATTCTAAGTCAGGTAGAACTTACCAATGAAACCTGAGAGACCGATTCTCCTAGTATCGGCAATGATCTTTCTGTAAATCTAAGAGTACTCTTTTTTTGAATAGAGTACGACAATATATGTTATTTTAATTATTTTTCCTCATTGATTTTATCAACTGCGAGTGCCAACTACGTGTGATAAAAGCGCCATATGAGGATTAGCGTAACCTAGTGTGTCCCATAGATTGCTTCCATGCCTGATCAGTATGGAGGTTTAATGCATGGAACCACTAAGATATACCAATGGTCATATTGTACTAGAGTCAGCTAGTGGTATTCAAAGGAGATATCCATAATACAAGTGCTTAAGTGGGCGTTTCTACTTAAGGCATCCGTGCACTCGTAAGATCAGATGTGTCAATGGCATGGCACAAGCGACGATAAGTGGACCAAAGTTGAAGATTGAAGCTACCTCTATCATATTTGGATAACTTGATTTCTTCTCCATAGAACTACCCTGTTTGACCTCTTGAGAGGCAATGTGGCATTAAGATTTACATCCTATTAAGAGCTGTATCTATTACAGAAACTCTATATCGGTCGGCACCAAAGGAAATGGAAGAAATGAGAACTAACAAGACGAGTTTTTGGAAGAAAGGTTTGAGCAGCTTAGCTCATCATCTTAGGAGCTCCGATTATTGTTGATAAAGGAAAGCACGATGCAATACGCTTGTGCATTGGTTATTGCAACCTAACTAAGAAACGATTAAGAATCGTTATTAGTTGCCCAGGATCGTTGATTTGTTCGACTAACTATGAGGGTAGATGATTCCTTAAGATTGATTCGGGTAATAGTTGGAATAACTATCTCACCCTAATTAAGCTCTCCTATAACTGATAGCATTATATAAGCATCAAGGCTGCTCCTTTGGAGACCTTGTTTGGAAGAAATAGTCAACACCCAATTAGTGGGCAGGAAATTGGGAAGGGCCCAATTCTCAGGATCTGAGATTTGTCTTAAAGACAATGGATATGATATTAAGAATCCGTAATCGTCTGAAAACTGCCAGTAATCGGCAATAGAACAATGCGAAAGAAGAGGCGCAAATCTCTTAAAGTTCCAAATGGGGAACAAGAATCTATTGAAAATATCAATATGAAAGAGTACAATATGTTTCAGTAAAAAGGGCAAGTTAAACCCTGGATATATAAATCATTCGAGATCATCGAATGTGACGGCAGTATAACTCATAAGTCAAACTTGCCTAAGGAGCTCGGTGGAATTCACGATGTGTTCCACATTGCTAACTTAAAAGCAATGCCTAGCTGATAAATCGCTAGCAATGTCTTGTAAAGACATATAGATTGATAAAAGCTTGAGGTCTATTGAAGGACCTATATCGAGCAAGGGTCGACAGATTAAGAAGCTCCGAAAAGAAGCAAGTACCTATTGAATAGGTCAATGGGAATGCCCGTAAAGGTCCCTAATTGACTGTGGAAGTTAAGTTCAGTTTACGACAGAAAGTACTTCCATCTTTTTGAGAAAATCTCGGGGTCGAGATTTCTTTTAAGGGGGTGAGGATGTAACACCTCGTAAAATCGTGTCCAATAATGTGTTGACACGTGTATTGAACACTAATAAAGTCAAACGATGACTATGAGGGACTAAATTCGTCAAAATCGAAAACCTTGATTATAGAAGGAATAAAAGTGTCAACATGCCTAAACTAGGCCTCTGAGTGACCTTTTACGGTGTCCGTATTCTCAAATGAGCCATTTGTTGGACGAGAGGAGCCGTTTGTGAAATTGTGTGAAGTTACGCGCAAGTTTGTAAGTTAGAGGGGTTAAAAGCGTCAACATGTTTAATTACACCTCTGAATGACATTTTAACGAACCCGAAACATCTTGATGCACTTCCATACTCTCGAGAATGCTTAACATGCGCTACATAAGGCTTTGATACTATTCAATGACGATATGCGCAAGTTTACACATTTAAGGGACCAAAAGCGTCAACATTGGATAATACACCTTTGAGCGACCTTTTGAGCGAACTGGAGCATCGTAATATTTGAACATATGCTCGGGAATGCCTCGTATGGGCTATAGAAGGCTTTAACATTGATAAATAGTATTATACGCAAGTTTGTGCGTTAAAAGGACTAAATACGTTAATATGTGAAATCACGCATCGAGTGACTGTTGGTGCACTTGTGTCTGTACTTTGTCTGTATTTTGTTATGATATAAAACGATGTCTCTTGTTAGTCTTGTTTACGTCTTAGGTGTGTTAATATGTGTGCTT
The DNA here is from genome assembly GCA_030545235.1 of Helianthus tuberosus. Lineage (NCBI taxonomy): Eukaryota > Viridiplantae > Streptophyta > Magnoliopsida > Asterales > Asteraceae > Helianthus > Helianthus tuberosus. Next base: position 79,774,194 of record CM060363.1, read on the forward strand.
AATGTAAGTTTGACCAGTCAACCATCCTCCTGGTTTGACTTGATCAAACAGTTAGAACAAGTTTGTAAGTCATGTGTGTCGAAGGATGAGTCATCGAAGGATTGTTTATATCCTTCGATGAGCTCGAAGGATAACCTTCGATGGATATGGATGGACCTCGAAGGATATCATCCTTCGAGGTATATGTGGATCCTTCGATAGGTTTTATCTCGATAGATGATCTTTCGATCAGTCTTTCTGATCCTTCGACCATACGACCTGTGATGGATATATATACTGATGTAATGTGTTCACTTCAGTGTGTGAGTGAACTTAGTCTTGTAGAGAGCGTATTTTCAGTTTGGTCAAGGGCTGTAACCGTGTCCACTGAAATACAAGAGAAAACTTTGATATCTCGTGTGTCTACCTTTCTCTTTGTAGCTTGTGTTCTCATATAAACTACCGGTTTGCATTCTAGCTTGGATTCCGCACTTGCTAGTGTGTTAAACATAACAAGGATAAGGTTTAACCTCAACTTCCGAGGGACCTACAAGTGGTATCAGAGCCGTGGCTCTTTTCCTTGTTAAAAACCGAGTTTATACAAGACTTTGGAGTGTTTGGACAAAAACTCACATGGTTTAGCATCTGTTTTTGGTGTTTTTCTCACATTTCTTGACGTAAAAACGTGTTCTAAACTAACCGGGTGTGTTAAAGGTCGGGTTGGGTAACTTAAAACCGTGTTTTTAAGAAGTTTAGTCATTTCCGGCCAAATTCCGGCTTACTCCGGTGACCGGTTTCTGGATAAGAACCTTCTTTTTAGGCAATATTTTATTGGTCAAATCTGGGTTGGCAGAAAGTATGGTCTGAACATACCTTCTGCTGAAAGTTCTTACCAACCAATCACCTTTTCACCAACCTGTCAACTTTTGTCAACTGTGTCAGTACAGATCGAAGGATATCCTTCGAAGTCGAAAGATCATCTTTCGATCAAAGGAGGTTCGATAGATAATCATCCTTCGAACATCCTTCGAAGTCTGTGACTTATCCTTCGATCCAAGGAATCTTTTCGAAGGATATATCAGTCGATCTACAGGTCTTATTCGAAAGACAAGGATCCTTCGATTGGAGAGTCTTTCGAAATCATTGTTCGAAACTCAACAGTGATCTTTCGAACACTGTTGATCCTTCGAACAAGTTCTGTTCCTTCGATCCTAGTCTGGTTAAGCTTAACAAGTTTGTGTTTTTCAGGTCTTTCGATCAAGGATCCTTCGACTGGTTGTTATCATTCGATATATTAAGATAGTTTGTGAAAATTAAATTTTTTTTAAAAAAAAAGGAAAAACTTGTTTTCAATTTTTAAATCAATTTTCACTTAATATATTAATTTTCTTTACAAAATGGGAACAAACAGTCAGTGGGATCCAACCGCGTGGACTCTAACATCTTTGACTCCACAATCATCAGCTACGCAATCATCAGCTACGCAATCTGCGTCAGATTTCAACAAAACTGCATGGATGCAGGCTATTGCCCCACCTCAAGCTGCAATGATAACTGCAAATCAATGGGCATTGGTCACAAATCAAAGCAGCAGCATTCAAGCTATGATGCAGAACGACAGTGAAACTGGTACAAGCACAAAACCGCCAAAGCTAAATCACATCAATGATTGGGGATGGTGGAAAGAAAGGCTGAGAACGTATGTTCAAGGGCAAGGTCAAGATCTATGGATGTGCTTCTTCACCGCATTTGACAATGATTTGGAAGTTGCAGGATCTAATCCAGAAACTTACAGCACTATGTCTGATGATGATAAGAAGAAATTTGAGTTAGAAAAGAAAGCATTCATGATTCTCACACAAGCTCTTCACAAAGACATTTACCACCAGTTTGTTTACTGCACGACTACTAAAAGCTTGTGGGATATGCTCACGTTACGATGTGAAGGAAATGCTCAATCTAGAAAGATCAAGCAAGAATTACTGAAGAAAGAGTTTGAAGGATTCACGTGTATGGAGAATGAGACTTTGGCAGAGTTGTCTACAAGGTTCCATCACTTGTTGAGCGAGATGTTTGCTTTTAGAGTCACTGCCACTCCACAAGAAATGGTGAAGAGATTCGCTGATAGCTTACCAGCAAAGTGGAGCGGTTATCTTGAAATTCTCAAAGAAAATGGTGTTCTAGACACAATCACCGTTTATGAGTTAATTCAAAAATTGGAGAACAAGGATGTAGAAGAAAAGCTTAAGGCAAAAAGAACACTAACTCCTCAAAATCCAGAGATGTACTATGGGATTGCAGGAGGTATCAGTGGAGAAAAACCAGTCTCTCAACATGCGAAGCTTCAAACAGCCTTCATCTCAAACACCGGACCTTCCACAACAAATCAGTTTGATCCTTCAGCATACACGATGTTTTCAAGACCAGTTTCTTCTTCTCTACAACAGGATGTGCAACCGACAGCTCAGCAATTCACATCACCGCCTTTCTTAGACCCAAGCAGAGCTCAGCAACAACAACCGCAACAGCAAGGGTTTTATGGAAGCTCTTCAAACTTTCAAGCCACTCCCAATCCGAACACAGTCAGATTAGACACTTCCAACTTTTCAAAAGTTAGTGTCGAAATAGCCAAGGAGCATATGGAGATGTTGAACACCTTGGTTAGTGCTTATTGTGGATTGGTCGCAGGTCAGATTGGGAATATCAATCTAACCAATGAAGATTATCAGCAAGTGGATAGAGAAGAGTTTGAAATGATGGATATCAAATGGGCTCTTGCTAGTGCAATTCGAAGAGCAAAGGAGTTTATGGAAAGGACGGGGAGAACCAACTTGAATAGCAACAACAACACCAAGTATGGTTTTGATAAGAATGCTGTCACCTGCTTCAATTGTGGTGAAAAGGGTCACTTCAAGCGGGAGTGTCAGAAGCCACCTAAGCAAGGAAATCAGAATCCCTTCAGGAATCAAGGACAGCCACAACAGCAACCGAACAACAATTCTGACAGATCAATAGTTCCCGTTGGAGGAAATGCATCTGGATCCACAAACACTAATCCCCACAGAGGATTGGTTGTTCAAGCTGATGAAATCTGCAATTGGAACCTTCAGCTTGGAGAAGGAGGAAATGGTGGAACAGCATGTTATGCCAAAGTGATTGAGAAGGTAGTAGAACCCGTGTCTGCTGGTGAATCTTCAGAAGATGAAGATAGTTCGGGTTATAGTGGGAGCATGGATGGGGAATCACTTGATGCTGGTGATTTATCAAGTGATGCTTTAGATTTGGAAGTTGATGAGCTTTTGGCTGAAGCTGAAGCATTATGCAAGAGGAGATCTATTCTTTGCCAGAAATCTGCTGGAACTTCCGAGAAGCTTGCTCAGTTCTTCTCTGAAGATGGATCTTTTTCTTTCCATTCAGCCTTTATGGCTAATGTCGACAGTTCATCAAGTCAGGTATGTGTCGATGAACCCACTGTAGTTAGTTGTGAAAATTGTGATAGTTTAAATGTTAAATATGCTGAAAAGGAAAGTCAGTTTGAAATCACATACAAACACAATCAAGAATTGATTGTAGATCTTTCTAAAGCAACTGAAGCTAACTTGTTTTTAACCAGAAATGAAAAGGAATTTAAAGCAACAATTGCGTCATTAAGACATGATGTTTCAGAATTACAAAAGGCTGTTTTGCGAAAACAACATGCTAACAATAATCTTATTGACACAATTGAAAAGCAAATGGTAGAGTTGGCAACAGCTCGATGTGAATGTGAGACAATTAAGCAGAAACTGGAAAGCTATTCCAATTCCCGCTATGTATTGGATCACATCATTGACGTTCAAAAGAAAAAGGGGGATAAAATATGTATTGGATTCAAATCATGTCCTCCCCCAATGAATCACAATTACTCCAAATTACCTGATGACGAGGATATGCCCCGTTTTGAACCTACTGTGCCACTCGATCTAGATGACTTTGCAGCAGGCCTCGGGTTCACAACTGGTGCATCATCCTCGGGTCAATCAGAATCTGAGAATGTGACAGATTCATCGTGTGTTAAGGAACAGAGTCCTCCCATTATTGAGGATGCTGATTCTTCGGATGATGAATCTGAAGAAATTGTGAAACCACAGTCTAACTCGGTTACAACAGATATTCCAATCGAGAATCACATCCTGTGTGATCCACCAGTGAAACCGAGTAAGACTGAAATGTCAAAAGCAATGGAGTCCCTTGTATCTAGCCGTGAAGAGAATAACTTGTTGTACACGCTCAAAGGAGATAGCAAAATCTACTCTAACAAAGATTTTCCACTTAAAAATGTAAATCAAGATTTAATTGAGCAAATTTTTGAAGGATGCACTGATAAGTTTTTGGGGAACAAAAGTGGCAAAGTGACCGTCGCTCAATGTGATCCAATTCTGTGTGAACAAATTAGAAAACAATACGGACACCAAAAACTACCAATTGAGCGAAAACAACAAGTCAACTCTGGAAAGGGTAAGGTACAGGGAAAGAAGGCTCAGAACAAGAATGTTCAAGCACCTAAAGTTCAGCAGCCTAAGACTGAACAACCAAAGGTTCAACAACCTAAAGTTGAACAGTCTAAGGCTACTCAACCTAAGGCTGCACAACCTAAAATTCAACAATCAAAGGTTGAGCAACCTAAGGTTCAACAACAAAAGGTGCAAAACAAAAGAGCTCCTGTTAAGAAACGAGGACCGAAAATGAACTTCGTTGGATCCACGGGTTCAGACAAACTTGAAACATTTCAGGATAAATCTAACATTGAGTTTATAAAACAATTTAGAAGTTTAAAACGAGATGATCAGAATAATTACACCCAACACACCAACGGATGTGATTTAGGTCCAAGCACGTCTAGATCACAAAGTTCATTGTCTGGTTCTCCGTCTGGTCATCAACATGTTTCTCCGAAGTTTGTAGAGCGGAGAACATGTTTTGAATGTGGGACAGTTGGGCATATTGTAAGATATTGCCCACGCGTGCAAAAGCTGAAGTCAAAAATGAGTGCTCCCCAAGAAATCGATTACCGAAAACGATCAGTTTCCCCGAAACAAGACCCACGTGTCTTGAAAGAAAGGGAAAAGAAGTTAAAGCAAAATAATCAAAAGGTAATTGAAAAGGCCTTAAAATCAGAGGTAAAAGAAGAAAAACCTGTACAAGCAAAATCTGAAACTGTAAAACCAGTAAATGCTAAAACAATAAATTCAAATACTGGTAAAGGACAAACAGCTTGGAAGCAAAAGCAGGTAATTCAATCAGGGGGAACACCACAGGTTCTTTTTCCTAATCATCAAGTGATTGAAATCACTTTCCTTGATGATCAAGGACGACCCAAGTCCACAAAGGCTTGGGTCCCCCTCTCAAACTGATAAGTTAATTGCGTGTGCAGGCGGCTCCAGGAGGAACTATTAATAGTCATTGGATTGTTGATAGTGGGGCTTCCAGGCACATGACGGGCGACTATCGTCTTCTTTTCGATGTGCGAAGTATAAAAGGAGGATATGTTGCGTTTGCTGGAGACAAAGGAGGGTATATCACCGGCGAGGGAATGATCTCAAATGGAGTTGTGAGTTTCGACAAAATCAATTATGTGCAACAGCTGGATCACAATCTCCTGAGTGTTTCTCAGATCTGCGACAAGAAGTTCACCGTGCATTTTGATGATGCCGGTTGTTATGTGCTGAAGCCAGGATTCAAGATTCCCGAAGAATGGATTCTCTTATCAGCACCAAGAGTTAATGATTTGTATGTCCTCGATATGAGCCAAGCAATAACCAAGTCCAAACAAGTTACATGCTTTATTTCAAAAGCCACTGAAAAGGAGACGATCTCTTGGCACAGACGGATGGGTCATATTCACCTCAGAAAAATGAATCACCTTGTCAAAAACAATCTGGTGAGAGGTGTCAATGTGAAAAATTTTCAACTTCAAGATGTCTGTGTGCCGTGTCAGAAAGGGAAGCAGATCAAGAAATCACATCCATTGAAGAAGGTTAACACTGTAAACATGCCACTCGAACGTCTGCATATGGACCTTTTCGGCCCAGTCAAACACAAGAGTGTGCACGGGGAAGTTTTCTGCTTGGTAGTAACTGATGACTATTCAAGGTTTTCATGGGTTGATTTCATGGTCCACAAGAGCGAGACTCCAGAAATTCTAAAGAATTTGATCACCTTGTTGGAAAATCTTTATAATCTAAAGGTGAGGCGAATTCGAAGCGACAACGGAACCGAGTTCAAAAACAGGGTTATGGATGAATTTTGCACTGCAAAAGGAATCCTTCATGAATACAGCTCTCGGTACACGCCACAACAAAACGGAGTCGCTGAAAGAAAGAACAGAACCTTAATTGAGACTGCAAGAACCATGTTGGTTGATTCTCAGCTTCCAGTTCGATTCTGGACTGAAGCTGTTGCCTCGGCTTGTTACACCTTAAACAGGGTTCTCACAGTGAAAAGACATGGCAAAACGTGCTTCGAACTCCTACACAAGAAGACTCCTGATTTGGAATATCTAGAACCTTTTGGTGCACCATGTACCATGATTGAGCCTGACGGGAAGTTTGGTGCCATAGCTATCGAAGGTTACTTCCTTGGGTATGCTACTCCTAATCTGCGAGTATGGAACCTAACTACCAAGAAGATTGAAGAGTGGGGTGAAGTAAGAGTTCAAAGATATTCTAATCCACCGAAGCCTTCTGGAGATCCATGGATGTTCGATTATGATGGTCTTTTCGACTCATTCAATCTGCCGACATTTGATGATGACAATGCAATTGCTCAAATGTTGTCTGAAAGCGAGAATGCGACTGGCTCTCAGTTAGCTCGCCCAATCATTGTTGACTCACAAGCATCTTCTTCTGTCAACAATCTCGTTTCAAATGAGGTGTTTAATGATGCTGTCGACTACAATTTGTCATCGGAAGATGAGGAGTATGTTGATGCAAATAATGGTGAAGCACGGGGTCCGATTCAAGGTACTTCAGAAGCAACGGATCCAGTGTCTGCGCCAATTGTCCAAGAAGAAAATGCATCATCTTCTACAACTCAACAGCTTCAGAATGATATCGGGAATTTAAATATCAATAACTTGAGGACCAATGTTGAAATTCCTCTAGTTCCTGAAACCCGAATTCATAACATTCATCCTCAGCAGAATATTATAGGTGATGTTCTCAGTGGTGTAAGGACAAGGAATCAAATCAGAAATAACGAAAATGCTGGCTTGTATGCTGAGATACGAGAATCGGGACAACAAAATGATTGGTCTTTCGCCTGCTATGTTAGCCAAGAAGAGCCTAGATCTTGGAAGGAGGCATTGAAAGATGATTCCTGGGTGGAAGCCATGCAAGAAGAACTTCAGCAGTTCGAGAAGTTGGGCGTATGGAAATTGGTTGATAGGCCCGACAACTACAAGAAGATCGGAACTCGTTGGGTGTTTAAGTGCAAGAAGGACGACCGTGGGATTGTTGTCCGAAACAAAGCAAGGTTAGTTGTTCAAGGCTTCAGTCAGATAGAAGGTATTGACTACAATGAAGTGTATGCACCTGTTGCACGTCTGGAGGCTATTAGAATCTTTCTAGCCTACGCATCCTTCAAGAAATTCAAGGTGTACCAGATGGATGTTAAAAGTGCTTTTCTTCACGGAGTAGTCGAAGAGGAAGTATATGTCGAGCAACCACCGGGGTTTGAAGATCCATTACATCCTGACAGAGTTTTACTACTTAACAAAGCGTTATATGGTCTTCATCAAGCACCTCGAGCCTGGTATGAGACACTGTCTACCTACTTGCTGAACAACGGGTTTAGACGGGGTTTGATCGATTGTACCCTCTTCATCAAAGAAAAAGGTGAAGATCTTCTGTTGGTACAGGTATACGTCGATGACATTATCTTTGGTTCTACCGATGATAATTTATGCAAGGAATTTGAGAAGGTGATGCAAGATCGATTTGAGATGAGTGCGATGGGTGAAATGACGTTCTTCTTGGGTTTGCAAGTTAATCAGTCTGAATCTGGAAATTTTATCCATCAAACCAAGTACGTCGGAGACATCTTGAGCCGGTTCCAGATGTCCGATTCGAAGCCAATTTCTACTCCTCTTCCGCAGAATCACGGGATTACTCCGGATGAAAAGGGGGAAGCTGTGGACTCTTCACTTTTCGTGCTATGATTGGATCTTTAATGTATCTCACCGCATCAAGACCCGACATTATGTATCCAACATGCCTTCTCGCCAGATACCAAGCGAATCCGAAGGTCTCTCACTATGCTGCTGTCAAAAGGATATTTCGTTATCTGAAGGGTTGCCCTGACACCGGGTTATGGTACCCTAAGGATGATAACTTCGATCTCAAGGCTTACAGTGATTCTGATTTCGGCGGCTGCAAGAAAGATGGCAAATCAACTACAGCAGGATGTCAGTTCTTAGGCAATCGCCTAGTCACTTGGCAGTGCAAGAAGCAGACATGTGTGGCTACGTCTACATGTGAAGCGGAATACATTGCTGCGTCTAGTTGCTGCTCCCAGGTTCTATGGATCCAACAACAGATGCGGGACTACGGTTTTGAATTCCTAACTACTCCTATTTATGTTGATAATGAAGCTGCTTTACAGATCACTAGAAATCCTGTACAGCACTCAAAAACGAAGCACATCGATATTAAATATCACTTCATACGTGATTGCTTTGAAAAGAGACTTATCGATGTGGTTCACATTCATACCGATCACCAACGTGCCGACCTTTTTACCAAAGCATTTGATAAATCAAGATTCGATTATTTACTTTTGGTAAACGGCATAAAGGTGAAGCAAGAGTAACCGACATCGGAAAATCGTTTTTGTAAATATTTTTCTAAAAAAAAAAAAAAAAAAAAAAAAAAAAAAAAAAAAAAATGTTTTTACTTTATTTTATTTTTGAATTTTAGGGGGAGAAAGTTTCAAGGAAAACACAAAAACATTGAAAAACCGCAAAAATACAAAAATATGTCTTTACTTTATTTACTTTCTGCATTTAAGGGGGAGAAAATTCAGAAAAACATAAAAACAATAGAAAAACAAAAAATGAGTTTCTTGGCAATATAAGAGAAAATGATATTACATCAGAGGTCGGTCGAAACATGTTTCTAGAAATCAAAAGAAAAGAAAAAGATAAGTAGCTCTACTAATGATGTACCGGTAGACTCACGATCATTTTAAAGTATGCAGGAGATATAAACATAACAAACTGAAAACCGCGTGGGAACCGCTCATTGGCATATGGTCTTGGTACCGAAATTTCGTTTGATAGATTGCCGAGGTTCTGAGATATTCGGGGTTTATGCTGTTTATCATCTGGGTATCATGGTTGTATCTTTTACCGAAAAATAACGGGGACGCAAGTCTAGATCTTCCATGATACTATACATACGTGTACATACCGCATTCGACCTCAATAAGTGATCAACAATCACATGTCCAAACAAAATAAGTGATAATATATCATAGATTCTTTGCGGGAGTCAAGTTCGTCTCTCTGCTATACGAAAGTACTGACCTGTTCACGGACTTGCTCCTGTGCCCTCATGCATCGAAAATCAAGTTCCTCATCAATAAGTGATTCTATCACATAGGGCTTGTTTTCAATCAAAATAAGTGAGAATCTCACATCATATACGGTCAAACAGATGATAATCGGTATACTCACCGGTAAGATGAACCCTCGTGCATACCTTGATACGGGAATGTGTCGTGAGTGGATGAACACCGGTCGGTAAGTATAAATCATACCTTAAATGTATCTCAATGTATTATGATTACACTTGATCGCTGAGTTTAAGTGGATAACAATATCGGTAATTATGGTAGAATACTTATCCACTTCTGTAAAAGAATATTAAAAGGAAATGTGTTTTGACAAAAGACCGCAAACTGATATGATTCTCTTCGCCAGAAACTCGCAAAAATATTGTTGTGTTTGTACATATTTATTTACTGCTTAACCTTAATGTTTAACCTTCATTGTCTTTTTAAACAGTTTTGTCGTTTGGTGCATATCAGCACGACATTAGCGGTGATGTCGTTTTGATAACATTCAAAGGATATTAAAATTGTTGATTTTTATTTTATCAAAATCCAAAAACTTTTTCAATTTAATTTTATTTTTTGATTAACCGATGTTGGTACTCGATCAGATACCTGGCAAGCCGAGATACTTCATAAAACTGACCTTTGCAGAACTTCATAACGGACAATTTTTCAAAACGGTCGTTTCCGAAAACTTTTAAGAATTTGAAGGGTTTGAATTGCAAATTCCCAAAATCCAAAGTGTTGGTGAAAATCTGATCCTTCGAGGAAGCAATGGCCCTCGAAAGATTAGATGGTCAATGAAAGTCAATCTTGATGCTCGAAAGATTTGACCAATTGGATCCTTCGAGCTGATCAGACTTCTCGAAAGATGGATCAGGTCGAAAGATATCCTTCGAGGATCGTCTTTCGAGGTTGTTGATGGTTCCACAAATATCTGGTATCTTTCGATCCAGATCTGGATCCTTCGACCCAAAATCCCATCTTTCGAGCACCTTCTTCATCTTTCGAAAGGTAGAGGATCCTTCGAGGCGGTTCGTATTTCGAGGTCAGGGTATAAAAGGGGTCTTCTTCTTCATTTCAACATATCTGTTCAACTTCACTATTTCAAAAACCTCTGTTCCTACCGAAACTCTGCCAAAATTGAAACAAAAAGTTAGGGTATCAGGATTTTAACTACAATCTCGGTAGGATAATCCTAATACACTTAACAAACAACAACTTGAACACTTCATCTGATCATGTGTTTTTATGTAATGTGAATGTGTTGTAAGCATGTTAGTGGTAGATTTTGATGATCATAAGTTTTTGTCTTGTCTGATGCTCTGTGTTACAGTGTTTTATACTAAATTTTAATGGTCTGAAAGTTGTTTTGGGTGTTCTTGGTTTAATCCGTTCATGTGTGTGTATTGGTGTTCGGGTTTGGTTTAGTGTCTGGGGTTGGCTTTGATGTTGTTGTTTCTGTTTTAAGTGTCTTGATGTTGATGTTTTAAGTGGTGTAATGTTGATCCTTTAAATGGTTTGAAACATATGTAAATCACACTTAAAACTGTCACCGGAAAAACGCCGATGTACAGTGTCACCGGAAAACCTCGAAGGATGGACTTCAAAATATCCTTCGAACTGAGACTCGAAGGATGCTAAGTCTTTCGAAGGATCATCTTTCGGTTGATCAGATCTTTCGATTGATCAACATATCTTTCATAATTTATGATCTTTCGTAAGTTGATCTTTCGATAAGACCTGTCATCTTTCGAGAAATATAACATCTTTCGATCAAATTCTCATCCTTCGATGTCTACATGGAATCCTTCGAGGACACAACACTTAGAAATTTTTCAAGAAACTGAAATCTTTCTAAGTGTAAAATCCTTGTTGACTGTTATAACTGTTTTCTCATTACGTGTTCCTGTTTTCATGAACAGAAATGGCACCGAAAGAAAAGAAAGAACGGGCAAAACCAACTAAGAAAGAAAAGTCAGAGGTTGAATCTATGTCGGAGCCAAGGCACAACATGGCCGCGTATCTGCAACCGGAAGACAAAGTTAGTCCGGAATTCGATGGGATAATGCAGTATCTTCACCGGACACGAATCAACTATGCCATTACTACACAACACACCGCTTACCAGTCCCAGATCAAGGAATTCTGGAATTCTGCTGTGGTTGAAACAGTGAATAACCAAGAAGTGGTTAGAGGATTCGTCACTGAAAAACCCGTGGTGATCACCGAGAACACCATCAGAGCGCGTTTGCAATTGGGAGATCAACCAGAAGATTCGACTTCTATTGATTTACAGTGTCAGCGTGGTTTATTGATGAGGCTACGTTACAGCGATAATGTGCTAGCAAATCAGATAAGCAAGGGGTTCATGCCGTTACGATACAAGTTTTTGTTGCATATTCTTATTCATTGTTTGAGCAACAAACGGTCTGGATACGATTTGTCACCTATTGAGTTGACAGGATTGTTTACGGCTTTAATTCTGAACAAGCCGTTCAACATATCTCGTTACATCTTTGACAATCTGAAAGAGAATGCCCGCAGGCCACTTCCGTCAGCAAATCAACAGACGTCAACCAAGTTTTGGTTATATCCAAGATTCTTGCAAATGATGATAGACGATCAGATTCCAAATCTTCCCAAGGTTGAAGCAGATGTCCTTCCAGTCAATCCGATGAACGAGCGTACATTGCTGATCTTCAAATCTATGTCTAAGTATAAGGAATCCGATCCAGTCAGAAAGCTTATTGGTCACCTCGATGATCTAGCCTACGAGGCACCACAGAACCACAAGTGGCGTCGAGATGGAAGTGATTCTGATGACGAAGAGCCCAAGTTAATCGCGTTGGCCAACACACAACTCGGGGCTAAGCACGGAATTAAAGCATCGAGCAGGAAGTCTGCTGGCAGTTCCGGTGCTGCAACACATGTTGAAGTTGATGTGAATGTTGCTACAGAAGAAGTTCAAGGAGTGTTCATCGAATCAGATGTCCGTGGTAATGTTGTTGGTCCTGCAAGTCGGTCAGGCGATGATGCGACAGACAAAGGTAAAAGTAAGGTGGACGAGCCGAGGAGGTTGGCGGATGAAAGCAGTTCGTCTTCTGATGTTGAAGGAGGTTCTGGTAATGATGATTCGTCTTCTGAGGATGATAATCCTCCTCCACCAGGGATGCGAAAGGCTTATGATCAGCGCGGGAATTTTCGAGGTTTTGAACGTATTGAGAAACAGGTTAGTGCCGCAGAATCTGACAAAGATGATGATTATATTCCTGCTGCTCCTGGTTTATTTAGAAAGAAAAGGCAAGCAAGAAGAGAGGGTACTCGTACTTCAAAGAAATCAAAGGGCGGATTAAAGTCAACAGGTGAAACTGCTGGTGATGTCACTATACCTGATCCGATCCAGCATTCAACGCCTCCGGAGCATCAGCTGCCTCCTGTCAGTGATCAGTTAACTACATCAGAGATGCTGGAGCTTGTCTCATCTCCACAGACGTCCTCTGGGGCACGCACGACGACTGTTGATCAACAGCCGCCTGCAACCCCTGTCTCAGGTACACACACACGTCCTCCTCTTGTTATTTCTGGTCCAACAGGTACTTCTGGTCCATCTGGCCAGTCTGGTTTCTCAGGACCTGAGCCCTCACGGCCGACTTTAGCAGAAACATTGTCTGGGTTGTCTGATGCTGAGAAAATTCACTTCCTGATCGAACAAGTCAGTGAATTGGGTACCTTAGTGGGTCGGAATACTAGAAAGATTGAAGAATACCGTGTACAGCGAACACAGGATGCTGAGGCACACAACAAGCTGGTCTCAATTGTTAGTGCACAGAATCTCAAGATAAGAGAACAAGCTCAAGAGATTGAAAGACTGAAAGAAGACAACAAGGCTCGTGATAGAGAAGTTGAGTTAATGAAGGGGCATAGTACTGTGTTAGAGAATGAGGCAAAAGCGTTAAAGCAGAAGCATACCGAGCTGTCGGATCGCTATAAAAATCGTGATGATCGATTAATAGAAGCCTTCAAGCCTATTCAATCAAACTTCAAGAAATTTGATCACAAAGTAGTTACGCTTTGGAATGAAAGGTGCAAAGCATTGGGCGTCGTTCCCTCAAAGCATGGAGATGACAAGGACGATGATGCATCAAATCCTGATCAACCAGCTGCCACAGGTTCCGGTGCAACTGCATCCGGTGCTGCAGGTGGGTCTGGTACATCTCAAGATGCTCCTACTGCTCCTCCAACAGCTACTACTGGTCCATCTGAGCAGGCTGAAACATTGGAAGCTTCGGCAGGATTTGAACATATTAGTCTTGAACCGGAAGCGTTTACCGATCTCCCTGAATCCTCAATTGTTCAACAGTATCATCCAGTGACGGGTGAACTATTAGAAGAGGGAGAACACGTTACAGAGATGTCTGATGAACGTATATTAGCTCTGACAAAATTGGATGAAGTTGATTTGACAACGATCGATGCTACTCCGTTAGTTCCGGACGAAACCGATTTCTCTACGATTGAAGAAATCTTCATCGGTTCGGATCCGGAACGTCCTGTTTATGTTGGTCAAGATAATGTGGAGTTTGATACGCTTGATGATGAGTTTGTGACGGCAAAGACAGCAGAAGTTACTAATCTTTCTTCAGATTCTCCTACAACTCAAGAAAGCCGTGAGAAGACCGTGAACGAATGGCGAGCGGATTTCCTAGCTAGGAATCCTCCTCCGCTCCCTCCGTTGGATCAGGCCAACTACATGACTCTGGAAAGGAATCCGGCTCGGGGTCGTATTATCAGCTGGATGTTCATTAAGGAGCTTCACTGCATGGTTGTGAAGCGAGAATGCGGTCTTCAGTACTTCAGGACTCTTCTCAGCATTCTTTCACTTCCTTATTATGATGTTGCGGTTTTGGCTCAGCTGGAGGTTATTAATCGAGTCAAAGACAAGATGGTGGATCTGTTCGCCAAGAAGATCAGGTTGGAACGAAGAAGAGGTTGGAAGGATCCGCTATACAAGCCGCAGTATCCTCGATACGAGCAGATTAGGTTCACGCTTGATCCAGAGACAAATACTGCTCGTTATCGATTGGTTTATGATCCTCCGAAGTTGATGAAGAAAATACCGTTGTTGAAAATGAAGACAGACTTTCTGGGTAACTTTCGTTGCTGGGTCTATGATGCAGATACTGGAGAAGCGGTGATCTTATTCAGAAACAGTCAGGAGAACTTTCGAATGATAGATCCAATGTGGATTTCTAACATGTCCAGGTCGGATATTATTATTCTTAAGGATCACGAGATCAACTACTTGGTTAGAGATCGTACACAAGCAATGAAGTTTCAGAAGATGGCCTTGTATTGCTTCAACCTACTTGTGAATGCGGGAAGTGCATGGTCAACGCATCACTTAACGGTTGAAAGGACGTCAGAGACTTGAAGACACGAAGATCGAGACAAAGCTACAGCCAAGGGGGAGTTTGTTGGTGCACTTGTGTCTGTACTTTGTCTGTATTTTGTTATGATATAAAACGATGTCTCTTGTTAGTCTTGTTTACGTCTTAGGTGTGTTAATATGTGTGCTTAATGTAAGTTTGACCAGTCAACCATCCTCCTGGTTTGACTTGATCAAACAGTTAGAACAAGTTTGTAAGTCATGTGTGTCGAAGGATGAGTCATCGAAGGATTGTTTATATCCTTCGATGAGCTCGAAGGATAACCTTCGATGGATATGGATGGACCTCGAAGGATATCATCCTTCGAGGTATATGTGGATCCTTCGATAGGTTTTATCTCGATAGATGATCTTTCGATCAGTCTTTCTGATCCTTCGACCATACGACCTGTGATGGATATATATATACTGATGTAATGTGTTCACTTCAGTGTGTGAGTGAACATAGTCTTGTAGAGAGCGTATTTTCAGTTTGGTCAAGGGCTGTAACCGTGTCCACTGAAATACAAGAGAAAACTTTGATATCTCGTGTGTCTACCTTTCTCTTTGTAGCTTGTGTTCTCATATAAACTACCGATTTGCATTCTAGCTTGGATTCCGCACTTGCTAGTGTGTTAAACATAACAAGGATAAGGTTTAACCTCAACTTCCGAGGGACCTACAGTGACCTTTTAAAAGAGCCGGGAACTCCGCAGTGATGGATTATGCTTCCTGGTGTGTCTAAGACTGATAATTTTCGAGATGGTACCTTATTTTTATCAATATGCATGTATAGATGAAGTCTTGGGCCATTTGTGTCACATTTGAAAGTATAAAAAGATTCAGAAAGAGTTAGGGACTGAAGTTGTATTTATCTGAAACATACATGGGCTGGTGGACATAAACACAGGTCATAAGCCCAATGGATTAACCATTTTCGTGGGCCACTTATGAATTCAGCAACATATAATGCTGATTATAGAACAAATACAAGCACAGGGACCGAAATGGCATTTCTGCCAAACTCACTCGCCGGGCCAGACCCCTGGCGGGCCGCGTGAACCTGGGCCGAGCTTTTACGCGGGGCCGCGAGGCCCCTACCTGCAGTTTATTTTTTTTTTTCTAACTTGCAGCCCACTCAAATCCGAGTCTTACACACTAAGATCGACTTTCTTGGACCCCAAGCTGATTTTACCAGCTGTTAAGACACCTGTGATGATCTGAGTGATTCATGTAACACATGTCTTGATCAAATTCCTAACCAAAAACAATAAATAGGATACATGGTCATTCATTTTCTTCACAATTTTAATTCCATCATTCTTTAACTCAAATTTGGAGCTTTAGGATCTGAATGGAACTTGTATTCTTGTAGAAAAGATAGCATGGACTCTTTGTAAGTACCTTAGCCCACCTTATAGTTCAGTTTCATAATTTAATAAACCAAAAAGTCAAGCATCGTAAATAAACTTTGACTTTCGGATTAGACTCTCATGGTCCAGCCACTAACCAAATTAAAAGTGGGTATAAGACCATAGTTAGGTAGGTGATTAACCCCTGAAAGGGCACCTCATAATTCCTTCGTTTGCTTAGTTAATTGTCGGGTTAAACCGTTTAGGTAAAAAGTCAAACTTGGCAGATTTGTGCATATTAATTAAAACCATAGATGCAGAGGTTATAAATTATATTTTAACACTCTAATAACTTAGTAATAATTATTAAAGCATGTCTAAGCATGTTCAACCCGACAATTCTGAGTTTAGGGTCGGTTCGCAATCGAAAGTCGCAAAAGCTTGACTTTGCTTTGACTTTTCAGTTCTGACCCGTTTAAGGTTGATTCTTCCATGTTTTAAGCTTCCATTAGGACCGTATTATGTTGTAGTATAACCTCCTGAGGTTATATTACCTGGTCCTTAGTAGTTTGAAGTATATGCTAGTTTCCGTTATTATGCTTATAAATGCCCATTTTGCCCTTTTGTCATATGAATGAGATTTTTAGAAATGTGAGAGGACAAAAACCTTTGTTACTGGTATATAAGCTTGTCCATAAAACTGATCAAAATCTCAGATTTCCATAAAACCCTTTAATTATCGTCAATTAGCGATTTTATGCTAATTAGGTGCATAGTATGGTTTTTAAACCATATTTAACATCTAAGACTCGTTACCTACTGATTTATAATTAAAATTTTAAATATTATTACAGTAGGTATAAGTCGTGAACTCAGACTTCCAAAAATGTCCGTAAAAGCATATGTGAAATGACCAAAATACCCTTTCGGGGCATAGTTGGCCATAATTGGTAAACCACACATATGTATGATATCTTACAGATGTAATGTGATAAAACAAATGTTTTTACTGATTACCAAAGACCAGAACCTCGGTTACTTTAAAACCTCTTTTATAAAGGGTAAAATGACCAAAATGCCCCTACGGGACTTAATTTGGTTTTAATTACTTTTTGGGCATATATGTTAACATCCTACTGATGTATTAACATATTCTAAGCATAATAACATATGGAACTTGTATATGGTTCATTTGGTTGCCCGTTACGCGTTCGGATCTGTTTATGTAACTAGTTTACGTAAGTTTGCCGAAACGGGTTTAACCTTGTCGTTTTTATCTCAAAATCCAGAATGTGTTTGGTTTACCCATATTATACAAGTCTTTGTACTTATTGGGTCTAAATAACATTCTATTCCGGTCATCGCTTAATCTAGCGTATCGTACCGCTTAGATACATTAAGCTAGCCGGTCTAAGTCTAGGACTTAAATAAAGACCGTTAGCATTCTGAATTGGTTATATATTACCATCACTCCAGACTAGAGCCACCCGGTAAAAGCTACCTGCATTTAGATAGATTAGATACGACTGAGTTATTATGTTGTGAATCAAGTATTAGCTCAGGTAAATACTTTTAACTTATTTTCCCTTATACGGACTTGGGATACGGTATCATTAGAATACCGCTTGGTCGGGTATGAGATCATTTAGTCGGATTGTGATTTAATAAATCTGCATAACCCGTTTAATCTGTATTGTTTGATAACATAAACATTGGGGCTTAACGACCGTGTCCTGGATATCCTCGGCTCATTAAAGTTAAAAATGGTCATGACCTATGCACGGGGTGTAGGCAAACACCCGACAGATGCAAATGCTAAATATAAATAACCCACAAGTTAGGGATAACTCCTTCGTGGGTTTTGTAAGTGGTGAGTCGGTTAATCACGACCGGCTTCCAAACCGGCCCCATATGTATGACAAACATGTAATACTGAATACAAGATTTTATTAAAGATTATCCCAAGTATAAATGATTTGTGCTTTGTGCACTTAAATCAATTTTCATAAACCCTTTTTAAAAGAGTCAGTTAATTGTATTTACCAGTGAAAACTGACGTATTTTCCAAAGGCTAAGTGGTTGGTACTACTCGTAATAGGCTGGGGATTGCTCGGTGTCGAAATAGAGGATCTTGCAAATCCTTAAAGATGCCTTAAAGCCTGCTAAACTTCATTTTATACATCCTGTAATGATCCTCCTGTGAATTTGATATTACAGGCTCGTCTATAATAAATACTTTGATATTTTCAGACATTTGAGTTTGTAATAATATTTTATATTCCAAGACTTCCGCTGTGCTATTCTGTGTATGTTTGACCATGATGATATCAATTACGTCACGATACTCCCCACCGGGCCCACCGGTGATAAGTGGAAATATCGGGGTGTGACAGCTAACATCACCATGACATCATCATGATGATCATATATATACCATGGAATTCCTTTTTGCATTTAAAGTCTACGAAGACTTGATATATTGAAAGTCTTTTACATACGAAGAGTTAGTTATATGGAGCCCACGAAGAGTCCCAACAAATAATGAAGAGTTCATCACGAACCCTTGACTGTTCGTGAAAATTGTTTTTCAATGAAGGCTTCGTAGTGCTTGTTGACTGTTCGTTGGCACTTATCAACGAAGACTATAGTCTTCGTTGGAACTGTTCACTGTTCGTAGCCAGTAACACTTTTCGTAGTGTTACTGGGTTTTAGGCCTATATAAAGACTGTTTGTTCCTTAGTTTCAGTTAAGAGAGTTTGAGAGTTCTGTGTGAAAATTATAAACAGTGTGTATGTGTTACTGATTCTCTTCACTTAATCAAAGCTTTGTGAATCTTTGGTTACTTTGTGTTTGTTCCTTTTTGCTTTGGTTTGCATACTTACGTGGATTCCGCACTCGTTAGTGTGTTAACAAACAAGGAAGTAGGTTTAATCTTGATCCTCTAAGTGGACCTACAAGTGGTATCAGAGCTTTGCTTCTCTTCCTTGTTTAAAACCAAGCAAAACCTTGTGTTTGAGCAAGTTGTGAAGTTTCTGGAAAGTTGTTTTTGTGTTTGAGTTTGAGAAAATCAAGTTTTTTTTTTTTTTTTTTTTTTTTTTTTTTTTTTTTTTTTTTTTCTGAAAAGGTGTTTAAATCTTAGTAAAAACTTGTTGTTTGAAGATAATTTTTATAAAAACCCAGTTAAAACACATGGAGAAATGTTAGGACTTGGTTTTTCTTAAAATTTCTTTCAAATTTGAGTTCGTCAAATTTTCCGGTGAGTCGATTAACCGGAAAAGTCAGCGGAATTAGGTTGGCAAAGATAAGTTTGAAAAGATTTTCTGGAAAAAGGCAAGATCTGGAATGTTTGTTTTTAACTAAGTTGGGATACCCAGCTACCATCTTTTGCAAAATCAGAAAAAGTTGGTTTCCATTAAAAGGGGAATCTCTCCTGCCACTGTCATCACGAAGAGTCCTCTGTTTGACGAAGATTTAGCTTGACGGAGACTCAAGGTTCGTGAGAACTTGGTTTCAACGAACAGTCAATCTTCGTTGGAAACCAAGTCTTCGTGGAAACCAAGTCTTCGTAGACAAATATTGTTCGTAGACACTGTTAGTTGTTTTAAGTCTTCGTAGGCATTACGTGTTCGTGAATATAATCTTCGTGGTGGCCTCACTGTTCGTGGACTATCAAGTTGGTTAAACAAAAGGTTTTGTTTTATTGGGCCTTTCTTCGTGGAGTCTTTGTGGCCCATAAAACTTCGTTGGTTTAATACACTAGTCTTCGTAGACAAGACACTTTATTTCATTGGGCCTTTTTGTTATTGAGTCTTCGTGAGTATCAATAGTCTTCGTGGTGGACATCACAGTCATAGAATCCTAGTCTTCGTAGGTTAACATGTTTTTTTGGGGATTATAAATTGAAAGTGTGGGCCACTTTGAAAAAAATACTTAACACTAGTCTTAGTGGACTGATATACGTGGAAGTCAACTTTAATTTACATATTTGTAAAATTGGGCCAGTAGTCAAGTCTTCATAGGTGTTCTTAGTGGACTGCTAGTCAATTAAATTTACATTCTTAGTGGACCATATTTTTTTTTAATTTACATCTTTGTAAAATTGGGCCAGTAGTCAAGTCTTCGTGGATCTTGTGTTCAACGCTGAAACTAGTCTTCGTGGCCCACTAGACGAACAGTCAAGGTTCGTGGGTCCAAAGAGTCTTCGTGAAGTTGACAAAGCTTGGGCCTATTCACGAATTTTTTTTTGGGCACTAATCTTCGTGGAATTTTTTTTTATTGGGCACTAGTTAGTGGTGCACAAATCGGGTTTTTTAGAAAACCGGTTCTGGGTATGGAATCGGGTTCGGGTAGGATCGGGTTTTTTAAAAAACCGGGTCGGGTTCGGGTTCGGGTTTTCTACAAAAAATGTATACCCTATATACCCGGGTCCGGGTAGGGTTTTATAGAACCCGGGTATTGTAATACCCTATTTCCGGGTTCGGGTATGCATCGGGTAGGGTTCAGGTATGCATCGGGTTGGCAAAAAACCCACACCGGGTGTTAAAAAAACCCGACTGGGTATTAAATGCTTCTTTATATGTTTTAGTGGATGGTTTAGCTTATTCAAATTTAATGACATTTTTAAACAAGATTACATCAAAGTGCATACATGTAAGGACCTACAAAAATGCCTCGAATCGACCCGTAAGTGAAAACCCGGACCCCTGAAACCCTAATGTGCATGAAAAACCAAGAAAACAAGAATTTTAAGTTTCAGGCGGGCCGCGTAAAATGTAAGCATAGGCTTACGCAGGCCGCGTCAAAGCACAGTTGGCCGGATAAGCGTTCCAGGCCACGTGTCGCACACGTGGCGCACCTAGGTGTGACACGCCAGCCCTAGTTGTAGACTAGGTGGCCCTCGCGGGCAGCGTAAAACTTGAAATGTTGCTATAAGTAGCCTGTGCGTGGGACTTGCTTCTGTGCTCGAAATCTCACTTTCAAAACATCCCAATTCTGCTAAAAACGAGTTTTACGGTGTCACGACGCTGCTACGATACAGGGTATTAACTCGATCACTGCTACGATACAATGTCCGATCGATTGAAACCGATCCGATGGATGTTTAAGTGCTGCCCAAATCAGGGCTATACTTTGTCATTCGTCGTGAAGGTTTTGATTTCGTGAGCTTATCGTAAATGTTGTATTAAGTTACTGACCTAGTTTCGTGTGCATTGTTGTTTAAATTAGGTTACAAGGCTAAATCAGTAGGCTAAACTCTGCCCGTCTAAACCTGTAATGTGAGTCATTCTCTTTTTATCAACAATGTTTTACAATACCTCAAATTATTTTCAAGAGTTATAATTACAGGGATTAAGTCTTGGTTATCTTGAATCACTGGCAAGTGGGGTATTGTGCACATTACTAATTTCTCACGGTTAGGTTCATCAACCTAATAGTGATAATCATCACTACTTGGGTGAAAGGACCCAATAGTGGTATGACCATCGTCACCAGGGTGTGACAAGGCGCCAGATAAAAAAATAAGATAGTAGCCATTGTAATCACTCTTATGCTGTAATTTATAACTGTGGGTGTCGTTTTATCAAAATTGAGTGACTCGTCAGTATTTCCCCGCTGATAAAATATTTTTAAACATGTTTCAGGTGACCTACTGTGAATCAAGGAAAAGTGCTACGGAGCACTAATCAAGCTTGAAGTGGTGGCTCAGTAAAATAAATAAACCTGTTTTGTAAAACAGGGAATTTCCTCGTGAAATTCCTCTATTGTAAATTACGGGGTTTGTCCCAAATTATGAAATAAAATAATTGGGCATTTTCAAGTTTTAATAAGATCCTGTTAAACTTCCGCTGTCAACTCAAATAATAAATACCACGGGTTTCTGTCCCGCGACTCCTGGACCGGGTAAAACCGTGACGGGGGTCGTGACAGAAAAAGGTGGTATCAGAGCCACTGATTTAAGCCAATTAAGTATTTAGAAATACTTAATTTCTCAAATTGCCACTCTGTGATTCTGTGAAAATTTAACTTGCAATTTTGTGTTTTCTTTATATCTGCTAAACAGCATGAATGAGTTATCTGAAGCTCTTCAGAATCTCAATATCCATTCTGTTGGTATGGAAGTTTCCGGGGGCTTTTTCGATTATCTGGCCGATACTGAAGAACCTATGGAGTTCCAGGCTCAAGCCCAGGAGAAACCAAAGACGAAGAAAAGAAGGAGAATCATAGGCTGGAGACGTGCACGGAGAAAGAAGCCAGTTGCCCAGAGGATTAAAAAGACTGAGGAACCAAAAGACAAAGGCAAGGGAAAGGAGATAGGGGAAAGTTCAGGACAAGCCCAGGAAATGCCACCCTGGGAGGAGCTTGATCGTAAACTGGCAAATTGTGACCTCATTGGACCTGCTAATGAAGATCTCTTCAATTACCCAATTGAATCACAACTTCCAGTATCTGGAACCTGTTATCCCAGATCCCATTGTCAACCACCAACTTCTACCCGGAGAATTGGATGAATGGTGGACAAGTGATTGGCAATTTCAGAATCTCTTGAATAACCCTCATACCTTTCTCCCCCAGTTTGACCCTAAGCCTGCACCAAATCCACCTATGAGCACAGAAAACTTGGCTGAACTCCGCCACTATGGCGAAGAGCTGGTGGACGCAGGAAATAGAATCCGGGAAGTGGGGGAGAGGATATCATGGAAATACGACGAGAGGGAACGTCGTTTCTGAAATACCAGCCGACGGGATCGTATGTGGTTGTGTGGTTACTTGTTTATATAATAATAATAATCATAATAATAAAAATATAATCATGTAAAATAACCTAAAATGAAACTTTTGTATTATAACGGGTGTGTAATGATGCATACAAAAAAATCAACGTCGCAAAGTCGACAATTTTGGCTGTACATGTTAACGTGATTATGTGCGATTGTTTTATTGTGATTGGTTGCTATTTATTTTATGATAATCACTTATATATATATTAATTACCAGATGGAACACGCTAGTAATGAACCAGTTAACGAGGTTAACCAATCCGAGCAAAACAATGGAGATCAATTTCTTAATAGGCAGGATATTGAAAATATCGTTGCTCAGGGAATAGCCAATGCTATTCCAGCAATCCTTGCTGCTGCCCGAAATCCAGTTGAACCTCAACCAATTATTCCCAGCAAACGTACTCATGGCGACAATTTCAGTAATAGTGTAAATGGAGGCGGCAACAATAATAATAACGATAATGATGGGATGCAAGGCCCATTCCTTAAGAAAATGAAAGCTGCAACGCCTGGTTGCACTTACAAGGAATTTCTTGCCTGTAAACCGGTTAAATTTGCAGGCAACGAAGGGGCGACTGCCGCACTGCGTTGGTTAGAGAAAACCGAAGCAGTAATTAAAATAAGTAAATGTGCCGAGGAAGACAAGGTCATGTACGCGTCACATCTTTTTAAAGAGGGGGCACTAGAATGGTGGAACACAGTACTACAAGCCAAGGGAAGTAATGTGGCTTATGCCATGAATTGGGAAGAATTTAAGAGTCTAGTGGAAAGAAAATTCTGTCCCGAATATGAAAAGGAACTGTCGCAACTGTGACAACTGGCACAAACCGGTAATTTCCGTACACTTTAATTATTATTTAATGACTGCAATTATGTGCTTAATTGTCAGCAATGTCTGAACACATACTAAACAAGTGAATTCATGCACGTTGTATACTACAAAATATTGCTTTATGCATAAACGAGAGCGTTGCGTCAGAAATACTAGTAAACTCACCGGTAAGACACAATGTGTCAACAGAACTGCAGAAGCAGTCAGTCATTAGAATTGAGGCCTAGGTGTAGGTCCAACAACAAAAATACATTAAAACCCAAGAGTACATACAAGGGTTTAATATATATACTCTCCGGAAGCAAAAATAAGCACTAAAAAGCACCCGAAACACACTTTAAGTGCAGAATTTTAGTAAATTCAGCTCTAAACAGCTTTTAGACATATAAATATCATGCAGAAATTTCGTTTTATTATCCAGAATACTTCCCCAAGTGTTGGGAATTGAAAGGATACAAAAAGGTACTTAAAAGACACTAAAAAGTGTAATTAAGCATTTTAACGAATCGGTATCTAACCGAACAACCGGACTTTACCCGGAACACTAAAATAATGCTAGAAGCATTGTCTTTATTTTTCTAAGCTAGTTATGGTCCCCGAGCACCATAACGCCTCATAAAAATATCAACTAACTAGAAACATAACTTACACTTGAGATTTAACTAGTAATTAGCCAACATAGTTCAAAACTAATCTAATACCCCCCCCCCCCCCCCATACTTGTGGACGGTTACATGTAGTAACCCCACCAAAATTTTGTTAAATCTTCCCAAAATATCTCCTTGGGATATGACTTGATCATGTTAGTACTTGAGGGAACATGTGGTCCTTTGGATAATGGCCTAATTTTTTATTATAAGAACACTTCATCCTCATAAGTTCACCAACACACCAAGACTTCTCCTCCCTTCCCCTTGGCTACGGCTTCAACAACACCCACCCACACTAGCATTTTCAATCCATTTCCATCCTTTCTAAGGTGATTCTAAGGTGCAAGGAGCTCGATTAATAAGCTTGGTAGCGACGGAACTCGAAGAACCACTCTAGATTTCTTTTATCCACCACATTTATACCTTGTTTCTTCCCTAGCCTTGAGCTAGTAGTAAGTGCTTCAAATCTTCATCTTGTTCTTATTTTTGGTGGTTAATAGTTGATTGAAGGGTTAAAAATTAAGAAACACTAAAGAACTTGCATTAAAGTCTTGAACATAAGTGATTAATGGTGGATAAAGAGAAGATACATGGGTAAATCATGTGAATCTTGTATGATTGTTATTATTTGATGTTGTTGTTAGTAAAAACAAGATGGATCATCATCTAGACATACTAGTCCATGTTTGAGAGCATGAACTAGTAGGATGTAAAAGTTAGAAAGTTAAAGGATGATGGATCCATCCATTCATAAGACATGAACTTGAGTAAAAGTAATTTTTCTTGTAAAATAAGACTCTAAACATGTAGATCTAAAGATCTACAAGTGGTTTTTCGGAAGAACCAAGCGGAAAATGCTAGTTTTGTTTAAACCCGGACCTTATATAAATTAAAAGCATTTTAGTAAATAAACAAGTGTGTAGACACTTGTGTAACAAGGGAGTTCTACAAAGAAATATTTTTGTAAACCTTGACTAGAAGTTGTGAAACTTCATATTCTTTAAAAATAAAGTTTTTAAGAAACTAATCATATTTTTAAAGATGACAAGACTTACTAAATGTGCTAGTAAGTTACTACACATTTTTGTAAATTCTCAAGTTCATGAAATAGAGAAATCAGTATATATTGTTGTTGATTGTTGTTGAAAATTGGTTGTTGATGAATTAAAAGAAAATAAACACATGTTTTGAAAACATGGGAAACCTCCATTTTTAGGGGAAACTCTGTCAAAATTTTTATAAATTTTGACACTTAGAAAAATATAAGTTTTTGAGAAACTTATTCCCTAAAAATGTATTTAAAAGTATTACCAAGGTTTCCCTAATTTTTTGTGACAAGAAATGAGGATTTCTTCAAGAATAAAAATGGATATTAAGTATGTATATTTTTTTGAGAAAAATATATATATTATTTGATCACCAACTTTTGTGCTAAGTGTATATAGTATGTGTTATACGTGCTAGTGTATTAAGACTTAAAAATACACTAAATACTCATGAGAAGGATAAACACAAAAATACACATACAACATACAAGATACATAATTCGGGTGCAAAGTGCAAAACACGAGATACTTATATTAATTTTTGAGAAAATAATATAAGTAAGATACTTAGTTAAAAATATAAAATATTTTTATCACAAGAATATATACACAAAAGAGAGTGATTGTACTTGTGTGACACAAGTCTAGTGACTAACGTTAAGAAAACGTGTATAGGTTACGACGTTAATTAAGCAAATCCGGTGAAGTTTACGACGCAAGGAACGCAAAGTTGTGAGTTCATGCTCCCCCTTTTCTTTTAACTGCTTTCAGTTTTTATAACTTCGGGGTTGAAATACATGTACAAACATTACTATGTTTATTAATGGTATGATAATAAGAAGCACACTTGGTGAGGACGAGTACCAAGTGTGACGAGATATAAGAATACAAGAAGCACACTTGGTGAGGACGAGTACCAAGTGTGATGAGATATAAGAATACGAGAAGCGCACTTGGTGAGGACGAGTACCAAGTATGATGCGTTATGAGAAATGATACGAGAAATCGTGTCACGAATAGGGTACATAAGCACCATTAATCAACAATATACCTAGACCGCAGAACAAAAGGTTAGATCTAACGGGTGCCGGGCAGCCACACTCTCGGTGAGGGCGAGTATCGAGTAGTGCTTTTGTGTCTCAGAATATACCACTTAAATGCCTAAGGTTTGGTGACTTCCTATGTCGTGTCACATGTTAATGGCTTTGCAACCCATTAACCGTCCTGATACTTACAGGAATACTTTATTTACATAAAATTCATACCATACTAAAACTTGAATTATACTTGAAGTACGTGGGGTACTCAAGAAGACGGGAATTATACTTGAGTACATGGGGTACTCAAGAAAAACTTGAATTATACATGAGTACGTGGTGTACACATGAATACTTGATTTATATATATGAAAACTCGATTTATACATGACTCAAACTATGTTTTCATACAAAGTATACAAACGTGAAATACAAAAACTACATGAATTCACACCAACATTATGTTGACGTTTTTCCAAAACTCACATGTATTTCAGGTAACTAGGATGGATGTGCGCACGGTCTTACTCATGCTTGTGGATGTCGCTTTGTTTATCTTTAAATAAAAGTTGTGACTTTTAAGACAATATGTTATCTCGTGTTGTAAACACTTGACTTATGTTTTCAAATTATGGTATTTGAAGTTGTTTTCATGAGCATGTAGTATGTTTACCTTTCGTATGCAATGAGAACCTTTCATGATCACACCTCGTGCTTCCGCCGCAGAAAGGGGTGTGACAGCAACCCCCGATCCCTTATCTGTCCCGGGAACGGGCGGACGCGAGCTCAGAGTTGTGGTGGTATCAGTTATTTAATCTTGCAGAGGAATTTACATCAGGACCATAGTTAGGAAATGTTTATCAGAGTAAAACCACCATAATTGATATTAATAAACATATGGGCAAAACCCAAGTTTCTTATTACAATACATTTATAAGGACAACCCCTATTTTATTGAATTTAAAACATCGTTTATTAGGTAACTTTTATAGCCACATTTTTCCCAAGCCTTCAGTGCTCTCCAGCTGGCTTTTCACTAATTGGTTGTCACATTGTGTTACATGTAACGCGTTTTAAAAACATTTGTCAGTCGGAAATACTAGTGAGTGAATCCCAGTTTAATCAAGAAACATTTATCAATTAAAACAATATTGAGAGCGATCACATTGTTTATTTCTACACAATTACTCATTCAGTATTTGCCACTCGACCGGATCTATGGCTATGGTCAAGTTACACATTGGCTAACTCGCTGTCCAATTGTAGCGAACTGTCGTATCGACATACTACTCGCAAGTAGAAAAATTTTGTATACAAAACCCCATAATACCGGCAGTAATTGAAGAACTACAAAGACTCAATCACCACTTAATCACATTGTAAAACAATTAAGGTTTTGTAAAGTATTCCAAAAAGATTAACAAAAAGAGGATAAACTCACTTTGCTATCTTAGACTTCGCGTAAGGGTTTCCTGAATATAATCTATAATTTATACAGATGTACATTGGTTAGTATCATAACCCTTTTGAAAATATTAATGATACCCTCCCCAAGACGGCATTCCAACAACTACGTCGGGCAGAACCACGACAGTTGTTACGGAACCCTAAATCAATCGGGCAGCGTAACTATTATGAAACTGGGGTTATAATACTTACAACGGAGCAGAACCTCGCTAATTAGGGGTATAATACCCGACTATTATGCTTATAACTTCAGAAATTCGAGATTGAAAGAAAGAAATGAACGACGGAAAGTGAAACCCGATGGCCTGCTTATATAGTTGCTGAAACTGGTCTCCACACGGCCCGCGTAAAGAACAGACAAGGGTTACGCGGCCCGTGTCAACCCTGGTGAACTCTATAGCTTATCCCGGTCATGATCTAGAACCGCCATGATGTCGACACCTGTCAGCTCAGGGTGTCTCCGCGTTGTAGGTCTCTCGCGGCCCGCGTACACTTAAACGGGGTCTTACGCGGCCCGTATGAACTAAAGAATCAACGAAATCCGGTCTACACCTTTATACCGCCCGCGTAAAGGCTTGGGGTGGGTCCACGAGGCTCGCCTCAGCCCTAAATTTCAGATTTTATATTTATTTTATATGTTATAATATAATTCGGGCTCGGTTTTCACATACGGGTGTATTTAAAGACATATAAGACTATTTTAATATATAATAGGGTGTCGGAAATATTATGAGAGTGTTGGTTTTACCGAGGGTTGTTACATTCTCCCCACCTTAATTTAGAGCTCGTCCTCGAGATCTACTGGAACAAGTGCGGATATTTCTTTTGCATTTCAGATTCAAGCTCCCATGTGTACTCAGGTCCTCTTTTGGAGTCCCACTTCACTTTGACTAGAACTAGTCTTTTATGTTTGAGGTTCTTGACTTTCCGATCTTCAATTTGTAGAGGCCTTTCTACAAATTTGAGTTGTTCATTTACCTCTATATCCTTAAGAGGTACTATCATGGATTCATCAGCTAAACACTTTTTGAGATTTGATACATGAAACACATCATGTCCAACATACCTGGGACTTAGCTTTCCTCGTTTGATGAATCTTACCACTCCTTTCCAAGGAGAGACTTTCAACAATACTTTATCTCCTACTTGAAATTCCAATGGCTTGCGTCGGTTATCAGCATAACTCTTCTGTCGATCACGAGCTGCTTTCAGTCGTTCCTTGACTTGAATAATCTTGTCGGTTGTTTCTTGTACTATCTCAGGTCCAGATAGTTGCTTTTCCCCAATTTCTGCCCAACAGACTGGGGTTCGGCACTTTCGTCCATAAAGTGCTTCGAATGGTGCAGCATTGATACTTGTGTGATAACTATTATTATAAAAAAATCTACTAAAGGTAAGTGATCGTCCCAATTACTTCCGAAATCAATTACACAAGCTCTAAGCATGTCTTCCATTGTTTGAATTGTCCTTTCACTTTGTCCATCCGTTTGTGGATGATAAGCCGTACTTAGCTTTAACTTGGTTCCCATTGCCTTTTGGAAACTTAACCAGAAATGAGAGGTAAATCGACTATCCCTATCAGAAATAATTGATAAAGGAATTCCATGCAAAGAAACAATTTCATTTACATATAGTTTAGCTAATTGTTCCATACTGAAAGTTTCCTTCATTGGTAGGAAATGAGCTGACTTGGTTAGCCTATCTACAATCACCTAGATTGTATCATTACCTTTCCTTGTTTTGGGTAACTTAGTAACAAAATCCATTGTGATCAATTCCCATTTCCACACCGGCATTTCTAATTGCTGTAACAAACCTGAGGGTTTCTGGTGTTCAGCATTAACTTGTGAGCAAGTTAAACATTTAGAAACATAGGCTGCTATGTCCTTTTTCATTCCGATCCACCAGAAATTTTTCCTTAAATCCTGGTACATCTTATCACTTCCTGGATGCATCGTATACTTAGACTTATGGGCTTCTTCTAATATACGATGATGTAGATTTCCTAATTTAGGTATCCATATTCTCTTTTTATGGAATCTCCAAATTCCATCTATTCCTTGTTCCAATTCTTTTAGCATACCTTTTAGCTTTTCAGTATCTTCCTTGATTACTGATTCTTGTGCTTCTCTTATTTTATCATTTAAATCTACTTGTAGATTTAATTTAAGAGAACGTATCCTTTTTGGCTTTTCATGATACTTTCGGCTTAAAGCATCTGCCACTACATTTGCTTTTCCTTCATGATACTGGATATCACAATCATAATCACTAAGCATTTCCATCCAGTGTCTTTGTCTCATATTCAATTCCTTTTGTTTGAAAATATACCTTAAACTCTTATGATCGGTGAATACAGTAAACTTACTACCGTAAAGGTAATGTCTCCAAATCTTAAGAGCAAAAATTATAGCTCCTAATTCTAAATCATGTGTTGAATAATTCTCTTCATGATTCTTAAGTTGTCTAGATGCGTAAGCTATAACCTTTTGTCGTTGCATTAATACACATCCATAGCCTAATTTAGAAGCATCACAATAGACTACAAAGTCTTCAGTTCCTTCTGGTAATGCTAGTATGGGTGTATGGGTTAATCTTTGCTTAAGGATTCTAAAGGCTTCTTATTGTTTTAATCCCCATTCAAACTTAACAGATTTACAGGTTAGCTTAGTTAAGGGAATGGCTATTCTAGAAAAATCTTTAATAAATCTTCTATAATAACCGGCCAATCCTAAGAAACTTCTAATCTCGGTTGGAGATTCAGGGGTTTTCCATTTAGTAATTGCCTCAATCTTTGTTGGATCCACATGAATTCCTTCATGATTAACCAAATGTCCAAGGAATTGTACCTGTTCTAACCAAAATTCGCATTTAGAGAATTTAGCATAAAGCTTTTCCTTTCTTAATAAACTTAAAAGTGCGTGTAAATGCATTGCATGATCCTCTTTACTCTTAGAGTAAATTAGAATATCATCTATAAAGACAATTATGAATTTATCCAAATATGGCTTACATATTCGGTTCATCATGTCAATGCAGCTGGGGCATTGGTTAAACCAAATGGCATGACAGTAAATTCATAATGACCATACCTTGTTCTAAATGCGGTTTTAGGAATGTCCTCTTCCTGTACCTTTAACTGATGATATCCTGACCTTAAATCGATTTTAGAGAAAAATCGAGCTCCTTGCAGTTGATCAAACAGATCATTGATTCTAGGTAATGGATACCGATTCTTAATCGTGACTTTGTTTAATTCACGGTAATCAATGCACATACGCATTGATCCGTCCTTCTTTTTAACAAACAGTATCGGCGCTCCCCATGGGGACGAACTCGGTTGTATGAATCTTTTCTCCAACAATTCATCTAATTGTTTATTTAATTCTTGCATTTCTGCGGGTGCCAAATGGTAAGGTGCTTTGGCAATCGGTGATGTTCCTGGTATCAAATGGATTCTGAATTCCACTTCTCTATCTGGAGGTTGCCCTGGCAATTCTTCTGGAAATACATCTGAAAACTGAGATACTACTGGAATATCTTTTAAATCCTTTCCTTTAGTGTTAGTGATTATGGAAATCAAATACACTATAGAACCTTTTCTTATACAACTTGTAGTTTTCATCACAGAGATAAATTTAGTAGACCTAGAAGGTTTATCTCCTTTAATTGTGATCGTTTTACCTTTTGGTGAATTTACTTGAATTAACTTTTGATCACATAAAATACTGGCTTTATTGGCTATTAACCAATCCATTCCTAAAACAACATCGAATCCTGCCAGATTCATGGGATACAGGTTTGTAATAAATTTCTGATTTAAAATTTCTATGCTTGCTCCCTACAAGATTTCAGAAATCCTAACGGTTTCTCCATTGGCTGTTTCTACTAAGCATTCTTATGGTAGTTTAGTTAATGACTGATTTAGAAATTTGCAAAATGATGTATTAATAAAACTTTGGTTTGCACCAGAGTCAAATAATACTTTAGCAAAAACATCATTAACTAAAAACGTACCAGCTATGACATCTGGAATCATCTTGGCTTCATCTGCAGTCAGAACAAATGCTCTAGCATTTTTAGTATTCTTGTTATCTGGAGCTGGAGCTAATTTCGGGCAATTAGGCTTGATATGGCCTTGTTCTCCGCAATTGTAACATACCCGGCTGTTAGCTTTCTTCCTGCAGTTTTCTTCCTTGTGTCCCGATATTTTGCAAAAGTTACAGTATATGGAGCATCTTCCTGAATTCTTTCTTTTGCAATACCTACAGTAGGGTGCAGAGGTAGAACCTATATTTTTCCCACGGTTAGAATTTCCAGAACGAAATTCTTGTGTGAGCTTTGGGTTAGGTTCCTCCTTTGATCCTCTTCTCGGGTACGAACTAATTCATCTGTCAAGGTATTTGCTAGTTCTACAGCTTCTTCTATAGTTTGAGGTCTAGCTGCCTTGACTACATGTCTTATCTCTCCAATTAATCCCCAAATATAACGGGAGATTAATACTGGTTCTGGTGAAGCAAGGGTTGGCACTATTCTAGCATATTCGAAGAATATTTTAGTGTATCCCTTACTATCCACACTAGTCATTCTAAGATTTAGGAATTTGTTTGCTATATGTTCCTTCTCATGAGGTGGGCAGAATTTCCTTTCTACCTTGTCCTTAAATTCTTCCCATTCCATATTGTAGGTTCTATCACTTCCTTTTGTCTGGAGGATAGTGTTCCACCATTCTAGTGCTGCATTCTTAAACAGATTAGAAGCAAACAATATCTTATCTTCTTCAGCACACTTACTTATCCTTAAGACTGCCTCAGTCTTCTCTATCCAGCGTAAGGTTGCAATGGCCCCTTCATTGCCCGAGAATTCCATTGGTTTACAAGACCAGAATTCTTTATAAGAACAACCATAAGGCATGGTTCTTCTTCTTTTGGGAATAGGCACTTGAAGTACAGGTCCATTGTTTACACTGTTTTCTGGTTCAACGGGTTGCTTACTGCTATGCTTACTTTTATTATCAGCATCTTTAACAGTTTGAAGAATAAATGGCATTGCATCTATAATTCCCTGTGCCACTATGTGTTGGATAGCACTATTATCCACTTGGTTTCCATTGTTATTGATGCTCGGATTTTCATTAACCACGTTAATGTTACTCTGGTTATCGTTATTCAGATTTCCTTGATTTCCTTCGTCGGCCATCTGAATTTTAAACATTTATCCCATATTAATATCACAATTAATATCTTAATATAGTTAATCACATGACACGCATTTTTGCCAAAAGCGTCGATCATTACGACTATACTCTTTTCATATACTATGCATCTATTACACACTAGTACTGAAATAAAATTTACAATACCAACAGAAATAGAATCATACTAATAGTAATATGCATCCGTACACACATATTTTATTTTATTATATTTTTATTATTATTATTACTACTACCATTTCCTCCATTCTCACATTCACGGATATGGATTTATCCAAAAATCCATATTACGTTCATCGTATTTCCATACGAGATGCTCTCCCACCTGACGCATTCTCTCGCTGCTTTCTAAAATTTCCTCCCCAAAAGTCCTAAGCTCTTGGACGTTTTCTGCACTCACTGGGGGTGCAGGTTCTCGGACTGGGTTTGGAATCTGGGGTGCGGGTTCCTGATATGGGGGTGATAGTGCCTGAAATCGGTAAGGATCTTCTAAGATTTCCCTAATGTAGTTATCATGGTAATAGGGATCTAAAGGGTCCATACCTGAATAGGCTCCTATGTTCTGTATGGGTGTGTCTTCAGGGATAGAGTAACGTTGCACAAAGTCCCTATTATCGTCTCACCAGGGGTCGTAATTTGGGTCTAGGGGGTTTGGTGCAGGTATCCTAGGGATTTCTTCTTTGTTAAAGTCATGCATCTCCACTTGGTTTTCAGGATTTTCTATCTCCATGGGTTGATCTGGGTTTTGTGGTTGTGGGGCTACTAATTGTTCCAGACTTGGGTCAGCAGCAGTTGTAGCTAAGATATGGAAATTAGCTAGGCTTCTATTAAGCATATCCTGTGTATGGGCATCTGTCTTTCGCTTAGTGGCTGCTAAAACTCTTTGCTGTTGCAACTTTCGCATTCTCTTCCTACGAGCAAAGGATTCCTTACTGAACCACCCTCGTTTCTTATGAGGGAATGGCTCTTCTGACTGAGCTTTGAAAGCAAACATTCCTTCTTCCTGATCAGCAGTATACCCAGAGAGGGCAGGCTGTGAAGAGGTACCTTCACTCTTAGGTGAATCAGACAACTGACGACTCATGTCTGAGGGTCCTTGATCACTCATACTGTAAACTAACAAATAGTCAAATAACACATAACAAATAATTACAGTTATGCACGTATTTCCGTAATTTATTTCCTAACACAAAATATAGAATTTAAGTGTCAGCAGAACACTTCTTTGGCTCAGACCAGTGGCTAGGCTCTGATACCACCTTCTGTCGCAACCCCCGATCCCTTATCTGTCCCGGGAACGGGCGGACGCGAGCTCAGAGTTGTGGTGGTATCAGTTATTTAATCTTGCAGCGGAATTTACATCAGGACCGTAGTTAGGAAATGTTTATCAGAGTAAAACCACCATAATTGATATTAATAAACACATGGGCAAAACCCAAGTTTCTTATTACAATACATTTATAGGGACAAGCCCTATTTTATTGAATTTAAAACATCGTTTATTAGGTAACTTTTATAGCCACATTTTTACCAAGCCTTCAGTGCTCTCCAGCTAGCTTTTCACTAATTGGCTGTCACATTGTGTTACCTGTAACGCGTTTTAAAAACATTTGTCAGTCGGAAATACTGGTGAGTGAATCCCAGTTTAATCAAGAAGCATTTATCAATTAAAACAGTATTGAGAGCGATCACATTGTTTATTTCTACACAATTACTCATTCAGTATTTGCTACTCGACCGGATCTATGGCTATGGTCAAGTTACACATTGGCTAACTCGTTGTCCAATTGTAACGAACTGTCGTATCAACATACTACTCGCAAGTAGTAAATTTTGTATACAAAACCCCATAATACCGGCAGTAATTGAAGAACTACAAAGACTCAATCACCGCTTAATCACATTGTAAAACAATTAAGGTTTTGTAAAGTATTCCAAAAAGATTAACAAAAAGAGGATAAACTCACTTTGCTATCTTAGACTTCGCGTAAGGGTTTCCTGAATATAATCTATAATTTATACAGATGTACATTGGTTAGTATCATAACCCTTTGAAAATATTAATGATACCCTCCCCGAGACGGCATTCCAACAACTACGTCGGGCAAAACCACGACAGTTGTTACGGAACCCTAAATCAATCGGGCATCGTAACTATTACAAAACTGAGGTTATAATACTTACAACGGAGCAGAACCTCGCTAATTAGGGGTATAATACCCGACTATTATGCTTATAACTTCAGAAATTCGAGATTGAAAGAAAGAAATGAACGACGGAAAGTGAAACCCGATGGCCTGCTTATATAGTTGCTGAAACTGGTCTCCACGCGGCCCGCGTAAAGAACAGACAAGGGTTACGCGGACCGCGTCAACCCTGGTCAACTCTATAGCTTATCCCGGTCATGATCTAGACCCGCCACGATGTCGACGCGTGTCAGCTCAGGGTGTCTCCGCGTTGTAGGTCTCTCGCGGCCCGCGTACAGTTAAACGGGGACTTACGCGGCCCGTATGAACTAAAGAATCAACGAAATCCGGTCTACACCTTTATACCGCCCGCGTAAAGGCTTGGGGTGGGTCCACGCGGCCCGCCTCTGCCCTAAATTTCAGATTTTATATTTATTTTATATGTTATAATATTATTCGGGCTCGGTTTTCACATACGGGTGTATTTAAAGACATATAAGAGTATTTTAATATATAATAGGGTGTCGGAAATATTATGAGAGTGTTGGTTTTCCCGAGGGTTGTTACAGGAACAAATGACACATAAGTTCCTGAACCACCGGATGGTGGATGTAGACTGACGAGGGTATACTTCGACATTCTTCGAGTATGCTAGAGTTGTACCAACCCTGGCTTCACCAGAACCGGTACTCATTTCTCGCTATATTTGGGGTTTGATTGGCGAAATCCGTGATATCGTTAAAGCTGCGAGACCTCGCACAATTGACGATGCAGTGGAATTAGCCAACACTTTGACGGACGGACTGGTGCGTACGCGAGAAGAAAATAGAAAGAAGGAAGTGGCCCAAAAGAATACCCAAGGATTCCGTGTGGGTAATAATAGTAATTTCAAGAAAAAGGGAACCGGGCAATCTTCCACAGCTCCATTTTCCAGTACTTGTAAAAGAAAGCATTTTGGAAGATGCAAAGGGTATTGCAATTTCTGCAAAATTCCAGGGCACCAAGAAGAAGATTGCAGAAGGAAGAAATCAACAATCTGCTTCAACTGTGGAGAAGCTGGACATTTCAGACCAGACTGCCCGAAACTGGTCAAACCAGCTGATAACAAAGCCAAACCTGCAGAAGGAACTACCAAGAAAAACGCAAGAGCCTTCCAGTTAACTACCCAGGAAGCAGAGTTAATTCCCGATGTAATAGCTGGTACGTTCCTAGTTCATGAGGTTTATGCAAAAGTATTATTTGACTCTGGTGCAAACCAAAGTTTTATAAATACTTCATTCTGCCAAGCTCTTAACCTACCCTTAACCAACCTTAGACAAATTTTTATGGTAGAAACGGCAGATGGGAATTTTGTTAACATAGATAAGGTTTTGCAAAAAGGAAAGATAGAACACTTAGGCCATAAATTTTCTGCAAACCTGTTACCTATGAATTTAGCTGGATTCGATGTGGTGTTAGGAATGGATTGGTTGGTAGCCAACCATGCTCGAATCCTATGCGATAAGAATTCCATAGAAATACATACACCCACAGGAGAAGTAGTGGTGATTACAGAAGATAAGCCACGTAAGCCAATGAAATTCATTTCAGTAATGAAAGTGGCCAATTATTCAAGAAAACAAGAAATAGTGTGTATGATTTTGGTAATCATTAACACGAAAGGTAAGGAATTTAAAGAAATTCCAGTAGTATCAGAATACCCGGATGTATTCCCAGAAGAACTACCTGGATTACCACCCAATAGGAAAGTAGAATTTAGAGTTCATCTAATTCCTGGAACTACACCGATAGCCAAGGCACCTTATCGGTTAGCACCCACTGAAATGTTAGAAATGAAAAAGCAGTTAGATGAATTACTAAGCAAGGGATTTATACAACCTAGTTCATCCCCGTGGGGAGCTCCAGTATTGTTTGTGAAAAAGAAAGATGGTTCAATGAGAATGTGTATAAGGTGGGGAGAAAGTATCCTCACCTATTTCAATAAATCTTGAGGACGAGATTTTAAATAAGGTGGGGAAAATGTAAGGACCTACAAAAATGCCTTAAATCGACCCGTAAGTGAAAACCCGGACCCCTGAAACCCTAATGTGCATGAAAAACCAAGAAAACAAGAATTTTAAGTTTCAGGCGGGCCGCGTAAAATGTAAGCATAGGCTTACGCGGTCCGCGTCAAAGAAAAGTTGAACGGATAAGCGTTCCAGGTCACGTGTCGCACACGTGGCGCACCTAGGTATGACACGCCAGCCCTAGTTATAGACTAGGTGGCCCTCGCGGACTGCGTAAGACCTTGGTAAGGTTTACGCGGGCCGCGTAAAACTTGAAATGTTGATATAAGTAGCCTGTGCATGGGACTTGCTTCTGTGCTCGAAATCTCACTTTCAAAACGTCCCAATTCTGCTAAAAACGAGTTTTACGGTGTCACGACGCTGCTACGATACAGGGTGTTAACTCGATCACTGCTACGATACAATGTCCGATCGATTGAAACCGATCCGATGGATGTTTAAGTGCTGCCCAAATCGGGGCTATACTTTGTCATTCGTCGTGAAGGTTTTGATTTCGTGAGCTTATCGTAATTGTTGTATTAAGTTACTGACCTAGTTTCATGTGCATTGTTTTTTAAATTAGGTTACAAGGCTAAATCAGTAGGCTAAACTCTGCCCATCTAAACCTGTAATGTGAGTCATTCTCTTTTTATCAACAATGTTTTACAATACCTCAAATTATTTTCAAGAGTTATAATTACAGGGATTAAGTCTTGGTTATCTTGAATCACTGGCAAGTGGGGTATTGTGCACGTTACTATTTTCTCATGGTTAGGTTCATCAACCTAACAGTGATAATCATCACTACTTGGGTGAAAGGACCCAATAGTGGTATGACCATCGTCACCAGGGTGTGACACGGCGCCAGATAAAAAAATAAGATAGTAGCCATTGTAATCGCTCTTATGCTGTAATTTATAAATGTGGGTGTCGTTTTATCAAAATTGAGTGACTCGCCAGTATTTCCCCGCTGATAAAATATTTTTAAACATGTTTCAGGTGACCTACTCTGAATCAAGGAAAAGTGCTACGGAGCACTAATCAAGCTTGCAGTGGTGCCTCAGTAAAATAAATAAACCTGTTTTGTAAAACAGGGAATTTCCTCGTGAAATTCCTCTATTGTAAATTACGGGGTTTGTCCCAAATTATGAAATAAAATAATTGGGCATTTTCAAGTTTTAATAAGATCCTGTTAAACTTCCGCTGTCAACTCAAATAATAAATACCACAGGTTTCTGTCCCGCGACTCCTGGACCGGGTAACACCGTGACGGGGGTCGTGACAATACATAATTCTTAGAAACCCAATAATTAACCAAGAATGTATTAAGTTGCATACATAATTTTGTTAAATCATAAGAACTAGAAGTCTTATTTCTTGAAAACATAGATAAAATAACATTCTCTTTATGCGCATCCAAGATTCCAATTCATATTTTTTTGAAAATACATCCAATCCAAATAACCGAGTATTTGTAAAACCCATAACCAGGTATTTATAAAACCCGGTTCCGGGTATTTATAAAAACCGGTTCCGGGTATTTATAAAACTGGGTACTACAAAAAACCGGGTATAAACCAGGTATAAAACGAACGAATGAAATTTATTGTTCGTGTTTGTTTGTTTAATAAACGAACGAACACAAGCGAACTTCCCGCCGAACGGTTCACGAATTGTTCGCCGAACATTTGGTTCGTTTACAACCCTATTAATAACTATATTTTGGATAACATTGTGAACTTGTTCGAAACTTGAAACCTCCTTTTGGGAACTTGTAAACTTTTGCTACAAATCAATACATATGGCATCGTTGTTGATTTGTATTTGTTTACACGATTAGATTCAATGATTACCTTTCATAAGTCACACGCAATACGATTCCGCTACCAGCAGGGTGTGACAAATAGTGAGTATAGTTAAGTGAGTATTTTGTACACCTAACAAAACTTAATCCACACTCAATGAACCACCACCCTACACTACTCACACCACACCCTACCCCTAGTCCTACATACCCTACGTCTAACCTACCCTCCCATATCTTGAAGATTTGGTTGATTAAATCTTGCCTATATTGTGATGATAATCATTAGATATTGGGGACTTTTATATATTTATGGTTTTATATAAAAACCATATCCATTTAGAAACACCACCACAAAAGTACACAAACCCTTCATCCCTTTCTATCTCTACGGCCACACACACCCTCACACACATAAGGTTGAATCTTCAAGTTCAAGCATCTCACTATCTTGTTTCTTCTCTATTCTAAATTGGTATGATCCCTTTCATCCTTGTTTCTCTTGAGTTTATATGCATTTTATTTTAGATCAAACAATCATCCAACACAAGTCCTATGTAATATATGTTATATTCAAGATTTAAATACATGTTGTTAGAAGCGTGATCTTACCCACTCAATTGGTTTACATGGATACAAAATGTTGAGCTCACAAAATGCTAGTTACATGTTATCCATCCAAACATTTTAGTTCAGAAACAAAAAGGAATCAAAGGGTCGATTACTAAACAACTTACAAGTCTTATAAAAGAAATATATATAATGCTATGAACTTCCATAGCCGTGAGTTATGTTTTGGGGATATTTATAAGTGTTTTAAATGATATATTTTAGTAGATTGGGTTTTGTTGTTGGTCAGGCTCGGTTCGGTTCAAGCTCGGTTCGGGTTCGGGTTAACAAGTCTACACGGTCAGTCTTGGTGTTTCGGGTCAAACCCAGTCAACTCAGTCAGTTTTGGTGTTTCGGGTCAAACTCGGTCAGTTTTGGTGTTTCGGGTCAAACCTGGTCAACCGTGGTCAAACTATCGGTCAACCATGTGATAAACAAGTTTCAACCGTGGTCAAACTGTCGGTCAACCGTGGTAAACCATGTTATAAACAAGTTTCAACTAACACAAATAGTTTATGAAAGGTTTATGCCAAAACATACCGATTTTGTAAAACATACGCGTTTTACGAAACATGCATGAGATACAGACTAGTAACGGGATTGTCCCGGTTAAAATTAGGGACTGGATTGTCCTACATACAAACGATGGGACTGGGGTTTCCTACACACAAACGATGGGACTGGGTTGTCCTACATACAAACAATGGGACCGGGTTGTCCTACATACATGCATCGGGACTAGATTGTCCTACATACAAACACAAGGACTAGATTGTCCTCTACTCAACGATAAGGGCCGTAGGGTCCTTACAAAACAACACAACTGTACAGTGAAGTCCTCACTACACTTTAGAACTATAACCGACTGCGAGTCTATCTCTCTGAGTACACGATATGGCAAGGTACTCACTAGCTCGAGGTTGGTTATAGGCTCATGCGGGCATGTTGTCTTGTCCTACATGGACAATGACGGTTATACAAGTTTTACAAGTACAAAGTTTTTAAATGACATGCCGAGGAAAATGGTTTATTACGTTTTCTCAACATTATTTTTACCGGTTATCAAAAGATTTATTTCAAGTCCTATCAAACAAACTATGAACTCACCAACTTTATATTCACTTTTTAGCATGCTTTTCTCAGGTCTTATTTGGCTATGGCACGGTTGGAATAGGAGAATCCTTGGGTTGGTAACCTTAGTAGGCGTTCAACTTTCTAGAAGCCTTAGACATATAGTGCTACCAGTCGTTATGCCCAACTCTGATTTTGTGGGTGTGACAAGACATTCATGTCGGCCGTTGAAGCCATACAGGTTGAGATGCTTTCTACACGATGACAATAAGGGCAGCGTCATCTGAGAGGTACACGGTAAAATTGTCAGTTAAGAGTTGTTGTGGGAAACTGCCTTAGATGATGGCTCTCCACGGTGACTAGTGTTTGTTGTGGTTGAGCCGATGATGATGCAACATTCATTTGAGGTGTTCCCTGTGTTGAGTTTCATGAGTTAAGCCTGGTCTGAACCGTCTGAACCCTAATTACTTATACAGTTGTTATTGAGTTTTGTAGGCTTTAAATTTATCAAGTATGATACGAAATGTTTTAAGCTGTGATGGTGGTTTCTAAGGCAATGTTGTGGCCTTGAGCGTTTACTAAGTGGTTGGGCGTGAGGAGAGAGATGAAGACGATGATGGTTATGTGGTGGTGGCTGTTAGATTGTGGTGCTATGGTGGCCTGGCGGTGCTTTGCAATACCTCGTTATCATGCGAAGATACGCGACCACCAATATAACCTGCGTAATTATGGTTAACCCAACCCATTCGTGATTATGCAAATAACATGCATAATTATGTAAAGTTAATTACCATTGTGCCACCTCGTTCAATTGAATGCCTATTACGGTTGAGATGCTCGCTTACGCATCACACGTTAAGGTAGTGTATATATATATATATATGTGTATAGTTTGAGATGCCTAAGAGAAGTCCACCCTATTTGAGAAACTTGAGAAGCATTCTAGACAACACATTTCCCTAAGCTTTTTGTAATATATACACATATGTATAGTTTGAAATTGACTATATACATAAATGTATATTTTCAAATCTTGAATTATACACATATGTTTATATTAGGAAAAACTTAGGGAAATGTGTGGTCCGGAACGCTTTTTAAGTTTCTTAATTATCCTAGTGCTTCTCACACGATCCTAACCCTACACACACATGCACACACACACACACACACACACATACACACACACACACACACACATATATATATATATACGTATAATATAGTGGAATGTTTAAATAAGAAAAAAAATTCAGCTAATAAAAATACTTCATTTTATTTCATTTAATTTTTGTATTTAATATTATTGTAAGAATATATTGATAAACTTATAAAAATCTCTGGCTTCCTCTTTAATATATAACTATATTAAATTTTGTAACTTATTTTCAAAATATATATTTTTTTCAATAAAAAAATAATTTAGAGTTAATTACACAGTTGCACCCTATGATTTATAGCTAGTTTCATCTTTGGGTACTAACTTTTTTTAACAGGTTTAGGTTTTATGGTTTCAATTTTGTAACACATTTGGGTACTAATACCAAAATTAGTTAATTTTATCAATATAATGACTAAAATACCCTTCCATTTTTTTTATTTTATCAATGTAACACATTTGGGTACTAACACCTAATTTTATTTAAGTTTAAATCAATTTTACAAAATCTATTTTTTTTATTTTCATCTTTTTATGATATCTCTT
This sequence comes from Helianthus tuberosus, assembly GCA_030545235.1. NCBI lineage: Eukaryota > Viridiplantae > Streptophyta > Magnoliopsida > Asterales > Asteraceae > Helianthus > Helianthus tuberosus. The sequence continues at coordinate 79,816,993 of CM060363.1, forward strand.
AATTAACATTAAATCTATTTTTTTATTTTCATCTTTTTATTAAATTTCTTATTTAACATAAAATCTACTAGTTACATCAATATTTTTTTTGTTCATTTACTAAAATAGGAGTTTTTTAAATTCCAAAATAGTAAAATGTAAATGAACAAAAAAAATACTGATGTAACTAGTAGATTTTATGTTAAATAAGAAATTAATAAAAAGATGAAAATAAAAAATAAATAGATTTTATGTTAATTAAGAGATATAATAAAAAGATGAAAATAAAAAAATAAATAAATTTTGTAAAATTGATTTAAACTTAAATAATATTAGGTCTTAGTACCCAAATGTGTTACATTGATAAAATTAAAAAAATAGAACGGTATTTTAGTCATTATATTGATAAAATTAACTAATTTTGGTGTTAGTATTCAAAGGTGTTACGAAATTGAAAACATAAAACCTAAACATGTTAAAAAAAAGTTAGTCTTCAAAGGTGAAACTAACTATAAACCATAGGGCCCATCTCTGTAATTAACTCGTTAATTTAGAGTGTAGAATAAGTACGAGGTGTGTAAGATAAATTACGAATTATAAGATAAATTAGGAATTGTGTAAGATAAATTTTGATGTTTAGGCAAAAATATTTAGTATGGAGAATGCTAGTACTTATGAATAACTAATTAGTTAAAGATAATAATAAATGAGATGAGATAAAAATCATTTAATGTATTACAATTGTACACTTTGTTCTTATTTTTCTCAATTAATTTTTTTTTCTTAAATGATCCCCCTGTATAATATTTATTATAGGGGAGTTTCATTGGAGAACATTAAAAAAGTGGAAATTTGGAACCATGCATTTGACATGTAAAAAAACAAATTTTAAAATTTTATTTGGGAGCTTATGGTAGAAGTCTTTTTAATAAAAAAAATCAAAATTTGAAAAAAAACATTCTTAGAAAACAATACGAAAGGTTAAATTTTTTTTTTACAACAATATTTTTTTTTATTGGAATAGCTTTTACACCTTTTTATATTTAAAAAAACTCCCGAAATTTTTTTCTTCAAAAAAACAATGTTTAGCATTTAAAATTTAATTTTTCAGATATATTTAACACGTTGAATGCATTGTTACTCGGTTCTTCACATTTTTAGTGTTCTCCGTTAAACCTCACACTATATATATATAGAGAGAGAGAGAGAGTGAGAGAGTGATAAAGGGAGAGAGACAAAAGGGAAGAGAGAGTGATAGTGAGATGATGCTATTGATAGTGGAGTCTTGATGGGTTGTTGGGTTTTCCTAGTGTTTTTTAACAGGTGGAATTACTTGTAAGTTGTAACAGGGATGTAGAGCAATGGATGAGATTCTCCTGCTGTGATGTTTAGCGAAGCAAGAAAAGGCTATATGGCAATTCACGCCCATAGTTTTTAAAGGGTTTATGGGCTTTTTAGTTAAAAATCTTTAATATTAATTATTTGGAAGTTTCAAGGAGGTACCGTAAATATACATACATACATACATAATCATGTTACAAAAATTTGATTTCAAATGTTAATAGTTGTGTTTGGTTTAAAAATTTGATTTCAAATGTTAATAGTTGTGTGTGGTAAACCCAACGGCTTACTACGAAGCCACCAGTAGTAGTTTTAAATTTATATTTATTTATATAACTTTTATGAGTGGTATATTATAAATGAGTTAAATGCCATTTTAGTCAATGTGGTTTGGGTCATTTTGCCAGTTTAGTCCAAAGGTTTCATTTTTAACCTGTGGGTCCAAAAAGGTTTCACAGTTGCCATTTTAGTCCACTTAGTTAACTTCATCCATTTTTTCTGTTAACGAGAAGGCCAATTTGGTCATTTTGTATGTAATTCTGTTAACTAAAAGCGCAATTCAGCCATATAAAATGACCGAATTGGCTTTCTCGTTAACAGAAAAAATGGATGAAGCTAACCCAGTGGACTAAAATGGCAATTGTGAAACCTTTTTGGACCCACAGGTTAAAAATGAAACCTTTGGACTAAACTGGCAAAATGGCCCAAACCACAGGGACTAAAATGGCATTTAACTCATTATAAATTGAGTTAGTTTTGGGGTTGGGTGTCATAGAACTTGGAACTAGAGCTTTTTATATGGATGTAAACTTTGCAGAGGTTTTTGAGCAGAGTAAAAGAGTTTTGAAAAGAAAACCCCCAAAGCGTGAAACATTTTAAGGTTACTCTCTCTATATTTTTAAGCCTCCCGCAACACCTGTGACATAATACTAAGTAAAAAATATAAAATGCATAATTTAAATTCGAAATTTAGAGATGAACCGTATCAAAAGTCACAAATTCGTATTCAAATTTTCAAAGGGTGTGCATATTTGTACACCAACATGTCTATTGGCACACCAAACCCTAGTTGAATCAGGTTTTACCTACGCTGCGCATAGCTCTATACGCAGCGTATAGGGTTGAATCAGGGTTTACCTACGCTGCGTATAGAGCTATACGCAGCGTAGGTAAAACATGGATCTCAGAGCCTGATCAGCAATCATTGCACAGAAAACAAGGGTTTATATACGCTGCGTATAGCTCTATACGCAGCGTATTGAGTTCTGCTACAATATCGACTTCCTCATCTACCAGTGTAACGGTAGTAAGTCAAGCTTACGCCAGAATACATCTACGTCGTCGATTTGTATCTTACGCTCTGCACAGTTAAGTCAATACGGTGTGAGAAACAGCTAAATCGTACTAAATAACAAAAGGTTTGTTGGTTTAATATTTTTTACCTATACGTTTGTAGTTTTCCAGCCTACAAGCACACGGAAACCAACAACTAAGCCACATAGGCCAACCACATGATGTGTTAAGTTTCCGCAACACCTCCAGCTTCCTCGTTAGGTCTCGTTCCAGCAAATCAAGTGCTGTATGGGAAACATTTCACGTAGGTTGTCCAACAGTGGGTGTCTGTGGTGGTTCATCGTTTTTCGATGCTGTCGGGGAAACTTTTTTGTATTTCCCCGTATTGAGTTTCAACTATATCAATGATGCATCTTGCTATTCGCTCCAATGAACTCCCGCACGTAACGTATCTTTTTAAATTTGCGTGCTGGCTCTCAACTCTGTTGGTGGTGCGCTGACCAAAGTTGCGACACTTATTAGTCCACGCACAAACGAACATTTCTTGATAGTCTTTGAGCCAGTTTTCGTAGACATAATTAAAGACCCCTACAAAAATAAAATAATGAAATGTAAAAGCGTGTGTAAAATATAATAGATCGGGTGAGCCATTTGTTGAAGGCACACTTACTTTCCTGGTTGGCAACCACGAGTCGGTTATACAATTTGTCCAAGTTGTACTTGTACATGGGCTCTGAAGCAGATTCGCACACTCTCCGCCAGTACGACAGAAATTTCTCCCAATCTAATTTATTGAACCCTTGCTTACAATGTTTACATATATTTTGTTCGATGTGAAACTGGCATAGAAACCTAGATGCGTTCGGGAATACTTTAGCACACGTGTTAATTAGTGCTATCTCTCTATCCGTGACTATCACACGCGGCATCATACATTCATGCAACATTGACTTGATCCGCTCAAGCACCCACACGAAGTTATCTCTTCGTTCTTTGCAAATAATGGCATGTGCGATACAAAAATACTTGTTGGTCGACGTTAAACCCACAACCTGGACAAATGGCATGTTGTAGATGTTTGTTTTATAGGTCGCGTCGATCAACAACACATGCGGGAATGGACGCCACATAGTGATTGAATGAGGATGAACAAAGAGAAACTCTGTTACGACATCTGTTTTGGGATCCTTTCGGGTGTCGTAAATGAATAGGTTTTCAAGCAGCACGCTTTCCAGTGCCTGCATAGGAGTCTTTCCGTCCACAAGTGTAACACCCCGTGTTTCTGAAGTCAAAGTCAAAGTCAAGATTGAAGTCAAAGGAAGAAAAGATTGCTAATTGCGATCTGTCTCTCCTTGCTCAATTCCTATTTGACTTCTTTGATTTGTAATTAGTCTATTTTACTTATCTCTTTAGTTGTATTATGTGGAGTATCTATTAATAATCGCATGGTAATCGCTATTTATCGCATGTTTAATCGCTTTATCGCTATTGCAATCGCACTCGCAACTCGAATTACGCATTTTGGTTACTGATATACGTGTGTGTGTGCCTTATGTGTTACTTGTGCATGTTTATTTATGTTATGTTGTGGTAATAAATCGAAACGCAAATCGAACTCAATCGCAATCGAATTGCAAACGCTAAACGAATACGAAGTAAGGATGCTTGTAAGTTGATATAGTAGTTGGGATTAAAAGTAATTTGACTAGGAAACTCTATCGCATCGAAACGCTAGCAAACGAAATCGAAACGGTAAAACTCGTCACGCCAAGCACTCGAACCAGGTGCCAGTCGACCAAACTGCCACCGGACCGGGCAGCCACCGGATCGAGGTGCCACTTGACCGGGTTGCCATCCGGGCGAGTTGCCACCCGAGCGACCAACCATTCTTCCCTTTCCATTTTGGGTAACCCTATAGATACCCCTTGTCAGTTTCATTCCTTCCACTTTTGGCAACTGACGTCCGACCAGTGCTCCTACTCACTTTTTCCTTCGATTTCTCGCAATTCCGGTAAGATCTCGTCCTAAATCTTGTACTTCCTTAATCTACACGCACTCCTACACCTTGCTATCTTTTGAATCTTAACTTTTAACCGTGAAATCATCAAGATTCAAGGTGTTCTAGGATGACGTCATCATGTGTACTTGAAGAACTTCTTGTTTTGGCCTCAACCCACCAAGAATAACTTGGATCTAATCGATTTCCACATAAACAAACAAAGATCTTTCATAGATCTAAACATAATCACAATGAAAAGGATTGAAAGATGGTTTTACAACTTTCTTTCAACTCTTTTACACCCAATGCACTCAAACCCAATGGAACCGGGCCTATGCTGATCGTCTACTCATTCTTAGCGTTGTATCAGTGCTAGATCCAAGTTCCATTTGAAAGATTGTGATTTCGGGTTTGGACACGAACAACCGCCTCGAACCGTGCACTGACGGACTAGGGTGATTCCTGTTCGATAGGTTCATGTCGATAACTAACATGCCTCATTTCATTCTGTGTACGTGCTGGTTATGCGTAACGCTTTCGAACTCTATATGCTATTATCAAACTTGTATGCTCACATTTACACTATTTGTATTGACTTTTACTTTAACGTATGTGACAGGTGCTTAGGATGCTTATTTGCTTTCTGTGTTGTGAAATCGAGGCTAGGAAAGACCTAGGTCAACAATAAACAATTGTCTGTAATAAGAATCTGAATTGTCGGAACAGAACAATTTGGCTAGATCTTTCTGTAATAATTGTATTATCATTTATGACATGGTATGGGACGTGTTGCTTTAATTATTTGGTAAATATAGTTGTTCTGGAAACTTCTTGACAATCTGTTTCGCTCAGTGCCATGCCCAGATGTTTCCGCCATCGGTTGGGGTGTGACAAATTGGTATCAGAGCCATAACTATAGGGAATTAGGCAAGACTCGACCTAGTCCGGGTCGATGTCTTAGATACCTAGTCTATAGTTAGGAAACCACAGACCGACTCGTGCATATCCAGTAGGGACTATGTATGAGCTTATTTGCTATTTCTCGCTATTCTCGCCTACGCTACACTATCACTGCACTCGAATTTTCAAATATGAATGAGCGATTAAGTTGAGATTAGGTGTGAAAACCGCATACTCTCAATTAAATTGCTCGTTCAACCCACATTTTTATCTATAAACTCGAGGAATTGCGTTGAAATAGGAGTGAAATCCATACTTTGACGCATAATTCTCTTTTATTTTATCAAAACAGGAACGAAGTTGTTAAGCCAGGGGTGAAACCCTAACCTTGACGACTCGTTCTGACTTTTACTTGGTTTTCCAAAACTCTCACCAAAGTCTCGACGGACTCCAACGACCTGAAGTCACGGTATGACTAACGGGATGCGTGCCAAATGCACAAGAATCGAGGCGAAAGCACAGTCCTGAAAGTCAAAGTGTGTACGACAAGTCCTTGAGAATAGTCGAATCACTTGGGATAGTTAATGTCTAATAGCCGCAGACGATATATTTCTTGATTTTTATGTGTTTCGATTCTGAGCCCGCAACTGCTGACTCTCATGATTCGTCGATTTTATGTGCTTGTATGTGTATTTACCTGCTTACGTGTTTAATTTTGGGGAATTATTCGATTTTTGCTTCCACTTCGATCAACACGCACAACTCGCACTGCACTTCTATCTCAAAATGCTAACAAATCGCTAAATTATGGATGACCTTATGCTATGTTATACGCTTATACTATACTACTCGATATGTTAATCACAATCGCTATTTTCGAACGCTCGCAAACCGTAAATGGTAGGATCCCGTATTCTGAGGCAGTCAGAATGCTCTACATGTCTCTATATGCTCCTATGTGCCTCTGTAATTACATGCGTATGTGCTTCTGTGCTTCTTTGCCCTATGTGCTTATGTGTTTATGTGCTTATGTACCTCTATGTGAATCTGTGATTATGTGCCTATGTGTTTATGTGACACATGTTTCACTGTGTTCCTGAGCTTTAGTAAGTATTAGACGTGTGAGGTGAGATTCGATTATGATGTGTCTGAGACCTATGACGATGTCTGTTGCAGACAATGTCAACTGGACCATCATCTGGACCCCGTCACCCACGACTCTCTCGTCAAGAACAGAGGGACAAACGCCTTGCTGCCATCCTCGCGAAACAAGTGGCCAAGGTTGTGCCTCAGATCGTGAGTGAAATTTACGAGAATGTTAGCAAATTGTCTGAGGAGTCCAGAACCGAAGCTCCTAAAGTTGCTACCAAGACTGCTTTCAGCTTCAAGTAGTTCAAGGCTTGCGGTCCGAAGGAATTCACTGGAGAAGATGGCCCGACGGCCATGTTTCAATGGTTTGATTCCATCGAAGTCACTCTGCGCCAGAGTGGATTTCCGGAAAATCTCCGCACTCTAAACTCTACCGGCGTCTTCCAGTCCCGTGCACTAGACTGGTGGACGGCCGAGAGAAACAAACGCGGAAACGATGCAGCTTACGAGCTGACGTGGGAAGAGTTGAAGGCCATCATGATGGATGAGTTCTGTCCTCCCCATGAACGCCAAAAGCTGGAGGACGAATTCTGGAACATTAAGCAGAAGGAAGGTGAAAAACGTTGCCCTGACTGCTCGCTTTAAGCAGCTCAGCATCATCTGTCCTGATCAAGTGAAGACGTCGGACATGGCGATCAAGAAGTACATTCGAGCTCTACCCGACTGTGTTGCGAATTTTGTGCATGCCGCAAAGACAGCAACGATCAAGGAAACTTACTTGCTTGCCGCCAAAATCAATGAAATGCGGGTAAAAGCTGGTTCTTGGGATAAAGCTTCAAAGAACCTCCATCAAGTCACCGCCGCACCAACTGCCGAAACCGCCGCCGCTCAGTCGTCAAAGTCCTCACGCCGCAAGAAGAAGAAGAACAACAACAGCTCCAGCAACAAGAACTGTGCTGTCACTACCACTGCTGCTCCACTCCAAGCCGGATCGGCCCAGCAGCAGCCCATCACCGATCAGCACAAGTTACTTATGCACCGCCAGCAAAGCGTGCATACACAGGCCCCCACCTGGCTTGCCCAACCTGCTCTTATCATCACCCGGTGGGTCTCGCCTGTCGTTAATGCGCTCACTGCAATATCTACGGCCACTTCACTGCCAACTGCCGTACTGGTCCTCGTCAAGCGCAAGCTCAAGCCACTGCTCATCAAGCTCTGCTCCCAGCCCCGCAAGGCCAACAAGCGGCTCAGGCACCCGCGGTCAACGCCCGAGTCTGCTTCGCATGTGGTGATCCCAACCACTTTGCGAACATGTGCCCGAACAGGGTTGTGAAACAAGAGCCCCAGCAGCAGCAACAGCCTCAGCAGCAACAACAAGCCGCACATGCCAGAACTTTCATCATCAATGTGCGCCAAGCCCAGACTAACAACAATGTGGTCAATGGTACGTTCCTTGTGAATGGTATTTATGCATCGTGATTGTTTGATACTGGAGCCGATAATTTCTTTGTGTCATTTGAATTAGAGAAGTTTCTTAGTCGTAATCGCTCCCATCTCCCCTCGACGTTCGATGTTGAAGTCGCTACCAGAAGAACTGTCGCCGTTAATTCTGTTCTTCGTGATTGTACTCTTGAGCTCAACAATCACATCTTCCCAATCGACTTTATTCCGATACAACTTGGAAGTTTTGATGTCATAGTAGGCATGAACTTGCTTCGCGAAAACCATTCTGTAGTTGTGTGCTTCGATAAGATGATTCGGTTCTCGCTCGCGAATGGTGATTTATTGTGTGTCTATGGCGAAACTGCTTCGAAGGGTCTCAAGCTCATGTCATGTGTCCAAGCTAGCAGGTATCTCCGCAAGGAATACAGAGCTTTCTTGGCTAACATTGTAGTAGCGGAGAAGGAAAAGAAAGGAAATACAAAAGTGAAAGACGTTCCTGTGGTTCGTGAGTTTCCTAACGTTTTTCCTGAGGATCTTCCCGGACTACCGCCAAGTCGTGATATCGACTTTCGTGTCGACCTCATTCCTGGAGCCAACCCTGTTGCCAAAACTCCTTACCGATTCGAACCGTCCGAAATGCGTGAACTCTCGAGTCAGCTTCAGGAATTACTTGAGAAAGGCTTCATTCGCCCGAGCACCTCTCCTTGGGGCGCGCCAGTCCTCTTCGTCAAAAAGAAGGATGGATCGTTTAGGATGTGCATCGACTATCGAGAATTGAATATGTTAACTATCAAGAACCGCTATCCTCTGCCTCGCTTTCAACTACAAGGTGCTACGTGTTTCTCGAAGATCGATCTACGCTCAGGCTATCACCAACTACGCATTCAGGAGGAGGATATACCCAAAACCACTTTTCGCACCCGTTATGGCCATTATGAATTCGTTGTTATGCCTTTCGGTTTAACCAACGCACCCGCAGTTTTCATGGATCTGATGAATCGCGTGTGTAAACCATATCTCGACCGTTTCATCATCGTGTTCATCGACGATGTCTTGATCTATTCCAAGTCGAAAACCGAACACGCGCAGCATCTACGTTTGGTTCTCGAGCTACTCCAGGGGAATCGACTCTATGCCAAGTTCTCCAAGTGTGAATTTTGGATGGAGGAGGTTCAGTTTCTGGGTCACATTGTCAATAGTCAAGGTATTCACGTCGATCCCGCGAAAATTGAAGCAGTCAAGAGTTGGATTACACCAAAAAACCCTCAAAGATCGCTGTGCCGCTTACCGCTCTCACGTATAAAGACAAGTCTTTTGTTTGGGGAACTGAACAAGAGTCTGCCTTCCAAACCCTCAAGCACATGCTTTGCAATGCTCCTGTCCTCACTCTACCCGACGGAAACGACAATTTCATTGTCTATTGTGATGCTTCCAACCATGGTCTTGGTTGTGTTCTGATGCAGCGGGACAAGGTTATAGCTTACGCATCTCGACAGCTCAAAATCCATGAGAAGAACTATACAACCCATGATCTCGAACTAGGCGCGGTTGTTTTTGCGTTAAAGATTTGGCGACACTACCTGTATGGTACAAAGTGTACGATCTTCACCGATCATAGGAGCCTACAACATATCTTTGATCAGAAAGAACTTAATATGCGTCGACGCCGATGGGTAGAACTTCTTAACGATTACGACTGTGAGATTCGTTATCACCCAGGCAAAGCAAATGTTGTTGCCGACGCACTCAGCAGGCACAGCTATCTGCTCAGCATCCGTAATGTCCAAGCCCAATACGACCTCGAAACCCTCATCCACGAAGCCCAGCATGCCTGTTTTAATGAACGTACCTTGAAGAAGGAACGAATCTATCACGATGGAGCCCAGCTTGTGAGTAAGCCGCATGGGATATTCCATTATCTGGATCGAATTTGGATCCCTAAATGAACCGATTTGCGAAAGATATTGATGGACGAAGCCCATAAATCCCGGTATTCTATTCATCCCGGTGCCGACAAAATGTACCAGGATCTTCGCTACAAGTACTGGTGGCCGGGCATGAAAAGGGATATTGCTCTCTACGTTGGAAAGTGCCTGACTTGTGCAAGGGTCAAGGCTGAACACCAAAGACCCTCTGGCTTACTCGAACAACCGCCAATCCCTATGTGGAAGTGGGAGAGTATAGCTATGGACTTCATAACAAAGCTTCCGCACACGTCATCAGGTCACGACAGCATCTGGGTTGTCGTTGACCGTTTGACCAAATCAGCTCACTTTTTACCAATACGGGAAGACTACAAGGTAGAACGATTAGCCCGAATCTACAACAATGAGATCATTTGTAATCATGGGACGCCTCGCGACATCATCTCTGACCATGATGCTCGGTTTACCTCGCGACTGTGGGAAACGTTTCAAGCGGCTCTCGGTACTACGCTTAACCTAAGTATCGCATTAAACCCTCAAACCGACGGTCAGACTAGAAGAACAATCTGTACTCTTGAATACATGCTCCATTCGTGTGTCATAGATTTCGGTGGTAATTGGGATGCTTACCTGCCGTTAGTCGAATTCTCGTATAACAACAGTTATCATTCCAGCATTCAAATGGCACCATTCGAGGCTTTATACGGAAGAAAATGTTGATCGCCAATTGTGTGGCACGAGATCGGTCACTCGCAATTAACCGGTCCTGAGCTATTGCAAGAAAAGACTGAAAAAGTCCTCCAAATTCGAGGCAATTTGTTGAAAGCTCAAAGCCGACAAAAAAGTTACGCCGATAGACGACGCAAGCCCCTTGAATTTGACGTTGGCGACTACGTACTCCTAAAGGTATCACCTTGGAAGGGTGTGGTCAGATTCGACAAGAAAGGGAAACTAGCGCCTCGATATGTTGGACCTTTTAAGATTCTGGAAAGGATCGGAAAAGTTGCCTACAGACTCAAACTACCAGAGGAACTTAGTAATGTCCACCCGACTTTCCATGTGTCAAACCTCCGAAAGTGCCTGGCTGAGCATGATTTAATTGTAGCTCTCGATGACCTCCAAGTAAACGAAACACTACACTTCGTGGAGAAGCCTGTCGAAATCACGGATCGCCAAACCAAGCAGCTCAGACGCTCGCGCATTCCTATTGTGAAGGTCCGATGGGAAGGCAAGCGAGGCGCAGAGTTCACTTGGGAACTCGAAAGCGACATGAAGGCGAAGTACCCGCAGTTGTTTGTTACGGCTTCGGCCTAATTTTGGGACGAAATTCCCTCAACTAGGGGAGGCTGTAACACCCCGTGTTTCTGAAGTCAAAGTCAAAGTCAAGATTGAAGTCAAAGGAAGAAAAGATTGCTAATTGCGATCTGTCCCTCCTTGCTCAATTCCTGTTTTGACTTCTTTGACTTGTAATTAGTCTATTTTACTTATCGCTTTTGTTGTATTTTGTGGAGTATCTATTAATAATTGCATGGTAATCGCTATTTATCGCATGGTAATCGCTCTTTATCGCATGTCTAATCGCTTTATTGCTATCGCAATCGCACTCGTAACTCGAATTACGCAATTTGGTTACTGATATACGTGTGTGTGTGCCTTATGTGTTACTTGTGCATGTTTATTTATGTTATGTTGTGGTAATCAATCGAAATGCAAATCGAACTCAATCGCAATCGAATTGCAAACGCTAAACGAATACGAAGTAAGGATGCTTGTATGTTGATATAGCAGTTGGGATTAAAAGTAATTTGACTAGGAAACTCTATCGCATCGAAACGCTCGCAAACGAAATCGAAACGGCAAAACTCGTCACGACTCGAACCAGGTGCCAGCCCACCGAACTGCCACCCGACCGGGCAGCCACCCGATCGAGGTGCCACTCGACCGGGCTGCCATCCGGGCGAGTTACCACCCGAGCGACCAACCATTCTTCCCTTTCCATTTTGGGTAACCCTATAAATACCCCTTGTCACTTTCATTCCTTCCACTTTTGGCAACTGACGTCCGACCAGTGCTCCTACTCGCTTTTTCCTTTGATTTCTCGCAATTCCGGTAAGATCTCTTCCTAAATCTTGTACTTCCTTAATCTACACGCACTCCTATACCTTGCTATCTTTTGAATCTTAACTTTTAACCGTGAAATCATCAAGATTCAAGGTGTTCTAGGATGACATCATGTGTTCTTGAAGAACTTCATGTTTTGGCCTCAACCCACCAAGAATAACATGGATCTAATCAATTTCCACATAAACAAACAAAGATCTTTCAAAGATCTAAACATAATCACAATGAAAAGGATTGAAAGATGGTTTTCCAACTTTCTTTCAACTCTTTTACACTCAATGCACTCAAACCCAATGGAACCGGGCCTAATGCTGATCGTCTACTCATTCTTAGCGATGTATCAGTGCTAGATCCAAGTTCCATTTGAAAGATAGTGATTTCGGGTTTGGACACGAACAACCGCCTCGAACCGTGCACTGACGGACTAGGCTGATTCCTGTTCGGTTAGGTCATTGGGGACGAAGATGGGGTTCCCATTGTTTAAACCAGTCACCACAACGTCTCGCTCAAGTTACAACACTTCAAGCAAGATTAAGTAACCGCACGATCAAGTCATTGGGACGAGTTGTCAGCCGACCGGACTACTGTTCGACCGGGTTGCCATCCGTTCGACCCACCGTCCGATCGGGTTGCATCTTGATTCATTTTAAAACTTAAACAATTTTCAACATGTTCAGTAACAAGGTTGCCACCCGGTCGGATGGACATCCGACCGAGTGACCGCCCTACTATGGATTTGTTCTCACTGAGAAACCTCGCCATTCGAGTCGTCGTCCGATCGAACGACCGTTCGAACGATCGACCTGAAGGGTAGAGATGCCTCTCTGTTTTCAAAATGCTACAACGAAAACTTCAAAAGCCAAGCCATCATACACAAACACATCCTTCTCAAAGGAAGAAACAATCCACTCGAACAGTCATCCGACCGGACGACCGTCCGAACGGACTACCACTCGCACGACTGGCCGTCCGATCGGATTACCATCCGATCGAACTGCTGTCCAACTCACTTGTACCCTGCATCGTTTTACGCGTCGCTTATCATATGCTATCTATCTGTTCAGGCTAACCCTACTCTCTAGCGCTTCCTTCAATCCATCAATCGCTGTGAGTATACTCGATCCCTTTTTGCTTTACGCACTTTTGGGTGTTACATACGTTACTTATACAAAATCACATCGAACACACTACGCAATACTTTTAATGCTAACCGATATCGCATGTATACGTCACTTAATGAATGCTTGTTTGTTATGTTTACACATGGAATGCTGTCTACCTGCCTTAGCAACGGTAGTACTATTAGTTTGGACTCAGCACCCGTTCACTCGGGGGTTGTTAAGGACAATTACCTACATGGCTCACAGTGGTGAGTATGTATCGCGAACTGCCTTAGGCAGTCAACCCGCAGTCATTGGTATCGATAGGTTCATGTCGATAACTAACATGCCTCATTTCATTCTGTGTACGTGCTGGTTATGCGTAACGCTTTCGAACTCTATATGCTATTATCAAACTTGTATGCTCACCTTTACACTATGTGTATTGACTTTTACTTTAATGTATGTGACAGGTGCTTAGGAACCTTATTTGCTTTCTGTGCTGTGAAATCGAGGCTAGGAAAGACCTAGGTCAACAATAAACAATTGTCTGTAATAAGAATCTGAGTTGTCGGAACAGAACAATTTGGCTAGATCTTTCTGTAATAATTGTATTATCATTTATGACATGGTATGGGACGTGTTGCTTTAATTATTTGGTAAATATAGTTGTTATGGAAACTTCTGGACAATCTGTTTCGCTCAGTGCCATGCCTCGATGCTTCCGCCATGGTGTGACAATAAGTGACGCTCTAATTTTTTGTACCGCATTTTGCACATCCTTCTGAACATGCAGGCTGTCGGGAAACTGCTTTCTTAGGGTTTGAAATATGTTACGTGTGACAATCGGTGATTTACGGCCTCTAATTACGTGATTAACAGGTGATTAACGCGATAATAAATAGTGTTTATGATGCTAATTAACTGAACCAGGCCCTTGGAGTGCCAGGAACGTTTATTCGGCTATACAGTGCGCGTGTGGTGATTTACGGGAAATCTGCTGAATATTACGCGACAACGAACTGATACCGTACAAAATATTGACAACGCCACTATTATACGCCTTTTAATTTCAAAAATTTTATGCTTTCGACACTTATGGAGTTTGGGTTTCGAAATCGGGTCTCGTAGAAATTACGGGCCACTTACACATGAGATGGGCTTGTGGGCTCTGGGCCCAAGCCCAAAACCCACAAGCCTAAACCTGCACCTAATATATTAGATCTTATAAGATCTCTAAAGATCTCTAAAAATCTATACAAAATCTTTACAAATCTTCACAAGATTTACAAAATCTCTATAAGATTTACACAAGATTTCATCAACATCTATAAAAGGGGTCTACCCCTTGATTTTTTTTAGCAGACAAAACAATCACACACAAACATATGGAGACCATCTTCTCCAAACCAAGTCCCACAACAACCCTGCTCTCACCCCCGATTCCGGTGACCAGCTGCCCCCTCTCACCTCAGCCGACACCTACCTCACCTGTAACCCCACCCCCTTCCATCGATCTGTTTAAATCGGCTGACCACCACCACCGTCACGGTGGTGGTGCGATGACAAAATGAAGAGAAAGAGAGAGAGAGAGAGGACGACAGAGAAGAGATGAAGCAGTGGAACACGAGAGAGGAGTCGGAGAAGAGCAACAATGACGGAGCCGGTCAGTGACGCGGCGAAGCCGGAGTCGGAAAACGGAAGCAGCACCGTCTATGGCGGCGGTAGTGCTATGGTTCGACAAAAGTTTTCGGGTAAGACCTGGTTTCACTACTTCTCCTTTTATTTTCTTCTAGATCCAAGATGTTCTCCGTCAAATAGTGACGTTTCAGGGGGGTTACGGTGGTGGTTGACGGCGGCATAAGGCCATCGGAGTAATGGCAGCGGCGGCGATAAGGGTGGTGGTCCGAGGTACTTCAGTTGGTTCGGGTCACAGCCGTGGTTCGGGTCTTTCGGGAGGTCTCGGGTTAGATTATGCTCTGTTCAGAGTTTGGTTTTGGGTCAAACCGGGATGACTCGGTCAACACCCAGTCAACACAGGTCAATAGCGACTTAACCGAGTCAACTCAGTCAACTCAGACCCGGTAAAGTTTTAACGACGCGAAACTTAGTTAGTTTGATACAAATTTTAGATTTTATATAGTTAAACGCGAAACCGAGCTCGACCGATACCATAGTGTTTATTTACGGTTTATTATGTCGAAAATTTATTATATATTATATTGATTGGGTTGATTGAGTTATTATTGAGTTTAACAAAATACGACAACTTATATTGTCGGGTTATTCCAAAAACATTGGAAACTCTGCCCGTTTTTTCGAGAAAATCCGTAAAAACGAAGCGCGTTTTATTATAAAACAAACTATCGGATCCAAATAAACTTTTATAAAAACAAATACAAGTACGTTACTACTTTCGACGACACTTTACAACTTGCGAAGGCGATGATTCGGAAATTATTTACAACATCAAATAAAGTTACTTTAAAGTTCGAAATTCGACAAATCTTTTATAAAAACAATAAACTTATTTATATGGTTTCAAACGAGGATAATACGACTTCTTTTGTAAAAATAAATATAGCTTATGTATTTATTTCAAATACCAAACAACACAAATTCGTTTTATAAACGAATATAGTTTATACATATGTTTCTAATATCAAGCAACAAGATTTCGTTTTATAAAATAAATATAGTTTTATATATTTATTTCAAATGTCGAACAACACGAATTCGTTTTTATAAAAATAAATATAGTTTGTATATTTTTTTCAAGTATCGAACAATACGAATTCTTTTATTAAAATAAATATAGTTTTATATTTATTTCAAACATCAAGCGACTCGTGTTCGTTTATAAAAATAAATATAGCTATATATTTATTTTAAACATCAAATAACTCGATGATTCTTCCGTAGAAGTGAAGATAACTTTTTATATTTATTTTAGACGCCTAATCGGCATATACCTATATTTTGTTAAGTTATCATACAAGGCGCGATACACAATACGAGTTGTTATGGTTTGTTTTCATATATATGTTATTTATATATCGATGTACGACATCTCAAGACGACTAACGCGCTTTTATCAATATATTTATATATTTGAAATTTCTCGAAAACTAAGTCTTTCAAGGACTTATTAATTGTTACCGACATTAAACGAAACGTAACCAGTATAACTTCTTCGCCTCTTTCAAGTTAACTACTTACCGTCGAATCGTTCGGTTATCGATACGGTAGAGCTCGGTGACACATAGGTTAGTTACCGCGTTTATTTAGAAACTTATAAGATATTCCGTGTTAGGAATATTGTAGAATGCACGCTAGCGAGTCTCGTCTTGGAAACGACATCACGAAGTCGTAATTAGCTAGCTTTGCACAAGGCAATCCAGGTGAGTTCATAACCCCACCTTTTTACGGTTTTACATTTTTATAAATGTTTTCGGGGTGGAAAGACATGCACGTTTTGCAGAAAACACACAAAATTTTCGATGAACAAAGACTGCATATTTTAGACAAAGCACGTTTTGCAAGAACATACAAAGTTTTTTAACCAACGAAAACTAATATTTCTAAATCATGTTACGAATGGATTTCGAGGAACTCAAATGGTTTACGAATGGATCATACTAAATATACCGGTTTTTACAAAACAAATGCGTATTATCGAAATGAGAATGATTTTCATGACTAGGGATGGGATTGTCTAGTTATAATTTTGGGACTGGGTTGGTCTGCGTTTGGGGAATGGGACACCAAGTGAGTTCATGTCCCCCTTTTCTTTAAATTGTTTTGTTTATTTACTTCGGGGGTGAAATACATGTTACAAAAGGATTACATACAAATACAATTGGTATGGTTAGACTAGGAAAGAACCATAGATCATGTGAATGGGTAGGCGGATACTTGGGACCATTAATCCTCGTATAAGGACCGAGGGGCATGAGTGATAGATCTATTTGGGTGTAGCGAGCCCATACCCATGAGGACCAGGGTGGCCCATAGGGTGACTATGTCTTCCAGCCAGAAGCCCGGTGCAACTTTACTTGGTTTGAGTCTTCCTACACCGTCACACATATCAGTGACCTTGCAAACCATTGGTGATCTTTTCCTTGTTTGCTTTCATACCGAGATTTACATACATACATACTTACACTGATTACAAAGGTTTTATACAAATTCAAGGCATAGGATTATGCGGGCTTGGAGTCAAAGTCAGTGTGGGCATTGACGGTTATACAAACTTTACAAATACAAGAGTTTACAAATACATGGTTCTACGAACATAATGCGTTACAAATACAAAGTTTCCATATAACTTGACAAGAAAATGATTTTTAAATTCGTTTTCTCAATAATATTTCACAAACCGGTTATTCAAAAGATTTATTCAAATCTTTTACAAACAAACTATGAACTCGCTCAACTTTATGTTGACTCTTTCGCATGTTTCTTTCTCAGGTTACTTTTCAGAAACTATGGCACGGTTGGAATAGGAGAACCATGTGGAGTCGAGTACTTAGTGGCGTTCAATTTCTAGAAGTCTTAGCTTATTTTGCTTCCGCTGTGCAATGAAGATACCAGTCCAGTCACTCCAGCTCTGATAATTTTCGGGGTGCGACAGATTGGTATCAGAGCTATAGGTTACAGCGAATTAGGTTTCTGTTGAGATACCTAGGCTCTAACCTCACTTTCCTCTGGGAACTTAGACTATTATTACTTTGAATACGTACAGAACACCTAGTACTTGAATATGGTCTCCAACCGTTGCCGAAAAACAAACAGTCAAAATTTTGTTTTCAAACATACGCTAAAGTGGTGTTTTACACACGGTGCACGACACAAATGCATACAATAAACAAAACTTGGAGAGAGTTAGAAAACATGCATTTAGGACCTTTGGATAACTTATGTTGAAGTTCATTAAAGGTCATCACATAGGAACCGCGAATATTAACTCGGGCACACGCTATTATCCATATTGTCTATGATATTTTAACTTCCCGAGCAGGCAGCCTACGCATAACGAAACACTAGTGTACAAGAATACATGGAACTCAGATTTTACGTCAACGGATGTCGGAGTACATCACGTTCTACGCGGAACGAAACGCTAGTGCACAGGTATATGTGAAACTTAAGCTATACATCAACGGAGGTTGAAGTACGACACATACGACTATCGAGGCGAGGCCTTTGAAAAGAAACGATGGCGCAATTCAACGACGATGCTAGATTCCTGTCAGCAGGAGAACTAACGATCAGGAAACTACAACTTGTCACGCGATCCTGCAACGACACGAGTCATGCTAAGGAGAAGACGAACGTCTCCGCATTCCCCCTACCTAATTAACGACGAATACGCTATGTTCGACATTCCATGGTAATGTCAACTAACAACCGGTCACCACATGAAACCCCAGGTAAAGTCTTTAAATTTCTTTTATAGAAATTCCGACTTTTGCATCTAATGAGTAGATTTTCACATCTCTACTCCTCTTAATGGTCATTGTATCACGATCATTTATTTCATTATAGCGAACACTCATTGCTTCATTTCTTGAAAATCTATGTGTTACGCATGCATCGTTTGTTAAGCATGTGGTTTCGTTTCGAATAAGCGTTTTATCAAAGTTCAAGTATTGTTTCGCTAAACCTAATTATTGATTTGTGATTCGAATGACTCGCATTATTGTAATTGTTGGCTCCTTGTTATCAAGTCAACACAATTACTTGAAATTTCTTTTCTTTTCAAGTTACATACATGGTTTTTCGTTGTGACCATGCCGAAAGTTTTCTTGTCGATACGTGTATTTATTGTCGGATTGCGTCGAAACCAAGTTCGTTTGTTTGAACTTGTTCATTATACATATTCGATTCAAAGCATCATATGATGTATTGGGAGCATCATATTCAAAATTCGTTTTAACAAGTGTTTCATTTGTTCCGAGTCGAAGTAAACTTGTTTGGCATTCGACTCCATTAAATTGTTTGTTGATTTCGACACCTTGTGGTGGTATTTTCACTTATTTGAAGCTTGCGCTAAAACTCATTTACATATCTCATGCACGGATTTAATTATTATTTATTGATTTAGATGAAATCCGCTTTGATTTATCACATTACAACAGTCTTAACACAATCGTGTGATAAGACAAGGGTACACAAAATTCATTTCATATTCCGGTGTACCTCCTAATGGTTTTTTCATTATCGATCGAATATTTTACGATATTCATTGCTTTCCCATCTTCAATCGAAACATTTATTTCTTCGATGTTCCATTTTCAATTGAAAATTCTAAGATGTCATCTGAAAGAAACTTTCAGATTCACTTTATTACGCTTTCATTTGATTTCAAACACGGTGAATTTGTTTGATCATCGCTATTATTGAATTGTTTAAATCACTACGACACCTTGTGGTGTCAGTACAAACTTGTAGCTTGGGCTAATCATAATCGAGCGTTTGATGCAAAACACATGTGATACTTGTTCGATCACCCCTATTATTGAATTGTTTCATTCATTACGACACCTTGTGGCGTCGGTATAACTTGCAGCTTGTGCTGATCACGATCAAGCGTTTCATGTAAACTATTACTTTTGAGCTTGTTGATTCTAAGTTTCGTTTAGTGGATATTATTGCTTCTAGAATTCAATTGCATATTATGAACGTTCATTTGGAATTCGGTTGGTTGAAGTTCCTGTTATTTGTTGGACCCCTGTTAACTTAGTCACACTAGTGACTGTATCTATATGTCTTGTTTCCCTTGA
This sequence comes from Helianthus tuberosus, assembly GCA_030545235.1. Lineage (NCBI taxonomy): Eukaryota > Viridiplantae > Streptophyta > Magnoliopsida > Asterales > Asteraceae > Helianthus > Helianthus tuberosus. The sequence continues at coordinate 79,836,968 of CM060363.1, forward strand.
CATCAATTTCTGAAACACATTTCTTTTAAACCGTTGAGTTCTTATTGATAAGGAATGCCCTTGGATTCACATGATGCGAGTAAGTCTTGATTCGATTTCGTGGTCATCCACTTTGATATAATTTGTATTTACCTACACATAACGTAACTCTAAAGAGTTAACGTAGTCTAAATTTGGAGGATGAAATTTCATTAACTGGGGGAGAATGTGACAACAGGTGATTTACGGCCTCTAATTACATGATTAACAGATGATTAACGCGATAATAAATAGTGTTTACGACGCTAATCAACTTAACCAGGCCCTTGGAGTGCCAGGAACGTTTATTCGGCTATACAGTGCGCGTGTGGTGATTTACGGGAAATCTGCTGAATATTACGCGACAACGAACTGATATCGTACAAAATACTGACAACACCACTATTATACGCCTTTTAATTTCAAAAATTTTATGCTTTCGACACTTATGGAGTTTGGGTTGCGATATCGGGTCTCGTAGAAATTACGGGCCACTTACACATGAAATGGGCTTGAGGGCCCTGGGCCCAAGCCCAAAACCCACAAGCCTAAACCTGCACCTAATACATTAGATCTTATAAGATCTCTAAAGATCTCTAAAAATATCTACAAAATCTATGCAAAATCTTTACAAATCTCCACAAGATTTACAAAATCTCTATAAGATTTACACAAGATTTCATCAACATCTATAAAAGGGGTCTACCCCTTGATTTTTTTTAGCAGACACAACAATCACACACAAACATATGGAGACCATCTTCTCCAAACCAAGTCCCACAACAACCCTGCTCTCACCCCCGATTCCGGCGACCAGCTGCCCCTTCTCACCTCAGCCGACACCTACCTCACTTGTAACCCCACCCCCTTCCATCGATCTGTTTAAATCGGCCGACCACCACCACCGTCACGGTGGTGGTGCGATGACAAAATGAAGAGAGAGAGAGAGAGAGGACGACAGAGAAGAGATGAAGCAGTGGAACAAGAGAGAGGAGTCGGAGAAGAGCAACAATGACGGAGCCGGTCAGTAACGCGGCGAAGCCGGCGTCGGAAAACTGAAGCAGCACCGTCTACGGCGGCGGTAGTGCTATGGTTCGACAAAAGTTTTCGGGTAAGACCTGGTTTCACTACTTCTCCTTTTATTTTTTTCTAGATCCGAGATGTTCTCCATCAAATGGTGATGTTTCAGGGAGGGTTACGGTGGTGGTTGATGGCGGCATAAGGCCACCGGAGTAATGGCAGCGGCAGCGACAAGGGTGGTGGTCTGAGGTACTTCAGTTGGTTCGGGTCACAGCCGCGGTTCGGATCTTTCGGGAGGTCTCGGGTTAGATTATGCTCTGTTCAGAGTTTGGTTTCGGGTCAAACCGGGATGACTCGGTCAACACCCAGTCAACTCAGGTCAATAGCGACTCAACCGAGTCAACTAATTCAACTGATGGTCAACTCAGACCCGGTAAAGTTTTAACGACGCGAAACTTAGTTAGTTTGATAAAAATTTTAGATTTTATATAGTTAAACGCGAAACCGAGCTCGACCGATACCTTAGTGTTTATTTACGGTTTATTATGTCGAAAATTTATTATATATTATATTGATTGGGTTGATTGAGTTATTATTGAGTTTAACAAAATACAACAACTTATATTGTCGGGTTATTCAAAAAACAGAGGAAACCCTGCCCGTTTTTTTTTCGAGAAAATCCGTAAAAACGAAGCGCGTTTTATTATAAAACAAACTATCGGATCCAAATAAACTTTTATAAAAACAAATACAAGTACGTTACTACTTTTGACGACACTTTACAACTTGCGAAGGCGATGATTCGGAAATTATTTACAACATCAAATAAAGTTACTTTAAAGTTCGAAATTCGACAAATCTTTTATAAAAACAATAAACTTATTTATATGGTTTCAAACGCCGATAATACGACTTCTTTTGTAAAAATAAATATAGCTTATGTATTTATTTCAAATACCAAACAACACAAATTCGTTTTATAAACGAATATAGTTTATACATATGTTTCCAATATCAAGCAACAAGATTTCGTTTTATAAAATAAATATAGTTTTATATATTTATTTCAAATGTCGAACAACACAACACGAATTCATTTTTATAAAAATAAATATAGTTTGTATATTTGTTTCAAGTATCGAACAATTCGAATTCTTTTATTAAAATAAATATAGTTTTATATTTATTTCAAACATCAAGCGACTCGTGTTCGTTTATAAAAATAAATATAGCTATATATTTATTTTAAACATCAAATAACTCGATGATTCTTCCGTAGAAGTGAAGATAACTTTTTATATTTAATTTAGACACCTAATCGGCATATACCTATATTTTGTAAAGTTATCATACAAGGCGCGATACACAATACGAGTTGTTATGGTTTGTTTTCATATAAATATTATTTATATATCGATGTACGACATCTCAAGACGACTAACGCGCTTTTATCAATATATTTATATATTTGAAATTTCTCGAAAACTAAGTCTTTCAAGGACTTATTAATTGTTACCGACATTAAACGAAACTTAACCAGTATAACTTCTTCGCCTCTTTCAAGTTAACTACTTACCGTCGAATCGTTCGGTTATCGATACGGTAGAGCTCGGTGACACGTAGTTTAGTTACCGCGTTTATTTAGAAACTTATAAGATATTCCGTGTTAGGAATATTGTAGAATGCACGCTAGCGAGTCTCGTCTTGGAAACGACATCACGAAGTCGTAATTAGCTAGCTTTGCACAAGGCAATCCAGGTGAGTTCATAACCCCACCTTTTTACGGTTTTACATTTTTATAAATGTTTTCGGGGTGAAAAGACATGCACGTTTTGCAGAAAACACACAAAGTTTTCGATGAACAAAGACTGCATATTTTAGACAAAGCACGTTTTGCAAGAACATACAAAGTTTTTGAACCAACGAAAACTCATATTTCTAAATCATGTTACGAAGGGATTTCGAGGAACTCAAATGGTTTACGAATGGATCATACTAAATATACCGGTTTTTACAAAACAAATGCGTATTATCGAAATGAGAATGATTTTCATGACTAGGGATGGGATCGTCTAGTTATAATTTTGGGACTGGGTTGGTCTACGTTTGGGGAACGGGACACCCAGTGAGTTCATGTCCCCTTTTTTTTAAATTGTTTTGTTTATTTACTTCGGGGGTGAAATACATGTTACAAAAGGATTACATACAAATACAATTGGTATGGTTAGCATAGGAAAGAACCTTTGATCATGTGAATGGGTAGGCGGATACTTGGGACCTTTAATCCTCGTATAAGTACCGAGGGGCATGAGTGATAGATCTATTTGGGTGTAGCGAGCCCACACCCATGAGGACCAGGGTGGCCCATTGGGTGACCATGTCTTCCAGCCGGAAGCCTAGTGCAACTTTGCTAGGTTTGAGTCTTCCTACACCGTCACACATATCAGTGGCCTTGCAAACCATTGGTGATCTTTTCCTTGTTTGCTTTCATACCGGGATTTACATACATACATACTTACACTGATTACAAAGGTTTTATACAAATTCAAGGCATAGGATTATGCGGGCTTGGAGTCAAAGTCAGGGTGGGCATTGACGGTTATACAAACTTTACAAATACAAGAGTTTACAAATACATGGTTCTATGAACATAATGCGTTACAAATACAAAGTTTCCATATAACTTGACAAGAAAATGATTTTTAAATTCGTTTTCTCAATAATATTTCACAAACCGGTTATTCAAAAAATTTATTCAAATCTTTTACAAACAAACTATGAACTCGCTCAACTTTATGTTGACTCTTTCGCATGTTTCCTTCTCAGGTTACTTTTCAGAAACTATGGCACGGTTGGAATAGGAGAACCATGTGGAGTCGAGTACTTAGTGGCGTTCAATTTCTAGAAGTCTTAGCTTATTTTGCTTCCGTTGTGCAATGAAGATACCAGTCCAGTCACGATAGCTCTGATAATTTTCGGGGTGTGACATTACGTGGCTCCATGTTTTGAGCAGTTAGCTGCTCCACTAGCTTGTATTCGACTTCAGTAAATCTTCGCACAAAAGCGTGGCTCAAAAGACTCGTCATAGGTTCTTGGTTATGGTTCGCGTTGTCCACTTTTAACTCCCACGTGTCATTCGTTACGTCCCGGATAACGAGTAATGAAAATGGGCAACCAATTTTTTTGCTACCAGCTTTCCTAACTGTTGCTTTACTACCAATTTTTTTGTAATGAAAATAACAATAACAACAACAACAACAACAGCAGCAGCAGCAGCAGCAACAAGAACAACAAGAACAACAACAACAACAACAACAACAACAACAGTAATAATTATTATTATAATATTGGCAATAGTTATATAATTTTAACAATAATAATAATTATAATAATTTTAACAATAATAATAATAATAATGTTGACAATAGTTATATAATTTTAACAATAATAATAATTATAATAATTTTAACAACAATAATAATTATTAAAATATTAAGAATTATAACAAAAATACGAATATTAACAATAAGAATAACAATATAATTTTAACAATAATATTAATAATAACAATAACAATAACAATAATAATTATTATAAGAATAATACAAATATTAATGTGATACCTCCTGTATTTGAAACGGATTGGCCGGGGTAGATGGTTCATGATCATCATACAGTGGTGTGTTACGAGGCTCATAATCGTATTCACCGTATCTACCGTATCCACCTTCACCCCGTATCCGTAATACGGATACGATTGCTGTGTCGGGTAATATGGTTCATCAACAGGTGCATTCTCAGCACCGTATCCAATTTGTTGCACGTACGGAGATTCATACCCGTATCCGTAATCCAGATACACTTGATGCGCTGGGTAATTTGGTTCATCAATAGGTGGAGTCGGAGTCTCGTTCATGTCTGGCAACTGTGTTTTTTGATCAACAGGGATGCCAGACACACCCTCCTCCTCCTCATTAGCATCATTTACTTCCCATGCGTCGTTAGAATAGCGATTACAGAAATAATTCTCGTCCCAAAATGATGACATTTTAACAATATTGTGTTTGATACAGAGGAAATGAATGTATACAGAACACGTAAATTGAAAGGATGTCTAAATACAAAACAAGTGAATTCGTAGGCAGAAGTGAACAATTGAAGAAGTGTAATTCGTGGGCAGAGATGCATGTCTAAATACACTTTTGAATTCACAATGATAGGCCTCGTATAGCTCTATACTCTGCGTATAGCTTTATTCACGTTCCTAGACAACATCGTATCAGTGTCAAATCTGTCTGACATACACTTCGTATAGGTCTATACGCTGCGTTTCACTTTATGTACATACGTTGCGTATAGACCTATGCGCAGCGTATGTCAGACCGATTTGACATGGTACTAGATTTGACTGTCTGGTCGTGTACCTACCCCTTACCTACGCTCCGTATAGACCTATACGCTGCGTAGAAGGGTAACCCTATACGTTGCGTATAGGTCTATACACAGCGTAGGTAAACCCTAAGTGTGTAGATAGCCAACCAAGGTGTGCAGATAGTTTGACCCTTTTCAAAAACGAAATTCGAACCTGAAACTCAAGTTGATTCGATTCGATTCAAATTTCAAGTTTTTAGAGTCCTGCTTAAAGACACCTCTATCTCAAGTTAACAAACAATAAGAAATATAAAAAAACTTTGTAGTCAAATTAAGATTATATTTACTTGAGTTAGCTAATCAACTCAGTTTTCTTTGTCTCGACCTGGAATCCTATCTTCACACGTGATGAGTTAAGTTACCACTTGCCATCAAAAGTATAATATGTATGAAGCCATGAAGGTGCATCCATGTCAGCTTTTGTCTTGGTTTCACTTTTTAGAATCTTCTTGGAAAGATGGATAGACGCCTCATTTGATTGCTTTTCAACTTCATAATTTACCCAATGCGAAGATTATAAAACTCTATAGGATATTTTATGTCCGTTGAGGCCAAGGGTGTTTGACTCATGTTCATGTGTAGACACATCTAAACTACACAACCTGCAACTTTTCTAGCAATTTACAACAATGATGGTGTTATCCATGACCCATTTCAACACATCTATCCTTCTTGTTTTGATTCCTGTTGTGGCTTCATTCTCCTTCAATCTGACAAATATCGGTCCACATAATCAAAATCGTGAAATAGTTACAGAAGGTGACGCAGCTTACATCTCCGATGGTGGAATCCAAGTGACCCCTGATGAAAGTGGTACCAACCAGAATCAGGCCGGACGAGCGACATTTATCAGACCATTTCATCTTTGGGACAACCGGTCCGGTGAGCTAGCTAGCTTCAGTACCAATTTTACATTTGTGATTGATGCAGAAGGGCGTACAAGGTACAGCGATGGACTCACATTCTTTCTTGCTCAGAATAACTCTGTGATGACCTCTGGTAGAGCCATGGGGCTTCCGGTCAACTACACAACCAATGAGCCCATGAGCCGATTTATTGCAGTTGAGTTTGATACTTTCTGGAACGGTATTGATGCGAATGCCTCTGGAAATATTACATTGAGGGATCATGTTGGTATTGACATCAATTCATTGGTTTCTGTTAGATCTCAGAAATGGTTGAGTAATGTAACCAGTGGGGGCGTGTGTCATGCTTGGATCAGGTATGATTCAGTTTCGAGAAATCTTAGTGTTTCCTTCACTGGTTATCAAAATAATACGGTTGTGCGTCAAGAGGGGCTTGTTTACACGGTTGATCTCAGGAACGAGTTGCCCGAATGGGTTATCTTCGGATTTTCTGCAGCCACTGGATTTCGGTTCCAAAAACAAAGCGTGAGATCTTGGGCTTTCGATGGCTCAGATTTACAAGCTGATGAAAACAACAAAATCAAACCGAACCCGAGTCCTGATCCACTTAATGGGAAAAAGAGGAAGGTGGGATTAATAGTTGGATTATCGGTTCCGATTACCTTGTTGGTTGTGCTTGCATTTGTCTGATGGAGGTGGAAGAAGGGCAGAGAAAATGTCCCTAAAGATATTGCATTTGATGAAGAGATGAACTATGAATTCGAAATGGGTACCGGGGCTAAAAGATTCTCTTACCATGAATTAGCTCTGTCAACTAACCACTTCGCAGAGAAAGAGAAGCTGGGAGAGGGAGGTTTCGGTGGTGTTTATCGAGGTTTGTTAAAAGATTCAAGCACATATGTTGCAGTGAAAAGGGTGTCTAAGAGTTCCAAACAAGGGATAAAGGAATACACATCGGAAGTCAAGATCATTAGCCGATTGAGACACAAAAACCTTGTGCAACTCACCGGTTGGTGCCACGAGAAACGAGAACTCCTTCTTGTTTACGAGTATATGGAAAACGGAAGCTTAGATTCACATCTTTTCGAGGCGAAGAGCTTATTGAGATGGGGCACAAGGTTTAAAATTGCACAAGGCCTGGCTTCTTCTTTGTTTTATTTGCATGAAGAATGGGAGCAATGTGTTTTGCATAGAGATATTAAACCTAGTAATGTGATGTTGGATTCGAATTTCAGTGCGAAGCTTGGTGATTTCGGGTTAGCTAAGTTGGTTGACCACGAGAAAGGCTCGCAGACAACGATGTTAGCTGGAACGATGGGGTACATGGCTCCTGAATGTGCAGTGACTGCAAGGGCAAGCAAGGAATCAGATGTGTATAGTTTCGGAGTGGTTGCCTTGGAAATAGCGTGTGGACGGAAATGTATAGAGTTCAAGGCTGAAGAAAATAAAATACGGTTAATAGAATGGGTTTGGGAGCTCTACGGGACGAAGACCCTTTTAGACGCTGTTGATCCACGTCTAGAGTTGGAGTTTGAGGAAGAAGAAATCAAGTGCTTGATGACAACTGGTTTATGGTGCGTACATCCTGACCCAGAACTTCGCCCATCAATGAGACAGGTGAATCAAGTATTAAACTTTGAAACTTCACTGCCTATAATCCCTTCGAAGATGCCAAAAGCGTCTTACCTAATACATCCCATATCTTCACTAGATGAAAACACGGATTCCCAAAAGCAAACAACATCGATGGCTTCTTCTTCTCCATTGTATCACTCTTGCACTCAATCATCAATACAATGACATCTGTCACAAACTACGTTTTTTTAAATTATGTATCACAGTGGCTATTGTTGGAATATATTAGGGTAAACCTGTTAGCGTTAGACTTGTAATTTGCATTTCGGGACGTATTACACCTTCATATACTTTTGCCGAACATATCAATTACATATACAAGATGTGCATATATTTGGATTAACTTAATATGTTTTGAGCCTTGTAAAATTAAATATATTGGCCGGATTGTTTGACTCGTTACTAAACGTTCCCACCACCTCTAGATAAATGGAGTGTCTCTTACATCTTAGACCGAAGGGTGTGGGGAACGTCCCTTTTGATGAAACTAGTTAATTGGAACCAATGGTTACTGTGGCTAAAAAAACCAGTGATGGTTAGTAACCGATTGGTTACTGGTTTAGGGGGCTAACTGATAGGTTAATACTAATCGGTTGACTGCCTACCACCGTTATTTTTTGTTAAGGCACAAAAAATTTAGAAAAAACAAAAACACAAATAAACTCTATAAAAATATGTTTTATTTTTATAAATTTTAATAAGTTTTAAACTAACATTACATATATTAAATTAAAAAGACATAAAAATATCTAATACATTTTTTTTCTAAACTAGTGTTGAATCAACTAGGTCGTCCTGTTGTTCAGTGGTTACGCCCGTCTTCTAGTCGTTTCGCCATCGAGTCGTTTAGTTGTTTAGTAGTATAGTCGGTTTGTCGTTGAGTCGTGTCATCTATTCCCCTTCGTCTAATATTTTTTTTTTCACTATGTTTAGTCGCTTGGGGGCTAGTCGAGCGTACCTATCCGATAGGTTAATATTAATCGGTTAATAATAACCTGCGTACCATTTAAAAATAATAGGTTTTTTTTGTTTTTTTAATGCACAAAAATCTAGAAAAAACAAAACACACAAATACACTAAATAAAAATACTTTTTTTTTTTATAAATTTTAATACTTTTTAAACTAACATTACATATTAAAATTAAAAGGACATAAAAATATCTAATATATTTTTTTAACTAGTGTTGAATCAACTTTGTCGTCATGTTGTTTAGTTGTTACGCCCGTCTTCTAATCGTTTCGTTGTCAAGTCTTTTAGTCGTTTAGTGGTCTAGTTGTTTTGTCGTCATTTAGTCATTTATTCTCCTTCGTCTAATATATTTTTTTCACTAGTCGATTAGACGGTTGGGGGACTAGTCAAGCGTACCGATTCATCGTATGCGAATTCATCATCAGATAGAGTTGAGCCCGTCTATTAGATACTTCAACTTCATCTATTTTTTCTTCAACCGCAAGTTCTCCTTCAAGATTTGAGATATGTTGTATACGTTCCACGCCATCCAAGTAGTCCTTCAAACAAATGCATATTTCCATAACCTCCGATGTGAGTCTTGTTCGTCGACTTGTAGTACCCTCCCACTTAGAGAACAGATCGACTCTTCGCGAGGGGATAGATGTAAGACCCTTACCAATATTTAACGATTTTCGTATAATTATCGACAATTAAATGTGTATTTACGACTACACATACTTAGGAAAACACGGGTTTATTGAAACTTTTACAATTTAAAAAAAAAACAACACAACATAGTGTAATTAAGCTCGTCGTTTAAAAATAACGACGAAACGATGTGCGGAAGCTTGTATCTTGATCGTGTTCGGTTCTTCGTTAGCTTGATCGTCATCCGGCATCCAAGGGTATACCTACATTTCATAAATCATGAAATGGTTAGTCATACGAGCTTAAAACGTATTTAAATCAAGTCCGGATACGAAAACGGACAAGAAAAACAAGTTTGCCAGTTATGGGGTCTCTCGCAGGCCGCGAGAGACTCTGTTAGTTTTTGTCGCGGGCCGCGACAACCCTCGCGCGCCGCGACAACCCTCGCGCGCCGCGGCGTCGTTGCTACTACCTGCCGCGTGACGCAACGACCGCTTTTCGACAGAAAGTTGTAAGATTTATGCTGCAAGTTCCCAGCTCTATTTACACAAACCCATCACTTACAAAAAGAAACATGCATAACTTTAAATCTACATGTCCGTTTTACAATCCGTTTCTTCCTACGTGATCATAATTTAATTCTCCATCATATGGAGTTATAACCCGACATCTGAACTTATAAAATATTGGATTTCAAGCCCTCGGCTTGAAAATTGGTTTACAAAGACTTTTGACCCGTTTAAGTTTAAAACCACCAATTTGTTTCTAATTAATCAAAATACATACATCAATGTATTTGACACAAAATCTTTAGCTCGGGTTCATAATTTTTTTTATGAATTATGCGACTAGTACACAAGCTGTAAGAATTATGGTTCAATCCCTTGACTGTTATTGATAATTGAATAACAATATATAGAGGATACATCAGATCTCCTTTTCTTGGAGAATAAGTTTACAATCAATCTCTCCTATAATTACGACAATCTATTCTATATTTACAATTATTTCCTATCGATTCTATTACACCCCCACAGTCGAAGCGGGAGGAAGGCGAACAGTTAAACTGGAATGAAAGTCGTCAAACAGGATCTTTGGAAGTCCCTTGGTGAAGATGTCAGCTATTTGAAACCGAGAGGGGATGTGGAGAATACGAACCAGGCCTTTCTGAACATGCTCACGAACAAAGTGAATATCGAACTCGATATGTTTGGTCCGTTGATGTTGAACTGGATTCCCGGACAGATAAATAGCGCTAACGTTATCACAGTAGACAACAGTCGCCTGAGAGAGAGGGCGATGAAGCTCCAAGGGAAGATTGCGAAGCCAACATATTTCAGCAACAGCATTTGCAACTCCACGATATTTGGCTTCAGCACTAGAGCGGGAGATGGTAGACTGTCGTTTAGATGACCAAGAAATTAGATTGTCGCCAAGATAGACACAGTAACCTGAGGTAGACCGCCGAGTGTCAGGGCAGCCAGCCCAGTCAGCATCAGTGTAAGCACGGAGAGAAAGAGATGTGGAAGGGCCCAAAGTAAGACCAAAATCAAGTGTACCCTGTATGTAACGAATGATCCGCTTCAAGGCATTCCAGTGTTCAACCCGAGGAGAATGCATGTGTATACAAATTTGCTGGACACTGTAGGTGATATCCGGTCTAGTAAAAGTAAGATACTGCAAAGCTCCTGCAAGACTGAGAAACAAAGATGGGTCATCAAACAGGGATCCTTCGGCCGAAAGTTTGGACTGTGTATCAACTGGAGTCGCTGCAGGTTTGCAAGAATCCATAGCTGCTCGACTGATGATGTCCTTTGCATATGTTGCTTGTGACAAAAACATGGAGTTGCCCGTGCGAGTAACAGATATACCCAAAAAATATGATAAAGGACCCAAATCCTACATGGCGAATTCTCCTGATAATGTAGACATGAGCCTGTCGCGTAATGCATTAGAAGAAGTGGTCAGGATAATGTCGTCTACATATATTAAAAGGTAAGCAATATCACTACCATGATGATAAATAAACAAAGATGTGTCTGTTTTGCACTGAGTGAACCCCTGTTGAAGGACAAAATCTATAAAACGTTGATACCACGCCCGAGGGGCTTGCTTTAGCCCATAAAGAGATTTCTTAAGTCTGCAAACATGATCGGGATACTGATGGTGAAGAAAACCCATTGGCTGATACATATAGACGGTCTCATGCAAATGTCCATGTAAAAATGCATTAGTAACATCTAGTTGATGAATCGGCCATGATTGAGAGAGGGCAAGAGACAAAACCATACGAATGGTAGCAGGTTTGACCACCGGGCTGAAGGTGTCACCACAATCAATACCTACCTGTTGCGTACGTCCATCACAAACTAAGCGCGCCTTATAACGCTCAAGGCTACCATCCGACCGAAATTTATGCTTAAAGAGCCACATACTGCAAATCACATTCATGTGTGGTAGACGAGGAACCAACTCCCAAGTCTCATTCTTAATAAGTGCACTAAACTCGTCAGTCATGGCTTTATGCCATTCAGGTGTGGACAAGGCTACCTGAGGGTTTTTAGGAACGGGAATGACGGTGGTGGTGTTAAGATTAAGAAACTGTTTAGGTTTGGAAATACCGTCCATGGAGTGGGTTCGCATGGTACGGGTATTAGTGGAGGTGTTAAGCTGGTCGGAAGTGAAGGTTTCGGGAGGTGGGGGAGGTGATAAAGTAGCGGAGGAAGTAGGTGACTGTGGGAGTGGGGCCGAAGGGGGACGGGAGGAAGCTGGGCGACGAGAGTATGTTTTAGTGGGCTGAGGACGGGATGTTGGGGACAGGGGCGGAGGTGAGAAAGGGGTGGTAATTGGGCTGGTTTGTGTTTGGGTTGAAGGAGGTGGCTGATGAGATGGGGATAGAGTCTGGGGTTGGGCCGTGGTAGATGGGTTTGCGGAATCGGTTGGGCCAGCAGTTGCTGAACCAACATGTGGCCATAGAAGTGGGTGTAGAGGGGTGGTAAGGAAGTCATATGTAACAACCCTCGGTAAAACCAACACCCTCATAATATTATTCTAACACTCTAGTATATTATAGAATGTCTCAATATGTCTTATAATACACCCCATATGTGAAAACCGAGCCCGAAACAAGTTATAACATATAAAATAAATTAAAAACAATAATTATTAAGTTGAGGCGGGCCGCGTAGACCCACCCCAACCATTTACGCGGGCGGTATCAAGGCTGGAACCTGATTCCTTTGATTTCTTTAGTTAAAGCGGGCCGCGTAAGACCCCGTTTAAGTTAATGCGGGCCGCGAGAGATCGAATTAGTGGCGCAGCCCGGTGCTGACACGTGTCGACATTGTGGCAAGTATAGGCGATGACCCGGATCACCTAAACCCTACCCGGGTTACGGCGCGGGCCGCGTAAAACCCCCCTTATCTTTTACGCGGGCCGCGAGAGGACTAGATATCAGCACTATATAAGAAGGCCTCGGGATTTCATTTCAATTCGTTCATTTCTGTTTCTCAATCTCGAATTCTTTGATATTAGGCATATTTTTCAAGTATAATACCCCCTAATTAGCGAGGTTCTGCTCCGTTGTAAGTATTATAACCCTAGTTTCATAATAGTTACGATGCTCGATTGATTTAGGGTTCCGTAACAACTGTCGGGGTTCTGCCCGACGTAGTTGTTGGAATGCCGTCTCGGGGAGGGTATCATTAATATTTTCAAAGGGTTATGGTACTAACCAATATACATTTGTATAAATTATAGATTATATCCAGGAAACCCTTACGCGAAGTCTAAGATAGCAATGTGATTTATCCTCTTTTTGTTAATCTTTTTGGTAATATTTTACCAAACCTTAAATGTTTTACCATGAAATTTAGCAGTGATTGAGGCTTTGTAGTTCTTCAATTACTGCCGGTATGTTGGGGTTTTGTATACAAAATGTACTACACTGTGAGTAGTAAGTCGGGGATGACAATACGTTACCATTGGACAATGAGTTAGCCAATGTGTAATATGACCCACAAGTCAGTGGATTGACAGTACTAAATGGAGTAATTGTGTAGACATAAACAATTTGATCGCTCTCAATACTGTTCACTCACCACCATTATTTCCAACTTGATTAAACTGGGATTCACACACCAGTATTTCCAACTGACAAATGTTTTTAAAACGCGTTTCAGGTAACACAATGTGACAGCCATTTAGTAAGAAGCCAGCTGGAGAGCACTGAAGGCTTGGGACAAATGTGGCTATAAAAGTTACCTAATAAACGATGTTTTAAATTCAATAAAATAGGGTTTGTCCCTATAAATGTATTGTAATAAGAAACTTGGGTTTTGCCCATGTGTTTATTAATATTAATTATGGTGGTTTTACTCTGATAAACATTTCCTAACTACGGTCCTGATGTAAATTCCGCTGCAAGATTAAATAATCTGATACCACCAAAACTCTAAGCTCGCGTCCGCCCGTTCCCGGGAATCAGGGATCGGGGGTTGCGACAGAAGGTGGTATCAGAGCCTAGCCACTGGTCTGAGCCAAAGAAGTGTTCTGCTGACACTTAAATTCTATATTTTGTGTTAGGAAATAAGTTACGGAAATACGTGCATAACTGTATTTATCTGTTATGTGTTATTTGACTATTTGTTAGTTTACAGTATGAGTGATCAAGGACCCTCAGACATGAGTCGTCAGTTGTCTGAATCACCTAGGAGTGAAGGTGCCTCTTCACAGCCTGCCCTCTCTGGGTATACTGCTGATCAGGAAGAAGGAATGTTTGCCTTTAAAGCTCAGTTAGAAGAGCCATTCCCTCACAAAAGAAAAGGATGGTTCAGTAAGGAATCTTTTGCTCGTAGGAAGAGAATGCGAAAGTTGCAACAGCAAAGAGTTTTAGCAGCCGCTAAGCGAAAGATAGATGCCCAAACACAGGATATGCTTAATAGAAGCCTAGCTAATTTCCATATTCTAGCTACAACTGCTGCTGACCCAACTCTGGAACAACTAGTAGCCCCACAACCACAAAACCCAAAACAACTCATGGAGATAGAAAACCAGGAAAACCAAGTGGAGATGCCTGACTTTAACCCAGAAGAAATCCCTAGGGTACCTGCACCAAACCCCCTAGACCTAAATTATGACCCCTGGTGGGACGAAAATAGGGACTTTGTGCAACGTTACTCTATTCCTGAAGACACATCTATAGGAGCCTATTCAGGTATGGACCCTTTAGATCCCTATTACCATGATAACTACATTAGGGGAATCTTAGAGGATCCTTACCAATTTCAGTCACTTTTACCCCCATATCAGGAACCCGCACCCCAGATTCCAAACCCAGTCCGAGAACCTGCACCCCCAATGAGTGCAGAAAACGTCCAAGAACTTAGGACTTTTGGGGAGGAAATTTTAGAAAGCAGTGAGAGAGTGCGTCAAGTGGGAGAGCGTCTCGTATGGAAATACGATGAGCGCAATATGGATTTTTGGATAAATCCATATCCGTGAATGAGATGGTGAAACGATGGTAGTAATAACAATATAATAAAATAAAATAAAATATGTGTGTACGGATGCATATTACTATTAGTGTGACTCTATTCCTGTTGGTATTGTAAATTTTATTTCAGTACTAGTGTGTAATAGATACATAATAGTATATGAATAGAGTAAAAGTAGCAATGATCTACGTTTTTTGCTAGATTGCGTGTCATGTGATTAACTATATTAAATATTATCTTGTGACACTAATATGGGATAAATGTTTAAAATTCAGATGGCCGACGAAGGAAATCAAGGAAATCTGAATAAGGATAACCAGAGTAACATTAACGTGGTTAATGAAAATCCGAGCATCAATAACAATGGAAACCAAGTGGATAATAGGGCTATCCAACACATAGTGGCACATGGAATTATAGATGCAATGCCATTTATTCTTCAAACTGTTAAAGATGCTGTTAATAAATGTAAGCATAGCAGTAAGCGACCAGTTGAACCAGAAAACAGTGTAAACAATGGACCTGTACTTCAATTGCCTATTCCCAAAAGAAGAAGAACCGTGTCTTACGGTTGTTCATATAAAGAATTTTGGTCTTGTAAACCAATGGAATTCTTGGGCAACGAAGGGGCCATTGCAACTCTACGCTGGATAGAGAAGACTGAGGCAGTCTTAAGGATAAGCAAGTGTGCTGAAGAAGATAAGATATTGTTTGCTTCTAATCTGTTTAAGAATGCAGCACTAGAATGGTGGAACACTATCCTCAAATCAAGAGGAAGTGATAGAACCTACAATATGGAATGGGAAGAATTTAAGAACAAGGTAGAAAGGAAATTTTGCCCACCCAATGAGAAGGAACAGATAGCAAACGAATTCCTAAACCTTAGGATGACTGGTGTAGATAGTAAGGGGTACACTAAAATATTCTTGAATATGCTAGAATAGTGCCAACTCTTGCTTCACCAGAACCAGTGTTAATCTCCCGTTATATTTGGGGATTAATTGGGGAGATTAGACACATAGTCAAGGCAGCTAGACCTCAAACCATAGAAGAAGCTGTAGAATTAACAAATACCTTGACTGATGAATTAGTTCATACTAGAGAAGAAGATCAGAGGAGGAACTTAACCCAAAAGCTTACACAAGAATTCCGTTCCGGAAATTACAATCGTAGGAATATGGGTTCTATCTCTGCACCATATTGCAAGGTCTGCAAGAAAAAGCATTCGGGAAATTGCTCCACTCTCTGCAATTATTGCAAGATGCCAGGACACAAGGAAGAAAATTGCAGGAAGAAATCCAGTAATGGATTATGCTACAATTGTGGAGAAAAAAGTCATATCAGGCCAAACTGCCCAAAATTAGCTCCAGCCATAGACAACAAGAATACTAAAAATGCTAGAGCATTTGTTCTGACTGCAAAGGAAGCCAAGATGATCCCAGATGTCATAGCTGGTACGTTTTTAGTTAATGATGTTTTTGCTAAAGTATTATTTGACTCTGGTGCAAACCAAAGTTTTATCAATACATCATTTTGCAAATTTCTAAATCAGTCATTAACTAAACTACCACAAGAATGCTTAGTAAAGACCGCCAATGGAGAAACCGTTAGGATTTCTGAAATCTTGCAGGGAGCAAGTATAGAAATTTTAAATCAGAAATTTATAGCAAATCTATATCCCATGAATCTGGTAGGATTCGATGTTGTTTTAGGAATGGATTGGTTAATAGCCAATAAAGCTAATATTTTATGTGATCAAAAGTTAATTCAAGTAAATTCAACAAAAGGTAAAATGATCACAATTAAAGGAGATAAACCTTCTAGGTCCGCTAAATTTATTTCTGTGATGAAAACTGCAAGTTGTATAAGAAAAGGTTCTATAGTGTATTTGATTTCTATAATCACTAACACTAAGGGAAAGGATTTAAAAGATATTCCAGTAGTATCTCAGTTTTCAGATGTATTTCCAGAAGAATTACCAGGACTACCTCCAGATAGAGAAGTTGAATTCAGAATCCATTTAATACCAGGAACAGCACCAATTGCCAAAGCACCTTACCGTTTGGCACCCGCCGAAATGCAAGAATTAAAGAAACAATTAGACGAATTATTGGAGAAAGGATTTATACAACCAAGCTCATCGCCATGGGGAGCACCAATCTTATTTGTTAAAAAGAAGGACGGATCAATGCATATGTGCATTGACTACCGTGAATTAAACAATGTTACTATTAAGAATCGGTACCCATTACCGAGAATCGATGATCTGTTTGATCAACTGCAAGGAGCTCGATTTTTCTCAAAAAATCGATTTAAGGTCGGGATATCATCAATTAAAGGTACAGGAAGAGGACATTCCTAAAACCGCTTTCAGAACAAGGTATGGTCATTATGAATTTACTGTCATGCCATTTGGTTTAACCAATGCCCCAGCTGCATTTATGGACATGATGAACCGAATATGTAAGCCATATTTGGATAAATTCATAATTGTATTTATAGATGATATTCTAATTTACTCTAAGAGTAAAGAGGATCATGCAAAGCATTTGCACGCACTTTTAAGTTTATTAAGAAAGGAAAAGCTTTATGCTAAATTCTCTAAGTGCGAAATTTGGTTAGAACAGGTACAATTCCTTGGACACCTAGTCAATCATGAAGGAATTCATGTAGATCCAACAAAGATCGAGGCGATTACCAAATGGAAAACCCCTGAGTCACCAACCGAAGTTAGAAGTTTCTTAGGATTGGCCGGTTATTATAGAAGATTTATTCGAGATTTCTCTAGAGTAGTCATTCCCTTAACTAAGCTAACCTGTAAATCTGTTAAATTTGAATGGGGAGTAAAACAAGAAGAAGCATTTAGAATTCTTAAGCAAAGATTGACCCATACACCCATACTAGCATTACCAGAAGGAACTGAAGACTTTGTAGTCTATTGTGATGCTTCTAGATTAGGTTATGGATGTGTATTGATGCAACGACAAAAGGTTATAGCTTACGCATCTAGACAACTTAAGAATCATGAAGAAAATTATTCAACTCATGATCTAGAATTAGGAGCTATAATCTTTGCTCTTAAGATTTGGAGACATTACCTTTACGGTAGTAAGTTTACTGTATTCACCGATCATAAGAGTTTAAGGTATGTTTTCAAGCAAAAAGAGTTGAATATGAGGCAAAGACGCTGGATGGAATTGCTTAGTGACTATGATTGTGATATCCAGTATCATGAAGGAAAAGCAAATATAGTGGCAGATGCTTTAAGCCGAAAGTATAATGAAAAGTTAAAAAGGGTACGTTCTCTTAAATTAAATCTACAAGTAGATTTAAATGATCAGATAAGAGAAGCACAAGAATCAGTAATCAAGGAAGATACTGAAAAGCTAAAAGGTATGCTAAAGGAATTTGAACAAGAAACAGATGGAATTTGGAGATTCCATGAAAAGAGAATGTGGATACCTAAATTAGGAAATTTACGTCCTCGTATATTAGAAGAAGCCCATAAATCTAAATATACGATGCATCCAGGAAGTGATAAGATGTACCAGGATTTAAAGAAAAATTTCTGGTGGATAGGAATGAAAAAGGACATAGCAGCCTATGTTTCTAAATGTTTAACTTGTTCACAAGTTAAAGCTGAACACCAGAAACCCTCAGGTTTGTTACAGGAATTAGAAATGCCAGTTTGGAAATGGGAATTTATAACAATGGATTTTGTTACTAAATTACCCAAAACAAGGAGAGGTAATGATACAATCTGGGTGATTGTAGATAGGCTAACCAAGTCAGCTCATTTCCTACCAATGAAGGAAACAATTAGTATGGAACAATTATCTAAATTGTATGTAAATGAAATTGTTTCTTTACATGGTATTCCTTTATCAATTATTTCTGATAGGGATAGTCGATTTACCTCTCATTTCTGGTCAAGTTTCCAAAAGGCAATGGGAACCAAGTTAAAGCTAAGTACGACTTATCATCCACAAACGGATGGACAAAGTGAAAGGACAATTCAGACAATGGAGGACATGCTTAGAGCTTGTGTAATTGATTTTGGAGGTAATTGGGACGATCACTTACCTTTAACAGAATTTTCTTATAATAATAGTTATCACACAAGTATCAATGCTGCACCATTCGAAGCACTTTATGGACGAAAGTGCTGAACCCCAGTCTGTTGGGCAGAAATTAGGGAAAAGCAACTATCTGGACCTGAGATAGTACAAGAAACAACCGACAAGATTATTCAAGTCAAGGAACGACTAAAAGCAGCACGTGATCGACAGAAGAGTTATGCTAACAACCGACGCAAGCCATTGGAATTCCAAATAGGAGATATAGTATTGTTGAAAGTCTCTCCTTGGAAAGGAGTGGTAAGATTCATCAAACGAGGAAAGCTAAGTCCCAGGTATGTTGGACCTTTTGAGATTATTAGAAGAATAGGACCTGTAGCCTATCAGCTACAACTGCTAGAGGAAATGGCAGGAATACATGATGTGTTTCATGTATCTAATCTCAAAAAGTGTTTAACTGATGAATCACTGATAGTACCTCTTAAGGATATAGAGGTAAATGAACAACTCAAGTTTGTAGAAAGGCCTCTACAGATTGAAGACAGGAAAGTCAAGAATCTCAAGCATAAGAGACTAGTTCTAGTCAAAGTGAAGTGGGACTCCAAACGAGGACCTGAGTACACATGGGAACTTGAATCTGAAATGCAAAAGAAATATCCGCACTTGTTCCAGTAGATCTCGAGGACGAGCTCTAAAACAAGGTGGGGAGAATGTAACAACCCTAGGTAAAACCAACACCCTCATAATATTCTGACACTCTAGTATATTATAGAATGTCTCAATATGTCTTATAATACACCCCATATGTGAAAACCGAGCCCGAAACAAGTTATAACATATAAAATAAATTAAAAACAATAATTATTAAGTTGAGGCGGGCCGCGTAGACCCACCCCAACCATTTACGCGGGCGGTATCAAGGCTGGAACCTGATTCCTTTGATTTCTTTAGTTAAAGCGGGCCGCGTAAGACCCCGTTTAAGTTAACGCGGGCCGCGAGAGATCGAATTAGTGGCGCAGCCCGGTGCTGACACGTGTCGACATCGTGGCAAGTCTAGGCGATGACCCGGATCACCTAAACCCTACCCGGGCTACGACGCGGGCCGCGTAAAACCCCCCTTATCTTTTACGCGGGCCGCGAGAGGACTAGATATCAGCACTATATAAGAAGGCCTCGGGATTTCATTTCAATTCGTGCATTTCTGTTTCTCAATCTCGAATTCTCTGATATTAGGCATAATTTTCAAGTATAATACCCCCTAATTAGCGAGGTTCTGCTCCGTTGTAAGTATTATAACCCTAGTTTCATAATAGTTACGCTGCCCGATTGATTTAGGGTTCCGTAACAACTGTCGGGGTTCTGCCCGACGTAGTTGTTGGAATGCCGTCTCAGGGAGGGTATCATTAATATTTTCAAAGGGTTATGGTACTAACCAATATACATTTGTATAAATTATAGATTATATCCAGGAAACCCTTACGCGAAGTCTAAGATAGCAATGTGAGTTTATCCTCTTTTTGTTAATCTTTTTGGTAATATTTTACCAAACCTTAAATGTTTTACCATGAAATTTAGCAGTGATTGAGTCTTTGTAGTTCTTCAATTACTACCGGTATGTTGGGGTTTTGTATACAAAATGTACTACACTGTGAGTAGTAAGTCGGGGATGACAATACGTTACCATTGGACAATGAGTTAGCCAATGTGTAATATGACCCACAAGTCAGTGGATTGACAGTACTAAATGGAGTAATTGTGTAGACATAAACAATGTGATCGCTCTCAATACTGTTCACTGTGACTTTTTTTAAACTTGATTAAACTGGGATTCACTCACCAGTATTTCCAACTGACAAATGTTTTTAAAACGCGTTTCAGGTAACACAATGTGACAGCCATTTAGTAAGAAGCCAGCTCGAGAGCACTGAAGGCTTGGGACAAATGTGGCTATAAAAGTTACCTAATAAACGATGTTTTAAATTCAATAAAATAGGGTTTGTCCCTATAAATGTATTGTAATAAGAAACTTGGGTTTTGCCTATGTGTTTATTAATATTAATTATGGTGGTTTTAATCTGATAAACATTTCCTAACTACGGTCCTGATGTAAATTCCGCTGCAAGATTAAATAACCTGATACCACCAAAACTCTGAGCTCGCGTCCGCCCGTTCCCGGGAATCAGGGATCGGGGGTTGCGACATCATAAGTGGGTAAGGAAGTGGGTTTTTGGTGTGAGAAAGGAAAGATAGTTTCCGCGAATTGGACATGTCGAGAGGCGAAGATGGTGTGGGTGGAAATATCAAAACACTTGTACCCTCGGTGGTTAGATGGGTAACCGAGAAAGACACAAGGCTTTGAGCGATTGGCTAGTTTATGTATGGTGGTAGAGGGCAAGATAGGAAAGCAAAGGCAACCGAACACTTGAAGGTGTTCATAGGTAGGAAGGCAGTTGTAAAGAAGAGTTGTGGGGGTGAGGAAGTTGTGCGATTTTTTTGGTAGAATATTGAGAAGGTAAGTGGCGACCTCGAGCGCGTGGTGCCAGAGGTTGGGGGGCAGGGAGGCTTGGGCAAGAAGAGTGCGAATCATATTATTTATAGTACGAATTTTGCGCTCTGCCTTTCCATTTTGGGAAGAGGTATAGGGGCAAGAGAAGCGAAAAATCATTCCATTATTGTGACAAAATTGTTGAAAATTTTTATTTTTATATTCTGTACCGTTGTCGCATTGGAATTGTTTGATTTTTCGTTCAAATTGTGTGTTAATAAAGTTGTAAAAATGGGTGAAGGTTTAGTAAACTTGGGATTTGTTTGTAAGTGGGTATGTCCAAAGAAAATCACTAAAATCGTCAAGAAACAATATATAATAATGATGACCGCCGGTGCCGAGTACCGGGGAGGTCCATAAGTCACTGTGCACGATATCAAAAGGTAATTTAGTAACATTAGGAGAATCATAAAACGAAAGTTTCACACTTTTGCCAAACACACAAGATTGACAAAGCAATTTATTTGGTTTTAGATAACTAATAGATGACGAAGACTTTAACGAATGCAATAAGTCATGGCCCGGGTGTCCAAGTCGTTGATGCCAACGGTCTTGAGTAGTTGCAATAAAGGCGGAAGGTGTTGGGAGATACTTGGTGATGTCCGATGTGAGAGGGTAGAGGTCGGCCGAGCTATTGCATCGTAGGATAGGAGCCTTGGTCTTGAGATGCTTCACAAGAAAACCGAATGGGTCAAATTCGATAGAAACTAAATTGTCAGTCGTGAGGCGACGAACAGAGATAAGGTTCTTGACAAGGTTAGGTGAATAAAGGACATTATTAAGTTTTAGAGGTGGGAAGGGGGGGTCGTAGGATTTGGTCGCCTTTTACAACAATGGGAATGGTCATGCCATTTCCGACAATAATTTGTTTAGTAGTGCACGTATTAAAAACAGATGGGGAGAGATTACCTGGCAGTTGCATGTGTCTCGTTGCACATGTGTCCATATAACCAGTGGGGTCCTGCTGTAGGCTCAAAGAGAGTGTGTAAAGTGCCTGAGCAATGTCAATCGGTGTAGGCGTGTATGACGTGTTTGCCTGAGCTGGAGCAGCTCTGAGAATACCTGGGCCTGAATGAGATGGTGGGGCTGATGGATAAGAACATGGTGGCCCAGTGTTCTGAGAAGAGAATGGGCCGGAGCCCCTTTGGGCCTGCTGCAGAATGTTAGCCCACTGCTGTTGAGTCCATGAATGTGGGAAGACAATGTATGGTTAGAACCTTGGGCCGGTTGGTAGGTGTGGTTGTTGCGGGTAGTTTGTGAGTTCGAGCGGCCACGGCCCCTCCCTCGGGAGCGACCGCGACCACGGGAGGTGGTGTCGGATCGGGTGTCAGCAGTGGAGGTGGAGGAGACATGAAGCGCAGTGGCAGCAGTGGAGGAGGAGTGGAGAGCGTTATGAGCCTTCCGAGTTTCAATCATACAGAGTTGGGAACGAACCTCGAATAAGGAAGGGAGAGGTTTGGTGTTTTGCAGGATAGTGGCAACACTTTCGTATTGCTCGGTAAGGCCTGAGAGGGTTTGGAGGACAAGGGTTTGCTCATCAACGGTGAATCAACATTGGTAAGCTGATCGGCCAGAATCTTGACTTCCTGGCAGTATGCAGACAGAGAAGAAAAATTCTCTAGACGTGTGGTGGCAAGTTTCTGTTTGAGGTATAAGGCACAGATACATTTGTTATTCTGGAAGAGGGATTCAAGGGTGGTCCAAGCTGCGTAAGCGGTGGTGCCACGCTTCATGACAGTTTTGAGGAGGTCGGGTGAGATCGTGCCATAGAGCCATTGAAGCACAATAGCGTCTAGGCGTTCCCAAGAATCTGCCACGGGTTGGTCAGTTTTGTCGGTTGTATGTTTGTTAGCCGAGGAGGATTGTTCAGCAGGTTTGGGACGGGGCTTGAGATGGTCATCAACAAGAAACGCAGTGCAGTGGATCCGAAAGAGCTCGGACCAGGTTATGTAATTGGAGGATTCATTGTCGAGCTGAATGGGGATGAAAGATTTAATGTTGGACACGGTGCAAGGGGGATGAATCTTGTGTTCGGTGATTGGAAAAGAAACGAGAAACAAGGAGGCGGCAACAGAGGGTTTCAAATAGGTGGATCGTTTTAGGCGTGTGATACCAAGTAAGAATTATGGTTCAATCCCTTGACTGTTATTGATAATTGAATAACAATATATAGAGGATACATCATGTCAAGGCCCCAGCCCCGGTTTTACCCGGTCAGGAGCCGCGGGACAGGAACCCGTGGTATTTATTAAATGATGCGTCAGCGGAAGATTTATCAGGAACTTTTAAAACTTGAAAATGCCCGATTATTTTATTAGATAATCTGGGACAAGCCCCGTAATTTACAATAGAGGAATTTCACAAGGAAATTCCCTGATTTACAAAACATGTTTATTCATTTTTTTTATTGAGCCACCTCTTCAAGCTTGTTAGTGCTCCGTAGCACGTTTTCTTTGAATCACAGCAGGTCACCTGAAACATGTTTTAAAAATATTTTATCAGCGGGGAAATACTGGTGAATCATTCATTTTGCATAAAATGACACATGGTTATAAATTACAGCATAAGAGCGATTACGATGGCTTTTATCTTATTTTTATCTGGCGCCGTGTCACCTGGTGACGATGGTCATACCACTATTGGGTCTTTCCCCAAGTAGTCACGTTTATCACTGTTAGGATTTATTAGCCTAAGCGTGAGAAATTAGTAATGTGCACAATACCCCACTAGCCAGTGATTCAAGATAACCACGACTTAATCCATGTAATTATAACTTTTGAAAATAATGGAGTATTGTAGAATACTTTTGATTAAAGAGAATGACTCACATTGCAGATTTATACGGGCATAGTTTAGCCTACTGATTAGCCTGATGACCTAATTTAAACAATAATGCACACGAACTAGGTTAGTAACTAATACAACATTTACGATAACTCACGAGATTAAACCCTCACGACGAATGACAAAGTGCAATACTTAAACATCCATCGAATTTACGACGAATGACAAAGTATAACCCTAATTTGAGCAGCACTTAAACATTCATCGGATAGTTTCAATCGATCGGACATTGAATCGTAGCATCGATCGAGTTATTACCCTGTTATTGCGGCAGCGTTTACTGATTGTGTGTGTTTTTTTGTATTGAACAGCATATAACTCAGCGTACACTTTGAATTTTGACATCGAAACATGCAAACTGATCAAGTCCCAGACTCCTGGATTTATAGTCCAAATTTGGACCTCCCGCGTGTCGTGACAGGATCCCCGGGATCTGTCGCGTGTCGCGGGAGGTCAAAATTTGGACTATAAATCCAGGAGTCTGGGACTTGATCAGTTTGCATGTTTCGATGTCAAAATTCAAAGTGTACGCTGAGTTATACGCTGTTCAATACAAAAAAACACACACAATCAGTAAACGCTGCCGCAATAACAGGGTAATAACTCGATCGATGCTACGATTCAATGTCCCCCCTTGAGTTTTAGGGGGCCCTGATCCTAGTTCCAACTATTCTGAAAATTTTAGGGGTTATGCAGGATTACTTGGGGGTCTCAATTAGGGTTTCCTATTGGACTAATTAAGATAAGAGATAATAGTTTTGGTGAGAGTTGTTACATCCTCCCCAACTTATTAAAATCTCGTCCTCGAGATTTACTGGAACAAGTAGGGATACTTTTGCTTCATCTCTGATTCCAGCTCTCAAGTGTATTCAGATCCTCTCTTTGAATTCGACTTGACTTTGACCAGCACGAGTCATTTGTGTTTGAGAAACTTAACTTTTCTGTCTTCTATCTGTAATGGCTTCTCAACAAATTTTAACTTTTCATTTACCTCTACATCTTGAAGAGGTATTACCAGGGATTCGTCAGATAGACATTTCTTAAGATTGGATACATGAAATACGTCATGTACCCCGGCTAGCTCTTCTGGTAGTTGTAAGCGATAAGCAACTGGTCCTATTCGCTGGATTATTGGGAATGGTCCTACGTACCTTGGACTCAGCTTTCCTTACCGAACTGAACTACTCCTTTCCAAGGAGAAACTTTCAAGAGTACCTTGTCTTCAATTTGGAACTCTAACGACTTGCGTCGACTGTCTGCATAACTTTTCTGGCGATCTCGAGCCGTTCTCAGTCTTTCTTTGATTTGAGTGATCTTGTCGGTAGTTTCTTGTACTATTTCAGGACCTGATAACTAACTTTCTCCTATTTCTGCCCAGTAGACTGGAGTTCTGCACTTTCGTCCATATAGTGCTTCGAATGGGGCAGCTTCCACGCTTGCATGATAACTATTATTATAGGAGAATTCGATTAAAGGTAGGTGGTCATCCCAGTTTCCCCCAAAATCTATTACACATGCCCTAAGCATGTCCTCCAGGGTTTGTATCGTCCTTTCACTTTGTCCGTCTGTCTGAGGATGGTATGCAGTGCTTAATTTTAGTCGTGTTCCAATAGCTTCTTGGAAACTTGTCCAGAAATGCGAAGTGAAACGACTATCCCTGTCCGATACAATGGAGAGTGGAACTCCATGTAAGGATGCGATTTCATCTACATACAACTTTGCCAACCTTTCCATGCTAAAGGTTTCTTTCATGGGTAGAAAATGAGCTGATTTGGTTAATCGATCCACAATTACCCAAATTGCATCATTACCTTTTCTGGTTTTGGGTAACTTAGTAACAAAATCCATAGCTATAAGTTCCCATTTCCATACAGGCATTTCTAATTGTTGTAGTAGACCTGAGGGTTTCTGGTGTTCTGCCTTAACTTGTGAACATGTTAGACACTTAGAAACATATCTAGCTATGTCCTTTTTCATTCCTATCCACCAGAAATTATTTCTTCAATCTTGATACATCTTATTGTTACCAGGATGCATGGCATGGTTGCAAAAGTCGCTAGGCGCTACCTAGTCAGATTCGGGAGTACTCGGGAAGTACTCGGCTTAGGCGGAGATTACCCGGGGAGTAATTGGCCTGGGAGACCAGTACTCGTGCCTCGGCAGCCTACCTTGTAGCGAGTACTCGGGGAGTACTCGGAGCCTAGGCGGGACTTTTACAACCATGATGCATGGTATACCTAGATTTATGGGCTTCTTCTAAAATTTTATCTCTTAATTCTCCTTGCTTAGGTACCCAAATTCTTCTTTTGTGGAATCTCCAAATTCCATCATTGCCTTGCTCTAATTCCTTTATTCTTCCTTTCATTCCTTCAGCATCATCCTTGATGGCTGTTTCCTGAACATTCTTTAATTGATCCATTAAATCTAAGTGTAGATTTAATCTAAGAGCACGAACTCGCTTTTGCTTTTCATGATACTTACGACTTAAGGCATCAGCAACTACGTTGGCTTTTCCTTCGTGATATTGAATATCACAGTCGTAGTCACTTAGGATTTCCATCCATCTCCTTTGCCTCATATTTAATTCTTTTTGCCCAAATATGTACCTTAAAATTTTGTGATCCGTATAGACAGTAAACTTACTTCCGTACAGATAATGTCTCCAAATCTTAAGGGCAAAAATTATGGCTCCTAATTCTAAGTCATGTGTCGTATAGTTTTCCTCGTGCTTTTTCAATTGCCTTGATGCATACGCAATTACCTTTTTGCGTTGCATTAGCACACATCCTAATCCTAATTTTGAAGCATCACAGTATACTTCAAAATCTTCTGTTCCTTCTGGTAAAGCTAGAATTGGAGCATTTGTTAACTTATGCTTTAAAATCTTAAAAGCTTCTTCTTGTTTAGGTCCCCATTCAAACTTAACTGATTTACAGGTTAGCTTAGTTAATGGCACAGCTATCTTGGAAAAATCCTTAATAAAGCGCCTATAATACCCAGCTAATCCTAGAAAACTTCTAACTTCTGTAGCTGATTGCGGGACTTTCCATTTGATGATCGCTTCTATCTTAGCGAGATCTACGTGAATACCTTAGTGATTCACCATGTGTCCTAAAAATTGCACTTCTTGCAGCCAAAATTCACACTTCGAGAATTTGGCGTAAAGTTTTTCCTTTCTTAACAAAGTTAAGAGTGCATGCAGGTGCTCACAATGCTCGTGTTGACTTTTGGAATAAATAAGTATATCGTCGATGAAGACAATTACAAATTTATCCAAATACGGTTTACAGATCCTATTCATCATGTTCATAAATGCTGCAGGAGCATTTGTTAGTCCAAAGGGCATGAGTGTAAACTCGTAATGACCATACCTAGTTCTGAAAGCAGTTTTAGATATGCCTTCTTCTTGTACCTTCAACTGATGGTATCCGGAGCGTAAGTCGATCTTAGAAAAGTACCTCGCTCCTTGAAGTTGATCGAAAAGATCATCAATCCTAGGTAATGGGTATCGATTCTTAATTGTAACCTTATTCAATTCCCTGTAATCGATACACATCCTCATTGAACCATCTTTCTTCTTTACAAACAACACTGGAGCTCCCCACGGGGATGAACTAGGTTGGACGAATCCTTTACTGAGCAATTCGTCTAATTGCTTTTTCAGTTCTAACATTTCGGTGGGTGCTAACCGATAAGGTGCCTTGGCTATCGGTGTTGTTCCAGGAATTAGATGAATTCTAAATTCTACTTCCCTATCAGGTGGTAATCCAGGTAGTTCTTCTGGGAATACCTCTGGGTATTCTGATACTACTGGAATTTCTTTGAGTTCCTTACCCTTAGTGTTAATGATTACTGAGATCATATACACTACTTCTTGTTTTCTTGAATAACTAGCCAACTTTATTACTGAAATAAATTTCAATGGCTTTCGTGGCTTATCTCCTGTAATCACCACTAATTCCCCTGTGGGTGTATGAATTTCTATGGAGTTTTTATCACAAAGAATTCGAGCATGGTTGGCTACCAACCAATCCATTCCTAATACCACATCGAATTCGGTTAACTTTATAGGTAATAGGTTTGCAGAGAATTTATGACCTAAGAGTTCTATTTTTCCTTCCCGCAAAACCATATCTATGTTAACAGAATTCCAATCTGCCGTTTCTACCGTAAAAATTTGCCTAAGCTTGGTTAAAGGTAGGTTAAGAGCTTGGCAGAATGAAGTATTTATAAAACTTTGGTTTGCACCAGAGTCAAATGATACTTTTGCACAAACGTTGTGAACTAGGAACGTACCAGCTATCATGTCAGGAATTAGTTCTGCTTCCTGAGTAGTCAACTGGAAGGCTCTTGCGTTTTTCTTGGTAGCTCCTTTTGCAGGTTTGGCTTTGTTATCAGCTGGTTTGACCAATTTTGGGCAGTCTGGTCTAAAATGTCCAGCCTCTCCACAGTTGTAGCAGATTGTGGATTTCTTTCTCCTGCAATCTTCTTCTTGGTGCCCCGGGATTTTGCAGAAATTGCAATACCCTTTGCATCTTCCAAAATGCTTCCTTTTACAGGCATTGCAAAATGGAACAGTGGAAGATTGCCCAGTCCCCTTTCTCTTGAAATTGCTACGATTACCCACACGAAATCCTTGGGTAATCTTTTGGGCCACTTCCTTTTTCCGGGTTTCTTCTCTTGTGCGTACCAGCTCGTCAGTTATGGTGTTAGCTAATTCCACAGCATCGTCAATAGTGCGAGGTCTTACAACTTTAACGATATTACGGATTTCGCCAATCAATCCCCAAATATAGCGGGAAATAAGCACCGGCTCTGGCGAGGCCAGGTAGGTACAACTCAAGCGTACTCGAAGAATGTCGAAGTATATCCTCGACAGTCTACGTTCACCATTCGGTGGTTCAAGAATTTATTCGCCATTTGTTCCTTTTCATACTCAGGGCAGAATTTTCTCTCCATTAGGCGCTTAAATTCTTCCCAGCCCATGGCATAGTCTATGTCGCTTCCTTTGGCTTGAAGTACCGTATTCCACCATTCTAGCGCCCCTTCTTTAAAAAGATGCGACGCGTACATAACCTTGTCTTCTTCGGCACATTTACTTATTTTAATCACCGCCTCAGTTTTCTCTAACCAACGCAGTGCAGCAGTTGCCCCTTCGTTGCCTGCAAATTCAACTGGTTTACAGGCAAGGAACTCCTTGTGAGTGCAACCAGGCGTTGCAGCTTTTATTTTCTTAAGGAGTGGAGCTTGAAATTCCATAGGTTCCTCAACATCGGCCAAGTAACCAGTAAAGTCTCTGGAAACTTCTATTTTCACAGCATAGAGATTGAGATTCTCAAGAGCTTCAGATAATTCATTCATGCTGTTCAGCATTTATGAAGAAACACACAAAATTTTAGGTTAAATTTTGTAAATTAAATTTTCACAGAATCACAAAATAAAATAAGAAAATTTAATATTAATTACGAACATCTAATAAATCATTTTATTGAAACAAAATATTTATTTTTAGTACAACTAAAATATTAAAGTTTCTAGCTTATGGATAATATGGGTACTAATACTGGGTCAAAGTGTTGGCAGTTTAAAGTTTAACAGTTACTGCTACAGTGGCTAACATGTAGAGATTTGCCCATTGTTCATATAACTCATCTTCCCATGGTGGGTTACTGCCTATTTCTTGGGCTTCCTTATTAATTATTCATTCTTTTGGTTGTGACTTCATCATTTTCTTGACTTTTTCTATTAATAAAACTTCTTTTATTAGGGGTAAGTAGTTTATCATATTGTGCCTTACGAACAAATATTCCCTCCTCAGTATCTGTTGTGTATCTTGAGGAATTTGATTGGGATGAAGTTCCCTTATCTTTTGGTGAACTATCTAATTTAAGATAGATATCCGACATTCTTTGCTTACCCATACTGTAACTAATAAGTAGTCAGTTAAAAACACATAATTACAAGATGATAATCAAGAAAAATTAAGTATTTTAAATACTTGATAGGCTTAAATCAGTGGCTCTGATACCACCTTTTCCTGTCACGGCCCCAGCCCCGGTTTTACCCGGTCAGGAGCCGTGGGACAGGAACCCGTGGTATTTATTAAATGATGCGTCAGCGGAAGATTTATCAGGATCTTTTAAAACTTGAAAATGTCCGATTATTTTATTAGATAATCTGGGACAAGCCCCGTAATTTACAATAGAGGAATTTCACAAGGAAATTCCCTGATTTACAAAACATTTTTATTCATTTTTTTTATTGAGCCACATCTTCAAGCTTGTTAGTGCTCCGTAGCACGTTTTCTTTGAATCACAGCAGGTCGCCTGAAACATGTTTTAAAAATATTTTATCAGCGGGGAAATACTGGTGAATCATTCATTTTGCATAAAACGACACATGGTTATAAATTACAGCATAAGAGCGATTACGATGGCTTTTATCTTATTTTTATCTGGCGCCGTGTCACCTGGTGACGATGGTCATACCACTATTGGGTCTTTCCCCAAGTAGTGACGTTTATCACTGTTAGGATTTATTAGCCTAACTGTGAGAAATTAGTAATGTGCACAATACCCCACTAGCCAGTGATTCAAGATAACCACGACTTAATCCCTGTAATTATAACTTTTGAAAATAATGGAGTATTGTAGAATACGTTTGATAAAAGAGAATGACTCACATTGCATATTTATACGGGCAGAGTTTAGCCTACTGATTAGCCTGATGACCTAATTTAAACAATAATGCACACGAACTAGGTTAGTAACTAATACAGCATTTACGATAACTCACGAGATTAAACCCTCATGACGAATGACAAAGTGCAATACTTAAACATCCATCGAATTTACGACGAATGACAAAGTATAACCCTAATTTGAGCAGCACTTAAACATTCATCGGATAGTTTCAATCGATCGGACATTGAATCGTAGCAGCGATCGAGTTATTACCCTGTTATTGCGGCAGCGTTTAGTGATTGTGTGTGTTTTTTGTATTGAACAGCGTATAACTCAGCGTACACTTTGAATTTTGACGTCGAAACATGCAAACTGATCAAGTCCCAGACTCCTGGATTTATAGTCCAAATTTGGACCTCCCGCGTGTCGCGACAGGATCCCCGGGATCTGTCGCGTGTCGCGGGGGAAGCCAAAGTAGGGTAGGCTTGCTTTGTCACTTATTTAGGCCTGCTGAGTCGACGAATTTCGAGTTTACGTGTTTTATAACTGTTTTCGAAGGATAAACATAATTAGGGAATACCCCCTTGAGTTTTAGGGGGCCCTGATCCTAGTTCCAACTATTCTGAAAATTTTAGGGGTTATGCAGGATTACATGGGGGTCTCAATTAGGGTTTCCTATTGGACTAATTAAGATAAGAGATAATAGTTTTGGTGAGAGTTGTTACACATCAGATCTCCTTTTCTTGGAGAATAAGTTTACAATCAATCTCTCCTATAATTACGACAATCTATTCTATATTTACAATTATTTCCTATCGATTCTATTACAAGCTATGCGCATAGATCTGTTTTGACCCGTTTAGGGGATTTAAGCAATTTAATCTAAAACTCGCTTTTTTCTTTTCACACTTCATAATTCCATATTTAAAATATATGCTTATATCCCACCACAACTATTATTGTGGTGGGTTTAATGTACTAAGCCAATTATCCCGAATATTACCCTTCGGTTAGTCATTTTACGAAAAAAAACCCATTCTTAGGCATTTGACCCACAAATGCTTATGCCTATAACTTTTTGTTGATTCACTTTGTGGATGTGGCTTGGTATGGTTCGACTCGGTTCGATTCGGTTCGGCTCAAGACCGACGTCACGACATTCCTCGTCGTGCGCCCCAGAGTTCGACACACGAAGCGCCGCGAGCTAACATCACCATGACATCATCATGATGATCATATATATACCATGGAATTCCTTTTTGCATTTAAAGTCTACGAAGACTTGATATATTGAAAGTCTTTTTCATACGAAGAGTTAGTTATATGGAGCCCACGAAGAGTCCCAACAAATAATGAAGGGTTCATCACGAACCGTTGACTGTTCGTGAAAATTGTTTTTCAATGAAGGGTTCGTAGTGCTTGTTGACTGTTCGTTGGCACTTATCAACGAAGACTATAGTCTTCGTTGGAACTGTTCACTGTTCGTAGCCAGTAACACTTTTCGTAGTGTTACTGGGTTTTAGGCCTATATAAAGACTGTTTGTTCCTCAGCTTCAGTTAAGAGAGTTTGAGAGTTCTGTGTGAAAATTATAAACAGTGTGTATGTGTTACTGATTCTCTTCACTTAATCAAAGCTTTGTGAATCTTTGGTTACTTTGTGTTTGTTCCTTTTTGCTTTGGTTTGCATACTTACGTGGATTCCGCACTTGTTAGTGTGTTAACAAACAAAGAAGTAGGTTTAATCTTGATCCTCTAAGTGGACCTACAAGTGGTATCAGGTTTAATCTCTTCCTTGTTTAAAACCAAGCAAAACCTTGTGCTTGAGAAAGTTGTGAAGTTTCTGGAAAGTTGTTTTTGTGTTTGAGTTTGAGAAAATCAAGGTTTTTTTTTTTTTTTTTTTTTTCTGAAAAGGTGTTTAAATCTTAGTAAAAACTTGTTGTTTGAAGATAATTTTTATAAAAACCCAGTTAAAACACATGGAGAAATGTTAGGACTTGGTTTTTCTTAAAATTTCTTTCAAATTTGAGTTCGTCAAATTTTCCGGTGAGTCGGTTAACCGGAAAAGTCAGCGGAATTAGGTTGGCAAAGATAAGTTTGAAAAGATTTTCTGGAAAAAGGCAAGATCTGGAATGTTTGTTTTTAACTAAGTTGGGATACCCAGCTACCATCTTTTGCAAAATCAGAAAAAGTTGGTTTCCATTAAAAGGGGAATCTCTCCTGCCACTGTCATCACGAAGAGTCCTCTGTTTGACGAAGATTTAGCTTGACGGAGACTCAAGGTTCGTGAGAACTTGGTTTCAA
Organism: Helianthus tuberosus; assembly: GCA_030545235.1. NCBI lineage: Eukaryota > Viridiplantae > Streptophyta > Magnoliopsida > Asterales > Asteraceae > Helianthus > Helianthus tuberosus. Next base: position 79,870,483 of record CM060363.1, read on the forward strand.
AGAACAGTCAATCTTCGTTGGAAACCAAGTCTTCGTGGAAACCAAGTCTTCATAGACAAATATTGTTCGTAGACACTGTTAGTTGTTTTAAGTCTTCGTAGGCATTAAGTGTTCGTGAATATAATCTTCGTGGTGGCCTCACTGTTCGTGGACTATCAAGTTGGTTAAACAAAAGGTTTTGTTTTATTGGGCCTTTCTTCGTGGAGTCTTTGTGGCCCATAAAACTTCGTTGGTTTAATACACTAGTCTTCCTAGACAAGACACTTTATTTCATTGGGCCTTTTTGTTATTGAGTCTTCGTGAGTATCAATAGTCTTCGTGGTGGACATCACAGTCATAGAATCCTAGTCTTCGTAGGTTAACATGTTTTTTTGGGGATTATAAATTGAAAGTGTGGGCCACTTTGAAAAAAATACTTAACACTAGTCTTAGTGGACTGATATACGTGGAAGTCAACTTTAATTTACATATTTGTAAAATTGGGCCAGTAGTCAAGTCTTCGTAGGTGTTCTTAGTGGACTGCTAGTCAATTAAATTTACATTCTTATTGGACCATATATTTTTTTTAATTTACATCTTTGTAAAATTGGGCCAGTAGTCAAGTCTTCGTGGATCTTGTGTTCAACGATGAAACTAGTCTTCGTGGCCCACTAGACGAACAGTCAAGGTTCGTGGGTCCAAAGAGTCTTCGTGAAGTTGACAAAGCTTGGGCCTAGTCACGAATTTTTTTTTGGGCACTAGTCTTCGTGGAATTTTTTTTTATTGGGCACTAGTTAGTGGTGCACAAATCAGGTTTTTTAAAAAACCGGTTCCGGATATGGAATCGGGTTCGGGTAGGATCGGGTTTTACAAAATCGGGTTTTTTAAAAAACCGGGTCGGCTTCGGGTTCGGGTTTTTACAAAAAATGTATACCCTATATACCCGGGTCCGGGTCGGGTTTTATAGAACCCGGGTATTGTAATACCCTATTTCCGAGTTCGGGTATGCATCGGGTAGGGTTCGGGTATGCATCGGGTTGGCAAAAACCCACACGGGTGTTAAAAAAACCCGACTGGGTATTAAATGCTTCTTTATATGTTTTAGTGGATGGTTTATCTTATTCAAATTTAATGACATTTTAAAAAAATTATTACATCAAAGTGCATACATGTAAGGACCTACAAAAATGCCTCAAATCGACCCGTAAGTGAAAACCCGGACCCCTGAAACCCTAATGTGCATGAACAACCAAGAAAACAAGAATTTTAAGTTTCAGGCGGGCCGCGTAAAATGTAAGCATAGGCTTACGCGGGCCGCGTCAAAGCAAAGTTGGCCGGATAAGCGTTCCAGGCCACGTATCGCACACGTGGCGCACCTAGGTGTGACACGCCAGCCCTCGTTGTAGACTAGGTGGCCCTCGCGGGCCGCGTAAGACCTTGGTAAGGTTTACGCGGGCCGCGTAAAACTTGAAATGTTGCTATAAGTAGCCTGTGCATGGGACTTGCTTCCGTGCTCGAAATCTCACTTTCAAAACGTCCCAATTCTGCTAAAAACGAGTTTTACGGTGTCACGACGCTGCTACGATACAGGGTATTAACTCGATCACTGCTACGATACAATGTCCGATCTATTGAAACCGATCCGATGGATATTTAAGTGCTGCTCAAATCAGGGGTATACTTTGTCATTCGTCGTGAAGGTTTTGATTTCGTGAGCTTATCGTAAATGTTGTATTAAGTTACTAACCTACTTTCGTGTGCATTGTTGTTTAAACTAGGTTACAGGGCTAAACTCTGCCCGTCTAAATCTGTAATGTGAGTCATTCTCTTTTTATCAACAATGTTTTACAATACCTCAAATTATTTTCAAGAGTTATAATTACAGGGATCAAGTATTGGTTATCTTGAATCAGTGGCAAGTGGGGTATTGTGCACATTACTAATTTCTCACGGTTAGGTTCATCAACCTAACAGTGATAATCATCACTACTTGGGTGAAAGGACCCAATAGTGGTATGACCATCGTCACCAGGGTGTGACACGGCGCCAGATAAAAAAATAAGATAGTAGCCATTGTAATCGCTCTTATGGTGTAATTTATAACTGTGGGTGTCGTTTTATCAAAATTGAGTGACTCGCCAGTATTTCCCCGCTGATAAAATATTTTTAAACATGTTTCAGGTGACCTACTGTGAATCAAGGAAAAGTGCCACGGAGCACTAATCAAGCTTGAAGTGGTGGCTCAGTAAAATAAATAAACCTGTTTTGTAAAACAGGGAATTTCCTCGTGAAATTCCTCAATTGTAAATTACGAGGTTTGTCCCAAATTATGAAATAAAATAATTGGGCATTTTCAAGTTTTAATAAGATCCTGTTAAACTTCCGCTGTCAATTCAAATAATAAATACCACGGATTTCTGTCCCGCGACTCCTGGACCGGGTAACACCGTGACGGGGGTCGTGACAGAAAAAGGTGGTATCAGAGCCACTGATTTAAGCCAATTAAGTATTTAGAAATACTTAATTTCTCAAATTGCCACTCTGTGATTCTGTGAAAATTTAACTTGCAATTTTGTGTTTTCTTTATATCTGCTAAACATCATGAATGAGTTATCTGAAGCTCTTCAGAATCTCAATATCCATTCTGTTGGTATGGAAGTTTCCGGGGGCTTTTTCGATTATCTGCCGATACTGAAGAACCTATGGAGTTCCAGGGTCAAGCCCAGGAGAAACCCAAGACGAAGAAAAGAAGGAGAATCATAGGCTAGAGACGCGCACGGAGAAAGAAGCCAGCTGCCCAGAGGATTAAAAAGACTGAGGAACCAAAAGACAAAGGCAAGGGAAAGGAGAAAGGGGAAAGTTCAGGACAAGCCCAGGAAATGCCACCCTGGGAGGAGCTTGATCGTAAACTGGCAAATTGTGACCTCATTGGACCTGCCAATGAAGATCTCTTCAATTACCCAATTGAATCACAACTTCCAGTTAATCTGGAACCTGCTATCCCAGATCCCATTGTCAACCACCAACTTCTACCCGGAGAATTGGAGGAATGATGGACAAGTGATTGGCAATTTCAGAATCTCTTGAATAACCCTCATACCTTTTTCCCCCAGTTTGACCCTGAGCCTGCACCAAACCCACCTATGAGCACAGAAAACTTGGCTTAACTCCGCCACTATGGCGAAGAGCTGGTGGACGTAGGAAATAGAATCCGGGAAGTGGGGGAGATGATATCATGGAAATACGACGAGAGGGAACGTCGTTTCTGAAATACCAGCCGACGGGATCGTATGTGGTTGTGTGGTTACTTGTTTATATAATAATAATAATCATAATAATAAAAATATAATCATGTAAAATAACCTAAAATAAAACTTGTGTAATATAACGGGTGTGTAATGATGCATATTAATATATATAAAAATATCAACGTCGCAAAGTCGACAATTTTGGCTATACATGTTAACGTGATTATGTTCGATTGTTTTATTGTGATTGGTTGCTATTTATTTTATGCTAATCACTTATATATATATTAATTACCAGATGGAACACGCTAGTAATGAACCAGTTAACGAGGTTAACCATTCCGAGCAAAACAATGGAGATCAATTTCTTAATAGGCAGGATATTGAAAAATATCGTTGCTCAGGGAATAACCAATGCTATTCCAGCAATCCTTGCTGCTGCCCGAAATCCAGTTGAACCTCAACCAATTATTCCCAGCAAACGTACTCATGACGACAATTTCAGTAATAGTGTAAATGGAGGCGGCGACAATAATAATAACGATAATGATGGGATGCAAGCCCCATTCCTTAAGAAAATGAAAGCTGCAACGCCTGGTTGCACTTACAAGGAATTTCTTGCCTGTAAACCAGTTGAATTTGCAGGCAACAAAGGGGCGACTGCTGCACTGCGTTGGTTAGAGAAAACCAAAGCAGTAATTAAAATAAGTAAATGTGCTGAGGAAGACAAGGTCATGTACGTGTCATATCTTTTTAAAGAAGGGGCACTAGAATGGTGGAACACAGTACTACAAGCCAAGGGAAGCAATGTGGCTTATGCCATGAATTGGGAAGAATTTAAGAGTCTAGTGGAAAGAAAATTCTGTCCCGAATATGAAAAGGAACAAATGACAAATAAGTTCCTGAACCACCGGATGGTGGATGTAGACTGTCGAGGGTATACTTCGACATTCTTCGAGTATGCTAGAGTTGTACCAACCCTGGCTTCGCCAGAACCGGTACTCATTTCTCGCTATATTTGGGGTTTGATTGGCGAAATCCGTGATATCGTTAAAGCTGCGAGACCTCGCACAATTGACGATGCAGTGGAATTAGCCAACACTTTGACGGACGGACTGGTGCGTACGCGAAAAGAAAATAGAAAGAAGGAAGTGGCCCAAAAGATTACCCAAGGATTCCGTGTGGGTAATAATAGTAATTTCAAGAAAAAGGGAACCGGGCAATCTTCCACAGCTCCATTTTGCAGTACTTGTAAAAGAAAGCATTTTGGAAGATGCAAAGGGTATTGCAATTTCTGCAAAATTCCAGGGCACCAAGAAGAAGATTGCAGAAGGAAGAAATCAACAATCTGCTTCAACTGTGGAGAAGCTGGACATTTCAGACCAGTCTGCCCGAAACTGGTCAAACCAGCTGATAACAAAGCCAAACCTGCAGAAGGAACTACCAAGAAAAACGCAAGAGCCTTCCAGTTAACTACCCAGGAAGCAGAGTTAATTCCCGATGTAATAGCTGGTACGTTTCTAGTTCATGACGTTTATGCAAAAGTATTATTTGACTCCGGTGCAAACCAAAGTTTTATAAATACTTCATTTTGCCAAGCTCTTAACCTACCCTTAACCAACCTTAGACAAATTTTTATGGTAGAAACGGCAAATGGGAATTCTGTTAACATAGATAAGGTTTTGCAAAAAGGAAAGATATAGAACACTTAGGCCAAAAATTTTCTGCAAACCTGTTACCTATGAATTTAGCTGGATTCGATGTGGTGTTAGGAATGGATTGGTTGGTAGCCAACCATGCTCGAATCCTATGTGATAAGAATTCCATAGAAATACATACACCCACAGGAGAAGTAGTGGTGATTACAGGAGATAAGCCACGTAAGCCAATGAAATTCATTTCAGTAATGAAAGTGGCCAATTATTCAAGAAAACAAGAAATAGTGTATATGATTTCGGTAATCATTAACACGAAAGGTAAGGAATTTAAAGAAATTCCAGTAGTATCAGAATACCCGGATGTATTCCCAGAAGAACTACTTGGATTACCACCCAATAGGGAAGTAGAATTTAGAATTCATCTAATTCCTGGAACTACACCGATAGCCAAGGTACCTTATCGGTTAGCACCCACTGAAATGTTAGAACTGAAAAAGCAGTTAGATGAATTACTAAGCAAGGGATTTATACAACCTAGTTCATCCCCGTAGGGAGCTCCAGTATTGTTTGTGAAAAAGAAAGATGGTTCAATGAGAATGTGTATTGATTATAGGGAGTTGAATAAGGTTACAATTAAGAATCGATACCCATTACCTAGGATTGATGATCTTTTCGATCAACTTCAGGGAGCTAGATATTTTTCTAAGATAGATTTACGCTCCGGATATCATCAGTTGAAAGTACAAGAAGAGGACATACCTAAAACTGCTTTCAGAACTAGGTATGGTCATTACGAGTTTACAGTCATGCCCTTTGGGTTAACAAATGCTCCTGCAACATTCATGGACATGATGAATAGGATCTGTAAACCGTACTTGGATAAATTTGTAATTGTCTTTATCGACGATATACTTATTTATTCCAAAAATCAGGACGAGCATTGTAAGCACCTACATGCACTCTTAACTTTGTTAAGAAAGGAGAAACTTTACGCCAAATTCTCGAAGTGTGAATTTGGCTATAGGAAGTACAATTTTTAGGACATATAGTGAATCACGAAGGTATTCACGTAGATCCCTCCAAAATAGAAGCGATCACCAAATGGAAGGTCCCACAATCAGCCATGGAAGTTAGAAGTTTTATAGGATTAGCTGGATACTATAGACGCTTTATTAAGGATTTTTCCAAAATAGTTGTACCATTAACTAAGCTAACCTGTAAAGTAGTAAAGTTCGAATAGGGACCTAGACAAGAAGAGGCTTTTAAGATTTTAAAGCAAAGATTAACAAACGCCCCAATTCTTGCCTTACCAGAAGGGACGGAAGATTTTGAAGTTTATTGTGATGCTTCTAAGCTAGGATTAGGATGTGTGCTGATGCAACGCAAGAAGGTAATTGCGTACGCCTCAAGGCAATTGAAGAAGCATGAGGAAAATTATATGACTCATGACTTAGAATTAGGAGCCATAATTTTTGCCCTTAAGATTTGGAGACACTATTTGTATGGCAGTAAGTTTACAGTCTATACAGATCATAAGAGTTCAAGATACATATTTGGGCAAAAGGAATTAAACATAAGGCAAAGAAGATGGATGGAAATTCTAAGTGACTACGACTGTGATATTCAATATCACGAAGGGAAGGCAAATGTAGTAGCAGATGCCCTAAGTCGTAAGTATCATGAGAAACAACGAGGAATTCATGCCCTTAGATTAAATCTACAATTAGATTTAATGGAACAACTGAAAAACATCCAAGAGACAGCAATCAAGGATGATGCTGATGGAATGAAAGGAAGAATAAAGGTATTAGAGCAAGGAGCTGATGGAATTTGGAGATTCCACAAAAGAAGGATTTGGGTACCTAAGCTAGGAGAGTTAAGAAATAAGATTTTAGAAGAGGCCCATAAATCTAGATATACCATGCATCCTGGTAATAGTAAGATGTACCAAGATTTAAGGAATAACTTCTGGTGGATAGGAATGAAAAAAGACATAGCTAGATATGTTTCTAAGTGTCTTACTTGTTCACAAGTTAAGGTAGAACACCAGAAACCTTCAGGATTACTCCAACAATTAGAAATGCCTGTATGGAAATGTGAACTCATAACAATGGACTTTGTTACTAAGTTACCCAAGACCAGAAAAGGTAACAACGCAATTTGGGTAATTGTGGATCGATTAACCAAATCAGCTCATTTCCTACCATGAAGGAAACCTTCAGCATGGAAAGGTTAGCAAAGTTATACGTAGACGAGGTAGTATCCTTACATGGAGTTCCACTCTCCATTGTGTCGGATAGGGATAGTCGTTTCACTTCCCATTTCTGGACTAGTTTCCAGGAAGCAATGGGAACCCGACTAAATTTAAGTACAGCTTACCATCCCCAAATAGATGGACAGAGTGAAAGAACTATCCAAACCCTGGAGGACATGCTTAGGGCATGTGTGATAGATTTTGGTGGAAACTGGGATGACCACCTACCCTTAATTGAATTCTCCTATAACAATAGTTATCATTCAAGCATCGAAGCTGCCCCGTTCGAAGCACTGTATGGACGAAAATGTAGAACTCCAGTTTGCTGGGCAGAAATAGGAGAAAGCCAATTATCAGGTCCCGAGATCGTGCAAGAAACCACCGACAAGATCATTCAAATCGAGGAAAGACTGAAGACGGCTCGAGATCGTCAGAAAAGTTATGCAGACAATCGACGCAAGCCACTAGAATTTCAAGTTGGAGACAAGGTACTCTTGAAAGTTTCTCATTGGAAAGGAGTAGTGCGGTTCGGTAAGAAAGGAAAGCTAAGTCCAAGATACATAGGACCCTTCCCCGTAATCCAAAGCATAGGACCGGTTTCCTATCACTTACAACTACCAGAAGAGTTAGCCGGGGTACATGACGTATTTCATGTATCCAACCTCAATAAATGTTTATCTGATGAATCCCTGGTAGTCCCTCTTCAAGACATACTGGTGAATGAAAAGTTGAAGTTCGTGGAGAAACCGCTTCAAATCGAAGACAGAAAGATTAAGTTTCTCAAACACAAAAGATTGGTACTGGTTAAAGTCAGGTGGGATTCAAAAAGGGGATCCGAGTATACCTGGGAGCTGGAATCGGAAATGAAGCGAAAGTATCCTCACCTATTTCAATAAATCTCGAGGACGAGATTTTAAATAAGGTGGGGAGAATGTAAGGACCTACAAAAATGCCTTAAATCGACCCGTAAGTGAAAGCCCGGACCCCTGAAACCCTAATGTGCATGAAAAACCAAGAAAACAAGAATTTTAAGTTTCAGGCGGGCCGCGTAAAATGTAAGCATAGGCTTACGCGGGCCGCGTCAAAGCAAAGTTGACCGGATAAGCGTTCCAGGCCACGTGTCGCACACGTGGCGCACCTAGGTGTGACACGCCAGCCCTCGTTGTAGACTAGGTGGCCCTCGCGGGCCGCGTAAGACCTTGGTAAGGTTTACGCGGGCCGCGTAAAACTTGAAATGTTGCTATAAGTAGCCTGTGCATGGGACTTGCTTCCGTGCTCGAAATCTCACTTTCAAAACGTCCCAATTCTGCTAAAAACGAGTTTTACAGTGTCACGACGCTGCTACGATACAGGGTATTAACCCGATCACTGCTACGATACAATGTCCGATCGATTGAAACCGATCCGATGGATGTTTAAGTGCTGCCCAAATCAGGGCTATACTTTGTCATTCGTCGTGAAGGTTTTGATTTCATGAGCTTATCGCAAATGTTGTATTAAGTTACTAGCCTAGTTTCATGTGCATTGTTGTTTAAATTAGGTTACAAGGCTAAATCAGTAGGCTAAACTCTGCCCATCTAAACCTGTAATGTGAGTCATTATCTTTTTATCAACAATGTTTTACAATACCTCAAATTATTTTCAAGAGTTAAAATTACAGGGATTAAGTCTTGGTTATCTTGAATCACTGGCAAGTGGGGTATTGTGCACATTACTAATTTCTCATGGTTAGGTTCATCAACCTAACAGTGATAATCATCACTACTTGGGTGAAAGGACCCAATAGTGGTATGACCATCGTCACCAGGGTGTGACACGGCGCCAGATAAAAAAATAAGATAGTAGCCATTGTAATCGCTCTTATGCTGTAATTTATAACTGTGGGTGCCGTTTTATCAAAATTGAGTGACTCGCCAGTATTTCCCCGCTAATAAAATATTTTTAAACATGTTTCAGGTGACCTACTGTGAATCAAGGAAAAGTGCTACGGGGCACTAATCAAGCTTGAAGTGGTGGCTCAGTAAAATAAATAAACCTGTTTTTTAAAACAGAGAATTTCCTCGTGAAATTCCTCTATTGTAAATTACGGGGTTTGTCCCAAATTATGAAATAAAATAATCGGGCATTTTCCAGTTTTAATAAGATCCTGTTAAACTTCCGCTGTCAACTCAAATAATAAATACCACGGGTTTCTGTCCCGCGACTCCTGGACCGGGTAACACCGTGACGGGGGTCGTGATAATACATAATTCTTAGAAACCCAATAATTAAACAAGATTGTATGAAGTTGCATATATAATTTTGTTAAGTCATAAGAACTAGAAGTCTTATTTCTTGAAAACATAGATAAAATAACATAGTCTTTATTCGCATCCAAGATTCCAATTCATATTTTTTTCAAAATACATCCAATCCATATAACCGAGTATTTGTAAAACCCATAACCAGGTATTTATAAAACCCGGTTCTGGGTATTTATAAAAACCGGTTCCGGGTATTTATAAAACCGGGTACTACAAAAAACCGGGTATAAACCAGGTATAAAACGAACGAACGAAATTTCTTGTTCGTGTTTGTTTGTTTAATAAACGAACGAACACAAACGAACTTCCCGCCGAACGGTTCACGAATTGTTCGCCGAACGTTTGGTTCGTTTACAGCCCTATTAATAACTATATTTTGGATAACATTGTGAACTTGTTCGAAACTTGAAACCTCCTTTTGGGAACTTGTAAACTTTTGCTACAAATCAATACATATGGCATCGTTGTTGATTTATATTTGTTTACACGATTAGATTCAATGATTACCTTTCATAAGTCACACGCAATACGATTCCGCTACCAGCAGGGTGTGACAAATAGTGGGTATAGTTAAGTGAGTATTTTGTACACCTAACAAAACTTAATCCACACTCAATAAACCACCACCCTACACTACTCACACCACACCCTACCCCTAGTCCTACATACCCTACGTCCATGGGCGAAGCTTTTAAGGGGCGGGAGGGGGCGGCCGACCCCCCATACTTTTCGCTCAGTAGTGAAGAGCATGTAGTTTTCGTATAGAAATTTTTGGGTATATACGTTTTCGGCCCCCGGTTTTATAGAAATTTTTAGGTCCGGTGACTTCCGCCCCCTTGCTCGAAAATCTCAAGCTTCGCCACTGCCTACGTCTAACCTACCCTCCCATATCTTTGAAGATTTGGTTGATTAAATCTTGCCTATATTGTGATGATAATCATTAGATATTGGGGATTTTTATATATTTATGGTTTTATATAAAAACCATATCCATTTAGAAACACCACCACAAAAGTACACAAACCCTTCATCCCTTTCTATCTCTACGGCCACACACACCCTCACACACATAAGGTTGAATCTTCTAGTTCAAGCATCTCACTATCTTGTTTCTTCTCTATTCTAAATTGGTATGATCCCTTTCATCCTTGTTTCTCTTGAGTTTATATGCATTTTATTTTAGATCAAACAATCATCCAACACAAGTCCTATGTAATATATGTTATATTCAAGATTTAAATACATGTTGTTAGAAGCGTGATCTTACCCACTCAATTGGTTTACATGGATACAAAATGTTGAGCTCACAAAATGCTAGTTACATGTTATCCATCCAAACATTTTAGTTCAGAAACAAAAAGGAATCAAAGGGTCGATTACTAAACAACTTACAAGTCTTATAAAAGAAATATATATAATGCTATGAACTTCCATAGCCATGAGTTATGTTTTGGGGATATTTATAAGTGTTTTAAATGATATATTTTAGTAGATTGGGTTTTGTTGTTGGTCAGGCTCGGTTCGGTTCAAGCTCGGTTCGGGTTAACAAGTCTACACGGGTCAGTCTTGGTGTTTCGGGTCAAACCCAGTCAACTCAGTCAGTTTTGGTGTTTCGGTTCAAACTCGGTTAGTTTTGGTGTTTCGGGTCAAACCTGGTCAACCGTGGTCAAACTATCGGTCAACCATGTTATAAACAAGTTTCAACCGTGGTCAAACTGTCGGTCAACCGTGGTAAACCATGTTATAAACAAGTTTCAACTAACACAAATAGTTTATGAAAGGTTTATGCCAAAACATACCGATTTTGTAAAACATACGCGTTTACGAAACATGCATGAGATACAGACTAGTAACGGGATTGTCCTGGTTAAAATTAGGGGCTGGATTGTCCTACATACAAACGATGGGACTAGGGTTTCCTACACACAAACGATGGGACTGGGTTGTCCTACATACAAACAATGGGACCGGGTTGTCCTACATACATGCATCGGGACTAGATTGTCCTACATACAAACACAAGGACTAGATTGTCCTCTACTCAACGATAAGGGCCGTATGGTCCTTACAAAACAAAACAACACAACTGTACAGTGAAGTCCTCACTACACTTTAGAACTATAACCAACTGCGTGTCTATCTCTCTGAGTACACGATATGGCAAGGTACTCACTAGCTCGAGGTTGGTTATAGGCTCATGCGGGCATGTTGTCTTGTCCTACATGGACAATGACGGTTATACAAGTTTTACAAGTACAAAGTTTTTAAATGACATGCCGAGGAAAATGGTTTATTACGTTTTCTCAACATTATTTTTACCGGTTATCAAAAGATTTATTTCAAGTCCTATCAAACAAACTATGAACTCACCAACTTTATATTCACTTTTTAGCATGCTTTTCTCAGGTTTTATTTGGCTATGGCACGGTTGGAATAGGAGAATCCTTGGGTTGGTAACCTTAGTAGGCGTTCAACTTTCTAGAAGCCTTAGACATATAGTGCTACCAGTCGTTATGCCCAACTCTGATTTTGTGGGTGTGACAAGACATTCATGTCGGCCGTTGAAGCCATACAGGTTATGCTTTCTACACGGTGACAATAAGGGCAGCGTCATCTGAGAGGTACACGGTAAAATTGTCAGTTAAGAGTTGTTGTGGGAAACTGCCTTAGATGATGGCTCTCTACGGTGACTAGTGTTTTTTGTGGTTGAGCCGATGATGATGCAACATTCATTTGAGGTGTTCCCTGTGTTGAGTTTCATGAGTTAAGCCTGGTCTGAACCGTCTGAACCCTAATTACTTATACAGTTGTTATTAAGTTTTGTAGGCTTTAAATTTATCAAGTATGATACGAAATGTTTTAAGCTGTGATGGTGGTTTCTAAGGCAACGTTTACTAAGTGGTTGGGCGTGAGGAGAGAGATGAAGACGATGATGGTTATGTGGTGGTGGCTGTTAGATTGTGGCCTGGCGGTGCTTTGCAATATCTCGTTATCATGCGAAGATACGCGACCACCAATATAACCTGCGTAATTATGGTTAACCCAACCCATTCGTGATTATGCAAATAACATGCGTAATTATGTAAAGTTAATTACCATTGTGCCACCTCGTTCAATTGAATGCCTATTACGGTTGAGATGCTCGCTTACGCATCACACGTTAAGGTAGTGTTTATATATATATATATATAGGGAGAAGATCATGCGAGAACCACCTCTTATTGCGAGAACCGCGAGAACCAATGTGAACACAACCAAAAATGCCTAAAAATAGCTAAAAATCACACAAAAAATTTTTTTTTGAATTTTTTAATATTTTTTATAAAAAAATCGCTACTTTTCGAAGCAAAAAAAAAAAAATTTTTTGCTTCGAAAAGTAGCGATTTTTTTATAAAAAATATTAAAAAATTCAAAAAAAAAAATTTTAGATTTTTTTAGATTTTTTTAGGTTTTTTGGGGGTTTAGATTTTAGCATTTTAGCTTGGGGGGAGGGGGGTTTAGGTTTTGGGGGGGGGGGGGGGGTTAGATAGGTTTTAGTTTTTAGCATTTAGCTTGGGGGGGGGGGGTTAGGTTTTTTGGGGGGGGGGGGGGTTAGGTTTTTTTTTGGGGGGGTGGGGGTTAGGTTTTTTTAGGTTTTTTTTAGGTTTTTTTAGCTATTTTAGGTTGTGTCCACATTGGTTCTCGCGATTCTCACAATAAAGGTGGTTCTCGCATGAGCTCCTCCATATATATATATATACATATGTATAGTTTGAGATGCCTAAGAGAAGTCCACACTATTTGAGAAACTTGAGAATCATTCTAGGCAACACATTTCCCTAAACTTTTCGTAATATATACACATATGTATAGTTTGAAATTGACTATATACATAAATGTATATTTTCAAATCTTGAATTATACACATATGTTTATATTAGGAAAAACTTAGGGAAATGTGTGGTTCGGAACGCTTTTTAAGTTTCTTAATTATCCTAGTGCTTCTCACACGATCCTACACACACACACACACACACACACACACACACACACACACACACACATATATATATATATATATATATATACACGTATAATATAGTGGAATGTTTAAATAAGAAAAAAATTCAGCCAATAAAAATACTTCATTTTATTTCATTTAATATTTGTATTTAATATTATTGTAAGAATATATTGATAAACTTATAAAAATCTCTGGCTTCCTCTTTAATATATAACTATATTAAATTTTGTAACTTATTTTCAAAATATATATTTTTTTCAATAAAAAATTAATTTAGAGTTAATTACACAGATGCACCCTATGATTTATAGCTAGTTTCATCTTTGGGTACTAACTTTTTTTAACAATTTTAGGTTTTATGGTTTCAATTTTGTAACACATTTGTGTACTAATATCAAAATTAGTTAATTTTATCAATATAATGACTAAAATACCCTTTCATTTTTTTTTTTATTTTATCAATGTAACACCTTTGGGTACTAACACCTAATTTTATTTAAGTTTAAATCAATTTTACAAAATCAATTTTTTTTATTTTCATCTTTTTATGATATCTCTTAATTAACATTAAATCTATTTTTTTATTTTCATCTTTTTATTAAATTTCTTATTTAACATAAAATCTACTAGTTACATCAATATTTTTTTTGTTCATTTACTAAAATAGGAGTTTTTTAAATTCCAAAATAGTAAAATGTAAATGAACAAAAAAAAATACTGATGTAACTAGTAGATTTTATGTTAAATAAGAAATTTAATAAAAAGATGAAAATAAAAAATAAATAGATTTTATGTTAATTAAGAGATATAATAAAAAGATGAAAAATAAAAAAATAAATAGATTTTGTAAATTTGATTTAAATTTAAATAAAATTAGGTCTTAGTACCCGAAGGTGTTACATTGATAAAATTAAAAAAATAGAAGGGTATTTTAGTCATTATATTGATAAAATTAACTAATTTTGATGTTAGTATTCAAAGGTGTTACGAAATTGAAACCATAAAACCTAAACATGTTAAAAAAAAGTTAGTCTTCAAAGGTGAAACTAGCTATAAACCATAGGGCCCATCTCTATAATTAACTCATTAATTTAGAGTGTAGAATAAGTACGAAGTGTGTAGGATAAATTACGAATTATAAAATAAATTAGGAATTGTGTAAGATAAATTTTGATGTTTAGGCAAAAATATTTAGTATGGAGAATGCTAGTACTTATGAATAACTAATTAGTTAAAGATAATAATAAATGAGATGAGATAAAAATCATTTAATGTATTACAATTGTACACTTTGTTCTTATTTTTCTCAATTAATTTTTTTTTTCTTAAATGATCCCCTTGTATAATATTTATTATAGGGGAGTTTCATTGGAGAACATTAAAAAAGTGGAAATTTAGAACCATGCATTTGACATGTAAAAAAATAAATTTTAAAATTTTATTTGGGAGCTTATGGTAGAAGTCTTTTTAATAAAAAATCACAATTTGAAAAAAACATTCTTAGAAAACAATACGAAAGGTTAATTTTTTTTTACAACAATAATTTTTTTTTATTGGAATAGCTTTTACACCTTTTTATATTTAAAAAAAACTCCCAAAAATTTTTTCTTCAAAAAAACAATGTTTAGGATTTTAAATTTAATTTTTCAGATATATTTAACACGTTGAATGATTGTTACTCGGTTCTTCACATTTTTAGTGTTCTCCGTTAAACCTCACACTATATATAGAGAGAGAGAGAGAGAGTGAGAGAGTGATAAAGGGAGAGAGACAGAATGGAAGAGAGAGTGATAGTGAGATGATGCTATTGATAGTGGAGTCTTGATGGGTTATTGGGTTTTCCTAGTGTTTTTTAACAGGTGGAATTACTTGTAAGTTGTAACAGGGATATCTGTAGAGCAATGGATGAGATTCTCCTGCTGTGATGTTTAGCGAAGCAAGAAAAGGCTATATGGCAATTCACGCCCATAGTTTTTAATGGGTTTATGGGCTTTTTAGTTAAAAATCTTTAATATTAATTATTTGGAAGTTTCAAGGAGGTACCGTAAATATACATACATACATATATAATCACGTTACAAAAATTTGATTTCAAATGTTAATAGTTGTGTTTGGTTTAAAAATTTGATTTCAAATGTTAATAGTTGTGTGTGGTAAACCCAACGGCTTACTACGAAGCCACCAGTAGTAGTTTTAAATTTATATTTATTTATATAACTTTTATGAGTGGTATATTATAAATTGAGTTAGTTTTGGGGTTGGGTGTCATAGAACTTGGAACTAGAGCTTTTTATATGGATGTAAACTTTGCAGAGGTTTTTGAGCAGAGTAAAAGAGTTTTGAAAAGAAAACCCCCAAAGCGTGAAACATTTTAAGGTTACTCTCTCTATATTTTTAAGCCTCCCGCAACACCTGTGACTTAATACTAAGTAAAAAATATAAAATGCATAATTTAAATTCGAAATTTAGAGATGAACCGTATCAAAAGTCACAAATTCGTATTCAAATTTTCAAATGGTGTGCATATTTGTACACCAACGTGTCTATTGGCACACCAAACCCTAGTTGAATCAGGTTTTACCTACGCTGCGTATAGCTCTATACGCAGCGTATAGGGTTGAATCAGGGTTTACCTACGCTGCGTATAGAGCTATACGCAGCGTAGGTAAAAGATGGATCTCAGAGCCTGATCAGCAATCATTGCACAGAAAACAAGGGTTTATATACGCTGCGTATAGCTCTATACGCAGCGTATTGAGTTCTGCTACAATATCGACTTCCTCATCTACCAGTGTAACGGTAGTAAGTGAAGCTTACGCCAGAATACATCTATGTCGTCGAGTTGTATCTTACACTCTGCACAGTTAA
This sequence comes from Helianthus tuberosus, assembly GCA_030545235.1. Taxonomy (NCBI): domain Eukaryota; kingdom Viridiplantae; phylum Streptophyta; class Magnoliopsida; order Asterales; family Asteraceae; genus Helianthus; species Helianthus tuberosus. The sequence goes on from CM060363.1 coordinate 79,886,796, forward strand.
GTCAATACGGTGTGAGAAACAGCTAAATCGTACTAAATAACAAAAGGTTTGTAGGTTTAATATTTTTTACCTATACGTTTGTAGTTTTCCAGCCTACAAGCACACGACAACCAACAACTAAGCCACATATGCCATCCACATGATGTGTTAAGTTTCCGCAACACCTCCAGCTTCCTCGTTAGCTCTCCTTCCAGCAAATCAAATGATGTATGGGAAACCTTTCCACGTAGGTTGTCCAACAGTGGGTGTCTGTGGTGGTTCATCGTTTTTCGATGCTGTCGGGGAAACTTTTTTGTATTTCCCCGTATTGAGTTTCAACTATATCAATGATGCATCTTGCTATTCGCTCCAATGAACTCCCGCACGTAACGTATCTTTTTAAATTTGCGTGATGGCTCTCAACTCTGTTGGTGGTGCGCTGACCAACGTTGCGACACTTATTAGTCCACGCACAAACGAACATTTCTTTATAGTCTTTGAGCCAGTTTTCATAGACATAATTAAAGACCCCTACAAAAATAAAATAATGAAATGTAAAAGCGTGTGTAAAATATAATAGATCGGGTGAGCCATTTGTTGAAGGCACACTTACTTTCCCGGTTGGCAACCACGAGTCGGTTATACAATTTGTCCAAGTTGTACTTGTACATGGGCTCTGAAGCAGATTCGCACACTCTCCGCCAGTACGACAGAAATTTCTCCCAATCTAATTTATTGAACCCTTGCTTGCAATGTTTACATATATTTTGTTCGATGTGAAACTGGCATAGATACCTAGATGCGTTCGGGAATACTTTAGCACACGTGTTAATTAGTGCTAGCTCTCTATCCGTGACTATCACACGCGGCATCATACATTCATGCAACATTGACTTGATCCGATCAAGCACCCACACGAAGTTATCTCTTCGTTCTTTGCAAATAACGGCATGTGCGATACAAAAATACTTGTTGGTCGACGTTAAACCCACAACCTGGACAAATGGCATCTGGTAGATGTTTGTTTTGTAGGTCGCGTCGATCAACAACACGTGCGGGAATGCACGCCACATAGTGATTGAATGAGGATGAACAAAGAGAAACTCTGTTACGACATCTGTTTTGGGTTCCTGTCGGGTGTCGTAAATGAATCGGTTTTCAAGCAGCACGCTTTCCAGTGCCTGCATAGGAGTCTTTCCGTCCATAAGTGTAACACCCCGTGTTTCTGAAGTCAAAGTCAAAGTCAAGATTGAAGTCAAAAGAAGAAAAGATTGCTAATTGCGATCTGTCTCTCCTTGCTCAATTCCTGTTTGACTTCTTTGACTTGTAATTAGTCTATTTTACTTATCGCTTTAGTTGTATTATGTGGAGTATCTATTAATAATCGCATGGTAATCGCTATTTATCGCATGTTTAATCGTTTTATCGCTATTGAAATCGCACTCGCAACTTGAATTACGCATTTTGGTTACTGATATACGTGTGTGTGTGCCTTATGTGTTACTTGTGCATGTTTATTTATGTTATGTTGTGGTAATCAATCGAAACGCAAATCGAACTCAATCGCAATCGAATTGCAAACGCTAAACGAATACGAAGTAAGGATGCTTGTATGTTGATATAGTAGTTGTGATTAAAAGTAATTTGACTAGGAAACTCTATCGCATTGAAACGCTAGCAAACGAAATCGAAACGGCAAAACTCGACACGCCAAGCACTCGAACCAGGTGCCAGTCGACCGAACTGCCACCCGACCGGGCAGCCACCCGATCGAGGTGCCACTCGATCGGGCTGCCATCCGGGCGAGTTGCCACCCGAGCGACCAACCATTCTTCCCTTTCCATTTTGGGTAACCCTATAAATACCCCTTGTCACTTTCACTCCTTCCACTTTTGGCAACTGACGTCCGACCAGTGCTCCTACTCGCTTTTTCCTTCGATTTCTCGCAATTCCGGTAAGATCTCGTCCTAAATCTTGTACTTCCTTAATCTACACGCACTCCTACACCTTGCTATCTTTTGAATCTTAACTTTTAACCGTGAAATCATCAAGATTCAAGGTGTTCTAGGATGACGTCATCATGTGTACTTGAAGAACTTCATGTTTTGGCCTCAACCCACCAAGAATAACTTGGATCTAATCGATTTCCACATAAACAAACAAAGATCTTACATAGATCTAAACATAATCACAATCAAAAGGATTGAAAGATGGTTTTCCAACTTTCTTTCAACTCTTTTACACTCAATGCACTCAAACCCAATGGAACCGGGCCTAATGCTGATCGTCTACTCATTCTTAGCGATGTATCAGTGCTAGATCCAAGTTCCATTTGAAAGATAGTGATTTCGGGTTTGGACACGAACAACCGCCTCGAACCGTGCACTGACAGACTAGGGTGATTCCTGTTCGGTTAGGTCATTGGGGACGAGATGGGGTTCCAATTGTTTAAACCATTCACCACAACGTCTCGCTCAAGTTACAACACTTCAAGCAAGATCAAGTAACAGCACGATCAAGTCGTTGGGATGAGTTGTCAGCTGACCGGATTGCTGTCCGACCAGGTTGCCATCCGCTCGACCCACCGTCCGATCGGGTTACATCTTGATTCATTTTAAAACTTAAACAATTTTCAACATGTTCAGTAACAGGGTTGCCACCCGGTCGGATGGACATCCGAATGAGTGACCTGAAGGGTAGAGATGCCTCTCTGTTTTCACTGAGAAACCTCGCCATTCGAGTCGCCGTCCGATCGAACGACTGTTCGACCGACCGACCGACCGACCGACCTGAAGGGTAGAGATGCCTCTGTGTTTTCAAAATGCTACAACGAAAACTTCAAAAGCCAAGCCATCATACACAAACACATCCTTCTCAAAGGAAGAAACAATCCACTCGAACAGTCATCCGACCGGACGACCGTCCGAACGGACTACCACTCGCACGACTGGCCGTCCGATCGGATTACCATCCGATCGAACTGATGTCCGACTCACTTGTACCCTGCATCGTTTTACGCGTCGCTTATCATATGCTATCGATCTGTTCAGCCTAACCCTACTCTCTAGCGCTCCCTTCAATCCATCAATCGCTTAGTATTCGTATCGCAGCCATTCCAGGCATGTGTGCGAAGATTAGTATTTGTATCGCGGCCATTCCAGGCATGTGTGCGAAGATTAGTGGGGGCTTCCCATGTGTTACTAGTCTAGCTGTATCTATAAGTGACCTTCCCCTAACGAGGTCAGTGGTACGTATTCCAGTAACGATGAAAGTACAAGTAATCATTTAACCCCATTCCCAACCCCGGGAATCCCATGCCTTGGTAAGAGTGTGAACTCACCTTGGTTTGCTCGGTTTGATTAATTACTTGGTTCCAATTAATCAGTCAAGGCCTATAATTGTGCACGTATTCACAATCAGTTTATATCCACATAGTTCATGTATCATTCATGATCATACAGTATCGAATAAGTAACAAACTTCGGCCCAAACAAAGTATATATATATATAAACTGTTAAGGTATTTGGTTCAAGCATAAATCCAAATCATGTGTTTAATGTTTAAATCAGTGATCCGAACATCAATTAAATCATGAAATCTAAGGAGTAATCGAATCATGCAACTCATCATTCAATGCACATGATATCCCTACTGACAACATCTCTAAATGCCTATATGATTTGATTTGATCACATGGCCGCCATATTCATTTTCAACATTGATTATAAATCATACTTTGACTCCATGCACATACACACACCGAAATCTGCCACTAACATACAATTCAATTTCATGTGACAATCATTAACACATGTGATAAAGCAATTAATGAGCTTTGATATTTGCATGTGCCATTTCGGCCCACTAACTCAATAAGATAACCATCATTATTAAAAGGTCCAATAGCAATTAAACTAGTTGTCAGACAATTGCATGCATTTGGTTCTAATCCTCTTTGTTGAATTTGACAATTCCTTCGGTCTTAGTTGACCATTATAATGAATAATATAGTTTCATTATCATGCATAGCTACTAACACAACCATATCAGTCCACAGCAAACAAGTCGACGAAACCATCATGATTCATCAACCACATTCCACCTGTCACGTAATAACACTAACCCTAATGACCATCTATCTAACAGTTGCGAATCAATCATCAGCATAAACATACAACCAGATCAATTCATAATAATCCTCAAGCATTAAACTAACATGATCATATCATCCAATATACATGGCAGTTTGTCGATAATATTTATATATCGTTCTTTTATAATGGCCGACAAAGATTGTTGTGCATGATAATTTTCACATATTCCTACAATTTGTCAGTAGGTCACATGTTGGTCAATTAATAATATTCAGTAGATCACATTCATATCTTACAAGATACATCATTCAATCATAGCATGTTTCGCATATAATTATATAACTGATCAAATCTTGTATAATCGAACTCATAACATCATGAACATCTAATTGGAACTAAAGTTGCCTTAAAGGTGGAAAACATTAACTGAAACAAGAACGATCAAACCAGGGAATCAAACTTCGAATGAGGGCAGCCGTCGGGTTCAAAGAAAAACGAGAGAGAGAGAGAGAGAGATGATTAGGGTTTGCCAGTTACAGACTTCGTGTGAAGGTTATGAATAAAACCCTATATCTAAACGCTATTGGGCCAAAGCACAGTTTGATTTCGTTGGCCTCTTGTTGGACGAAAACACATGAGGTGTTTTCGTGGGTGGGGTGTTTTCGTGAGAGGGTGTTTGGCCAAGATCCATGATAAACAGTTCAACATTAATACAAAATAGATTATTATTAACTTACACTCACTTATAACACACACCAATTATATAAAGCACACTTAATACACACCATATATCACATATCAGTTACAATACGATTTAACATATTACAAACGTGTACAGTTGTGAAACAAACAAATCGTGTAAACAAACAACTTAAACAACTAACGTGCAATAAATGCGAAAATGGAATCTTGGAAACTCGAGTTGTCACATTATCCCCAACTTGAAAGAAATTTCGTCCCGAAATTTAGCACGTGGTTACTGAGGAAGCTAGTGGTGTTGTGTAGTTTACTGGTTTTCCTGGGGTGTCACATCATCCCCCCGTTGATTTGGAATTTCGTCCCGAAATTCTGTAGTAGCTTCAGCCTCAGTAGTGGTTGCACTGTTTTCGAATAACTGGGGATACTTGAGTTTCATTTGATCTTCTCGTTCCCAGGTGAACTCTGGGCCACGACGGGAGTTCCAACGAACTCGCACAAGAGGTATTCTTGTGTGCTTGAGGACCTTAACGTCCCGGTCCGTGATTTTAACTGGTTCCTCGACAAATCACAGTTGTTCGTCGATAGTGAGTTCCTTGAGAGGAACTACGAGGGTCTCATCTGACAGACACTTCTTCAGATTTGACACGTGAAAAACGTTGTGAACTGCACTGAGTTTTGCGGGCAGATTTAGTTTGTAGGCCACCCTGCCTATTTTCTCAATGATTTCGAATGGTCCGACATATCGCGGATTGAGCTTGCCCCGTTTGCCAAAACGAACCACACCCTTCCAGGGTGAAACTTTGAGTAGCACTCGATCCCCAACTTGGAACTCGAGTGGTTTCCTGTGCTTGTTTGCGTAGGCTTTCTGACGGTCGCGAGCTGCCGCCATGCGTTGTCGTATCTGAGCAATCCTTTCTGTAGTATCAACTACGAGTTCTGGACCCGTGATCTGACTATCACCCACCTCTGCCCAACAAAGAGGTGATCGGCATTTACGCCCGTATAATGCCTCAAACGGAGCGGCTTGGATGCTGGTGTGGTAACTGTTATTGTACGAAAACTCCACCAATGGGAGGTGTTTTTCCCAGACATTGCTAAAATCGATTACGCATGCCCGAAGCATGTCTTCTAGAGTTTGGATGGTGCGTTCAGACTGCCCATCCGTTTGCGGATGGTAAGCGGTGCTCATGTCTAATCGAGAGCCAAAAGATTTGTGCATTGCCTGCCACAGTTCTGAAGTAAATTGTGAATCACAATCAGAGATAATAGAGGTCGGCACCCCGTGCCTCGAAACCACTTCCTTCAAGTAAACGTCTGCTAAAGTGGAGAACTTATCCGTTTCCTTGATAGCCAAGAAGTGTGCAGACTTTGTGAGTCGATCCACGATCACCCAAATAGTATCATTTCCACGTTGAGATCTAGGTAGGCCTGATGGTTTCTGGTATTCGGTCTTGACTCTCGCACAAGTCAAACATTTGCTAACGTAAGTTGCTATGTGAGCTTTCATGCTAGGCCACCAATACGTAGTTCTGAGGTCGTGGTACATCTTATCCGAACCAGGATGTACTGAGTAACGAGACTTATGCGCTTCATCCATCACAAGCTCGCGTAAGTTTCCAAAACGTGGGACCCAAATGCGTCCTGTTACGTAATAGGCGCCGTCTGCCTTTTGTTCTAACCGTTGCCTTGAGCCGCGTAGGGCTTCAGCCCTGACGTTTTCTGGTTTCAATGCTTCTACCTGAGTATCTCGTATCTGTGCAGGAAGGCTAGACTGAATAGTGAGTTGCAACGCCCGTACACGCCTAGGTGTAGTATCCTTTCGACTGAGGGCGTCGGCCACCACATTGGTTTTGCCCGGATGGTACTTTATAGCACATTCGTAATCGTTTAAAAGCTCGACCGATCGACGCTGACGCATGTTCAACTCTTTCTGCTTGAAGATATGCTCGAGACTCCTGTGATCGGTGTAGATGGTGCACTTGGTACTGTACAGGTAATGTCGCCATATCTTGAGCGCAAAAACAACAGCTCCCAGCTCTAAATCGTGTGTAGTGTAATTCCGTTCGTGAATCTTAAGTTGGCGCGAAGCATAAGCAATGACTTTATCCTGTTGCATCAACACACATCCAAGACCCTGAATAGATGTGTCGCAGTAAACCACGAAATTGTCTGTGCCCTCTGGCAATGAAAGAATAGGTGCGCTACAAAGTCTATCCTTTAAGTGCTGGAATGCTGATTCCTGTGTATTACCCCAACGGTAGATAACGCCTTTCTGAGTTAGTGAGGTGAGGGGTTGTGCAATCTTAGAAAAGTCTTTGATAAACCTTCTGTAGTAGCCCGCCAAACCCAAGAATTGACGGATTTCTGTTGATGTACGGGGTACAGGCCAGTTCCTGATCGAATCAACCTTGGATGGACCAACATGAATCCCATCCTTGTTTACCACGTGGCCTAGAAAGTGGACTTCACGAAGCCAAAAGTCGCATTTCGAAAACTTAGCGTACAACTGCTCTGTTCGTAGGAGTTCCAAAATGAGTCGTAAATGCTGCTCGTGTTCCTCCCGACTCTTAGAGCAGATCAGAATGTCGTCGATGAATACAATCACAAACCTATCTAAGTAAGGCTTGCACACTCTGCTCATAAGATCCATAAAGACTGCAGGCGCGTTTGTTAGCCCGAATGGCATGACCAGAAACTCGTAATGGCCGTAGCTCGACCCTTGCAGCTGGTCGAACAAGTCGTCAATGCGTGGGAGAGGATAGCGATTCTTCACGGTCACCTTGTTCAGTTCGCGGTAATCTATGCACATGCGGAAGGTACCATCTTTCTTCTTCACAAATAATACTGGAGCTCCCCAGGGCGAAGAGCTAGGACGAATAAAACCCTTATCCAAGAGTTCTTGCAATTGCTTGGACAGTTCTTCCAGTTCGGTTGGTGCTAAGCGGTAAGGTGCTCGAGCTATGGGTGCTGCTCCAGGAGCTAGCTCGATCTGAAATTCGACCTGGCGATGAGGCGGTAGACCAGGTAATTACTCAGGAAACACTTGAGGAAAGTCGCGTAAAACTGGAATATTCTCTATCTTCTTCTTTTTTGTTGATGCGTCAGTAACGAGTGCTAAGATAGCGGTGTGACCCTTTCGCAAACACTTCTGGGACTTAAGGAAGGAGATGATGCCCACTACAGCACCACTCTTGTCGCCCTGAATTACCAAAGGTTCTTCACCAGCACGAGGAATGCGGACGATCTTTTCTTTGTAAAGAATCTCTGCTCGATGTTGAGGTAGCCAATCCATACCAATAACGATGTCGAAACCATCACAACGTTGGGGTCATTCCTAGCATCACCCTGACCAATCACGAACACTTGACCCCTGGCACCATTGCCGTCATTATTACCCCCGTTGTTATTCCCGTTGCCCTGATTATTGTTGTTGTTGGTTCTGATTCGCAGGTCGTGAGCTCTTGAAATCCTTAGCTTCATGACCCATCTTGAGACACCTCTGGCAATGACCCCTGTTGCACTGACCACTGTGGTGCATGTTGCATCTGTTGCACTTTGGGTGGTTTCCTCGATATCCACCCTGTCCTTGACTACCAGAAGACTGCTGACCAGGGCTCTGATAGTCGTCAATCTTTCGCTGCTGTGCCTGGGGCTGAACTGAAGTCGAACCCTTGCTGGAGGTTCCATCCCACTTTCGTTTGTTGTCACTTGGAATAGCAGAAGTAGTAACAGTAGTAGCAGCACCAATACGCTTACGCAGCTTGTTCTGTTCCAATGCCTGGTCTGTGAGACGATGAGCAAGACGAGTATCATCCTGGATAGTAGCAAGGTTAGAGGCAGTCACATGGCTTTGAATCTCTGGTACTAAGCCTTTGAGGAATAGCTCGATGCGCTTGATGGGAGGATCCACCATAGTTGGACACAACACTGCCAGTTCGTTGGATCGTTTCGTGTACGCTTCTATCTCTGACCCCGTCATCTTCAGGTTAAAGAACTCCACTTCCAGCTTGTGGATGTCATCACGACTACAGTATTCACGTTTGATCGGTTCCTTAGAATCATTCCATGGGGTGGCATTAGCAGCCGCCAGCCCCAGCATCTGAACTTGCGCGTTCCACCAAGTTAGCGCAGTGCCTTCGAGAGTACCAGTGGCGTACTTCACCCTACGAGACTCAGGGCATTCACACATCTCGAAGACAGACTCGAGCTTTTCAAACCAATGGAGGAGTCCAACGGCTCCTTCAGTGCCACTGAAAGTATGAAGACGACAGTCCATGAACGTCTTGAATATGCATACAGGTAGCTGAGCGTTCTGACCTTGTTGCGCGAGGAAGAAAAGACTGGGTTAAGCGCGAGAGTTGGGTCATGAGAGTAGGATCTAACATCCTAGGATAGGTTCGGAATAGCAGGTTATACCTCCTGCCTGAGCGGCTGCGAGTGCTGCCGTAACTTGTTCGTTGATAAGAGCCGTCAGCTGGGCTTGAGTTAGGTCCACACGTACACTCATGATCTTCACTTCGAAGGAAATATGAGTGAGAAAGGTTCGCGAAAGTGCGATGACGGAAGAGAGTAAGCACACATGTGTTTTCAATCAATAGTTGTTACGTTTATCTAAGCATACCATGAGCAAAGTTCTATGTAATCTAGCAAGTAGGCAATGTAAACATAAATCGTATCACCTAGAATGTTGAGTCTTGCACGTGGAGTGAAGCGTCGTTGTGGATCGTTGAGCACTGTTCAGGTTATAGTCTGGTTTTAACAAAAACTTTTTTTCCTTATTAAAACCAAGTTCACTATAACCAATGGCTCTGATACCAATTTGTCACACCCCCAAAATCCACACGCGGAGTATCACCGCTTGGAGGCGTGACATGACCAGGATCAAGCCACCAATCATATTGAACCATGTATGTAGTAAAAATAATTCAACCAAACAATATGAAAGGTGTTCAAAACCAAAGCATAGTTAAGTGTTTACCGGAAGCATAAATGTAAAACCCAACATAAGCAATAAGTTTGAAATGTCATAAACGTTTAACATGGCATCCTCGATCCATGTCCCACAACGACTGTGCCTCCCCGTGCAAGCTCCATGAGTACCTAACGACCTGCAAGGCATGTAACAACGAGTCAACAACAAAGTTGAGCGAGTTCACAGTTGGTTGTTTAGTTATAGTATTCGTTTCGTAAACCGTATGTTTGTTTAGTAAACAATGTATTGTATTTATTTGTATCGCGGCCTTCCAGGCATGTTTGTGAAGATTTGTGGGGGTTTCCCATGTATTCTAGACTAGTTGTATTTGTATCGCGGCCCTCCAGGCATGTTTGCGAAGTTTAGTATTCGTATCGCGGCCATTCCAGGCATGTGTGCGAAGATTAGTATTCGTATCGCGGCCATTCCAGGCATGTGTGCGAAGATTAGTATTCGTATCGCGGCCATTCCAGGCATGTGTGCGAAGATTAGTGGGGGCTTCCCATGTGTTACTAGTCTAGCTGTATCTATAAGTGACCTTCCCCTAACGAGGTCAGTGGTATGTATTCCAGCAACGATGAAAGTACAAGTAATCATTTAACCCCATTCCCAACCCCGGGAATCCCATGCCTTGGTAAGAGTGTGAACTCACCTTGGTTTGCTCGGTTTGATTAATTACTTGGTTCCAATTAATCAGTCAAGGCCTATAATTATGCACGTATTCACAATCAGTTTATATCCACATAGTTCACGTATCATTCATGATCATACAGTATCGAATAAGTAACAAACTTCGGCCCAAACAAAGTATATATATATATATATATATATATATATATAAACTGTTAAGGTATTTGGTTCAAGCATAAATCCAAATCATGTGTTCAATGTTTAAATCAGTGATCCGAACATCAATTAAATCATGAAATCTAAGGAGTAATCGAATCATGCAACTCATCATTCAATGCACATGATATCCCTACTGACAACATCTCTAAATGCCTATATGATTTGATTTGATCACATGGCCGCCATATTCATTTTCAACATTGATTATAAATCATACTTTGACTCCATGCACATACACACACCGAAATCTGCCACTAACATACAATTCAATTTCATGTGACAATCATTAACACATGTGATAAAGCAATTAATGAGCTTTGATATTTGCATGTGCCATTTCGGCCCACTAACTCAATAAGATAACCATCATTGTTAAAAGGTCCAACAGCAATTAAACTAGTTGTCAGACAATTGCATGCATTTGGTTCTAATCCTCTTTGTTGAATTTGACAATTCCTTCGGTCTTAGTTGACCATTATAATGAATAATATAATTTCATTATCATGCATAGTTACTAACACAACCATATCAGTCCACAGCAAACAAGTCGACGAAACCATCATGATTCATCAACCACATTCCACCTGTCACGTAATAACACTAACCCTAATGACCATCTATCTAACAGTTGCGAATCAATCATCAGCATAAACATACAACCAGATCAATTCATAATAATCCTCAAGCATTAAACTAACATGATCATATCATCCAATATACATGGCAGTTTGTCGATAATATTTATATATCGTTCTTTTATAATTGCCGACAAAGATTGTTGTGCATGATAATTTTCACATATTCCTACAATTTGTCAGTAGGTCACATGTTGGTCAATTAATAATATTCAGTAGATCACATTCATATCTTACAAGATACATCATTCAATCATAGCATGTTTCGCATATAATTATATAACTGATCAAATCATGTATAATCGAACTCATAACATCATAAACATCTAATTGGAACTAAAGTTACCTTAAAGGTGGAAAACACTAACTGAAACAAGAACGATCAAACCAGGGAATCAAACTTCGAATGAGGGCAGCCGTCGGGTTCAAAGAAAAACGAGAGAGAGAGAGATGATTAGGGTTTGCCAGTTACAGACTTCGTGTGAAGGTTATGAATAAAACCCTATATCTAAACGCTACTGGGCCAAAGCCCAGTCTGATTTCGTTGGCCTCTTGTTGGACGAAAACACATGAGGTGTTTTCGTGGGTGGGGTGTTTTCATGAGAGGGTGTTTGGCCAAGATCCATGATAAACAGTTCAACATTAATACAAAATAGATTATTATTAACCTACACTCACTTATAACACACACCAATTATATAAAGCACACTTAATACACACCATATATCACATATCGGTTACAATATGATTTAACATATTACAAACGTGTACAGTTGTGAAACAAACAAATCGTGTAAACAAACAACTTAAACAACTAACGTGCAATAAATGCGAAAATGGAATCTTGGAAACTCGAGTTGTCACAGTGACAGATTGGTATCAGAGCCATAACTATAGGGAATTAGGCATGACTCGACCTAGTCCGGGTCGATGTCTTAGATGCCTAGTCTATAGTTAGGAAACCACAGACCGACTCGTGCATGTCTAGTAGGGACTATGTATGAGCTTATTTGCTATTTCTCGCTATTCTCGCCTACGCTATACTATCACTGCACTCGAATTTTCAAATATGAATGAGCGACTAAGTCGAGATTAGGTGTGAAAACCGCAAACTCTCGATTAAATTGCTCGTTCAACCCATATTTTTATCTATAAACTCGAGGAATTGCGTTGAAATAGGAGTGAAATCCATACTTTGACGCATAATTCTCTTTTATTTTATCAAAACAGGAACGAAGTTGTTAAGCCAGGGGTGAAACCCTAACCTTGACGACTCGTTCCGACTTTTACTTGGTTTTCCAAAACTCTCACCAAAGTCTCGACGGACTCCAACGACCTGAAGTCACGGTATGACTAACGGGATGCGTGCCAAACGCCCAAGAATCGAGGCGAAAGAACAGTCATGAAAGTCAAAGTGTGTACGACAAGTCCTTGAGAATAGTCGAATCACTTGGGATAGTCAATGTCTAATAGCCGCAGACGATCTATTTCTTGATTTTTATGTGTTTCGATTCTGAGCCCGCAACTGCTGACTCTGATGATTCGTCGATTTTATGTGCTTGTATGTGTATTTACCTGCTTACGTGTTTAATTTTGGGGAATTATTCGATTTTTGCTTCCACTTCGATTGACACGCACGACTCGCACTGCACTTCTATCTCAAAACGCTGACAAATCGCTAAATTATGGACGACCTTATGCTATGTTATACGCTTATACTATACTACTCGATATGTTAATCGCAATCGCTATTTTCGAACGCTCGCAAACCGTAATTGGTAGGATCCCGTATTCTGAGGCAGTCAGAATGCTCTACGTGTCTCTATATGCTCCTATGTGCCTCTGTAATTACATGCGTATGTTTTCTGTGCTTCTGTGCCCTATGTGCTTATGTGTTTATGTGCTTATGTACCTCTATGTAAAACTGTGATTATGTGCCTATGTGTTTATGTGACACATGTTTCACTGTGTTCCTGAGCTTTAGTAAGTATTAGACGTGTGAGGTGAGATTCGATTATGATGTGTCTGAGACCTATGACGATGTCTGTTGCAGACAATATCAACTGGACCATCATCTGGACCCCGTCACCCATGACTCTCTCGTCAAGAACAGAGGGACAAACGCCTTGCTGCCATCCTCGCGAAACAAGTGGCCAAGGTTGTGCCTCAGATCGTGAGTGAAATTTACGAGAATGTTAGCAAATCGTCTGAGGAGTCCAGAACCGAAGCTCCTAAAGTTGCTACCAAGACTGCTTTCAGCTTCAAGCAGTTCATGGCTTGCGGTCCGAAGGAATTCACTGGAGAAGATGGCCCGATGGCTATGTTTCAATGGTTTGATTCCATCGAAGTCACTCTGCGCCAGAGTGGGTGTCCAGAAAATCTCCGCACTCTAAACGCTACCGGCATCTTCCAGTCCAGTGCACTAGACTGGTGGACGGCCGGGAGAAACAAACGCGGAAACGATGCAGCTTACGAGCTGACGTGGGAAGAGTTGAAGGCCATCACGATGGATGATTTCTGTCCTCCCCATGAACGCCAAAAGCTGGAGGACAAATTCTGGAACATTAAGCAGAAGGAAGGTGACAACGTTGCCCTGACTGCTCGCTTTAAGCAGCTAAGCATAATCTGTCCCGATCAAGTGAAGACGTCCGACATAGCGATCAAGAAGTACATTCGAGCTCTACCCGACTGTGTTGCGGATTTTGTGTATGCCGCAAAGACAGCAACGATCAAGGAAACTTACTTGCTTGCCGCCAAAATCAACGACAAGCGGGTAAAAGCTGGTTTTTGGGATAAAACTTCGAAGAACCTGCATCAAGTCACCGCCGCACCAACTGCCGAAACTGCCGCCGCTCAGTCGTCAAAGTCCTCACGCCGCAAGAAGAAGAACAACAACAGCAGCTCCAGCAACAAGAACTGTGCTGTCACTACCACTGCTGCTCCACTGCAAGCCGGACCGGCCCAGCAGCAGCCCCATCACCGACCAGCACCAGTTACTTATGCACCGCCAGCAACGTTACCGCGCTCACTGCAATATGTACGGCCACTTCACTGCCAACTGCCGTACTGGTCCCCGTCAAGCGCCAGCTCAAGCCACTGCTCATCAAGCTCTGCTCCCAGCCCCGCAAGGCCAACAAGCGGCTCAGGCACCCGCGGTCAACGCCCGAGTCTGCTTCGCATGTGGTGATCCCAACCACTTTGCGAAAATGTGCCCGAACAGGGTTGTGAAACAAGAGCCCCAGCAGCAGCAACAACACCAGCAGCAACAGCCTCAGCAGCAGCAACAAGCCGCACGTGCCAGAACTTTCAACATCAATGTGCGCCAAACCCAGACTAACAACAATGTGGTCAATGGTACGTTCCTTGTGAATGGTATTTATGCATCGTGTTTGTTTGATACTGGAGCCGATAATTACTTTGTGTCGTTTGAATTCGAGAAGTTTCTTAGTCGTAAGCGCTCCCATCTCCCCTCGACGTTCGATGTTGAAGTCGCTACCGGAAGAACTGTCGCCGTTAATTCTGTTCTTCGTGATTGTACTATTGAGCTCAACAATCACATCTTCCCAGTCGACTTTATTCCGATACAACTTGGAAGTTTTGACGTCATAGTAGGCATGGACTTTCTTCACGAAAACCATGCTGAAGTTGTGTGCTTCGATAAGATGATTCGGTTCTCGCTCGCGAATGGTGATTTATTGTGTGTCTATGGCGAAACTGCTTCGAAGGGTCTCAAGCTCATGTCATGTGTCCAAGCTAGCAGGTATCTCCGCAATGAATATAGAGCTTTCTTGGCTAACATTGTAGTAGCGGAGAAGGAAAAGAAAGGAAATACAGAACTGAAAGACGTTCCTGTGGTTCGTGAGTTTCCTAACGTTTTTCCTGAGGATCTTCCCGGACTACCGCCAAGTCGTGATATCGACTTTCATGTCGACCTCATTCCTGGAGCCAACCCTGTTGCCAAAACTCCTTACTGACTCGCACCGTCCGAAATGCGTGAACTCTCGAGTCAGCTTCAGGAATTACTTGAGAAAGGCTTCATTCGCCCGAGCACCTCTCCTTGGGGCGCGCCAGTCCTCTTCGTCAAAAAGAAGGATGGATCGTTCAGGATGTGCATCGACTATCGAGAATTGAATAAGTTAACTATCAAGAACCGCTATCCCCTGCCTCGCATTGACAATTTGTTTGATCAACTACAAGGTGCTACGTGTTTCTCGAAGATCGATCTACGCTCAGGCTATCACCAACTACGCATTCAGGAGGAGGATATACCCAAAACGACGATTCGCACCCGTTATAGCCATTATGAATTCGTTGTTATGCCTTTTAGTTTAACCAATGCACCCGCAGTTTTCATGGATCTGATGAATCGCGTGAGTAAACCATATCTCGACCATTTCGTCATTGTGTTCATCGACGATGTCTTGATCTATTCCAAGTCGAAAACCGAACACGCGCAGCATCTACGCTTGGTTCTCGAGCTACTCCAGGGGAATCGACTCTATGCCAAGTTCTCCAAGTGTGAATTTTGGCTGGAGGAGGTTCAGTTTCTGGGTCACATTGTCAATAGTCAAGGTATTCACGTCGATCCCGCGAAAATTGAAGCAGTCAAGAGATGGATTACACCCAAAAACCCTTCTGAAGTCCGTTCTTTCCTCGGATTGGCGGGCTATTATCGACGTTTTATCAAAGGATTCTCAAAGATCGCTGTGCCGCTTACCGCTCTCACGCATAAAGACAAGCCTTTTGTTTGGGGAACTGAACAAGAGTCTGCCTTCTAAACCCTCAAGCACATGCTTTGCAATGCTCCTGTCCTCACTCTACCCGACGGAAACGACAATTTCATTGTCTATTGTGATGCTTCCAACCTTGGTCTTGGTTGTGTTCTGATGCAGCGGGACAAGGTTATAGCTTACGCATCTCGACAGCTCAAAATCCACGAGAAGAACTATACAACCCATGATCTCAAACTAGGCGTGGTTGTTTTTGCGTTAAAGATTTGGCGACACTACCTGTATGGTACAAAGTGTACGATCTTCACCGATCATAGGATCCTACAACATATCTTTGATCAGAAAGAACTTAATATGCGTCAACGCCGATGGGTAGAACTTCTGAACGATTACGACTGTGAGATTCGTTATCACCCAGGCAAAGCAAATGTTGTTGCCGACGCACTCAGCAGGTGGAGCTATCTGCTCAGCATTCGTAATGTCCAAGCCCAATACAACCTCGAAACCCTCATCCGCGAAGCCCAGCATGCCTGTTTTAATGAACGCACCTTGAAGAAGGAACGAATCTATCACGATGGAGCCCAGCTTGTGAGTAAGCCAAATGGGATATTCCATTATCTGGATCGAATTTGGATCCCTAAACGAACCGATTTGCGAAAGATATTGATGGACGAAGCCCATAAATCCCGGTATTCTATTCATCCCGGTGCCGACAAAATGTACCAGGATCTTCGCTACAAGTACTGGTGGCCGGGCATGAAAAGGGATATTGCTCTCTACGTTGGAAAGTGCCTGACTTGTGCAAGGGTCAAGGCTGAACACCAAAGACCCTCTGGCTTACTCGAACAACCGCCAATCCCTATGTGGAAGTGGGAGAGTATAGCTATGGACTTCATAACAAAGCTTCCGCACACGTCATCAGGTCATGACAGCATCTGGGTTGTCGTTGACTGTTTGACCAAATCAGCTCACTTTTTGCCAATACGGGAAGACTACAAGGTAGAACGATTAGCCCTAATCTACACCAATGAGATCATTTGTAATCATGGGATGCCTCGCGACATCATCTCTGATCGTGATGCTCGGTTTACCTCGCGACTGTGGGAAATGTTTCAAGCGGCTCTCGGTACTACGCTTAACCTAAGTACCGCATTCCACCCTCAAACCGACGGTCAGACTAGAAGAACAATCCGTACTCTTGAAGACATGCTCCGTTCGTGTGTCATAGATTTCGGTGGTAATTGGGATGCTTACCTGCCGTTAGTCGAACTCTCGTATAACAACAGTTATGATTCCAGCATTCAAATGGCACCATTCGAGGCTTTATACGGAAGAAAATATCGATCGCCTATTGTGTGGCACGAGATCGGTCACTCATAATTAACCGGTCCTGAGCTATTGCAAGAAACGACTGAAAAAGTCCTCCAAATTCGAGACAATTTGTTGAAAGCTCGAAGCCGACAGAAAAGTTACGCCGATAGACGACGCAAGCCCCTTGAATTTGACGTTGGCGACTACGTACTCCTAAAGGTATCACCTTGGAAGGGTGTGGTCAGATTCGGCAAGAAAGGGAAACTAGCGCCTCGATATGTTGGACCTTTTAAGATTCTGGAAAGGATCGAAAAAGTTTCCTACAGACTCAAACTACCGGAGGAACTTAGTAATGTCCACCCGACTTTCCATGTGTTAAACCTCTGAAAGTGCCTGGCTGAGCATGATTTAATTGTACCTCTCGATGACCTCCAAGTAAACGAAACACTACACTTCATGGAGAAGCCTGTCGAAATCATGGATCGCCAAACCAAGCAGCTCAGACGCTCATGCATTCCTATTGTCAAGGTCCGATGGGAAGGCAAGTGAGGCGCAGAGTTCACTTGGGAACTCGAAAGAGACATGAAGGCGAAGTACTCGCAGTTGTTTGTTACGGCTTCGGCCTAATTTTGGGACGAAATTCCCTCAACTAGGGGAGGCTGTAACACCCCGTATTTCTGAAGTCAAAGTCAAAGTCAAGATTGAAGTCAAAGGAAGAAAAGATTGCTAATTGCGATCTGTCTCTCCTAGCTCAATTCCTGTTTTGACTTCTTTGACTTGTAATTAGTCTATTTTACTTATCGCTTTAGTTGTATTATGTGGAGTATCTATTAATAATCGCATGGTAATCGCTATTTATCGCATGTTTAATCTCTTTATCGCTATCGCAATCGCACTCGCAACTCGAATTACGCATTTTGGTTACTGATATACGTGTGTGTGTGCCTTATGTGTTACTTGCGCATGTTTATTTATGTTATGTTGTGGTAATCAATCGAAATGCAAATCGAACTCAATCACAATCGAATTGCAAACGCTAAACGAATACGAAGTAAGGATGCTTGTATGTTGATATAGTAGTTGGGATTAAAAGTAAATTGACTAGGAAACTCTATCGCATCGAAACGCTCATAAACGAAATCAAAACGGCAAAACTCGTCACGACTCGAACCAGGTGCCAGCCGACCGAACTGCCACCCGACCGGGCAGCCACCCGAGCGACCAACCATTCTTCCCTTTCCATTTTGGGTAACCCTATAAATACCCCTTGTCACTTTCATTCCTTCCACTTTTGGCAATTGACGTCCGACCAGTGCTCCTACTCGCTTTTTCCTTCGATTTCTCGCAATTCCGGTAAGATCTCGTCCTAAATCTTGTACTTCCTTAATCTACACGCACTCCTACACCTTGCTATCTTTTGAATCTTAACTTTTAACCGTGAAATCATCAAGATTCAAGGTGTTCTTGGATGACGTCGTCATGTGTTCTTGAAGAACTTCATGTTTTGCCCTCAACCCACCAAGAATAACTTGGATCTAATCAATTTCCCCATAAACAAACAAAGATCTTTCATAGATCTAAACATAATCACAATGAAAAGGATTGAAAGATGGTTTTCCAACTTTTTTTCAACTCTTTTACACTCAATGCACACAAACCCAATGGAACCGGGCCTAATGCCGATCGTCTACTCATTCTTAGCGATGTATCATTGCTAGATCCAAGTTCCATTTGAAAGATAGTGATTTCGGGTTTGGACATGAACAACCGCCTCAAACCGTGCACTGACGGACTAGGCTATTTCCTGTTCGGTTAGGTCATCGGGGACGAGATGGGGTTCCCATTGTTTAAACCAGTCACCACAACGTCTCGCTCAAGTTACAACACTTCAAGCAAGATCAAGTAACAGCATGATCAAGTCGTTGGGATGAGTTGTCAGCCGACCGGACTGCTGTCCAACCGGGTTGCCATCCGCGCGACCCACTGTCCGATCGGGTTGCATCTTGATTCATTTTAAAACTTAAACAATTTTCGACATGTTTAGTAACAAGGTTGCCACCCGGTCGGATGGACATCCAACCGAGTGACCGCCCAACTCCGGATTTGTTCTCACTGAGAAACCTCGCCATTCGAGTCGTCGTCCGATCGAACGACCGTTCGACCGACCGACCTGAAGGGTAGAGATGCCTCTCTGTTTTCAAAATGCTTCAACGAAAACTTCAAAAGCCAAGCCATCATACACAAACACATCCTTCTCAAAGAAAGGAAGAAACAATCCGCTCGAACAGTCATCCGACCGGACGACCGTCCGAACGGACTACCACTCGCACGACTGGTCATCCGATCGGATTACCATCCGATCGAACTGTTGTCCGACTCACTTGTACCCTGCATCGTTTTACGCGTCGCTTATCATATGCTATCGATCTGTTCAGGCTAACCCTACTCTCTAGCGCTCCCTTTAATCCATCAATCGCTGTGAGTATACTCGATCCCTTTTTGCTTTACGCACTTTTGGGTGTTACATACGTTACTTATACAAAATCACATCGAACACACTACACAATACTTTTAACGCTAACCGTTATTGCATGTATACGTGACTTAATGAATGCTTGTTTGTTATGTTTACATATGGAATGCTGTCTACCTGCCTTAGCAATGGTAGTACTATTAGTTTGGACTCAGCACCCGTTCACTCGGGGGTTGTTAAGGACAATTACCTACGTGGCTCACAGTGGTGAGTATGTATCGCGAACTGCCTTGGGCAGTCAACCCGCAGTCATTGGTATCGATAGGTTCATGTCGATAACTAACATGCCTCATTTCATTCTGTGTACATGCTGGTTATGCGTAACGCTTTCGAACTCTATATGCTATTATCAAACTTGTATGCTCACCTTTACACTATGTGTATTGACTTTTACTTTAACGTATGTGACAGGTGCTTAGGATGCTTATTTGCTTTCTGTGCTGTGAAATTGAGGCTAGGAAAGACCTAGGTCAACAATAAACAATTGTCTGTAATAAGAATCTGAGTTGTCGGAACAGAACAATTTGGCTAGATCTTTCTGTAATAATTGTATTATCATTTTTGACATGGTATGGGATGTGTTGCTTTAATTATTTGGTAAATATAGTTGTTATGGAAACTTCTGGACAATCTGTTTCGCTCAGTGTCATGCCCCGATGCATCCGCCATCGGTTGGGGTGTGACAATAAGTGACGCTCTAATTTTTTGTACCGCATTTTGCACGTCTTTCTGAACATGCAGGCTGTCAGGAAACTGCTTTCTTAGGGTTTGAAATATGTTACGTGTGATAACCGGTGATTTACGGCCTCTAATTACGTGATTAACAGGTGATTAACGCGATAATAAATAGTGTTTACGATGCTAATTAACTGAACCAGGCCCTTGGAGTGCCAGGAACGTTTATTCGGCTATACAGTGCGCGTGTGGTGATTTACGGGAAATCTGCTGAATATTACGCGACAACGAACTGATACCGTATAAAATACTGACAACGCCACTATTATACGCCTTTTAATTTCAAAAATCTTATGCTTTCGACACTTATGGAGTTTGGCTTGCGATATCAGGTCTTGTAGAAATTATGGGCCACTTACACATGAGATGGGCTTGTGGGCCCTGGGCCCAAGCCCAAAACCCATAAGCCTAAACATGCACCTAATATATTAGATCTTATAAGATCTCTAAAGATCTCTAAAAATCTCTACAAAATCTATACAAAATCTTTACAAATCTTCACAAGATTTACAAAATCTCTATAAGATTTACACAAGATTTCATCAACATCTATAAAAGGGTTCTACCCCTTGATTTTTTTTTAGCAGACACAACAATCACACACAAACATATGGAGACCATCTTCTCCAAACCAAGTCCCACAACAACCCTGCTCTCTCCCCCGATTCCGGCGACCAGCTGCCCCCTCTCACCTCAGCCGACACCTACCTCACATGTAACCCCACCCCCTTCCATCAATTTGTTTAAATCGGCCGACCACCACCACCGTCACGGTGGTGGTGCAATGACAAAATAAAGAGATGAGAGAGAGAGGACGACAGAGAAGAGATGAAGCAGTGGAACACGAGAGAGGATTCGGAGAAGAGCAACAATGACGGAGCCGGTCAGTGACGCGGCGAAGCCGGCGTCAGAAAACGGAAGCAGCATCGTCTATGGCGGCGGTAGTGCTATGGTTCGACAAAAGTTTTCGGGTAAGACTTGGTTTCACTACTTCTCCTTTTATTTTCTTCTAGATCCGCGATGTTCTCCGTCAAAATTCCCCCTACCTAATTAACGACGAATACGCTATGTTCGACATTCCATGGTAATGTCAACTAACAACCGGTCACCACATGAAACCCCAGGTAAAGTCTTTAAATTTCTTTTATAGAAATTCCGACTTTTGCATCTAATGAGTAGATTTTCACATCTCTACTCCTCTTAATGGTCATTGTATCACGATCATTTCTTTCATTATAGCGAACACTCATTGCTTCATTTCTTGAAAATTTATGTGTTACGCATGCATCGTTTGTTACGCATGTGGTTTCGTTTCGAATAAGCGTTTTATCAAAGTTCAAGTATTGTTTCGCTAAACCTAATTATTGATTTGTGATTCGAATGACTCGCATTATTGTAATTGTTGGCTCCTTGTTATCAAGTCAACACAATTACTTGAAATTTCTTTTCAAGTTACATACATGGTTTTTCGTTGTGACCATGCCGAAAGTTTTCTTGTCGATACGTGTATTTATTGTCGGATTGCGTCGAAACCAAGTTCGTTTGTTTGAACTTGTTCATTACACATATTCGATTCAAAGCATCATATGATGTATTGGGAGCATCATATTCAAAATTCATTTTAACAAGTGTTTCATTTGTTCCGAGTCGAAGTAAACTTGTTTGGCATTCGACTCCATTAAATTGTTTGTTGATTTCGACACCTTGTGGTGGTATGTTCACTTATTTGAAGCTTGCGCTAAAACTCATTTACATATCTCATGCACGGATTTAATTATTATTTATTTATTTAGATTAAATCCGCTTTGATTTATCACATTACAACAGTCTTAACACAATCGTGTGATAAGACAAGGGTACACAAAATTCATTTCATATTCCGGTGTACCTCCTAATGGTTCTTTCATTATCGATCGAATATTTTACGATATTCATTGCTTTCCCATCTTCAATCGAAACATTTATTTCTTCGATGTTCCATTTTCAATTGAAAATTCTAAGATGTCATCTGAAACAAATTTTCAGATTCACTTTATTACGCTTTCATTTGATTTCAAACACGGTGAATTTGTTTGATCACCGCTATTATTGAATTGTTTAAATCACTACGACACTTTGTGGTGTCAGTACAAACTTGTAGCTTGGGCTAATCATAATCGAGCGTTTCATGCAAAACACATGTGATACTTGTTCGATCACCCTTATTATTGAATTTTTTCATTCATTACGACACCTTGTGGCGTCGGTATAACTTGCAGCTTGTGCTGATCACGATCAAGCGTTTCATGCAAACTATTACTTTTGAGCTTGTTGATTCTAAGTTTCGTTTAGTGGATATTATTGCTTCTAGAATTCAATTGCATATTGTGAACGTTCATTTGGAATTCGGTTGGTTGAAGTTCCTGTTATTTGTTGGACCCCTGTTAACTTAGTCACACTAGTGACTGTATCTATACGTCTTGTTTCCCTTGACATCAATTTCTGAAACACATTTCTTTTAAACCGTTGAGTTCTTATTGATAAGGAATGCCCTTGGATTCACATGATGCGAGTAAGTCTTGATTCGATTTCGTGGTCATCCACTTTGATACAATTTGTATTTGCCTACACACAACGTAACTCTAAAGAGTTAACGTAGTCTAAATTTGGAGGACAAAATTTCATTAACTGGGGGAGAATGTGACAACCGGTGATTTACGGCCTCTAATTACGTGATTAACAGGTGATTAACACGATAATAAAGAGTGTTTACGATGCTAATTAACTAAACCAGGCCCTTGGAGTGCCAGGAACGTTTATTCGGCTATACAGTGCGCGTGTGGTGATTTACGGGAAATCTGCTGAATATTACACGACAACGAATTGATACCGTATACAATACTGACAACGCCACTATTATACGCCTTTTAATTTCAAAAATTTTATGCTTTTGACACTTACGGAGCTTGGGTTGCGATATCGGGTCTCGTAGAAATTACGGGCCACTTACACATGAGATGGGCTTGAGGGCCCTGGGTCCAAGCTCAAAACCCACAAGCCTAAACCTGCACCTAATATATTAGATCTTATAAGATCTCTAAAGATCTCTAAAAATATCTACAAAATCTATACAAAATCTTTACAAATCTTCACAAGATTTACAAAATCTCTATAAGATTTACACAAGATTTCATCAACATCTATAAAAGGGGTCTACCCCTTGATTTTTTTTAGCAGACACAACAATCACACACAAACATATGGAGACCATCTTCTCCAAACCAAGTCCCACAACAACTCTGCTCTCACCCCCGATTCCGGCGACCAGCTGCCCCCTCTCACCTCAGCCGACACCTACCTCACCTGTAACCCCACCCCTTTCCATCGATCTGTTTAAATCGGCCGACCACCACCACCGTCACGGTGGTGGTGCGATGACAAAATGAAGAGAGAGAGAGAGAGGACGACAGAGAAGAGATGAAGCAGTGGAACAAGAGATAGGAGTCGGAGAAGAGCAACAATGACGGAGCCGGTCAGTGACGCGGCGAAGCCGGCGTCGAAAAACGGAAGCAGCACCGTCTACGGCGGCGGTAGTGCTATGGTTCGACAAAAGTTTTCGGGTAAGACCTGGTTTCACTACTTCTCCTTTTATTTTCTTCTAGATCCGAGATGTTCTCTGTCAAATGGTGATGTTTCAGGGAGGGTTACGGTGGTGGTTGATGGCGGCATAAGGCCACCGGAGTAATGGCAGCGGCGGCGACAAGGGTGGTGGTCCGAGGTACTTCAGTTGGTTCGGGTCACAGCTGCGGTTCGGGTCTTTCGGGAGGTCTCGGGTTAGATTATGCTCTGTTCAGAGTTTGGTTTCGGGTCAAACCGGGATGACTCGGTCAACTCAGGTCAATAGCGACTCAACCGAGTCAACTCAGTCAACTGATGGTCAACTCAGACCCGACAAAGTTTTAACGACGCGAAACTTAGTTAGTTTGATACAAATTTTAGATTTTATATAGTTAAACGCGAAACCAAGCTCGACCGATACCTTAGTGTTTATTTACGGTTTATTATGTCGAAAATTTATTATATATTATATTGATTGGGTTGATTGAGTTATTATTGAGTTCAACAAAATACGACAACTTATATTGTCGGGTTATTCCAAAAACAGAGGAAACTCTGCCCGTTTTTTCGAGAAAATCCGTAATAACCAAGTGCGTTTTATTATAAAACAAACTATCGGATCCAAATAAACTTTTATAAAAACAAATACAAGTACGTTACTACTTTTGACGACACTTTACAACTTGTGAAGGCGACGATTCGGAAATTATTTACAACATCAAATAAAGTTACTTTAAAGTTCGAAATTCGACAAATCTTTTATAAAAACAATAAACTTATTTATATGGTTTCAAACGCCGATAATACGACTTCTTTTGTAAAAATAAATATAGCTTATGTATTTATTTCAAATACCAAACAACACAAATTCGTTTTATAAACCAATATAGTTTATACATATGTTTCCAATATCAAGCAACAAGATTTGGTTTTATAAAATAAATATAGTTTTATATATTTATTTCAAATGTCGAACAACACGAATTCCTTTTTATAAAAATAAATATAGTTTGTATATTTGTTTCAAGTATCGAACAATTCGAATTCTTTTATTAAAATAAATATAGTTTTATATTTATTTCAAACATCAAGCGACTCGTGTTCGTTTATAAAAATAAATATAGCTATATATTTATTTTAAACATCAAATAACTCGATGATTCTTCCGTAGAAGTGAAGATAACTTTTTATATTTATTTTAGACGCCTAATCGGCATATACCTATATTTTGTTAAGTTGTCATACAAGGCACGATACACAATACGAGTTGTTATTGTTTGTTTTCATATAAATATTATTTATATATCGATGTACGACATCTCAAGACGACTAACGCGCTTTTATCAATATATTTATATATTTGAAATTTCTCGAAAACTAAGTCTTTCAAGGACTTATTAATTGTTACCGACATTAAACGAAACTTAACCAGTATAACTTCTTCGCCTCTTTCAAGTTAACTACTTACTGTCGAATCGTTCGGTTATCGATACGGTAGAGCTCGGTGACACGTAGTTTAGTTACCGCGTTTATTTAGAAACTTATAAGATATTCCGTGTTAGGAATATTGTAGAATGCACGCTAGCGAGTCTCGTCTTGGAAACGACATCACGAAGTCGTAATTAGCTAGCTTTGCACAAGGCAATCCAGGTGAGTTCATAACCCCACCTTTTTACGGTTTTACATTTAAATAAATATTTTCGGGGTGAAAAGACATGCACGTTTTGCAGAAAACACACCAAGTTTTCGATGAACAAAGACTGCATATTTTAGACAAAGCACGTTTTGCAAGAACATACAAAGTTTTTGAACGAACGGAAACTCATATTTCTAAATCATGTTACGAATGGATTTCGAGGAACTCAAATGGATTACGAATGGATCATACTAAATATACCGGTTTTTACAAAACAAATGCGTATTATCGAAATGAGAATGATTTTCATGACTAGGGATGGGATCGTCTAGTTATAATTTTGGGACTGGGTTGGTCTGCGTTTGGGGAACGGGACACCCAGCGAGTTCATGTCCCCATTTTCTTTAAACTCTTTTGTTTATTTACTTCGGGGGTGAAATACATGTTACAAAAGGATTACATACAAATACAATTGGTATGGTTAGCATAGGAAAGAACCTTTGATCATGTGAATGGGTAGGCGGATACTTGGGACCATTAATCCTCATATAAGGACCGAGGGGCATGAGTGATAGATCGATTTGGGTGTAGCGAGCCCACACCCATGAGGACCAGGGTGGCCCATAGGGTGACTATGTCTTCCAGCCGGAAGCCCAGTGCAATTTTGCTAGGTTTGAGTCTTCCTACACCGTCACATATATCAGTGGCCTTGCAAACCATTGGTGATCTTTTCCTTGTTTGCTTTCATACCGGGATTTACATACATACATACTTACACTGATTACAAAGGTTTTATACAAATTCAAGGCATAGGATTATGCGGGCTTGGAGTCAAAGTCAAGGTGGGCATTGACGGTTATACAAACTTTACAAATACATGGTTCTACGAACATAATGCGTTACAAATACAAAGTTTCCATATAACTTGACAAGAAAAAGATTTTTAAATTCGTTTTCTCAATAATATTTCACAAACCGGTTATTCAAAAGATTTATTCAAATCTTTTACAAACAAACTATGAACTCGCTCAACTTTATGTTGACTTTTTCGCATGTTTCTTTCTCAGGTTACTTTTCAGAAACTATGGCACGGTTGGAATAGGAGAACCATGTGGAGTCGAGTACTTAGTGGCGTTCAATTTCTAGAAGTCTTAGCTTATTTTGCTTCCGCTGTGCAATGAAGATACTAGTCCAGTCATGCCAGCTCTGATAATTTTCGGGGTGTGACATTACGTGGCTCCATGTTTTGAGCAGTTAGCTGCTCCACTAGCTTGTATTCGACTTCAGTAAATCTTCGCACAAAAGCGTGGCTCAAAAGACTCGTCATAGGTTCGTGGTTATGGTTCGCGTTGTCCACTTTTAACTCCCACGTGTCATTCGTTACGTCCCGGATAACGAATAATTATAATAATTTTAACAACAACAACAACAACAACAATAATAATAATAATAATAATGTTGACAATAGTTATATAATTTTAACAATAATAATAATTATAATAATTTTAACAACAATAATAATTATTATAATATTAAGAATTATAACAAAAATACGAATATTAACAATAACAATATAATTTTAACAATAATATTAATAATAACAATAACAATAATAATTATTATAAGAATAATACAAATATTAATGTGATACCTCCTGTATTTGAAACGGATTGGCCGGGGTAGATGGTTCATGATCATCATACAGTGGTGTGTTACGAGGCTCATAACCGTATTCACCGTATCCACCTTCACCCCGTATCCGTAACCCGGATACGATTGCTGTGTCGGGTAATATGGTTCATCA
Organism: Helianthus tuberosus; assembly: GCA_030545235.1. Classification (NCBI taxonomy): domain Eukaryota; kingdom Viridiplantae; phylum Streptophyta; class Magnoliopsida; order Asterales; family Asteraceae; genus Helianthus; species Helianthus tuberosus. The sequence continues at coordinate 79,914,371 of CM060363.1, forward strand.
ACAGGTGCATTCTCAGCACCGTATCCAATTTGTTGCACGTACGGAGATTCATACCCGTATCCGTAATCCAGATACACTTGATGCGCTGGGTAATTTGGTTCATCAATAGGTGGAGTCGGAGTCTCGTTCAAGTCTGGCAACTGTGTTTTTTGATCAACAGGGATGCCAGACACAACCTCCTCCTCCTCCTCATTAGCATCATTTACTTCCCATGCGCCGTTAGAATAACGATTACAGAAATAATTCTCGTCCCAAAATGATGACATTTTAACAATATTGTGTTTGATACAGAGGAAATGAATGTATACAGAACACGTAAATTGAAAGGATGTCTAAATACAAAACAAGTGAATTCGTAGGCAGAAGAAGTGAACAATTGAAGAAGTGTAATTCGTGGGCAGAGATGCATGTCTAAATACACTTTTGAATTCACAATGATAGGCCTCGTATAGCTCTATACTCTGCGTATAGCTTTATTCACGTTCCTAGACAACATCGTATCAGTGTCAAATCTGTCTGACATACACTTCGTATAGGTCTATACGCTGCGTTTCACTTTATGTACATACGTTGCGTATAGACCTATGCGCAGCGTATGTCAGACCGATTTGACATGGTACTAGATTTGACTGTCTGGTCGTGTACCTACCCCTTACCTACGCTCCGTATAGACCTATACGCTGCGTAGAAGGGTAACCCTATACGTTGCGTATAGGTCTATACACAGCGTAGGTAAACCCTAAGTGTGTAGATAGCCAACCAAGGTGTGCAGATAGTTTGACCCTTTTCAAAAACCAAATTCGAACCTGAAACTCAAGTTGATTCGATTCGATTCAAATTTCAAGTTTTTAGAGTCCTGCTTAAAGACACCTCTATCTCAAGTTAACAAACAATAAGAAATATAAAAAAACTTTGTAGTCAAATTAAGATTATATTTACTTGAGTTAGCTAATCAACTCAGTTTTCTTTGTCTCGACCTGGAATCCTATCTTCACACGTGATGAGTTAAGTTACCACTTGCCATCATAAATATAATATGTATGAAGCCATGAAGGTGCATCCATGTCAGCTTTTGTCTTGGTTTCACTTTTTAGAATCTTCTTGGAAAGATGGATAGACGCCTCATTTGATTGCTTTTCAACTTCATAATTTACCCAATGCGAAGATTATAAAACTCTATAGGATATTTTATGTCCGTTGAGGCCAAGGGTGTTTGACTCATGTTCATGTGTAGACACATCTAAACTACACAACCTGCAACTTTTCTAGCAATTTACAACAATGATGGTGTTATCCATGACCCATTTCAACACATCTATCCTTCTTGTTTTGATTCCTGTTGTGGCTTCATTCTCCTTCAATCTGACAAATATCGGTCCACATAATCAAAATCGTGAAATAGTTACAGAAGGTGACGCAGCTTACATCTCCGATGGTGGAATCCAAGTGACCCCTGATGAAAGTGGTACCAACCAGAATCAGGCCGGACGAGCGACATTTATCAGACCATTTCATCTTTGGGACAACCGGTCCGGTGAGCTAGCTAGCTTCAGTACCAATTTTACATTTGTGATTGATGCAGAAGGGCGTACAAGGTACGGCGATGGACTCACATTCTTTCTTGCTCAGAATAACTCTGTGATGACCTCTGGTAGAGCCATGGGGCTTCCGGTCAACTACACAACCAATGAGCCCATGAGCCGATTCATTGCAGTTGAGTTTGATACTTTCTGGAACGGTATTGATGCGAATGCCTCTGGAAATATTACATTGAGGGATCATGTTGGTATTGACATCAATTCATTGGTTTCTGTTAGATCTCAGAAATGGTTGAGTAATGTAACCAGTGGGGGCGTGTGTCATGCTTGGATCAGGTATGATTCAGTTTCGAGAAATCTTAGTGTTTCCTTCACTGGTTATCAAAATAATACGGTTGTGCGTCAAGAGGGGCTTGTTTACACGGTTGATCTCAGGAACGAGTTGCCCGAATGGGTTATCTTCGGATTTTCTGCAGCCACTGGATTTCGGTTCCAAAAACAAAGCGTGAGATCTTGGGCTTTCGATGGCTCAGATTTACAAGCTGATGAAAACAACAAAATCAAACCGAACCCGAGTCCTGATCCACTTAATGGGAAAAAGAGGAAGGTGGGATTAATAGTTGGATTATCGGTTCCGATTACCTTGTTGGTTGTGCTTGCATTTGTCTGGTGGAGGTGGAAGAAGGGCAGAGAAAATGTCCCTAAAGATATTGCATTTGATGAAGAGATGAACTATGAATTCGAAATGGGTACCGGGGCTAAAAGATTCTCTTACCATGAATTAGCTCTGTCAACTAACCACTTCGCAGAGAAAGAGAAGCTGGGAGAGGGAGGTTTCGGTGGTGTTTATCGAGGTTTGTTAAAAGATTCAAGCACATATGTTGCAGTGAAAAGGGTGTCTAAGAGTTCCAAACAAGGGATAAAGGAATACACATCGGAAGTCAAGATCATTAGCCGATTGAGACACAAAAACCCTGTGCAACTCACCGGTTGGTGCCACGAGAAACGAGAACTCCTTCTTGTTTACGAGTATATGGAAAACGGAAGCTTAGATTCACATCTTTTCGAGGCGAAGAGCTTATTGAGATGGGGCACAAGGTTTAAAATTGCACAAGGCCTAGCTTCTGCTTTGTTTTATTTGCATGAAGAATGGGAGCAATGTGTTTTGCATAGAGATATTAAACCTAGTAATGTGATGTTGGATTCGAAATTCAGTGCGAAGCTTGGTGATTTCGGGTTAGCTAAGTTGGTTGACCACGAGAAAGGCTCGCAAACAACGATGTTAGCTGGAACGATGGGGTACATGGCTCCTGAATGTGCAGTGACTGCAAGGGCAAGCAAGGAATCAGATGTGTATAGTTTCGGAGTGGTTGCCTTGGAAATAGCGTGTGGACGAAAATGTATAGAGTTCAAGGCTGAAGAAAATAAAATACGGTTAATAGAATGGGTTTGGGAGCTCTACGGGACGAAGACCCTTTTAGACGCAGCTGATCCACGTCTAGAGTTGGAGTTTGAGGAAAAAGAAATCAAGTGCTTGATGACAACTGGTTTATGGTGCGTACATCCTGACCCAGAACTTCGCCCATCAATGAGACAGGTGAATCAAGTATTAAACTTTGAAACTTCACTGCCTATAGTCCCTTCGAAGATGCCAAAAGCGTCTTACCTGATACATCCCATACCTTCACTAGATGAAAACACGGATTCCCAAAAGTAAACAACATCGATGGCTTCTTCTTCTCCGTTGTATCACTCTTGCACTCAATCGTCAATACAATGACATCTGTCACAAACTACGTTTTTTTTTTCAATTATGTATCACAGTGGCTATTGTTGGAATATATTAGGGTAAACCTGTTAGCGTTGGATTTAAAATTTGCATTTCGGGTTGTATTAAACCTTCATATACTTTTACCGAACATATTACATATACAAGATGTGCATATGTATTGGCCAAAAGTGATTTGGATTAACTTAATATGTATTGAGCCTTGTAAAACTACAAATATTGGCCGGATTGTTTGATCGTTACCAAACGCTCCCACATATTGCTAACCGTAAACGAATGTTGCGTGCCAAAATTAAATTGAACAAGGGCTGTTTTTTCGTAATTAATATAACAACTAGGTTTTATTTCCGACGCAACGCATGCCAGAATTTTGTCGTTTCCTCTCATGGTACCCGGCGTGACTATGCTCATTATTTCGACTCATCGAAAACCATAAAATCAAATAACGATACCTATTCCAATAATAAAAATACTTGAACCAATGATGCTCGCTTGTAACCGGTTTGGGTCCTAAAAAAACTAAACCCATTAAAATTTTGTGTCAAAATTATATAAAAAAAAATCAAAGTTTTGCTGAGAAAATGGTAAACCTAAAGTTAATTTCTCTCTCTCCCTTAAAAAACCCACAAAAAGACAAATTAGACAGTATTCTTAACTACCTTTTAAATATATAAAAGACAAATTAGACAGTATTCTTAACTACCTTTTAAATATATAGTAATTTAAAAACATTATATTATGTTAATAAACTAGCCTAAGACCCCGCGAGCTTCGCGGGTGGCTTAACACAAACTAAACACATAAAATAATTAAAACGTAGAACCGTTAAACTTTGATTGTTAAACATAATATTTTGAGACACTTTAGCACGTCCAAAAAGTACATCAACATAATGTTCGTTAAACATTAAACTTTGGTAAACAAAACATATATAGTAATAATTGTTCCAAAACTGTTACCACACATAGGATAGCGTTGGTAACGATATTATATGTTTACTTATGACAACATCTTTCAGTACATACATCGCTTAGTGGTCCGGATTAAGAATTCGCAAGGTGTTTTGATCCCTATAATATCGCAGCAAAAACTCAGCTCCATTTTCCAACCCAGCCTGCAGCATGAAGTTCCGCCATCCTCTGAAAGCATACCGAGGTATCCCACGTGCCGTTTCCTGCCGTATCTCGAGTGTCATTGAAAAACCGTCTTCAGTTTGAACGACCATGTCATCAAGGACAGAGAAATCTACATTTGCTGCAAAGTCCTTTGGGATTCGCTGCATTAAAGTCCGAAAAAATATACAAATTTAAAAAAAAATAACAACCTTGAAAGCGTTATATAATATTAAAATAAATCATTTAAAGTATGAAAAACTTACAAAACGAAAAGATAGACACCATCTTAGTTCGTATACGTTGGCTTCATGAACAACGGCCGGAATCTGTGGAACGTCAACAAAGCCTGGTTCCAAGACAGGATCAGCTTCAATGACTGGCACATCATGTACAACGTCTACAACGTCATCTTCCATGTCTTGATTTCCCCCGTCTAATATGTAATCTTCACTAACATCAATTTGTTCTGTGTCTTCCTCTTCTTCAACACCAACACTATTCGCAAACTCAGGAAAAACAGATTGTATTCCATTAGGACGGAAAAGCAGAATGTTGAAAATACGTCTCGCAACCAACTCGAAAAAGATTACATCACCTGATATGAGATGAAGATCTTTGGTGACTTGTGAGAAATCTTGAATGAAGTAGTTGGATCCCCAGAGCCTATTCACTTTGACACTCCACATGTATGTACTTCCAAAACGAATTGAAAAGTTATCGTCCAATGTGTCCGTTTTGAAATACCTGTTCATAAACTCTTTCGGCAACCACTAAATAAAGAATAAATGCAATCGTCAATAAATAGGTCAGTTGGTTCTTCATCCTAAGTAGTAAAGTATAAATTACCAAGTTAGCGTTCTCGGGAAATAACATCTCTACAAAAAACTTGTTCTTAACACAGGAAAGACAATCAGCCTTAAAATGAGTGAACTTTAGCATCTGAGCATCAACAACATGGAAAACAATAACATCTTTATCCTCCAGACCAACATCACAAACCATAGCAGACCAACCATTCGAGAAACAATACCCAGTGGCAGTAGATTTCACCGAAACACTCCACTCATTGCCCTCTTCATTTGTGATAACTACAGGACCAATCGGATACCCCTTCAAGTTGTCAAACTTATTATACCATAAAGGAAGAGACTGTAAATTACAAACAGGGATTACATTAGTTGATGCTCATACGCTGGACAGATTAAAAAATACCAGTTGACTAAAAAACCATTACCTGTTCGGTTTTTGAGGAGTCCTCAATAACAATATAAAATCCTCGGTCTAAAACAAAATTTTGCACCTCCTTCTTAATGGATTCAACCACTGGTACAGCAAGGTCGGGACTAAGCGACTGAAGACCATTAGTACGGAACAGTTTAATCGTAAAGACATAATCATCAACCAACTCAAAAACAATAACATCACCAGTTATTAAACATAGATCATTGAAAACTTGAGTAAAATCAACAAAGAAATGGTTGATAAACCAGAGTCTTCTCATACTAACAGTCCACGTGTGGTTTTTGTCAAAAACAATAACAAAAGTGTCAAACAGATTATCACCGTTGAAATGCTCTTGCATGAAGTCTCTCGGTAACCACTGCAGTTGATTAAACAAACATTGAATAAGTACAAAATGTAAATCTTTACTGAACATAAAAAAAATGTTTAAAACATACCAGATTCCGGTTCTCTGGGTTTGATATAACAATGTGGAACTTTGAACCTTGAACCGGGTGTGGATAACTCTTAAAATGAGTTATTCTAAACGTCAATGCATCCATAAGTTCAAATACAACATAGTCTCCATTGTCTACTTCAAGAACATTTATAAGAGTTGACCAACCGTTTGACACACAATAACCGTCCTTAGACTCCTTGATTTTAACATCAAATATTGCTTTATCATCAGTGATTAACAAAACATTTCCAACGGGATATCCATCTAAGTCATTTAACTTGTTATACCAAGCTGGTAAAGGCTGCAAACATCATTTAAGTGAATAAATAATAAAAACACGATAAAATGCTAATTACACATTTCTTAAAAGTTAGGTTGTTACTTAACAATATAATAATATATAACACGTTATGAACAAACGCATAACCTGTTCTTCTATTTTCCTGTCCTCGATGTAAACAAAAAAAACACGATCCATATCTGTAAAGATATTTATAAAGAACATTAATATAAATAGAATAAGGTTATAAATCCAACACCAACTAAAATAAAAAGCCCAACAAATGATATAAAGGTAGGATCTTTAATAGTATTCCAAAAACTGTAAATTGATTAAAGCATGGCAGCCTCTTTTGTATAGTAAAAGTTCCTTTATTCTAATAGACATAACATTAACTGATCTAATAGAATGTTAAAAACGTCAAGTAATCGTAAAGTATACTTTTAACAGATCCACTGACAAATGTTAAAAGACTTAAGTGGTTGCAATAACAGGTAATAAAATTCAATCAATAAAACCAAATGCAGAGTATACAAATATATTATCCTAATTGGGAAAAAAAACATCATGAAGAAAACTTTTATAACACAGGTATAGAAAAGTAGAAAGATACATGTTATGGTTCAATTATTGTTCAAGAACACAACAATTAAGTCTTTCAATATAAAAAACACTTTCAAAAAGTCACCCAGAAAAGAACATTATCATAAGAATACAACAATTTAAACAAAAATAACAGTATAGATGAGCATATCAACAAAAATTAACGCGAAGATTTCGGATTTAATAATGGACATGCAAAAACATAATGATAGCAATCGGTTCCAAATATTGACTAAAACAACTACAATAAATGAATACAAAGTTACAATAAACATTATCACCTAAAAAATCAAGTAGCAAAGAGGTTAGGGTTCATAAAATGAACCGGAAATAACTTAAAATCAGTTACTAAATCAACAATCATAGCTTAAAAAAATAACAAATCGAAGCTTTAACAAACTTACCTGAGCCAAAAACGACAGAGAAAATTGCGAAGATGATGAAGGCGATGGTAGAAAGATAACCGATTTAGAGAGTAAGGATGAATGACGGTATGAAAATCCCAAAATTTCATCATTTTAAATATTTTTAAAACACCGATCTTCGTAATTTTGGAATGACTGATGTGATTATGTATAGATTGGAGAGATGCAATGATAATTTTTGGAAGAAAAAATAGGAAACAGGGGAACTGTAAGCGTGGTTTTTTTTAAATGGATTTCAAAAGATTAAATTCATGTGAGTATGAAGATGAAGTTATGAAAAACTAAACCGGAAGTAAGGTTTTCACGATATATACATATATATATATATATATATATATATATAATTTTTTAAAAGTATTGGAAATAACAGGAGTAATAAGACAACAAATGGCAAAAAATGTTATTATTTTCAAATTCTTTATTATAAAAGTTAACACTCAGTAAATAATCATGTTTAAAATATACATATTATGTATTAATGAAATATCATAAGTCATTGAAGACTTCTTTATACACAACATTAGTTGTTTTATTTGTAGGCTTCCCATCTTTGTCCAGTATTAGCAGTTTAACACTGTCTCTTGTTTTAACTCTCGATAACGCGACATACAACTGACCATGCGTGAAAACCGGTTGTCTCAGGTACAGACCAACTCTAGAAAGTGATTGGCCTTGGCTTTTATTGATAGTCATGGCAAAGCAAACAACAACCGGAAATTGCCTTCTTTGAAATGAAAAGGGAATCTTCTTGTCTGAAGGTACTAAACTAATTCTAGGAATATAGGTTAGAGTACCAATATTAGCTCCAGATATTATTTCAGCCTCTATTACACGGTTATACAACTTTGTAACCTTCAACCTTGTACCATTGCACAAACCATTTTTTTGGTCAATGTTACGTAACAACATGACTGGCACACCAACTTTTAGCACTAACCTGTGATTTGGTAAGCCTGAAACTTTAAGACCATTGAGAACATCCGGTGTGTATAATCTTTCTTGTATTGAACTAAACTTTTCACTTGCACAAAGACGGTCAGAGCTTAGATACTCTCTTTCTTCACCGGGAAACAACGCTAACATCCTATCGTTAATCTCATTAACAACCTCATTCTTCGGTGCAAGAATAGCCCTATCACTAAAATAATTAGGACTGCCAAAGTTCTCGAGAATCGAAGGATAAACAAATTCGATCAGGCTGGAAATGGGATCGGAAGTATCATTAATTATAAGATTAGATGGCACTTCAATTGTCGCTTCTCCGTCATTAGGACCACCAACATTTCCCTCTCCTATATCCAAAAGCCACTTAGCAAAACTATTTATTTCCTCAATCTCGGATGGAGTTCTTCCAACGGTTAACCTCATATTCCTTGACAACATTAGCACCTTACATTTACTCCACAAATAAGACGAACTTAATGATGCGTTCACTGTCTCTTGTCTTCCACCATTTCGAACAACGGGAAGTACTTGTCTAAAATCTCCACCAAAAACAATAACCTTACCACCAAATGAGATTTCAGAATTTCTTGAGGTGTCGAAATTGAAAATGTCATTCATTGTCCGGTCCAAGGCTTCAAACGCATGTATATGGACCATAGGTGCTTCATCCCATATAATAAGTTTGGTCTGATGCAACAATTTAGCAACATCACTATCTGGTTTTATATGACATACCGAATCCTCATTAAGATTCAAAGGAATACGAAATCTGGAGTGTGCAGTTCTGCCGCCTGTCAATAACAGCGATGCAATTCCACTCGAAGCAACATTTAATACAATTTATCTTTTTGATCGAAGTGCCGCAGACAACGTCTTCCATAAAAAGGTTTTCCCGGTGCCACCATATCCGTAAACAAAAAACATCCCTCCAGTGTTACCATCAACAGATTTCATTATCTCTTCAAACAACGACCTTTGTTCATCAGTTAACATATTAAACAGATTAAGATATTCCTCTGCGAGACTTAATACGTCGTAAGTACGCTCCTCGTTAATCAGACGATTGTCGAGATCAGATAACGAAGAAGAATCTGGAAAAGGCATTGTTGAGAAGTTCCGTAGCGATGAGCTATTCATACCTAAAAACTTTTCAATTTCCAACAAAGCGTAATTTTTAAGTTCGTCGTCTGGAATTGATAAACCTGATAGATGTTCAAATACAGATACAATGAGTATGAAATTTTATTTAAACCATGTATGAAAAAAACTGAAAAAGCAAAATGGCTTTTCTAAAGTTTCATAATGTACCTTCAACACGATGTAATTTACTGTATCTGTATATGAAATCATCTGTCATGTATTTCCACGTGCTTTCCCATACGATCTCCGGTCTGGACATAGTATTGGACAATAGCATCATGCCAAATAAATTTCGTACATAAGAAGCTGTTGCTGTTTCGTTTGCTTCTTTAATTGCTTCGATGTACTCTTTGTCATCATCTAAAAGACCAAGTGCAAAACACGCATCTCTAAATGTATCATGTACATGACCATTAACAGTTTTGATATCGTCATATGACTTAGGTCCTTTTACTTTATTGAGCAAGATTCTTAAAAAATAAGCTTCTCCAAGAGAGGGAGCAACATTATGAATTCTTCCAATTGAGTTACCTTTCTTCCGAGGTTACCAACAACGGTTTTCAATCTTCCATACATACCAAGTTGGAAACTGAACATAAGTTAGTGTACGCGCCAAATGGTCATCAGGGTCTTTATTCCGTTCCATCCAAGATAGAAACATAGAACACTTGACAGATGGCCTGTTAAGAACAGAATTGATGTCTTCGTCTGGTCCAAAGACAACCGGTTGCAGACCTGGAAGATGGAATGGAAGCCTGATAACAGAAGGATATCTGTAATTTACATCGTAACTAAATATCCTCCATGATGCCTCACATGCTGAGATATACCGACAGTCATAATACTCTTTAATCTCATCTTTTTCATGTTGTTCATTTTGATTATCGCTATGCAAAACAACAACTGTTGCTCTATCAGGACCTTTGTTGATATACTTAAACAAATACTTAATTGACCCAGCTTGGTTGCACCACTCAACGTTTATATGTGCCTGATACTTTTTCAATAACTTTTTGTTGTATGGTACCACACTTCTATTATCTAAGTCGATCCGGTTTTTGACAACTGTTGCTCCATCATCTCTCCTTCTGTATAATGGGAAACCATTGGCGTCAATTGTCGTAGTATCTTGAAATCTTTTTGGAAAACCTTTTGAACACTGTTTATCAACCATACATGGGCAGTTCATATTAGCATTACCACACGGTCCATGAATCATAAAATCCTTCACAAGCTTATACAACTCTGGGTCATCATCTCTGTTTGGAATTTCGGCACATATGAACGGATCAACTTGGTCAACAGTGGGAAGTTTAGCTTCTGGTTCCATGAATAAGCACAAATGCGCATGAGGCAAGCCACGTTTTTGAAACTCAATTGTATAAATAACTGCATAAAAATTATTTAAAAACAATAAATGAAAATGTAACAAATATATTTAAAAAGAAAAAAGAAAAAAGATTGCATTACATACTTGCTGCTGCTTTTCCCAACATATGACATTCCTTTAAATCTTTACAAATTGCATCCAGCTTCACTTTAAATAACCTTGATAGGATATCAGGCCTATCTTCTGGATTCAGAGTGGTGTCTTTAAGAAACCGTTTTACCTTTGGCCACTTGGGATTGCATGTAATGGTTATAAAAAAATCAGGATAACCGAACCATTTACATAAAGCCATCGCATCTAAATAGTTTTGCATCATATATCTAGCTCCACCGGTAAAGGAAGAAGGCAATATAAGAGGTGTACCAACATTAGATATATCTTGCTGACCATTATTTCTCAATTTCCGGAGACTTTCATAGGTATCAGATCTTAGATTTTTTTGTTGAAAACGTATGTAGTTAAGTCTCTCGCTCTCAATCATCGTATAAGCATCAACCAAAAATTGTTGGAAAAGTCTCCTTGAATTTAGAATCAACGAAAATTGGTTTAGTCTATCTTGAATACGATACGAAAAGAACTCTCTCATCGTACAATTTGGATGCTTCTTGTTGGTTACATCGATGACACCTCTATGAGGGATGTCAACTCTGTAACCATCATCTCCATATGGGAAGAGAATTGGGTATTGAAGAGCAAGGTAAGAAGGATGTAATTCACTTATTCATTGAAGAGTCCCCGATTTAGTTTCAACAACAATATCTCTGTTCTCAATTGCGTTTTCAACATCTCCAACAATTAGAGCAGCAACCTCGCCACATGTTGGTAAGTTATACATTCGACCATCCTTGTCCCTTTTTCCAATAAGACGTACCTTAAGACTAAGCTGCGGATCGTCATGAAAACAATCTCTAACCATCCTGTAAACTTTAACCAATACATTATCGGAGTCTAACACAGACTTGATATGTTGGATCAAATGACGATCAACAGAAGCAGAAGAGGATGCAGGTGACTCCTTAGATCGACTGTTTTGACACATTTTTTATCAAGGAATTATTAATTATTAATTGATAAACAATTGAAACAAATTATACTGTACGATACTTACCTAAAAATCGATTCTCGGTTTGAAACTTCGTTCTCTGTATCATATATGTACAACTGGCAAAACTTTGGTTTATTGGCATTCTCCGGCAACAGACTTCCTATACTATGATAGTTTTCACCGCTAATCCTGTAGCAAAATGGGCCATTACCTCTATTAACAGTCGGATCGACCATACCACCCATTGAAGTGAATGCGAACATAGAATTATAACGGCGAATGTTTTTCAAAAAATGCTTGCTTTCATTATCCAAAGATGTAAACAGTTTCTGGTAATTTGGTTGTGCATCTTTATAATTGGGTAGCTCTACTTTGGCATATTTGCAACATAAAAAATAACTTGTTTTCCCATTATTGGTTCTGCCTCTCGCCGTTTCTACATCCCATAACTTTGCCATGCATACTTCACACGTAATACACTGATCACCATGATCTAAGTAATCTGTATATTAGCATGGAAATAAAATAAATGAAATTAATCGATGTATTTCAATATAAAACAATGGTATACAAAATAATGTCGAAAATATATTACTTAAGCAACTACCTGGTGAAACGCCTTTGTAAGGATCTTCATCTAACGCTGCATCTGTAGTCAAATCAACCATTGGAATAGAAGATGTAATTCATGGTCTGCCTAATAACTTATAGATTTTCCAGGAGATAGCTTTGGAGACGTTTTGCGTAAAATAGGAGTTGTAGTAGCTGTTGTTATGTTTGGATAAATAGAAAAGCGACGGATACTTATTGAAGGTGTTTGGTTGTTTGAAGCAGATGTGACATAACCTAAATAAAATATGACTTTAGAAAGTGGGGTATAATATTACTTGTAAATATTAACAAAAGTATAGAATTACCATTTTGTGTGTTGCAGTGAAAGGATCTTGTATTAGAAGAAGATTGTAAACTGTTCATAGCCCTGGATTTGCCTCGTAAGATAGGAGATTTTTTACTATCTAAATAAAGTCTCCTTAATCTCCGTCTCTCTTTAGTGTAACTTTGATAACTTTGCGTTAAAACAACTGATAAAAGAAAAACGGTATATATATATAGTTTTAGATATATATATGTATCAAAATATGAAAAGTTTAAACAAAATAAGTAAATAAACCTGGCGAAATAGTAGATGCATGTTGTGAAGTAGTGGGAGTGTGAAATAAAATGGAAGACGAATTAGAAGTCGACGATTCTTTTGTATTAGAAACCGGTAACACGTGTGATACGTTAGATCTTTTACTATCCAAATACAATTTCCGTAGCTTACGCCTCTCTCTGCACTCGTCTTGTGTAACTGCCGGAGTTAAACCTGTATTACCATGTAAAACCAAAGAAACGATATAATAGCATTAGTTGTCTAAAAAAAATAACTATATATAAATGAATTAGCAAAAAGGAAACTTTGATAATATTGTAAGATTATATAAATATGTTATGATATTTCATATATATCTAATTATTTTAGACATATATATGTATCAAAATAGTTAAGTATGCAATTTTAAAAAATATGAAAAGTTTAAAGAAAATAAATAAATAAACCTGGTGAAATAGTAGATGCATCTTGTGAAGTAGTGGAAGTGTGCAACAAAATGGAAAACAAATTAGAGGTCGACGATTCTTTTTTCTTAGAAACCGGTAACACGTGTGATACGTTAGATCTTTTACTATCCAAATACAATTTTCGTAGCTTACGCCTCTCTCTGCACTCGTCTTGTGTAACTGCCGGAGTTAAAACTGTATTAACGTGTAAAAACAAATAAACGATATAATAGCATTAGTTGTCTAAAAAAATTAATATATATAAATCAATTAGTAGAAATAAAACTTTGGTAATGTTGTAAGATTATATAAATATGTTATCATATTTGATATATGTTATTATGGTAAAAAAATAATAACTTACTTTTAATAATTGATCCCACAGTAACTATATAAACAAATAAATGAATATATAAAATAAAAAAATAACCAAACAAAGACACATATGAGGCTAAAAATGAATCTGATTGCATGGATTCTTGTGCTCAAAATTGTCATAGTGATAGGTATATCAAATAGTCAATATTCACTAATTGCTTGTCCATCATACTTAATGATCTTTATATCTATCATTCAATCAGAAGGTATATTTTCATTTACTTTCAATAAGGGTTTCAAACATTGGTCTCATCTGAATTCTGAATTTGTGCATCATACGGTTCACAACTCAACGAAAATCAGGTAAACTAAATCATTTTTTTCAATGTTGATGTTCATCTGTGATTTGTTGGTTGGATTTATTTAATGAAAATACAAATCTGAATACAGTAAACTAAATGTAACTTGTTTCATTGACAGATTTACCTTCATTCGGTTAGTTAACATACATGATGTTCTCAGTGTATTTACTGCATACATGTTTTCGGGTATGGAAAAAACAGATTTAGGAAGTGATTTGAATACACTCACATGCAAAAAGACATTAAGAATACGATGCACACCAGGTGTTCGAAGAAATGATTGTATGAAAAATGTTGTACTTAACGAAAGAATAATTTTGTTAAAGTAAAAAAACAAATAATAATGAGTTGTTTTATACGATTACGTTGTAAAGTTAAGTTGTTTTCAAATATCCATTTAGGGGGTAAGATGAAATGCAATAAGAAAGTTTGTTAGGCGTACTTGTTAGGTTTTTAAAGTTTGTTTAGTCAATGAATGTTACTTGTTATGATTTTGGTCTATCCATTTATTAGGTAAGATGAAATGCAACAACAAAGTTTGTTAGGATTACTTGTTATGTCTTTAAACTGTGTGTAGTTAATGAAAGTTAGTAAACTAACATTCCTTTAAACTACAACAAAAAGATTGCATTATATGTTATGAGTCTATGTTTTATTTAAAATGGGTCAACCTTTGAAATGTTTATTAGAATGGCCGGAGCTGAAAACGATGTTGTGGTTATATCAGATTCTGAAGAATCATTGGCTGAATCAGAGGAGTTTGATGATGATGAAACTGGTCCGCTGATATTCATTGTGCCATACACCAAACGCTTTGTAAGTTTCGACAAAATTATATGTTAACAGGCGTCTAATATGTTTACATAATTTGGAGAAGTTTTGTATTTTTTTTTAATATTTGACATCATTAATGGAAATTATTAATATGTTTTGAAACTTATAGCGCATACTAGTTGCGGTAGCACGGATCACAGGAATTGACGAAACCTTAAAAGTTAAGATCGCCAACAGGCAGAATGTCGAGACAAAACATGATGTTAAGGCGGAGCCAAATAAAAACAGTATCAAGTACGTTGTCAAAGGTTGGGCGAAATGGCTTAAAGATAACAACATAAAAGAAGGTGATCATTGCAAGTTCCAGTACTTTCCAGATATTGGTGTTTTGTTCCTTGCCAATGTTTTCCGCTAGTGGTAATGTTTGAAACTTTGAATCAGGGTAGAAGCATAACATATGGTTGTTTTGGCTAATGAAGAAAGGTAGTGTTAGTTATGTAGTGTTAAAAGTTGTTTTGTATGTGGTTAACATGTTTGATAGTTACGATCTTTATGTAGTCGGGACGGATACTATCTAACCATGTTTGTAAATATCAACCTATTCTAGTTTTAGTTTATATCTTATATTTAATATTTAATACATAGTTTGGGCCTTCAAATCAATTGACAACTATAAAACCGATAAACATTTTTAACTAAAATTTGAATATTAGGAACATAAGTTAGTAAATGAGAGTAGTTCAATACCATTGGTAATGTCTGAAAAAGGACTTCTTGAGATAACAGCCGCAACATCTAAATAAAAGAGACATAACATAAATATCGCATATCTAGGTGGTTATTGTAGATATACAAATTAAACTAACATCACAATAATCCAAAATGTGTTACCTGTTGAGTTGTTTATATTAACTTCATTATTGGAGTTACATGAAGATCTACGCTTGCATTTTCTTGAAGTGGCTATCATTGTAATAAAGAAAAATGAATTACATTATAATTAAAATTATTATTATATATAAACAAACAAAAAAATGTGAAAGATAAATAAAAAATCACAACCTGAAGTGTTTTCCTGGTTTGATTGATTTCCCGAAGTATTGGAATCATGCTTTGACCGTTTATACATTGCGAAATAAGTTTTTGGAATAAGAAAGTAATCGTTTGTTCAAACTGATTACAGTACCCTTGTAGTGAAAGGGATGTAGTCGTTGAACTAAAAACTACAAATGAATTGAAATGAGATGAAGAGATTTATATGTTGTAAATTTTGTTTTTAATGAAACATAATGTGAACATTTAAGTATATTCATTATGATATTTAATGATTAATTTTTTTAATATTGGAAAGTCAACAGTTTAAATAATCTTTTTGAAATTAAATTTAAAAAACCGAAAAAATTTACTATATATAAATGAGTTTCCAACATTCAAACTTTAATATAAATATTATGCTTAGTATTTACCAAATATAAATTTGGTTTATATGGCAACATTCCAACATTACAACTTTAATATAAATATTATGAATTTTTTTTTAATAATGGGAACGGGTTAATATTTTAAATAAAACTTTAATATAATAAGAATGTTATTAACACATAACACAATATAGTGATTAATAATTTCATCTTCAATTGATATAACAATGGAAAAACACAATAAACACAAAACATAATACATTGTTGTTAAAAAAGTAAGATCATGTCATATCATAGAAAAAAAAACATAAATTAAATACAAAACCAAAAATCTAATTTATAATGTCATCTCTTATTAATATAAAGTTCAAGAAGATAAACCACAAAACATAGTCATTCAAAAACCAACATAAAGTCTGCCCATAAACTGTTCTGAATATGATTAAAAAGAAATAAACATAGAAAAGTTTTCAAAAATACGGAGATGACTATTAGATTCGGCACACTACTTTTCAATCTTTGGCTTCAAAAGCCCAGCATTCACATTCAAATCTTCATCTTTATCACCGACACTCTTACGGGGTTTACTTGACGACTGCGAAGAAGATAAATCGACATCATAGACAGCATCCAAATTACGCTTAAGTTGATTCTCAACCATCTCCGCATAACAGTTCATATCAGCTCCAGATGGTGTGCTAAAGATGCTTTTGATCACATTAGACACCAGAGTGTCTTCATCACCAGTACGGGATACAGAATCCTGTAAACAAAAACTATAAAGTTATAAAAAAAAATTGATAAAATAAGGTGAATGACAAAATATTGAACCATTAGTGAATTAATTAATTTGTAAGACATACCTTAACATCAAAGTTAACATTTGCATTTGAATCAGACAGAACAGCATCTAAATGTTCATCATCAGCAGGCTGTATTTATCTCATATATTTCAAAAAACATTGTAACGTGGTATAAGTTTTTATAACAAAAAAGTACAACTAACGTATTGAAGGTATGTCGAACCTGGAAGTCATCAAAATGCCAATCAAGCTCGGAGATGATTGCAGGATTTTCAGTCAACTTCGAGACCGAGTAACCATCTGATTTGTTTTTTATGTTAAAGGAAGCTATGGTTATCTTAAACGCAAACCGCCGATTTAACAATGCCCTCAGCTCGTTGGAAAATTTACCATCGCTGGCCAACTGTTTGATAAACATTAACATTGTCATATTGCATAACTTCGATAGATAATTTATAAACATAGCAGTTTAAAATATAAACATTAAAATGTATAAACAAAGTAACGAAATGTTATTCACACGATATAACTTACCTCAATGTTTTTATCCAAAAGTTGGTTTGCGTTAACCTTTAGCAGTTTAACAACTTCACGTTCAAACAATGTCAAAGTGACAATCCCGGTACAATCCTGAACATGAATTTGAACTTTTATCCTGTCAAAATATTAAATAAGATTTTGTTAATAACCATGTAACTTGTTTAGGACAATAAATGAATCAAGAAAATTGACCTGGGAACAGACAAAACGGTCCTTTTATTGCAACGATCAGTCTGACATTCCAAGACAGTTACTTCTTTATAGCCTTCACTTCCATCTTGCTTTGCCTTGCAAATTGTGTTGTACATAACCTTTCTGTTGCAACTCTTACATGCATTGTAAAACCATGACTCTTCTGAAGCAAAGCTCTTAATAGTTTCGAGGATAATAACAAACTTTTGTTGTATACATATATGATAATTTAGAACATTATTAAAGATAAAAATAATAGGTATAAAAAATAAAACAATAAAGTATTGTAACCATACTTCGGAGATTTCACTTAATGCTCCAATTGTACTAAAGGAACCATCAGATAGATATTCCCCAGTCGTTGACTTGATAGCAGAAGAACTCAATCCAGAATAACCGGAAGACGTTGAAACATTAAGCTGAGCAAGGAAACTGTACAAAAAAAAAATAAGGAATGTTACAAAAGTAATACATATTCAAAAGATATTATAAAAAAAGGTAATAAGATTACAAACCTTTTCTTGAAATCCAAAATCTCTTTTACCTCAGAGTTTATGAAGACTCGAGTTACATTATACAAATTGGAGACAAACAAATTACCTGTTGAATTATAGCAACATGTAAATAAAACGACAACTTGTATAAAAAGCAATATGTAGTTGAATGAAAAGTGAGAGTGTCGGTATAGAATATACCTCCCCAAAATCTGTACTTCTCAAACTGAACAACGACCACCACATTCTTTTCTTCCTTATTGTTCTTCTCAAAATCTAAAATCTGATCAGCATAACAACCCCATAACGTCACGTAAATCTGATGGTGTCTACAAAATAAGACTTAAATAATTAAGTTGATAGTTGTCAAAAATATATAAAATGGGAGAAATATATAAGTAAAAGAAGATGTATATATATATATATATATATATATAAGAATGTACTGCAAATCTTCCAAAATAAAGGTAGTCTTCTTATCGTCTTTGCCGTTATTATCATCACTTTTATCATCTGACGGAAGACACTTAACCACAAAACCAATAACATCTACAGATTACAAAATAATTAAATTAATATTACATAAAATATATATAATATTAAATTGATAAAAATGAAGAAAAAAAATAAAAATAAAGTACCAATCGGGCTTTTGAAAGACTTGCTATCATCATGAGGATCATCCACAACAGAATCAAATGGAGAAAAGTCAAATCCCCATTCAGCACCAACAGGCTCATTGCATTCTTGGACAATAGTGTTGTCATTTAGATTTATCTTGAACGAACTATGAACATATTTAACTTTTTGACGATTTTCACCCATGGAAGGGTTACGAATAGTTAAACATTGATTTTCTTTTAGCAAATGCTCATAACCAGTAGTATTTTTTTGTAAAACAAATGCCTGCATTTTCGTCCCCTGAAAAAAAAAGTTTTATAATTAATTATAAACAGAAACAAATTAATTTTATATTCAAAAAAACGTATGCATTGGCTTAAAAAAACCTCCTGGTCCATGAATATCATGTCGTAGCAATAAATCTTCCTAGGATTGTTGAAGGTAGGTCTTGTCCATAGCCAGACTATGCGGATTTTGATAGTGTAATCATCAACATTAAGATCAACATTATTAAGAAGTGTGATAGCAGCCTGTTCCATCTCTGAAATTAATAAAAAGAATTAAAATAGGTTACTTGATGATGATATACCACAATTTTTGAAGAAAAGTACATGAAAACCATCGTATGTTAACTGAGGAATAAAATAAGTATATGAAATACAATGAAACTCACAAAACTCGTACCAGAAGATATGTATATCGAAATATACAAAGTCAGTAGTTGTGATGTGTATGAATCATAACAAATGAGACTTATTTATAAAATAAAGTGACCACATAATTATGGTAGCGATATTTTTGATTTTAATTATAATTGACAACCTTTACTAAAATATAAAAAAATAGATTAATCTAAATTATTATGATTAATCAGTTTCCATAATTATCAGTTTCAATTTGAAAAGTAAGGACGGAATATTTATGATAAATAAGTTTCAAAGTAAGGAAGAAATTTTGAATTTGCAACCTATTAAGTGAAAGTTAACTTTCTGTAATTAAAAAGAATATAAATAGCTTTTTTATGTTAAATGTTAAATCTTATATAAAAAGCTTATAATGTAACAGGTCAAAAATATAATGCAAGTTTTAAAAATGACAATCATAGTGTTATATTCTATATGTAGTACTACTTCTAATCTAATAATAACAACATCGTGTTATATTCTATATGTGTAGTACTAAGTTATTAATACTATCTTCTACAAATAACAACACTATAATCTGTGCATAAAAGAAAAAGATAAAAGAACGAATAGGATCCTCATTATTTTAAATCATGTTAAATGGTTAAAATTTAAAGGTATGATATCAATCAGAACTTAAAAATATGATTGACTTTCATGCTTAAAATTTAAATTTTCTGTATATTTTTTTAAAGACATAATAATATATTATAAAAAAATAAACAGCAATATTATTATCTGAATACCTTAATATTAATTTCTTTATATATGTAAATGTAGTTTATATATCATTCTTTATATATCATATGTGTAAATCTATTCCATATATATAACACATTGAACAGTGAGTTATATAAACACTATATTATTTGTAAACAATAATCAACAATCTTTAAAGACATGACATATAGTGGTTAAAATAACAGTGAAGATATGAAAATTATATAAAAACTTGAAATTCAAAACAAAAACCAATGTTAAAACCAAAAAACTTGAAAGGCAAAAAACATGCTGTAATTGTCATATAACTAATTACTACGCCTAACATAAGGTACAACCCTCTCAACACTCAAAACCTGCTCATTTTCATCAAAAGAATAGTGAACCTGGTCACGGACCTTAATTCGAGCGGCTTTCATGAACTTCTTCCAAGAGGTTAAAGCGTATCGAAAACCACCCTTCCTTCTTCTTTCACGTCTGGTACCGTTGGTAATCTGCAGTGGCGGATCCAGATGCAAAAATCTTACAGTCAAATCTTTTAAACCTTCATGAAGTTTAGCCATGCGTGAAACAGGATCAGGAATCCTCTGTATTGTTGTAAAAATAAAAGAAGAATGTTTATTAAGTAAAAAAAATGAGAACACTTGTTTTTTTAGCAGTCTGTAAAATGATATTCAAACTTACAAAATAATCTTCACCAGCCATACGAACAAACCGACGAACACCACCATGTATTTGTTCATCAATTTCATTTTCAGCATCAACAGGTGCAACTTCAGCCTGCAAATTAAAAATATAACATGTATTAAATTAGCATATATAAAATATATAAATAAGTACCAATATGTAATTTACCTCATCAACATCTACGTCAGGATAATTGATTTCAACACCGTTTTTTCCAAAAACTTTTAAATAGAAAAAATTACCAAAACCTTTTGTAAATAACAAAAAACAACCAACCTCCAACTGAAACAGATTAACAATTACGTCCATACCAACGGTAAAACCGACTTTACCGTCAGACGTTTCAATGGAAACGTTAAACGTTTTGTTATCTATCATTACAGTAGAGGTTACATCATTTGAGGAATAATCGTAACTTTTTGGCAAAGTACATTGAGGAATGACATGTAGAATGATAAAAAAAAAAAAGAAAAAAAGGTTACTATTAATATAACTAAAGTAATAATTCAATACATTAGGAAAAATAATATCAGAGTTTATCTTACATGAAAATTAGATGATGGAGGGAGCATATATGTCCAGAAAGAGCCACGACTAACCCCATCAACAAAATATGTTAATTTAAACGTAGTAGGATCTACAGGATTAAATACTACCAAACATCCTTTGGTTAGTCCCAAGTGTTCTACAACATTGGACCAACCATTAAAAAAAATAACTTCCTTTTAGAAGCGCTTAAAAAAACATTAAAGTCCATTCCATCTTCAGTGTGTATCATAACATTAGTAGGGCCTTTATCAACACCCCATAGTTTGGTAGCAGCGTCATCTGGAATGGACTAATAAAACAATGAAATGGAAAATGAATTATAATTATAATCAAAAGATTTAAACAATACAATAATCATAAACTGTATTTAATAAGAAGAAAAACAAAAGAACATAAATAACTCAAGTAATAATTTTTCATTTACCAAAATAAGTTGGTCTGCTCGATTCATTACCCTACAGAACCAGGGTCCTCTGTAACTGATTTAAAAAATACAATGTTAATAAACTTTAACATGTTAAGGTTATTGTTACAATAAATCAAAACCATGAAAAAAAAACACAGATTATACAAAAATGACATGTTACATAAACAAAAAAAATGAACACAAAATACCTTGATGAACTTTCACCCATAGTAAATACCTACAAAAATAGGTTACATAAACAAACGACATCAGATAAATTAATATGCAATCAACATAATTAACAAACAAAGGAATCCAATTATACAATCACACAGAAAATTCATGAAAAAAATAATATGAAAGCAGCTATCTATCATAAACATAATGTGCAAAGCAAGTTATGTCAACTGATAATGATGTATGTACTTATGATAATACATGAAAATAAATATGTGTATACACATTTTAGAGCAACAAATAACAAAATCGTGAAACCACATGATTTACACTCAAAATTAACAAAATTTAAAACTCATTAAATAATAAAAGCATATTATCATATCAGGAAATAGAACAAAATTGACATAAAAATTGATAGATTACATAAACATGTGAAATACCAAAAAAATAAACTGATTTTCCATTACAATCAGTTGAATCAGGGTTTGTATAACATAAAAATAACCAAAAAATCAAATTGAAAAAATCCTATAAACAGAATGATATCAAATAATCAAATAAAAAAAAAGAATTGATTAATTCATAAAAATCTATATTACATAACAATCGGATCTAGGTTTTCCTATAAACTTGATAGAATGAAAAAAAATTAGAAATAAAAATTATTCAGCATCCAAATCGGGTTTAGGGTTTTGCATAAACAGCATATTCTTATACAAAACCATAACTTAAAACCCCAAAATCAACAGATTTTTCAATGACAATCCGATTTAGGGTTAATTAAACATAAACATAATTTTAAGACATTAAAGAAACGAAAGAACATATGAATAATGATTAAAGAAGAAATTTAACATAAACAACTTACAGATTTGTATATCGATATGAGAATTTCTGAATCGAATTAAGAAAAAGAAGAAGTCGAGGAAGAACCAGAAGAATCTAAAACAATCTATATATGTAGATCCAGCGAATTTCATTGTTATATATGGAAACCGGAGGTATTCTTGGAAGATGATTGGAGTGAAGATGAAGAGATTATTGTGTGAAACGGTAAAGACTTAATTAGGTTAAAGAAAGAAGAAGGAAAAGAAAAGACGCTTGAGGGATATGGTTTTGGCGGTCAAGAGAAGGAAAAAGGTATTAGTCTAATGCCATGTGTCAACTAATGGGTTAAGATTATGACAAGTGGCTAAAGATTATTTTGTTTTATTAGAAGTAGTAGAAATGAAAAGTGTAATAGATGTCATTCTATAAAAAAAACTAAACCCTGATATGGCACTGGTATTGGTGTTTTTCCAATGGTATCGGCAATATTGAAAAAAAGAAAATGGTTGAAAAAAAAATCAAAGCATGTTTAAGTTAAGGATAAAAGTAAATATAATACTAATTTATTATAATAAAAATAATTAAAGTGTTAAAAAACTATATATTTAAAAAAATGAAACTATAATTCATAGAGGTTTGGAAATTATACATATAGCGGGATCTCCCGCGTTGCGGTGGTTGGAAACTCGACCGGTTTTGATACACTCACTATAGCTAAGGGAATAGAAAACTCAAAAAATAAACTCGTAATAATATTATTAGAATACGTATTATATAACACTACAAAAACTAACTTGGGTTACCATAGGCTTATGAACCATCATGTCTGTTCAAACACACCGTTTAAGTTTTTGAATTAATAAAATCATATTATACAAGCAACGTGATCCACCCACAAAACCCCTTATAATATTATTTTATTCCCACCAAACCTATTCTTCTTATCACATTCCAACCGTCTAGACTTACCATTCCCATGTTCCTCTAGGCTTCAAACTCTCTTCATCCAAAACCATCCACTATGAATATTGACATTACAGGTACATCACTTTTTACTCTGTTCGTTTGATTCAACTATGTGCATTCGATTCTAATTTGTTCACTTGAATCCTCCATTCCGTGTTCATGTTTTCCCCCTTATTGATAGGCTATTAGGGTAATTCTTTTTAATTAGGGCAAAATGGTTCAATCTCTCCACTTGAATCAACATTAGGGTACCCTTTATATCTATTCCTCATATCATATCACTTGAATTAAGATATGGGTAGCGTTATATTTGTTCTTCATATCATATGCATATAATTATGTGTTTATGTATGCAAACAATTTTCGGCAAATTGGTTCTTGCTCTCAATTTGAATCACAATTAGAGTAAACTTCATATTTGATACCTATTTTACCAACAATGATTTTCTGTTTGACTTTTTCCCTACGCTCTATGTTTGTAATATTGTGTTTCCTTCCATATGAAATTCATTTCTTAGTTATAACCGAACCGACGTTCCATTTGTAAAAGTTAATCAACCATCTTATGAATTGGTGTGTTGATTCATCACATCGGTAAACCATATTCTAAATCCTTTCTTGAATAACGATTATCATGTTCTTCTTGAATCCGCCTACTTCTGAATCAATTCAATCATGTCTTTTCATGATTGTCGTGTTTTTTTTTTTTTTTTTTTTTTTTTTTTTTTTTTTTTTTTTGCATTTAGAAATTCTTCTTGAATGGATTTTTTTCTTGAATCCGTACACGGAACAGTCTTTTCTTCCATGTTTATGATTATTTTTTTAATCTGCAAATACATAGTGATATTGGGTACACATTTTAAGACGTTTAACTTTTTTACTTTGTTCAATCGATTCACACATACGTGTTTTGTATGTTTGTAGTTATTTTTTCTTCTTGAATCGTGACGTCAAGATCTGTTTTATCATCTGCAGTTTATAGTGATTGATTACAAATACAATCTCAAATATGCATGTGTTTGCAATCAAACGAAAATGATGAATTTCAATTGGCGTATATGACGTGCAAAGATATACATAGTCATTAGATAAAATTAAGATTACGTAATAGAGGGTGGGGTCAAATACCATTAAAATGGCGTGGGATATGTTGGATTCAATTCAACCATTCCCTTCTTGAATCGCAATTAGAGTAAAGTTTACGTTCCTCACTAAACATGAATCGTAATCACTCAAGTAGTTGAAGATTCAAACATATGCATTTTCATGTTATTCTTTTTCTTTTCTTTTTTTCATTCTTGAATGGCAATTTATGAACAATTCGAAACCACTGAAATTACACTCTTATTTTTAAATGCTTCTTACTGTATTTCTTATCCAATTACAGATCAACGTACTTCAACAAATGTAAGTGCTTAAATTTCATTTTCTCCCTTGCATTGAATTTGATTTAGTTTTCCATAAATCTGTAACTTTGTTTACTTTTTTTATTTTGTTATTGTTTATATTTTATTTTTTAAATTTCTGCCATCAATCCATCATCAAGTATCAGTAAATGGGTGCATCAGATGAAGTTCAGTCATGTTTGGTATGATCTTAACAATGTCCAAAGAATGGATGTGAAGTGCAAGAATACCGGACTCGATCTGCGACAATGTGGCGGCTTTCATTATCATCCACAAGTTCTTAAACACTAAACCTATATAAACCCACCCTTCGTCTTTCGGTAGCTCGATCGATTAGTTCCATAGCATCTCTTTATTTGATCCCGATTATTTGTTAACAATTCAAATGAATCAGTTTTGTATACATATAATCAGTTGTTACATTGTATGTTACACAAAAACGTATAAAAGTTTGAAGCCTATTTTATATTGTCCTTTTCAAGATCCCGCCGCAACGCGCGGGATAGCGTCAACTTGTTTTGTATTAATTATAAAGATTTAAAATCCTGATTATTTAGAAAATGAACATTATTAAAAAGTATTATAACAATTTTTTATATAACTGTTTAATTAATTTAACCAACAAAATAAGCAAAACATTATGATCCTCATTTCTAACCCAAAATTAAATTAATTCCAATACATATGATCTATAAAAGTAATAAATGTTTTTTTTTAAAGTAATAAATGTTGATAAACAAATAACCATAAAAAATCAAATATGCAATCAATTATGGGGTGGGAAAAAAGAAAACATAGGGTTAGGAGCATGGATCGAACTCATATAATGAATGTCATTATGCTTTATTTTACGACGAGACCACAACTACTTTAGTTATTAATTTGCATCTCGCTCATATATATATACTAGTTAATACCCCGCCCACGTTGCGGGGCGATGGCCGAATAATGAGCGAGTGTTAGGCAGCTTATTGACACGAAAAACAATTAAATCGAGTGAACCAATTAAAACAAAACACTTTTATAGTTTTGATAAAAAAAAAAAAAAACTAAAACAACGGCAATATTGTAACTTTTAACTAAAGGAAAGTTGTTTATTTTTTTATTGAGTAAAATCGTAATTGTAAAAAGTTAAAGTGATGGTAGTACTGTAAATTTGAACTAGGGGCAAAATTGTAAATTTTCACAAGGGCAATTTCGTAATTTTGAACTTGGGGTAACAACGTAATATAAATTTGAACTAAGGGCACAATTGTAATTTTAAGCTGGAGGCAAAATCACAATTTTTTGAGTTGGGGGCGAAAGCATAATTTTATTTGAACTGCGGAAAAAACGTAATTTTAAACTGAGAGCGAAATTATAATTTTTTAAACGGGGAAAAATCACATTTTTGAACAGAGGGAAAAATCGTAATTTTTACCTGGGGGCAAAAACAAAATTTTATTTTGAACTGGGGGCGAAAAAGTAATTTTGAGCTGAGGGCAAAACCAAAATTTTATTTTAAATCGAGGAGAAAATCGTAATTTTAAGCTGGGGACAAAAGCGTAATTTTATTTTGAGCTGGGGGCATAACCGTAATTTCAAAGAGGGGCAAAAACGTAATTTTAAAATGGATATAAAATAATAAACTGACTAGTCCAATAGGGGAGTGTCAGGCAAAATCGTAATTTTGAATTAAGGGCAATATCGTAATTTTATTTTTAGCTGGGGCAAAACGGAAATTTTAAAAAGGGGCAAAAGCGTAATTTAAAATGAATATAATAGAATAAACTGGTTGGTCAAATGGGGGAGTGCCCATTTGATAAATGTGTGTATAGGAAATATATGTATAATAAAAACCACGAAAGGACAAAACTAAAACTATTCATCAAGGACAAAACTAAAACTAAAACTAACATGTATATAGTAATGAATTTTCTCTGAGAATTAGATACCACAAGTAATTACTATATTCATTTATTTAAAGTTAAATTACTTAATTATTTAATTAACGTTTCTAGATATTTGTATAATTAATCGTATATTTTTTTAATATTGTATATTATCTATGATCGAGAATCAGTACAATCTATATTTAATTCAAACAACATACTATATTGCAAATAACAATAAGAGTAAATGTAACATGGGTCCTTGTGGTTTGGGAGTAAAATCAAGAGTAAATTACAAAAATCGTCCTTTATGTATGTCATTTATTACAAAGTATGTCCTTTATCTTTAATAAGCTCAGAAAACATACTTAATGTTTGCAAACCCTTACACGTTATGTCCTTTAGTCCTAACTCAGTTAATTTTCATAGTTAAGTCTGACCAATTGGACCTCACATGAGGGTATCTTGGTCATTTTACCCTAAATATTAAAATAAATAATCATAAATAATAAAAAAAATATATTAATAATCTTTAAAAAAAATATACGCAGACATAATCTTTCTCTCTCTATATCACATTTCTATTTCTCTCTCTCTCTTTAACTTCCCTACCACCACCACCACCTCCCCACCACAACCACCGTCACCAGCATCCACCTGCCACCTACCACAACCACCACCCCACCAGAGTTCGAAACAGAGTTCATCATCATCAGATTTGGGGGTTTCGAAACAGAGTCATCATCAGATTTGGGGGTTTCGATTTGGTTTTGGGTTTCTTATTGCTTGAGTTTTATTGCACAACGTACCTACACCATTAACATCAGCACCATTCAAACCCAAACCATTCAAAGAACAACCATTAAACCCAACCCTTACCATCTCTGCACTTCTGGATATCCAACGACAGCGGCCAAGATCTCCGACGACGGCAGCCTTTTATCATAAAACATTCAAACCTACTCAAATCATAAAACACTAACAATCAATTATATCTTACAAATCAATCTCCTCACAAGCCTACCTACAGTATCACAGTACCTACACACATATCCGTTCAAAAACTGATGCAAAATCATTCTACAAACATTAACGAAATCGGATACCTTGATCAGTAGCATCAATTGATGTATGAGAGTAACCGGACTCCGATCCGGAGACCGGTCGTGAAGCAGAGCAGCACTTTTTGTCTTCAAACGTCTCTGCGGTGGCATTCGGAGCCCTAGAGAACGTTAAACACGGAAAACGACGGAGAATCGAGCGGTTTTGGAACGATGAAGAAGAGAGAGAAGCAGGTGTGAGAGAAACGAAAACCCTAGGATTTTTGGTGGAGGTGGAGATGGAGAGTGTAGGTGATAGAGAGAGGATCGACAGCGGCCAAGATCTCCGACGATAGTGGTTGAGGTGCGAGTGGTTGTTGCTGAGGGTGGCGATGGACGGTGGTTGAGGTGATAGTGGTGGTGGCTGATGATATATTAGAGAGAGTTAGGTTGGGAGAGAAAGACTCAGACAAATGTAAAGAGAGAAAGAACTATATCAGTATTTTTTATAATTGTTTATTTTAGTAATTAGAGTAAAATGTCTAAAATACCCTCATGTAGGATCCACCTGGTCATATTTAACTATAAAAACTAACTCAGTTAGGGCTAAAGGACATAACACGCAAGGGTTTGCAAACATTAAGTATGTTTTCTGAGCTTATTAAAGATAAAGGACATACTTTGTAATAAATGACATACATAAAGGACGAACTTTGTAATTTACTCTAAAATCAATCTAAATCCCTCTTTTGCAAAAATGGAAACATGTCTCTTGGTTTAAAAAAGCGCTACACTTTGAGTCTTTGGAGCTAACACTAATAGTCTTAGACACTCAGATGACTATATTATCCTTATTTCCTATCTTTTTGGGTCGCTATGCATGGTTTATAATCGGTTTTTCTTTACGTCCCTAAGCTTAACATAATTTTTACCTGACAAATTCAAATGCAAGCCTTTCAATTTGCCTCCTTATGGTTTATAATCTGGTGTTTTTCGGGTGACCTTCCACAAATAGCCCATACATATTCTTTGGACAAGAAAAATCAAGAAAAAAGTATTTGAGCCAACGAGCAAGCTACCTTTAGCTTGAACGCAGCTTTAGTGTTTATACTAGTGTACCAACTCGAGCCAAATAAAGCATCAGCTCAAGCTAAGCTAATTACGAGCGAGTTTTTACCATGCTAATTATGAGCAAGTTGAAATGCAGCAAGACTAATAATAGTTATAAACCCCATTAGTGCTATTGCTAAGATAGATTTAGTATTCTTTATATGTATAGCCATCATGCATACAGAGGAATATCACAGCACAATAGTAGATTACAGATTTTGGTACGTAATTTGTGAAAAGGAATCATTTTATGGCATGAGAATACCTTGGCCTATGCATCATCAACAATAATCAGTCCTAAACATTAGCATATATAGATTTGTAAGCACTTTAACCAACTTAATTGAAATCCTTAGCTCTGCATATATTAGGGAATATGAACAATCGGAAATAAACCAATTCTCAGTTTTTTTTTGGAGTTAATTACTGTTTTCGTCCTTGTGGTTTGTCAAAAATCACCATTTCAGTCCATTAGTTTAAAAATTGCGATTTCAGTCCCTGTGGTATCACTTTCGTAACTATTTCAGTCCACCTCGTAACCATTTCAGTCTCTGTACTAACAGAATAAATGGATTGAAATGGTTACGAAAGTGAAATCACATGACTGAAATTGTTACTAAAGTGAAGCCACAGGGACTGAAATTGCAATTTTTAAACTAATGGACTGAAATAATGATTTTTGACAAATCACATGGACGAAAACAGTAATTAACTCTTTTTTTTATGTTGCATACAAGGCCTTGTTATTAGAGGCCTAAGGAAAGATGGATTCACACATCCCATCCTACACTTCAGATTGCCTAATAAGAGTAAATGAGATATTCGCCCTTTTTTACTAATCATATTACCCTTTCCTTAAAAGACATGGAGAATAAGAGAAAAATGTTGCTATAAGTTACAAATTGCATATTTATGAATGGCACTAAGTGGATAAGAACTAAAATTGACTTAGTATAGCACAATACAATCCATATGTCAAAGACCTACAACTATTTTAACAACCCAACAAACATAACGGTAAGATTTGGAACTATACCATCTCTTAATTTTGTACTCCGAATAAGGGCACGTCCTTTCAAAGAAAGAAAGAGAGAAAGAAAAAAAAAACAATCAAACTTAGTTATGCAGTAGATTGGGTTTGGCGCGAGGGGGGGGGGGGGGGTTAGGTAGCGGAGGGTGACCGGGTTGTGCATGGATCGGGTTTGTAGGTGGCGGTTGGTGGTGGAGGGTGATCGGGTTACGCTTGACGGTGGTGTAGGAACAATGGTGACGGTAGGGGGTTGTGGTGGATGATGGTGGAGGAACAGTGGTCGGAGAAGAAAGGGTGCGGGTGTGGTGTCCATCTTCGGAGGGTTATCGAGGGTGGGTGACAGAAGAAGAAAGGGTAGATGGTAATGGTCGAGGTCACAAAGTGAAGGAGTGTGAAATGGTGGGGTGTTAAACTGAGATAAGCTTTTGAGGAGGTGTTAAAAGACCGTTTTACCCCATATCATTAACTTTTTAATGCAAAAACTAAAGATGTTAGCTCTAGAGACTTAGGGGCTGTTTGGCTAAGCTTATTTTGGAGTGACTTATGACTTATTGACTTTTTGGAAAAGTAAATAAGTCATAATGGAGTGACTTATTTACTTATTCCTCTCACATAATAAGCTAACCCAAACACCTTTTAACTTTTCAAAAAGTAAATAAGTAAATAAGTCACTAAAATAAGCTTAGTCAAACAGCCCCTTAAAGTTTAACGCTTTTCAAACTACAGGGATGCAAATTTCCATTTTTGCAAAAGAGGGATTCATGTTGATTTTGCCCAAAACACAAAGACACAAATTGCAATTTACTCTAACAATGACATAACAAATTGTCTATAAAATAAAAATTTCTATTAGTACCGATTTTGAACGTTTAAATTACATGAATAAACCAATTTAAATATTTAGCATTCGATGATCCACACCCATCGAGAATGAAAAATACTAAAACAATAAGGGGTAAGGAATTTAAGAAATGCGTATGATTAAGCAAAACTCACTATGTGTGACTAGGGGTGCACATTTCGGGTTTTTTTTTTCTAACTGAAACTAGTTAATTGGAACCAACGGTTATTGTGGCTAAAAAAATACCAGTGACAGTTAGTAACCGATTGGTTACTAACCGGTTTAGGGGGCATAACTCATAGGTTAGTAGTAATCGGTTGACTGCCTACCACCGGTTATTTTTTGTTAACGCACAAAAAAAATAGAAAAAACAAAAACACAAATAAACTCCATAAAAATACGTTTTTTTTATATAAATTTTAATAAGTTTTAAACTAACATTACATATTAAAATTAAAAAGACATAAAAATATCTAATACAATTTTTTTCTAAACTAGTGTTGAATCAACTAAGTCGTCATGTCGTTCAGTGGTGGCGCCTGTCTTCTAGTCATTTCGCCATCGAGTCGTTTAGTTGTTTAGAAGTATAGTCGGTTTGTCGTCGAGTCGTGTCATCTATTCCCCTTCATCTAATATATATTTTTTCACTATGTTTAGTCGCTTGGGGGCTAGTCGAGCGTACCTATCCGATAGGTTAATATTAATCGGTTAATATTAACCTGCCTACCGGTTAAAAATAATAGGCTTTTTTGTTTTTTTAATGCACAAAAATCTAGAAAAAAAAACACACACAAATACACTAAATAAAAATACCTTTTTTTAATTTAATACTTTTTAAACTAACATTACATATTAAAATTAAAAGGACATAAAAATATCTAATATATTTTTTTAACTAGTGTTGAATCTACTTCGTCGTCGTGTCGTTTAGTTGTTGCGCCTGTCTTCTAATCGTTTCGTTGTCAAGTCGTTTAGTCGTTTAGTGGTCTAGTCGTTTTGTCGTCATTTATTCTCCTTCGTCTAATATATTTTTTTCACTAGTCGATTAGTCGCTTGGGGGACTAGTCAAGCGTACCGATTCATCGTACACGAATTCATCATCAGATAGAGTTGTGCTTGTCTATTAAATACTTCAACTTCATCTATTTTTCCTTCAACCGCAAGTTCTCCTTCAAGATTTGAGATATGTTGTATACGTTCCACGCCATCCAAGTAGTCCTTCAAACAAATGCATATTTCCATCACCTCCGATGTGAGTCTTGTTCGTCGACTTGTAGTACCCTCCCACTAAGAGAAAAGGTCGACTCTTTGCGAGGGGATAGATGTAAGAAGACCCTTACCAATATTTAACGATTTCCGTATAATTATCGACAATTAAATGTGTATTTACGACTACACATACTTGGGAAAATATGGGTTTATAAACTTTTACAATTTAAAAAAACAATACAACATAGTGTAATTAAGCTCGTCGTTTAAAAATAACGACGAAACGATGTGCAGAAGCTTGTATCTTGATCGTGTTCGGTTCTTCGTTGAGCTTGATCGTCATCCGACATCCAAGGGTATACCTACATATCATAAATCATGAAATGGTTAGTCATACGAGCTTAAAACGTATGTAAATCAAGTCCGGATACAAAAACGGACAAGAAAAACAAGTTTGCCGGTTAGGGGGTCTCTCGCGGGCCGCGACGTCGTTGCTGCTACCTGTCGCGTGACCCGACGACTGCTTTTCAACAGAAAGTTGTAAGATTTGAGCTGCAAGTTCCCAGCTCTATTTACACAAACCCATCACTTACAAAAAAAAAAAACATGCATAACTTTAAATCTACATGTCCGTTTTATGATCCGTTTCTTCCTACGTGATCGTAATTTAATTCTCTATCATATGGAGTTATAACCCGACATCTGAACTTATAAAATATTGGATTTCAAGCCCTCGGCTTGAAATTGGTTTACAAAGACTTTTGACACGTTCAAGTTTAAAACCACCAACTTGTTTCTAATTAATCAAAATACATGCATCAATGTATTTAACACAAAATCTTTAGCTCGGGTTCATAATTTTTTTGATGAATTACGCGACTAGTACACAAGCTATGCGCATAGATCCATTTTGACCCGTTTAAGGGATTTAAGCAATTTAATCTAAAACTCGCTCTTTTCTTTTCACACTTCATAATTCCATATTTAAAATATCTACTTATATCCCACCACAACTATTATTGTGGCGGGTTTAATGTACTAAGCCAATTATCCCGAATATTACCCTTCGGTTAGTCATTTTACGAAAAAACTCATTCTTAGGCATTTGACCCACAAAGGCTTATGCCTATAACTTTTATGCTCATCTATAACATACATGATCATAATACATGTTCTTAAGGGGTTGTTTACCTGATTTACCCGCAAAGGGTGTTCTGGTCAACTTTAGTCCCTTCAGTTTACGATGAAGGACTTACACCAATTTTTTTGACCAAAATCGCACGTTTAACTATAAAATTGTTTATGCGTACCTGGTTCGGGTCAACATATTGACCCGTTTTAATACCTTGCCTCCATAATATGCTAATTCATAGCACCACCAATTCATAACCGTTTTATCCTATGCACATAAGACTCGACAAGCACTTATTAGTCATTATTTGTCAAATGGTATTTACATTACCATTTGACCCGTTTGGTCTAAACGACCAAACATTTTGCGCTTATATTTGAATGGTATTTATTTACGATTTCATTAAGTATCTCAATTCGGATTTCTCACCCTTTAGCATGTCTCTTAAAACCTTTTCTTACGCGTTTAGCCCGACATGACTTATGCCACTTGGTGTCGTTTTATATTTCAACTTTTATCTATTTGTACATGACTAAATCACCGTTTTCCCTTTTTATTCGTTTAGGCTTACTTATAAAGTAGCCGTTCGAAAACTCATTTTATCTTAGTCTTTTCATGACTAAATTTACCGTTTCACCACTTTTTACCATTAAACATGGTTCTTATCATTTATATTGGTTCCGACCCGTATCATTTCACGTCGGAAACCATACTTCAAATATTATCTTTATCGTATTTATAACTTATAGATTAAACACGTATTCTACAAAAAGGTGTAAGTTTTACTTACCTCTCATCCAAATTTCGCTTTTCTTCTCATACTTGATTCGTTTGACCCGCTTTCTCCCCAAGCATCCACCTAGCTTGTTAAGCGCCAAACTATCATTCATCATTCACAAGGTGGTTAGATTAATCATAATTTAATACGATTATTCCACCTTACGCATTTCATATCAAAATTATCATTCATCGTATTGTAGGCCAGTTTGACTTTTTAAAAGCCAAATGCCCGTTAGTATATAAAATGCACATTCAAGTTCATCAACTAGTTTAGGCATTATCAAATTACCCGGTAGGCGTTCTTTTAAGCCATCGTTTAAACAAATCTTTTAACCCAGTTCATTATATTTCTTAACACTAAGTTTACTTAGCTCTCGATTATCAACGACACTTTATTCCTTCATTACACAAAACCTACGGGTTTTCACCCATAAGTGAAACCCGTTTCATCATGTTATTAGGCATTCCTCTGGATACCTAGTCTAATCAAGTTCTACATACAACCGAGTTGACGCGCGATTTAACTTAGGCATTTTAACAAACACCTAGCGGCAAGATTTTTATACACATCAAGTATCAAATTCATGGTTAACTATTAACCACGTTTTAGTATAAAAAATCCATCCTCTATGTCTAGTATACATGATCATCATCTAGAACTTGCATTCACATCATCAAATTTCATAAGTTTGACACTCTAATTTAAGTGTTCATCCTTTTGTTATAAAAACCCACTTAACATATAAATGGGCAATCATCAAATTCCTAGTTTTTAACACTAATACATCAAGTTTTCCACTAGGGTTTGTTCCTAGACATAGATTCAACCCAATATCACTCATACA
Organism: Helianthus tuberosus; assembly: GCA_030545235.1. NCBI lineage: Eukaryota > Viridiplantae > Streptophyta > Magnoliopsida > Asterales > Asteraceae > Helianthus > Helianthus tuberosus. The sequence goes on from CM060363.1 coordinate 79,949,729, forward strand.
TACAACATTCATCACAGAATTTTCAATTATGAGTGTTTACCATACATTCAAAACATCACCAAATTACAAAATTCGACATACATTGTGATTCCCTAGCTTAGGTGATCACGAATTTAATTAAAGCCCGAAATTCTTGGCTTGACTTTCCCTTGATTTGGATCAAGTTTATGGATTTAGGGTTCACTTGGTAGAACCCTTCTTGCTCCTGTGAAAAAGTCGACCAAACACACACTCATGTGTGTGTTTTGGATTTTATATTATAATCATTTTTCATGTTTTCCCCTTTTTGTCCCTCAAGGTTTCAAGTTTTATAAAAGGTTTAACTAATTCATGTTTCCTTTATTGTTTTAACCACACTTAACTAACTAGGTTGATATTCCTAGTTACTTAGTGGTTTCGGGGAAGTCATAACCCGTTTTATTTTTAAGTCCCGTTAACTCGGGCTCTTATGAACTTTGTTTTCTCAAAGCAATTATTCTCTTTTATTTAATATTAGGTTTATATATTTAAATACTAATATTTACCGGGTTAATTTTTACCACTAATGGTATTTTACCCGTTCATTATTATTAACGTGGTTTGACTATCAAACCCGTTTTCGGGGTGTTACAATAGAGCATCAATTCAGTGCACTACACACCACACCACAACAGAATGGAATTACAGAACCAAAAAACAGGACTTTAATTGAAGCTGCTAGGACCATGCTTTCAGATTCTAAGTTTCATGTCCTCGTTTGGGCTAAGGCTATGAATACAACTTGCTATGTTTTAAATAGGGTTTTGATGGTTAAACGACATAACAAAACGTGTTATGAGCTTTTGAGGAACCATAAACCAAATTTAAAAGGGTTTGAACCATTTGGGTTACCATGCACTATAATTCGAAATAAAAACCAACTGGTGAAGTTGCAAACAAAGGATTTTTCCTAGATTATGTAGATGGTTCGCCAAACAAAAGGGTTTTTAATAAAACATATGGTAAAATTGAGACTGTTTTTTAATATTGATGTTATAACATATATATTCACCCAAACAATCAAGCCCACGTCCAACAATATTATATGATTATTATCAATTCTTTGAATCTTTTAAAATTTGCGAGTTTTCCGATGCAGGTGATTCGAGATTAATTCATAGCTTGATCAGGGATGAAGATGAGAGTGCATTCTGTGACAAAAGAAAAACATATCTAGTAATTCCGTACAACTTAATCATTGTTAATATAAAATTATGTGCATTAGACTTAATTATGTTATGATTGAGTCATGTGAGTCTGGCAATCTTCAGGAAATACATAACATTTCATACTACATGTTGTATTCGCCGCATTGCGATGCGATAAAAAACTATTACTTTAACCACTGGTAGTTTATTCGAATATACTATTCATGCTAGGAGAGTTCTGGTACTCCATGAAACGCCTAACATAGGACATGAAATCATGTCCAATGCAATACATAAATGAAACCCTAACTGGGAAGACAAGTTTACAAGATATAATTTTCCGGAAAAAAAGCACAAGTATTAATTGTCCGAATCCGAGCCGTAAAAGTTACAAATTCAATAAACTGGTTACAACTACACTAACAACGGAACATTGTATGATCATTAGACAATATTAATTGTCACAAAAAAATATATAGGACATCATATATATCATTAGGGTTAAAAACATTAATTACCAAATTATTGTTACATAAGTGACCATAACTTATCCGAAAGTGAAACTAGTGTTGATTTAAACTCTAAACACCAACTAAACATAGTCTAGTGAACTAGTTAGGCATTGTATGGCATTCTAATAAAAAGTATAAGCTTATTTAACATCCTAAATACCTAATTAACAAATAACTACATAAATATCTAACATTAGGATTTCACCACATGTCTAATGAATAAACAAAGCAACACACCATACTCTACACCCCCTACATACGGCTTTGGTGAGGGGTCCACTTACCCTCACCTTGTGTTGATGATGAAGATAAATATGACCTTGCTAGATTTCATGTAGACTAAAAAGATGAAGATGATTATAAGATACAATCACACCAACAACACCTTATCGTCTTCCATTTCCCTTTCAGAAAAAATCAAACTCACAAACTCCTTCCTCCTTCCCAAAACCTACGACCCTAACTCTCTCTATTCTATCTCTACTTTTCAAACTCAAAACACTTAATTCAAGGGTATTCAAGAGCATGGCAAGATGATCGAAGGTGGTATCAAGCTTGAAGATCAACAAGGAGTTATTCTTACACTTTGTGGAAGCTTTATTCAGATCTTCTTCTTCATCCAAAGAACTTCCCTAGCCACTAGTCCTAGTTGTAAGTCTATAACACTTCTTATCCTACTTCATAATGTGTAAAGAATAGAGATGTACAGGTTGATCAGCAAGGCGCTCACCTTAAAACTACATGAAAACCCTAACATAAACAATATCAACTATCTTAAATGTCACACCCCGACCGCGTAAAACAACAAACCACGGCGGAAACGTCGGGGAGTGTAGCAACAGAATTATTGTTTCACAACCATGGTAATTAAAGTTTTGTTTTATTTATTAACAAAGAGGGGATACATTGTCTTTAAACAAAAGAAACAAGAGTACATAACATTATTTAAACTAATCTTGCTTCTTTTATGTCACTAAGGCCCGAGTCCACCCTAGTGTATCCAGATCAAACCTATGCATTAGCTCCTGAAAACACATGTGAAAATAGGTACGTCAACATAAAAATGCCTGTGAGATACATAGGTTTTGTTAAAATAGGATTCATGACTTAAGTTTAAAGAAATGTTTGATAAAAGTTAGTCATGAATCTTGTTAAGTGTTTTCTTTTATAAATCATACGAAAATTTGATAAGAAATCAGATTATATAAAAGAAAGGTGTATGGTTAATTAAATAACCAAGTAAAATGAGTTGTATAAAATGAACCGTTTGTAAAACAATGTCTTGTGAAAATATGTTGTTTGTGTAAAATGTAATATGTCTAAACTGAAATGGTTTAAATAACGCCACGATATGTAACATCATAAAAGCACTTATATATAGGAAGTACCAGCGGCGTATCCACCATGCTTTTATCATATTACACACGCCTCGTTACTTAAATCATTTACCAAACAAACCACCAATGTAAAAATATTTATGTATAATCAAATGTCAAAATGTTTATGTGTAAACCATGTCTAATGTCAAATGTAAACCATGTAATGTGTAAACCAATGTCAAGATGTTTATGTCTAAACAATGTCTATTTGTCAAATGTAAATCATGTAATGTGTAACCAAATGTCATGTATGGCAAGTGAAATATGTCAACTAAAGCCATAGGTAAAATGCACAAAACAAGGTATTGAAATAAATCAAAGTTATGTTTTGTAAAATAACTGCATGCTCTACTGATACAAACATCTATGCGGTATGGTTAAAATGCATACATTCAAGCCTTGCGACTGTGGCGACAAACCCTTAAACAAATTAAAGGTTTATCTAAATTATGTATATTGGATTCAATCATTCCTTCCACCCAAACAAACCTAGGATTTCAGGAACGAGAGTTGTCAATTCCTATGGTACCATTACTTACTACCAAGTGGCGTAGCTAATGTTAATGAATGTATTTTTGTCCCATTGAAACAAACCAAATGTCATAACAAAATGTAAGCATGTTATGTGAAAACAATGTACTAAGTATGCAATAAATGAACATACATAGCATGTGATGTAAAACAATGTACTAAGTATGCAATAAATGAACATACATAGCATGCGATGTAAAACAATGTACTAAGTATGCAATAAATGAACATACATAGCATGTGATGTGAAACAATGTACTAAGTATGCAATAAATGAACATACATAGCATGTGATGTGAAACAATGTACTAAGTAGGCAATAAATGAACATACATAGCAAAAACATGGATAAATCATGTACTATACGGGTACTAATGAACATAGCAAGTATGATATAAAAACATGGAAAGCACGAAAGTAAAAAGTAGGCACATGTTTTTCACCCAAAAATGTTTGAAAAACAGTAAAAGAGGGGACTATGTACTCACTTGAGATTTCTCAATAGTCTTTGGATAACAACCAAGCAATGCTAGAAAGATCACGGAATCAATCGGCACCTAATATAGGTAACTACGTTAATAAACCGGACCTAAATCGGAAGATCGGAAAAAATGTGGTTTCATAAACCAAACGAGCATAGGAACTTATGTGATACGGTTTAACAAAGCCTACATTTTAAAACGAAACTTAACCTAAGTGCTTACGACCCATTACGACTCGTTTTGGTAGCTTACGCTACTTTAACGCGTCGTTCGCGTAAAACGCGTTCGGACCGCCTAACTAGTCCTATGACAAGTAATATATGCCTTAAAATGTCTAATAATGTTGCCTAATCAGTTTAGATGTCAAAATTTAGGTTACATATGCTTAAAATGAATTTTTGCGCAAAAAGGGCATTTTGGTCATTTTCCTAAGGCATATAAACTACCTATCATACAACTAACTAAACGATGTGACCATAAGGTATAACCTTGGAAGTGTATTCCCTATACAACTATGGTCACCTAAATATGTTTGGTCGGATCCTAATGATAGACCAAACGGGATGGGTTCGAAAGTCTGATTGGCTGTTTAGACCGCTTATCTTACGACCCTATATAAGCACTAAACCTAATGTGACGAGTTAAAACATGTTTAACGAATTTAGAAAACATGTTTGATATCAAAACAAAGGTTTTTGATACCAAAAAATAGTTTGGTTGCAAAATACGCATAAACGCGCATTTTGACCGAAACTATAACTCGTCACTATGCCTAAATAACGTGGTAATCAGTAGGAATAGTCACCAAGGACTATGACCATCGTGATTACGCTCACGTTGCGAAGTTCAAACGAACTTTGTGTTGACCATAAATTGATCAATGCAGAAAGTCAAACACAGTTTGACTTTCGTGCTTAAAACGCGTAAAAGAACGAAGGAATACTTACAAGAGGTCCAAGAATGGAGATTTGATCTGAAAATTTCTCAGGTATGAAGGTTCTTAGGCTTCAACTTAGAGAAATCAGATCAAAGTGTGAGTTTGGGAGAAAATGGGGTTGGGTATTTATAGTTTTCGGGTCGCCGTTAGGATTGTTCATCGAAAACCGAGCTTCGATCTTGGCCTTACAAGTGTGCCCATGGTTTTAGAATACCATGGGTGCCCCAAAATAGCCCATAGAATGATTAAAAACTGTTTGCAAGTCATGGAAATAGCTGGATCAAGCTGTAACACATTTTCTGCTGATCTGACAGTAGCTCGCACCCCGCGTACGAGCTAGGGGGAGATTACGCGGCCCGCGACCGCTGGGAAACTCAGCAACAGTTTCAAATGTTGCAGTTTCATTCCCTTCACATGATTAAGGCCTTTTTGACACGTTTTGGCCCGTTAAGCCATTTTCAAGGCTATAAAATGATGCCTAAGCATAGGGGACATGAAACATGCTTGAAAATATGCCGGATGTCGGTTCGTTTGGTCGTACGAACACGTTATTCGGTTAATTACGACGAAACACGAACGTACATGAAAAACGATCCAAATTACGTGATGAATGGAATTTTATCATGCCAATCACTAATATAAAATATTTTAATGATTACATAAATTTTTGGATATCCGGATGTATTCAGAACGTGAGATATGCGTGAAAATGCAAACTTATGCACTTTTTGACGCTTTTAGTCCCTGAATGACCAAAAAGTTTATTTTAGCACACCGAACCCCTCAAAGCCTATTTCTAAGCTATGTAAAGGATATTTAGGGTATGTTTAACTTATGATCAAGTTCCAGAATGTTTGTCGAAATTTGTCCCTGTAAGCGAATAAACTTGATTTTGCCATACCAAAGCCTTCAAAACTTATTTCTAAGTTATGTAAAGGTTATTTAAGGTATGTTAAGCATAAATTGATGTTCTGGAGTGTTTGTCGCGTTAAACTGATTACGTTTACGCACCAGTTTGCGTATAACTCTCCAGAAAGCGATATAGAGTTTGAAATTGAACAAAAATCAAAACATGCAAAATGTCAAACATAAACAAACTAATATTTGGATCAAATAACATTTCTTTATTGATAACTGAACTGATTAAGGTTTATACAATGATTACAAGCACAGATGTCACAGTCTCCCTACTTGTGGAAATTTCGTCCTGAAATTTATTTGGAGGAAACTTGTGAGAAAAGATGTGGATATTTCGCCTTCATTTGATCTTCACGTTCCCAAGTAAATTATGGTCCACGTTTAGATTCCCAGCGAACTTTGACAAGTGGAATGCGCTTGCGTTTGAGCCACTTGACTTCACGTTCCTTGATTTCCACTGGTTTCTCAACAAAATGCATCGTGTTATCCACACGAATCTCATCAAGCGGTACGTGGAGGTTCTCATCAGCTAAACACTTTTTGAGATTGGACACGTGAAAGGTTCGATGAACATTTCCAAGTTTAGGAGGTAACTCAAGTCTGTAGGCTACCTTACCGATTCTTTCGACGATCTTGAATGGTCCAACATATCTAGGTGCAAGTTTTCCTGTCTTTCCAAATCTGATCACACCTTTCCAAGGTGAGACCTTAAGTAATACGCGATCACCGACTTGAAATTCCAAGGGCTTGCGTCGTCGGTCCGCGTAACTCTTTTGACGGCTTCTAGCTGTCTGAAGGTTATCGTGAACTTTCTTAACCTTATATGTTGTCTCTAGAATGAGGTCAGGTCCAGTAAGCTGAGCTTCACCAATCTCATTCCAGCAGACTGGTGAACGACATTTTCGACCATAGAGAGCCTCGAAAGAAGCCATGTTGATGCGGGAGTGATAACTGTTGTTGTAGGAGAATTCAATCAATGGAAGATATGAATCCCAACTACCACCAAAATTGATCACACAAGCTCTAAGCATATCCTCCAAAGTCTGGATTGTTCTTTCAGATTGGCCATCTGATTGCGGATGATAAGCTGTGCTCAAATTAAGTTGGGTCCCCATAGCAGATTGCATGGTTCTCCAAAAACGAGATGAGAATCGAGCATCCCTGCCAGAAATAATGTTCAAAGGAGCACCATGTCTAGATACAATTTCATCCACATAAATTTTACCAAGCTTGTCGGCAGAAAAATCCTCACGGATCGACAAGAAATGTGCTGACTTTGTAAGACGATCAACAACTACCCAGATGGCATCATGGCCTCCCTTAGTGTGCGGAAGTTTGGTAATAAGATCCATAGCAATGTTTTCCCATTTCCAAACTTGAATCTCTGGTTGCTCCAATAAACCAGAAGGATGTTGATGTTCAGCCTTTACCTTAAGACAAGTAAGGCATTTGGATACGTACAAGGCAATGTCTTTCTTCATACCAGGCCACCAATACTGAGTACGAAGATCCTTATACATTTTATCTGCACCAGGATGAATAGAATAACGAGACTCATGAGCTTCATCCATAAGCAAGGTGTGTAGATTGTCTTGACTTGGGACCCACAAACGGTCCATGAAATAATATGATCCATTGTCCTTCAGTTCAAGATCAGGCTTAATGTGATAGGGTAATTCCTTACCCATTAAACCTTATGAAACACAAGTATGTTGAGCCTGAGAAATGCAGGATTGAATATCAGATCGAACTTTGACACAGTGAAGCTTGACTCGTTCCTTACGACTTAATGCGTCAGCCACGACATTCGCCTTACCAGGATGGTAGCGAATTTCGCAATCATAGTCGTTTAGAAGTTCAACCCAACGTCGTTGCCTCAGGTTGAGTTCTTTCTGATTGAAGATATGCTGAAGACTTTTGTGGTCAGTAAAAACCACACACTTTGTACCATACAAATAGTGTCTCGAGATTTTGAGAGCGAATACCACTGCACCTAACTCAAGATCATGAGTCGTGTAGTTTTTCTCGTGAACCTTCAACTGCCTCGATGCATATGCTATGACTTTGTTCCTTTGCATGAGAATACAGCCAAGACCCAAGTTTGATGCATCACAATACACGACAAAATCATCATTGCCCTCAGGCAAAGATAGAATAGGCGCATCACAAAGCTTCTGCTTCAAGGTCTGAAACGCTTCTTCTTGTTTGGATCCCCAATAAAAGGGTTTGTTCTTATGAGTTAGAGCAGTTAGAGGAACTGCAATCTTTGAGAAGTTTTCAATGAAGCGGCGGTAATAACCCGCAAGACCAAGGAAAGAACGAACTTCAGTTGGAGTAGTAGGCGTATCCCAATCCTTAATCGCACTGATCTTGGAGGGATCTACATGAATACCTTGTTCATTGACGATATGTCCCAAAAATTGAACTTCCTTAAGCCAAAATTCGCACTTGGAGAATTTGGCGAAAAGTTGTTCTTTCTTCAGGAGTTCTAGGGTAAGACGAAGATGCTGCTCATGATCAGTTTGTGTCTTAGAATAAATCAAGATGTCATCAATGAAATCGATGATGAACTTGTCCAAATAAGGCTTACAAACCCTATTCATCAAGTCCATGAAAACAGCAGGAGCATTAGTCAAACCGAATGGCATAACAGTGAACTCATAATGCCCATATCAAGTGCGGAATGCTGTCTTGGGAATATCTTCTTCATGCACACGAAGTTGATGATACCCAGAACGTAGATCAATCTTTGAGAAATAAGAAGCACCCTGTAATTGATCAAAGAGATAATCAATGCGAGGTAGGGGATATCGATTCTTGATGGTAAGCTTGTTAAGCTCACGGTAATCGATGCACATCCTGAAAGATCCATCCTTCTTCTTGGCAAAAAGAATGGGAGCACCCCAAGGTCAAAAGATAGGACGAATCAAACCTTTGTCAGAAAGCCTCTTGCATCTCAGACGGTGCAAGACGATACAGAGATCTAGCGATAGGATTAGCACCAGGTACAAGATCAATACGAAACTCGACTTGGCGTGCTGGGGGTAAACCAGGTAATTCTTCAGGAAAAACCTCAGGATAATCCCGAACAACAGGGATATCTTGAATCGACTTACCTTTGCCTTTATCCGCCACAACATGTGCCAAAAAGGCCACATAGTTCTTTCGAAGATACTTCCGAGCTTGAGTACAAGACATGAGCTTGAGACTACTAGCAGGTTTTTCACCACGAACCTCTAAGATCTTACCCGACGAAAGCGGAACACGAACATCTTCTCAAAACAAACTACCTCTGCGTGATACTTGGCTAACCAATCCATTCCCACTATAATGTCGAAGCTTCCAAGTTGCATAGGCGTGAGGTTGATATGAAAAAGATGGTTATTAAGGTTCAACTGACAATTTCGAAGAACAGAATTGAGAATAATGGGTTCGCCACTAGCAACTTCCACTGTCAAGGGCTTTCCTAGTTTTTTTCTATACATGCGAAGCAAAGGCTCGAAAGATAATGACACAAAACTCTTATCGGCACCTGAATCGAAAAGAACAAATGCAGGCTGATTATTAACAAAGAACGTACCGTTCACCACCTCATTGTCTGCTCGTGCCTCATTTGCAATCATGTTGAAGACTCGACCACGAGCCTGAGCCTGATTCGCATTTGCTAACCTTGGACACTGGTTTCTGTAGTGGGTCAGATCCCCACAGTTATAGAACGAACCAGGAGGATAGTGAGGCCGTGCAGCTTGAGCCTATTGTTGAGCAGGTGGTTGAGCAGTCTGCTGAGCTAGGTTACGTGCGGCCTGATTGGGAGCAAAGCGACAAACATCGACAAGATGACCCGACTTCCCACAGTTAGTATAGAAACGACACTGAACCTGCGGTTGATGGTGGCTATTGCATCTGTTGCACAACGGTGCATTCCCCGCATACCATTTCTTTGCTGGCGGTTGTCCAGGTTGGTTGGGAGCTGCTTGGTTGACTTGAGCAGTAACAGCGAAATTCTGAGAAGCCTTGCGCTTCCTAGACCCTTTCGAAGAACCAGATTTCTTTCCCTTGTTGTTTTCACCCTTACCAGACGACTGTTTCTTATCCTTGTCACCCTTCCTATGAAGCTTCCCCTTTCTGATCTGCGACTCAGTCAAAGTCGCAGCTAATTCGATTTCCTGACGAACTGTGGTAGGGTTACTACCAGTGACGATGTCTTGCACGGAGTCAGGTAAACCATCTACATACCTCTTGATAGCTTTCTCGAGTGGGGTAACCATTGTTGGGCATAACAAACTCAACTCCTCATATCTGTCATTGTAAGCCCGGTGCTCACCACTATCCTGCTTCGAATCATTAAACTCCCTTTCTAAGGCCCTTAGTTCATGACGAGGGCAGAATTCCCTCATCATAAGAGCCCTAAGCTCTGCCCAGGTCTGTGCTAAAGCAACCTCAGCACCACGGTCTCTCATAACCCCGTTCCACCAAGTAAGAGCCCTCTTTTGAAACACGCTAGATGCAAACTTGACTTTGCGATTATCAGGACACTGAACATGACGAAACGTACTCTCAATGCTCTCGAACCACTGGAGGAGCCCAGTTGCTCCCTCAGAACCACTAAACTTGAGTGGTTTAGCCGAGTTGAAACTCTTGAAGTTGCATGGAGCATTTTGGTTATTGTTGGCTTGGTTAACTTGAGCAACAATGTCTGGGAGTACAGCAGCCATTTGCTGCGCAATGATAGCTGCCATTTCGGCATTAGGTAGCGGATTTTCACGTCGAGGAGGCATTCTAAAAGAGGAAACATGAGAGAAAACGAGTGAGATGAGTAGATGGAAAATGAGATGATACAAAAATCGACAAAAGCAAAGATGGTGGTCATTCGTTGTCACGGCCCCCGACCCGGTTTGACACGTTTCTGGAGCCGCGGGACAGAAAATCCCGTGGTATTTAATTAACAGCGGAAGTTTTCTTCAGGATCTTTTTAAAGCGGAAATATTTCCCGATTAATTTATTTCACAACTCGGGATAAAAACCCGGTAATTTACAAACATAAGATTTCACGGAGAAATCCTTATTTTACAAAACATGTTTCCTTATCTTATATTGAGCCACTTTCTTAAGCTTGTAGTGCTTCACGGTACTTTTCCTGGATCACAACAGATCACCTGAAACATGTTTGAAACAGGTTTTGTCAGCGGGAAATACTGGTGAATCATTCTATTTACTAAAACGACCTGTTTGTTATAATTTACAGTATTAAGGGTGATTACATTGTTTCTATATCAACCAACTACCCACAGTATTTGTCACTCGACTTATTTCTGTGACTGTGGTCAGATCACCCATTGGCTAACTTGTTGTCCAATGGTGACGGGAATAAGTAATGTATACAATACCCCACATACCGGCTGTAATTTGGTGATTACAAAGACTTAATCCCTGTAATTATAACTTTGAAAATAAACATGCTTTTGAAATAAATTTGATAAAAAGAGAATGACTCACATTTCAGATTTAATTTGAGCAAAGTCTAGCCTACTGATTAGCCTTTTAACCTAATTTAATAACATGCACACAACTCGGTTAGTAACTTAATACAGCATTTACGATAACTCACGAGATTAAACCTTCACATCGAATGGCAAGGTGCGATACTTAAACATCCATCGATTTAACGACGAATGACAAAGCATAAACCCTAATGTGGGCAGCACTTAAACATCCATTGGATAGTTTAATCGATCGGACATTGAATCGTATCAGCGATCGAGTTATTACCCCGTATTGCGGCAGCACTTCGTGAATCGTGTGTGTGTTTTGGACTGTTTCTGCTATAACTCAACGTACAATTGGAATTTTTACGTCGAACTGAAGCCAGAAATCAAGTCCCAAAGTCCACTATTTATACACGAAATTTGACCCCCCTCGCGTGACGCGAGGGGTACCCCTATGGGCGTCGCGTGGCGTGAGGGGTCACCTATTTCCATAGGGTAGCCACGTCCCTAACTAGGCTTGCTGAGTTGACGAAATCGTAAAATTCGTTTTTGACAGCGTTTTATGTGGATAATCGTAACTAGGGTTTTACCCCCCCTGAGTTTTAGGGGCCCTGATCCTGATTCTGATTATTCTGAAAATTTTAGGGTTTGTGTAGAATCACTTGGGTGTCTCAATTAGGGTTTCCTATTGGACAAATTAATTTAATAATTATGACTTTTGATGAGAGTTGTTACATCCTCCCCACCTTAATAAAAATCTCGTCCTCGAGATTTACTGGAATAAGTAAGGATACTTTTTCTTCATCTCAGATTCCAGCTCCCAAGTGTATTCAGCTCCTCTCTTTGAATCCCACTTGACTTTAACTAGAACTAGTCATTTGTGTTTGAGAAACTTCACTTTTCTGTCTTCTATCTGAAGAGGTTTCTCAACGAATTTTAACTTTTCCTTTACCTCTATATCTTGGAGAGGTACTACCAAAGATTCGTCAGATAGACATTTCTTGAGATTGGATACATGAAATACGTCATGTACTCCAGCTAACTCTTCTGGTAGTTGTAAACGATAAGCAACTGGTCCTATACGTTGAATCACTGGAAATGGTCCTACGTATCTTGGACTTAGCTTTCCTTTCTTACCGAATCGAACAACTCCTTTTCAAGGAGAAACTTTTAACAGTACTCTTTCTCCAACTTGGAATTCTAACGGCTTACGTCGATTGTCGGCATAGCTCTTTTGATGATCTCGAGCTGTCTTCAGTCTTTCCTTGATTTGAGTAATCTTGTCAGTCGTCTCTTGCACTATTTCAGGACCAGACAATTGACTTTCTCCTATTTCTGCCCAACAAACTGGAGTTCTGCATTTTCTTCCATACAATGCTTCGAATGGGGCAGTTTCAATACTTGAATGATAACTATTGTTATAGGAGAATTCGATAAGAGGTAAATGCTCATCCCAATTTCCACCAAAATCTATCACACATGCTCGAAGCATGTCTTCTAGAGTTTGGATCGTCCTTTCACTTTGCCCGTCTGTTTGAGGATGATATGCAGTGCTTAGGTTTAGTCGAGTTCCCATTGCTTCTTGGAAACTAGTCCAGAAATGAGAAGTAAAATGACTATCCCTATCCGAAACAATGGAGAGTGGAACTCCATGTAAGGATACAACTTCATCTACATACACCTTTGCCAATCTTTCCATGCTAAAGGTTTCCTTTATGGGTAGAAAATGAGCTGATTTGGTTAATCGATCCACAATTACCCAAATCGCGTCATTACCTTTTCTGGTTTTGGGTAACTTAGTAACAAAATCCATTGTTATGAGTTCCTATTTCCATACAGGCATTTCTAGTTGTTGTAGTAGACCTGAAGGTTTCTGATGTTCTGCCTTAACTTGTGAACAAGTAAGACACTTAGAAACATATTTAGCTATATCCTTCTTCATGCCTATCCACCAGAAATTATTTCTTAAATCCTGGTACATTTTATTGTTTCCCGGGTGCATGGTATACCTAGATTTATGAGCTTCTTCCAAAATCTTATTTCTTAATTCTCCCTGCTTAGGTACCCAAATCCTTCTTTTGTGGAATCTCCAAATTCCATCAGTTCCTTGTTCTAACTCTTTTATTATTCCTTTCATTCCTTCAGCATCTTCCTTGATTGCTGTTTTCTGAACATTCTTTGTTTGTTCCCTTAAATCTAACTGTAGATTTAATCTGAGAGCATGAACTCTTCGTTGTTTTTCATGGTACTTACGACTTAAGGCATCTGCAACTACATTTGCCTTTCCTTCGTGATACTGAATATCACAATCGTAATCACTTAGGATTTCCATCCATCTTCTTTGTCTCATGTTTAACTCTTTTTGCCCAAATATATATTTTAAACTTTTATGATCTGTATAGACAGTAAACTTACTTCCGTACAGACAATGTCTCCAAATTTTCAGGGCAAAAATTATGGCTCCTAACTCTAAGTCATGAGTCGTATAGTTTTCTTCGTGCTTTTTCAATTGTCTTGAAGCATACGCAATTACCTTCTTGCGTTGCATCAGCACACATCCAAATCCTAGTTTTGAAGCATCACAATATACTTCAAAATCTTCAGTTCCTTCTGGTAAGGCTAAAATTGGAGCATTGGTTAATTTCTGTTTCAAGATTCTAAAGGCTTCTTCTTGTTTAGGTCCCCATTCAAACTTAATTGCTTTACAGGTTAGCTTAGTTAATGGTATAGCTATTTTGGAAAAATCCTTAATAAACCGTCTATAGTATCCAGCTAAGCCTATAAAACTTCTAATTTCCATTGCGGATTGCGGAACCTTCCATTTGGTAATTGCCTCTATCTTAGCAGGATCTACATGAATACCTTCATGATTCACCATGTGTCCTAGAAATTGCACTTCTTGCAACCAAAATTCACACTTCGAGAATTTGGCGTACAGTTTTTCTTTTCTTAACAAAGTTAAGAGTGCATGCAAGTGCTGACAATGTTCCTCCTGACTTTTTGAATAAATAAGTATATCGTCTATGAAGACAATTACAAATTTATCCAAATATGGTTTACAGATCCTATTCATCATGTCCATGAATGCGGCAGGTGCATTCGTTAATCCAAAGGGCATGACTGTAAACTCGTAATGACCATACCTAGTTCTAAAAGCAGTTTTAGGTATGTCTTCTTCTTGTACCTTCAATTGATGATATCCAGAGCGTAAATCAATCTTAGAGAAATATCTAGCCCCTTGAAGTTGATCGAATAAATCATTAATCCTAGGTAATGGGTATCGATTCTTAATTGTAACCTTATTCAATTCTCTATAATCGATACACATTCTCATGGACCCATCCTTCTTCTTTACAAATAACACGGGTGCTCCCCACGGGGATGAACTAGGTTGTATGAAACCTTTACTTAGTAATTCATCTAATTGCTTTTTCAGTTCTAGCATTTCTGTGGGTGCTAACCGATAAGGTGCCTTGGCTATCGGTGTAGTTCCTGGAATTAGATGAATTCTAAATTCTACCTCCCTATCTGGTGGTAGCCTTGGTAATTCTTCTGGGAATACATCTGGGTATTCTGAGACTACAGGAATCTCCTTAAGTTCTTTACCCTTAGTACTAATGACTACTAAAATCATATATACTATTCCTTGGTTTCGTTCATAACTAGCAACTTTCATTACTGATATGAACTTCATGGGCTTACGTGGTTTATCTCCTGTAATCATAATGACTTCTCCGGTGGGTGTCTGAATTTCTATAGAGTTTTTATCACAAAGAATTCGAGCATGGTTGGCTACTAACCAATCCATTCCTAACACAACATCAAATTCGGCTAATTTCATAGGTAACAGGTTTGCAAAGAATTTATGACCTGAGAGTTCTATATTTTCCTTTTGCAAAACTTTATCTATGCTAACGGAATTTCCGTCTGCCGTTTCGACTGTAAAAATCTGCCTAAGTTTGGTTAAGGGTAAATTAAGAGCTTGACAAAATGAAGTATTTATAAAACTTTGGTTTGCACCAGAGTCAAATAATACTTTTGAGTAAATGTTGTGAACTAAGAACGTACCAGCTATCACGTCAGGAATTATCTCGGCTTCCTGAGTAGTTAATTGGAATGCACGAACATTCTTCTTGGTAGCTCCGTCGGCTGGTTTTGCTTTGTTGTCTGCTGGTTTGACCAATTTAGGGCATTCTGGCTTAAAATGTCCTGTTTCTCCACAGTTATAGCAGATTCTTGTTTTCTTCCTGCAGTCTTCTTCGCGATGTCCTATGGCTTTGCAAAAGTTGCAGATTACATTACATCTTCCATAATGTTTCTTTTTGCAATTTCTGCAAAACGGCGAAGTGGAAGATTGCCCTGTTCCTTTTCTCTTGAAGTTGTTATTATTACCCACCCGAAATCCTTGGGTAATTTTCTGAGCCAGTTCCTTTTTCCTATTTTCATCTCTTGTGCGTACCAGTTCGTCAGTGAGGGTATTAGCTAATTCGACTGCATCGTCAATAGTGCGAGGTCTCGCAGCTTTAACGATGTTACGGATTTCGCTAATTAATCCCCAAATATAGCGAGAAATGAGTACCGGCTCTGGCGAAGCCAGTGTAGGTACCACTCTAGCATATTCGAAAAATGTCGAAGTATATCCCCGACAGTCCACATTCACCATCCGGTGGTTTAGGAACTTATTTGTCATTTGATCTTTTTCATACTCGGGACAGAATTTTCTTTCTACCAGATTCTTAAATTCTTCCCATTTCATGGCATATGCCTCGATCATTCTTTTAGCTTGTAACACAGTGTTCCACCATTCTAGCGCCCCTTCTTTAAAAAGATTTGACGCATACATAACTTGATCTTCCTCAGCACATTTACTTATAGTGATCACTGCCTCAGTTTTCTCTAACCAACGCAGTGCTGCAATAGCCCCTTCGTTACCTGCAAACTCAGCTGGTTTACAGGCAAGAAACTCTTTGTAAGTGAAACCAAGTGTTGCAGCTTTCATTTTCATAAAAATTGGGGCTTGCAGATCATTATTGTTATTATTAATATAATTGCCTCCTCCGTTTATACTATTACAAAAATTGTCTCCTTGTGTACGTTTACTAGGAATGATTGTTTGAGGTTTAACAGGTTTCTGGACAGCAGCAACGATTGCTGGAATAACATTGGCTATTCCTTGTGCAACGATATCCTCGATATCTTGCCTATTTAATAATTGCTCTTCCTGAATTTGCTCGGATTGATTTACTTCATTTACTGGTTCATTACCAATGTTTGCCATCTGATAATTAATTTATAGATAAATAATTAGTATAGAATAAGAAACAATCTACTATACAATTAATCGCACATAATCACGTAAACAAATATACAACCAAAAATTGTGAATTATAGATTATATTATGCTTCCATATACAATCGTTTTATTGTTTATTTTACACATACTGATTTTTATTAATATTACTGTTATTATACAAACACAGACTCATAACCCATTTTTCCTTTGTCAACTTGCATTTTTAATAACGATGTTCTCTCTCATCATATTTCCATAAGATTTGTCCACCAATCTCTCTGATCCTATTCCCAGCATCCATCAACTCTTCACCAAAATGGCGGAGTTCAACCATATTCTCATTACTCATCGGTGGATTAGGTAAAGGTTCTGGATGGAATTGAGGAAGAAAGGAATAAGGACTATTGAGCAAGTTTTGGAATTGCCAATCATTCGTCCACCATTCGTCCATTCCTAAAGGTTGGGTGTGGATTATTGGTTCTGGGATTGCTGGTTCCAGGTTCATTGGAATTTGGGTTTCAATAGGATGAGTAAAAACATTTGTATTGACAGGCTTAATAGTATCACAGCTTGCTAATATAAAATCTAGCTCTTCCTGTAATGTCATTTCCTGGGTTTGTTTAGAGCTTTCTCCAGTTTCTATCTGGGTTTGTTTAGAACCTCCTCCAATCTCCATTTCTATTTGTTTTGAATATTCTTCAAACTGTATTCCCAACTGCCTAGACTCTTCCCCGACTTCAATTCCCTTCCCTTTATCTAAAGGATTTTCAATTTTGGGAATCTTTCTAGGGACGGGTTTCCTCCTACGCACACGCCTCCATCCCACAAATCTCCTCTTTTTCTTGGGCTTGGGTTTCTCTGGAGGTGGAGCATTGAATTCAATAGGTTTTTCTATATCTGGTATATACCTATTGAAATCTCTGGAAACCTCTATTCTTACCGGATAGAGATTTAAATTCTGAAGGGCGTCAGACAAGTCACTCATGCTGTTATGCAAAATACACACAATTACTAAATTTAAAAATTATAACAAAATTTCATAGAAAACCTTTAAATATTATTTCATACTGGGTAACTACAAAACAACTGAAAAATTAAAACACACTAGGTTTTATTGTAAAATTTATTTATTTACTGAAATAAGGTTTCTAGACTATAATAAATAAAGGTGGTAAAACTTGGGTTAAATTATTTAAAGATTTGCATTAACTGCTACAGTAGCTAGCATATATAGATCTGCCCATTTTTCATCTAACTTGTCCTCCCAAGGTATTTTACTGGTTAATTCCTGGGTTTCCTTCTTTTCTATGGATTTCTTTATTTTCTCTGTACTTTTCCTAATAATCAGACTTCTTTTACTAGGAGAAAGTGGTTCCTCATATTGTGCCTTTTGCACAAATATTCCTTCATCAGGAATTACAGACTGATTTGAGGATTTTGTTTGGGACGAACTTCCCTTCTCGTTTGATGACCTATCTAATTTAAGATAGATGTTTGACAGCTTTTGCTTACCCATACTATACATAAATATTGAAATAAATAATAAAACACATAATCACAAAATAGCAAATAAAATTAAGTATTTTAAATACTTAATTGGCTTAAATCAGTGGCTCTGATACCACCTTTTTCTGTCACGGCCCCCGACCCGGTTTGACCCGTTTCTGGAGCCGCGGGACAGAAAATCCCGTGGTATTTAATTAACAGCGGAAGTTTTCTTCAGGATCTTTTTAAAGCGGAAATATTTCCCGATTAATTTATTTCACAACTCGGGATAAAAACCCGGTAATTTACAAACATAAGATTTCACGGAGAAATCCTTATTTTACAAAACATGTTTTCTTATTTTATATTGAGCCACTTTCTTAAGCTTGTAGTGCTTCACGGCACTTTTCCTGGATCACAACAGATCACCTGAAACATGTTTGAAAAAGGTTTTGTTAGCGGGAAATACTGGTGAATCATTCTATTTACTAAAACGACCTGTTTGTTATAATTTACAGTATTAAGGGTGATTACATTGTTTCTATATCAACCAACTACCCACAGTATTTGTCACTCGACTTATTTCTGTGACTGTGGTCAGATCACCCATTGGCTAACTCGTTGTCCAATGGTGACGGGAATAAGTAATGTATACAATACCCCACATACCGGCTGTAATTTGGTGACTACAAAGACTTAATCCCTGTAATTATAACTTTGAAAATAAACATGCTTTTGAAATAAATTTGATAAAAAGAGAATGACTCAGATTGCAGATTTAATTTGAGCAAAGCCTAGCCTACTGATTAGCCTTTTAACCTAATTTAATAACATGCACACAACTCGGTTAGTAACTTAATACAGCATTTACGATAACTCACGAGATTAAACCTTCACATCGAATGACAAAGTGCGATACTTAAACATCCATCGATTTAACGACGAATGACAAAGCATAAACCCTAATGTGGGCAGCACTTAAACATCCATTGGATAGTTTAATCGATCGGACATTGAATCGTATCAGCGATCGAGTTATTACCCCGTATTGCGGCAGCACTTCGTGAATCGTGTGTGTGTTTTGGACTGTTTCTGCTATAACTCAACGTACAATTGGAATTTTTACGTCGAACTGAAGCCAGAAATCAAGTCCCAAAGTCCACTATTTATACACGAAATTTGACCCCCCTCGCGTGACGCGAGGGGTACCCCTCTGGGCGTCGCGTGGCATGAGGGGTCACCTATTTCCATAGGGTAGCCACGTCCTAACTAGGCTTGCTGAGTTGACGAAATCGTAAAATTCGTTTTTGACAGTGTTTTATGTGGATAATCGTAACTAGGGTTTTACCCCCCTGAGTTTTAGAGGCCCTGATCCTGATTCTGATTATTCTGAAAATTTTAGGGTTTGTGTAGAATCACTTGGGTGTCTCAATTAGGGTTTCCTATTGGACAAATTAATTTAATAATTATGAATTTTGATGAGAGTTGTTACATTCGTCCGTACCACAAAGCAAACAAACGACACACAGTGACTAATCAAAGTAAATGGGTCAAAATTAATGCATTGCGAAGACATACTTTAACCTATAAGTGGACACTCACCCCAAGAGTTCCCAGGTAAGAGTGACTGGTCCGATTATGTGAATTTGTACGAACACTCTAGCCTAGACAGAAAACTCGAAATACAGGCATCCACCCTTCCAGATTGCACGTGTTCACATTATTTAGACCCAAATCTTTGACGAGATTTTGAAAACTTAGAAGGCACAAGGCCAAAAGAATCATTCGAAAATGGATGATTGGATTTTCAAAATCAATTTGGAAAAAATGGAGGGTTCAAAACCTTATAATAAATCATTTACAAACAGATGATTGATTTTCAAAAATCGTTTTGGAAAATTGTGTTCTTGTTTTGGTAATCACCTAAGGATAGGTGAAGTGAATGTTTTAAAATCTAAACACAAGATAACTTGTGTTAGGGTCCTAGAAAAGTTATAGTCTAGGTCAAAGTATTACTAATAACCTAATTCCCTATAACCATTGGCTCTGATACCAACTCTTCTGTCACACCCCGACTGCCTAAAACAACAAACCGCGGCGGAAACGTCGGGGAGTGTAGCAACAGAATTATTGTTTCACAACCATGGTAATTAAAGTTTTGTTTTATTTATTAACAAAGAGGGGATACATTGTCTTTAAAGAAAAGAAACAAGAGTACATAACATTATTTAAACTAATCTTGCTTCTTTTATGTCACTAAGGCCCGAGTGTACCCTAGTGTATCCTGATCAAACCTATGCATCAGCTCCTGAAAACACATGTGAAAATAGGTACGTCAGCATAAAAATGCCTGTGAGATACATAGGTTTTGTTAAAATAGGATTCATGACTTAAGTTTTAAGAAATGTTTGATAAAAGTTAGTCATGAATCTTGTTAAGTGTTTTCTTTTACAAATCATACGAAAATTTGATAAGAAATCAGATTATATAAAAGAAAGGTGTATGGTTAATTAAATAACCAAGTAAAATGAGTTGTATAAAATAAACTGTTTGTAAAACAATGTCTTGTGAAAATATGTTATTTGTGTAAAATGTAATATGTCTAAACTGAAATGGTTTAAATAACACCACGATATGTAACATCATAAAAGCACTTATATATAGGAAGTACCAGCAGCGTATCCACCATGCTTTTATCATATTACACACGCCTTGTTACTTAAATCATTTACCAAACAAACCACCAATGTAAAAATGTTTATGTGTAAACCATGTCTAATGTCAAATGTAACCCATGTAATGTGTAAACCAATGTCAAGATGTTTATGTGTAAACAATGTCTATTTGTCAAATGTAAATCATGTAATGTGTAACCAAATGTCATGTATGGCAAGTGAAATATGTCAACTAAAACCATAGGTAAAATGCACAAAACAAGCTATTGAAATAAATCAAAGTTATGTTTTGTAAAATAACTTCATGCTCTACTGATACAAACATCTATGCGTTATTTTTAAAATGCATACATTCAAGCCTTGCGACTGTGGCGACAAACCCTTAAAAAAATTAAAGGTTTATCTAAATTATGTATATTGGATTCAGTCATTCCTTCCACCCAAACAAACCTAGGATTTCAGGAATGGGAGTTGTCAATTCCTATGGTACCATTACTTACTACCAAGCGGCGTAGGTAATGTTAATGAATGTATTTTTGTCCCATTGAAACAAACCAAATGTCATACCAAAATGTAAGCATGTTATGTGAAAACAATGTACTAAGTATGCAATAAATGAACATACATAGTATGTGATGTAAAACAATGTACTAAGTATGCAATAAATGAACATACATAGCATGTGATGTAAAACAATGTACTAAGTATGCAATAAATGAACATACATAGCTTGTGATGTAAAACAACGTACTAAGTATGCAATAAATGAACATACATAGCAAAAACATGGATAAATCATGTACTATACGGGTACTAATGAACATAGCAAGTATGATATAAAAACATGGAAAACACGAAAGTAACAAGTAGGCACATGTGTTTCACCCCAAAATGTTTGAAAAACAGTAAAAGAGGGGACTATGTACTCACTTGAGATTGCTCAATAGTCTTTGGATAACAACCAAGCAATGCTAGAAAGATCACGTAATCAATCGGCACCTAATATAGGTAACTACGTTAATAAACCGGACCTAAATCAGAAGATCGGATAAAATGTGGTTTCGTAAACCAAACGAGCATAGGAACTCATGTGATATGGTTTAACAATGCCTACATTCTAAAACGAAAGGTAACCTAAGTGCTTACGACTCGTTTAGGTAGCTTACGCTACTTTAACGCGTCGTTCGTGTAAAACGCGTTCGGACCGCCTAACTAGTCCTATGACAAGTAATATATGCCTTAAGATGTCTAATAATGTTGCCTAATCAGTTTAGATGTCAAAATTTAGGTTACACATGCTTAAAATTTAATTTATGCGCAAAAGGGCATTTTGGTCATTTTCCTAAGGCATATAAACTACCTATCATACAACTAACTAAACGATGTGACCATAAGGTATAACCTCGGAAGGTTATTCTCTATACAACTATGGTCACCTAAATATGTTTAGTCGGATGACTCGGATCCTAATGATCGACAAAAACGGGTCGGGTTCGAAAGTCTAAGCGGTTGTTTAGACCGCTTATCTTACGACCCTATATAAGCACTAAACTTAATGTGACGAGTTAAAACATGTTTAACGAATTTAGAAAACAGGTTTGATATCAAAACAAAGGGTTTTGATACCCAAAAATAGTTTGGTTGCAAAATACGCATAAACGCGCATTTTGACCGAAACTATAACTCGTCACTATGCCTAAATAACGTGGTAATCAGTAGGTATAGTCACCAAGGACTATGACCATCGTGATTACGCTCACGTTGCGAAGTTCAAACGAACTTCGTGTTGACCATAAACTGGTCAATGCAGAAAGTCAAACACAGTTTGACTTTCGTGCTTAAAACGCGTAAAAGAACGAAGGAATACTTACAAGAGGTCCAAGAATGGAGATTTGATCTGAAAATTTCTCAGGTATGAACGTTCTTAGGCTTCAACTTAGAGAAATCAGATCAAAGTGTGAGTTTGGGAGGAAATGGGGTTGGGTATTTATAGTTTTCGGGTCACCATTAGGATCGTTCATCAAAAACCAAGCTTCGATCTTGGCCGTACAAGTGTGCCCATGGTTTTAGAATACCATGGGTGGCCTAAAATAGCCCATAGAATGATTAAAAACCGTTTGCAAGTCATGGAAACAGCTGGATCAAGCTGTAACACATTTTCTGCTAATCTAACAGTAGCTCACGCCCCACCTACGAGCTAGGGGGAGATTACGCGGCCCGCGACTGCTGGAAAACTCAGCAACAGTTTCAAATGTTGCAGTTTCAGTCCCTGCACATGATTAAGGCCTTTTTCGACATGTTTATGGTCCGTTAAGCCATTTTAAAGGCTCTACAATGATGCCTAAGCATAGGGGACATGAAACATGCTCAAAAATATGCCGGATGTCGGTTCATTTGGTCGTACGAACACGTTATTCGGTTAATTACGACGAAACACGAACGGACGTGAAAAACGATCCAAATTACGTGACGAATGGAATTTTATCATGCCAATCACTAAAATAAAATATTTTAATGATTACAAAAATTTTTGGATGTCCGGATGTATTCAGAACGTGAGATATGCGCGAAAATGCAAACTTATGCACTTTTTGACGCTTTTAGTCCCTGAATGACCAAAAAGTTTATTTTAGCACACCGAACCCCTCAAAGCCTATTTCTAAGCTATGTAAAGGATATTTAGAGTATTTTTAACTTATGATCAAGTTCCGGAATGTTCGTTACAGTACAAATTGGCATACTTTCACAGTTTGTCGAAATTAGTCCCTGTAAGCGAATAAACTTGATTTTGCCATACCAAAGCCTGCAAAACTTATTTCTAAGTTATGTAAATGTTATTTAAGGTATGTTAAGCGTAAATTGATGTTCCGGAGTGTTTGTCGCGTTAAACTGATTACGTTTACGCACCAGTTTGCGTATAACTCTCCAGAAAGCGATATAGAGTTTGAAATTGAACAAAAATCAAAACATGCAAAATGTCAAACATAAACAAACAAATATTGGGATCAAATAACATTTCTTTATTGATAACTGAACTGATTAAGGTTTATACAATGATTACAAGCACAAATGTCACATTATAAGTAGTCTTATGTTCTTTTTGTGATTATCTTTGATGTTGATGAAGATGTGAAGATGATGAGCTTGTTAAAATATAGGTTAAAAGTAAATATAACAAAGTATATTTGTAGATCTACTAATTTACATCAACAAAGTAACATGAACTTGTTAAAAAGCTTCTACATGATTTTCAAAGTAGTGGAGAGTTTATAAGTTTTCATAAACATAATGTTCATGATTTTGATCTTAAAAGTCTGTAAAAGTTGTTTAACATGAAGTTATCTAGAAAGATCTAGCATTTTATAATAAGTTATTGAACTAGTTGTTGAAAATACATATAAACTTATGTTCTTGATGTTTATATGTGTTCTTGATGAGTTTATAAATTGATTTTGAAGATAATATTAAACATGGAAAACTTGATATTTTAGGGGAAACTATGGCGAAATTTTCTAAAAATATAACCATGATTAAGGGGGTGATTAACAAAGGATTTACAAAGCTAAAAATGGATTATGTACCCTAATCATGATTATACAAAGTTTTCAATTAGGTGGTGAGCAGAGAGTTGCGTTTGAGGAAGGTAGGAACCCTAATTCTGCAAAATGCAAATGTTGTAAATGAGTTTTCCAATAATAAGTTCGTAATTCAGATGTTTAAATGTTCTTATTTTTTATACTTGGTTTAACGATTTGGTGTTTGATAGTAATTGATTGGAAGGTTTTTAATGTATTAGAGGGTAACTGATATTGAATCAAAATGTTTAACTTTGCATGTGATGAGTCTAACAAATCGCATGTGTTAAAAGGCATAACATGCTGGCTTCGCATGTTTATTATATCATAAATCACATGTATAAAACATGGGATCAAAAGGTTAATTTTGCACGTTATAAAAGTCATAACATGTGATTTTGCATAGAATGTACCATAAATCGCATGTTGTTTTCATTATTTTATAAAACATGCCTAAGTTACATAAATCACATGTATCTTTATATAGATTTGTGTAGATGAAAGGGCCTTACATCAATAGTTCATATCAATAATTTAGTACACAGTGTTTTTTGTTTTCATATAGAGTTTTCTCTTTATATCCCAATCTCAAACCACTTATTTCTTTTCTTCTAAAAAAATGACAGACCTCCCAACATCCTCTTCTGCCTCGTGTTCTGATTCAAGTATGTTGGCTGTGAGGAAAAGGATTCATGAACAAATTCATAAGGATCGCTCATGTCAAGAGATGTTGGAAACCAATTGTTCTCGTGAAACAGAAAACATGAAGACAAGACAAGAAATTGTGAACTTGCTTTCTCAGATGCAAGTGAGTAGTCTTCGAGAAATCGTTGATATGTTCATGGTTGATCTGGGTGAGAGGGATGAGAAGCAGCTGAAAGAGCTGGCAGATGCAATAACTATTTTAAGATGCTCGATGGACAAGGAAATGAAGTTTCTTTCATCTTTTGAATGACTTTGTTGATTCGTATCTTTGTACTTTTTCTGTTCAAGTGGTTATCTAATAAAACATTTAAGTTTTGTACTTGTATCTTTTTATGTTTCCCCTATTTCGCATGTTATGTTATTGTGTAGAATTTAGTTTTGCATGTTATGTTTCCATATTTCGCATATTATAAATCTTCCATTGTCATGTTTCAAATACTTCAAACATGCGATTTCAAAATAAAAAAGTAATGTAATAAGTACAATAATCCAACATCAAACAAGTTTATACTGGCCTTTGAAAGTATGCTTTCAACCTCTCTGGGATTTTTATGTCCAAATCTTTCATATATGTGTCTTTGCCCGGCCTTTTATCGGATGCATTTGTCTCTTTAATTATTCGTTGATGCTCTAGATTGTACTCGGATAGAATAATCTTTCTAAGATATTTGTGTCTGAGGAGATTGAGTTGTGAATTTTATCTATTGTTTACCTCATTTTCTTTCACAAACCCAGATATCCACAGTGTTTTCCCCTTGTATGTTTCCATATGTCGCATTGTAACGACTCCACAATCTACACCGTTAGTAACAGTTCTCCACTCCAACTCTTTTCTTTCTATAGGTGATTCTTCAAGCTGTTTGATAGCTGGTGTTGTTTTTAAGGCCTCTTGCAGGTATAAAACCAGTACCCTTCTCTGTAAAATAGCAACATTGTTTCAGTAGTTTTACATAAATATAACATGGATATGAATAAATTTGGTATTACCAAGGTGTTTAGAAGCCCTTTGTATCTATCTTTAAACTCTTGTTCAATTGCTGAGTTTTCAATCAATTCAACTTGGCCGGTTTTCATGTGGAAGCACATGTAATTGAAATGATCACCTTGAAGTACTGGAATAAACAGGAGGTCAACTAATCCAAGTTTTTTTACCTCATATTTCTGTAAATGTCTTCAAGATTTGAGGTAAATACGTTAAGCCATTGGTTGTCGGTGTAGTTATCATTGTACATGATATCTGGCTATATGTTAAGAAATTACAAGTAAGGTCAAGTAATGTATTACCATGTGAGTATACATGCGAAATTATTACATGCAAAATGTATTGATTATGGCAAAACGTTGAATATGTGAAAATGTTTTACATGCGAAATGCTTAATTGTGCATGCGAAATTTCTGAAATGTTTTTACATGCGAAATTCTTACGTGTGTATGCGAAATTACTGAACATGTGATTTTTTCTTGGATATACCATGCGAAAATGTTTAGATAAACATGCAAATGCTAAATCATATTGGTCAAAAATCAGAAACATACCAGCATTGTACTATACAAGAAGAGTCTGTACGGTGATGATTTTCTATCCCTCTTCTTCTCTTCAAGGTTGAGCACATACACAAATGTATCGATTCCGTTTGATGCTACATATTGATTTCTATAGAAGCTTTCGAAGATAGCTTTGTATGTGTAAACCCAAGTTTTTGATCGGGAAAATACTGATTTGCCAGGCAAACATTATATAATTAACTTTTTTTGAGCATATATATATACATGTTTTTAGTTTATCTAATTGTTTACTTATTTCGTTCCCATAAGCGTAGCAAATGTGTATCTAATCACACTCAATTCATGATCTAGGAGTGCTTCATGCATATTAACCACTCTGTTGCAAAAAAGGGAACAAAACGCATCTCCAAGGTCTGCATACATTTTCTCATTTCGAGTTTTTGCGAGTTCTATTGTTTTATAAAGGTGTTCATTTAACCCCTATGGTTCCTCCTTTTTTTGTTCTCTACGTCCCTTTTTTCCGGCTTTTTGTTTTGAAGGTGGTTGTTTTTCAGCTGGATTTGAGACCTGTTTCCCCCTTCCTGGGTTCCTTCCCTTGTGTACTACTAGGTCGGGTGCCAGGCTCAAAAGTGACTCAACTGACTGCAATTCTTCAGCCGTCACCAAAGGGCATATCACGTCTCTTTCTTTTTCACTTTCGATACCCGAATCCTTTTCTTGTGGTTCATGCTGTGTAGTATCTGCTAAATTAACTGCTTCTACTTTGGTTTCAGACTTATGCTCATTGTTTGGCCTAGAATCTTCAAGCGTGTTTCGAATTGTTTTAATAAAAATGTTAAAAGTTTAACCTTTTTTATTGTAATAAAATTTTGTACCTGCGTAAGTATGTTTTTCTAGAAGTTTTTCTTGAAGGTGTTGTGTAGATTCTGCTAAATTCACTACTACTTCCATCGCAGTTTCACCACTTTCTGCATGCGAGTTTAGGTTAAAAAATATAAGCTTTTGTTCTTTTTTTATTTTGTAATAAATTTTTTTACCCCGCACTTGTGAGTTGTAAATGTATACACCCGGTTCCACAGTTTGCAGTTTTGCAATTAAGGTGTCTGTTACTCCCCCATCATCTGTCTCTGTTACTCCTCCATCATCTGGCTACAGTAGTCTTACACACATATTTTTGAATTTAAATAAGCCAGAATCAAAATCGCATGTTATATATGACATCAAATGTGTATCCAAAATCAAATGTATGCATGAAATCGCATGTGTATATGAAATCGCATGTGTATATAAAATCGCATGTGTGTATATGAAATCGCATGTTTACCTTCTGATTCCATGTGTCTCACTCTGTCCACAACATTGGATATGACTTGTTGAACTTCTGCATTCCCACTACATTCTTCATTTGCGTTATCTTCTTAATCAACATCACAAGCTGCATATTCAGGCTCTCAAACCGAATCAGGTGGCACACAAACTGGTGTATTTCGAATCGTGTCATCCCACTGCTTACACACTTCCATAGATATGAGCACCACGTACTGTAGTAAAACATACCGTAAGAAAGGCGACGGGTCCCACGTACTGTATTTTTGTGTTTTTCCACCCCTTTCTAGTACGACGTAACGTCTCCAGTAGTATGAGCACCAATCTAGATGTGGTATATCTTCAACAGCGTCTACCCCAAGCAAACATCTATCATTTGCAGTTGTAGCTTTTGTAATCTCCGCAAAAAATGTCATCCAATATACTAGGAAATTGATTTTAAACAAGCTGCCTCCCTCTCTTTGATTGTTCATTGCTGTTGCAACCAAGCTATGAGTAATTCTCTCGTTGTCTGCCCATTGACCGATGAAGTGATCCATAATACAAGCTCCACTTTTGGGTTCCTTACTCTTTTCAAAATTTTCAAGTTTTTTAACTTTTCTTTTATCGACAACTGTAACAACTGGCTTAGATCCTTTTGGTATTCCAAATACCTCATACACTGAATCCGATGTAATTTTGATTTGATGACTACCTATGCTAAGCTCATCGAACTCCTCATCAAAGTTTCTTACTAGCCAAAATCCTAAACATGTCGAAATATGGTTGATATTCATAT
Organism: Helianthus tuberosus; assembly: GCA_030545235.1. NCBI lineage: Eukaryota > Viridiplantae > Streptophyta > Magnoliopsida > Asterales > Asteraceae > Helianthus > Helianthus tuberosus. The sequence continues at coordinate 79,978,484 of CM060363.1, forward strand.
CTAGAAGAGACCCAAAGCCCATATTTTTCACCTCAGCAACTTAGGCTTTTAAAAAATTTCTAACAGTTTCCATGTACGGTGTTGGTTGGCATCTCAACAGTAATGTCTCGTTGTGGTATTCAATGAATGGCCTAGGTTCTGTTCTAGGTGGTTCAGGCTGGCTCGTTTTTTTTTTCCTTTCGTTTTTGGAAGGATTATTTTTTGTATTTTAGATTTCTTAGCCTGTTTCAGTTTCTCACCCACTTTCAGTTTCTTCTTTTTTGGTACAGGCTCAATGAATTCATCATCATCAGAATTTTCTTCTACAACCCTTCTTTTCTTGTTGTTGTTCACTTTCCTCAATGTGCATATAGGCATTTCAAAGTCATCATCATCAATTTCTATAAAATCGCATGTTACTCAAAAAAGACTTCGCATATTATAAGAAGGACACTAATATGTAAACATGTATTTCACATGTTATAAGAAACCACTCTAATAGTTTCACATGTATTTCGCATGTTATAAACCATGTATTTCACATGTTATATGTAATGTATAATCAGAATTCGCATATTAGAATAATCCAAACATAACTCTTACATCTATTTCGCATATAGTGTAAAACCTTGTTTTCAGAACATAGATATATGCAATGTATAATCAGATTTCGTATATTAGAATAATCCAAACATAATTCTTACATCTATTTCGCATATTATAAGAATCATACACAACACATAACCTAATAGGTGCACATGTATTTTGCATATAGTGTGAAACCCTGTTTTCAAAATTCACATATTCAGACAAAACCCTTACCAAACACAAATAATTTTTACATCTATTTCTCATATTATAAGAACTATAACGAAGACATAACCTACTCAAAACCCCTTAATCATACCAAATTGCATGTATCACACTAAACCATTACCAAAACCCCCTAATCATATAAAATCGCATGTATCAGACAAAACCCTTACCAAACACAACTAATAATATAAATTCGCATATGTCCTACAAAACCCTTATCAAAACCCATTATAAAATCGCATGTATAATCAATAACATGGATTCATCTTCTTTTATTGTGGTCTATCGTTGTTGGTCTTGCTTCGTTGCTCCCAACTCATTAACCTTCGTTGAAATCGCACCGGAAGAGTCGAACGAAGGTTGGGAAAGAAGAATGTAAGGTTTTTTATTTTGATTTAGGGGTATGAGTGTGAAGTATCTTCGCTGATTTACAGGGATTATGATTTCGGAATGACGATTTCAACCTTGGAGATATGATTCATGTATATTAATTTGATTAATTTAGTCATATAAATTAGTTACGCCCGTGTTTAAATGATGGATGATCGTACGGCTGTGGGCATCGCGTACATATTGTACGATAAATGCCATTGTACAATAACCGGCAAAGTGTAAAATATAATACGGCTTAATGTACATCACGTACGACAACGTGTGTGATTATGTGTATAACTTGCGTGATTAATATTTTCATCATGGGTGATTAATGTTTCCCAACATGCGTGATTTGGGTTTTTTAGTTTATAACGTGCGTGATTTTCAAATGAACGTGCGTAATTATCTGTCGTACGTTAAGCCGTAATGTATTTTACACTTTCTCTATAGAGGAAGGTTAACATACATTACGGCTTAACGTACATCACGTACGATAGATAATTACGCACGTTCATTTTAAAATCACGCACGTTATAACTCAAAAATCCAAAATCACGCATGTTGAAAACAATAATCACGTATATTGAAAACAGTAATCACGAATGTTATAGAACAAAATCATGCACGTTGTCGTACGTGATGTACGTTAAGCGGTAATGTATTTTACACTTTCTTTCTCTCTCTCTCTCTCTCCCTCTCTCTCTCTATATATATATATATATATATATATATTAGTCACAAACTCAATGATGCTTTAACGGTTTTAAGTTGTGATTTAGAGTAAACTGACAAAATGGCCTCTGAGGTTTAGTCACTTTTATCACTTTAGTCTAAAACTCAAACCTTTTGAATCTGGGTCCCTATAGTTTCAATTTTGTTGCCATTTTCATCCAAAATCAAAATTTGTTAAGATTTTTCAGTTAAAATCCAGTTTTTTGTGTCTTTTTTCTCCCTTTTAATGAAGGGAAAATTGGTCTTTTAACATTTTATTATAACAAATTAAAAAAAATCTAACCATTTTGCCTTTCATTAAAAGGGAGGAAAAAAACAAAAAAACTGAATGTTAACTGACCAGATTTTGATTTTGGATAAAAATGACAACAAAATTGAAACCATAGGGATCCAGATTCAATAGGTTTGAATTTTGGATTAAAGTGGCAAAAGTCACCAAACCTCAGGGACCATTTTGGCAGTTTACTCTTAAATTTATATATATTATTGATTGTTTAGATAATACACTTTTCCGTTGTTTGATTATTTATTGCAAACAAATTTGCAAGCATTGCGCGTACTCGTATTGTGGTAAAATACTATTTTTTTTTTAATTATACATGTTACGCTCCGAGTCAAACCCGGAACGGACGTTTTTATTCTTTTAGTTCTCCGCTGATGTGGTCGCTGAAAGTTGTGTGGGGTTGGTTAAGTTCTCACGGTTTTAGCCCCCGCAACAATGATGCGGGGTGCTTAGGACTAGTAATTGAACAAATCTCAAAGTCTCATGTCTTTTCTATGGATGATTATAACCTGCCCTGAAGTTAACAAATAATAATTTGGTTGAGTTGATGAAATTTAATGAAAAAGATATCTTTAAAACGATTGGATGCATACAGTTTAAAAGATATATTAGGTTGAGTTGGTTTGTGATGGTCCTACTTCTATATCAACTACCTAAGCTAATCTTCTTTGACTGAACCTGGAATCCGATCTTCACGTATAATGACTTAATTAAGTTACCACTTGCATAATAAATACAATCCATGTTCGCTAATCAAGTCAGTCTTCTTTGTCTCAACCTGGAATCCGATCTTCACGTATAATGACTTATGTTACCACTTGCATAATAAATTCAATATATATGTATATGAAGATTCATCCATGTCAGCTTTTGTCTTGGTTTCACATTTTAGAATCTTCTTGGAAAGACTGATAAATTAACGTCTTATTTGATTGGTTTTCAGCCTCAGAATTTATGCCAATGCCAAGGTTATAAATTAAAATCTATTGCAAATATATTCATTGAATAGAAATATCAAAACGACACAACCTGCAAATTTTCTAGCAATTTACCGCAATTATGGCGTTGTCCATGACCCATTTCATCACTTTTATCCTTCTTGTTTTGATCCCAGTTGTAGCTTCATTCTCCTTCAATTTGACAAACATCGGTCCACAAAATCTGAATCGTGAAATAGTTACTGAAGGTGACAGTGAAATCTCCAACGGTAGAATCCAAGTGACCCCAGATGGCGACCGAAAAGCCGGACGGGCCACATTTATCAGGCCACTACATCTTTGGAACAACAGGTCTGGTGAGCTAGCCAGCTTCAGTACCAACTTCACATTTGTGATTGATTCAAAGGGGGATAGTTCGTATGGTGATGGCCTCACATTCTTTCTTGCTCAGAATAATTCTGTGATTGGAGCGGGTAGAGTCTTGGGGCTTCCGGCCAACCAATGGACCAGTGAGCCCATGAGCCGATTCGTTGCGGTTGAGTTTGATACTTACTGGAACGGTATTGATGCAGTTGCCTCTGGAAATATTACATTGGGTGATCATGTTGGTATTGACATCAATTCTCTATTTTCTGTTAGAGCTCAGAAATGGCTAAGCAATGTAACCGGTGGGGGCGTGTGTCAAGCGTGGATTGTGTATGATTCGGTTTCGAGAAATCTTAGTGTTTCCTTTACCGGTTATCAAAATAATACGGTGGTACATCAAGATGGACTTGTTTACACAGTTGATCTCAGGAAGGAGTTGCCCGAATGGGTTATCTTTGGGTTTTCTGCTTCGACTGGAGGAGGGGACCAGACACAATATGTGACATCTTGGAGTTTTGATAGTCTGGATATACAAATTGATGAAAACAACGAAATGCATCCAAAAACGAGTCCTGATCCAATGAATGGGAAAGAAAGCCAGGTGGGAGTAGTAGTTGGAACATTGGTTCCGATTACATTTTTGGTTGTGCTTGCATTTGTTTGGTGGAGGTGGAAGAAGAACAGAGATGATGAACCAGAGGATATTGCATTTGATGAAGAGATGAACTATGATTTCGAAATGGGAACCGGAGCTAAGAGATTCTCTTACCATGAATTAGCTCTATCAACTAGCAACTTCGCAGAGAAAGAGAAGCTTGGAGAGGGAGGATTCGGTGGTGTTTACAGAGGTTTTTTGAAAGATTCGAGCACTTACGTAGCGGTGAAAAGGGTGTCAAAGACTTCAAAACAAGGGATAAAGGAATATGCATCAGAAGTTAAGATCATTAGTCGCTTAAGACACCGAAACCTTGTGCAGCTCATCGGTTGGTGCCACGAGAAACGAGAACTCCTTCTTGTTTACGAGTATATGGAAAACGGGAGCTTAGATTCGCATCTTTTCAATGCGAAGAGCTTATTGACATGGGGCACAAGGTTCAAAATTTCCCAAGGCTTGGCTTCTGCTTTGTTTTATTTGCATGAAGAATGGGAGCAATGTGTTTTGCATAGAGATGTTAAACCTAGTAATGTGATGTTGGATTCGAATTTCAGTGCGAAGCTTGGTGATTTCGGGTTAGCTAAGTTGGTTGACCACGAGAAAGGCTCGCAGACAACAATGTTAGCTGGAACGATGGGGTACATGGCTCCTGAATGTGCAGTGACTGCAAGGGCAAGCAAGGAATCAGATGTGTATAGTTTCGGAGTGGTTGCCTTGGAAATAGCGTGTGGACGAAAATGTATAGAGTTCAAGGCTGAAGAAAATAAAATACGGTTAATAGAATGGGTTTGGGAGCTCTACGGGACGAAGACCCTTTTAGACGCAGCTGATCCACGTCTAGAGTTGGAGTTTGAGGAAGAAGAAATCAAGTGTTTGATGACAACTGGTTTATGGTGCGTGCATCCTGACCCAGAACTTCGCCCATCAATGAGACAGGTGATTCAAGTATTAAACTTTGAAACTTCACTACCTATAATCCCTTCAAAGATGCCAAAAGCGTCTTACCTGATACATCCCATATCTTCATTAGATGAAAACACGGATTCCCAAAAGCCAACAACATCAATGGCTTCTTCTTCTCCACTCTATCACTCTTGCACTCAATCGTCAATACAATGACATCTGTCACAAACTACGTTTTTTTTTCAATTATGTATCACAGTGGCTATTGTTGGAATATATTAGGGTAAACCTGTTAGCGTTAGACTTGTAATTTGCATTTCGGGACGTATTACACCTTCATATACTTTTGCCGAACATATCAATTACATATACAAGATGTGTATATATTGGTCAAAAGTGATTTGGATTAACTTAGTATGTTTTGAGCCTTGTAAAATTAAATAAATTGGCCGAATTGTTTGACTCGTTACTAAACGCTCCCACCACCTCTAGATAAATGGAGTGTCTCTTACATCTTACAGACCGTAAACGAATGTTGCATGCCAAAATTAAATTGAACAAGGGTTGTTTTTTTGGTAATTAGGCTGGTAGGTATGGTATAAAACTCATAGAGCTTTATAACGCCCTATCAACGCCACTTAGGCGCCACCTCATATGGTGTACTTTAAAGACTCTTCCTTTAACATCCTTATAATGGTTTAAAGCCCTTTTAAAAAATAAAAAAATAAAAAGAAAAAAGAAATCAAAAAAAGGGAAATCTGATTAGTGCAAATGGAATAGGTCCCACATGCATACCCTATAGCGCTCGTCATTTGGGTAACGAAATTGTCTTTAACGCTCTCCCTTAGCGCCTAGGAAATGAGGATGGGACGCCGTGAGGCGCCAAAATAGATGAGGTGGAAGGGAGCGTCATAACACACCCCCCAGCCTTAATATAACAATAGTGAATTTTCTCCGATAATTAGATACCACAAGTAATTACTATATTCATTTATTTAAATTTAAATTATGTAATTATATAATTAACGTTTTTAGATATTTATATAACTAGGTCTATACTTTCGTGCGCGTTACGCACGGGAGCGCTGGGAAGAAAAAAAATGTAGAAAAAACACTAAACGATAACTGAAAGAAAATCAACCAAAAAAATTTATGGTAATGATATTGTTCATATGAAACCCGTTGTCAGAGATAAGCAAATGGTACTGGCTACTGGTACCGAATTTCCCGAACCGAAAGATCATAAGTACCAATTCTGTACCGACTTTTGGCGTTCTTGGTAACGGTTCGCTACCGGTTTTTACCTTCATATACCAGTACCGATTTGGTATCGGTTGGCACCGAGCCCATCCCTACCCCTGAAACGAAAAAAAAATTATAAAAAGTTGAAAAAAATCAACAAAAAAAAAACGTTTTACGGTACCAGTGATCAGGGATAAATAAATGGTACTGGGTAGCAGCACCGAATTTCCCGAACTAAAAGATTTTCAATATCAACTCGGTACCGACTTTTGGCTTTTTCTGTAAAGGCTGGTGCCGGTTTTTACCTTCATACACCGATACCGAACAGGATCGTATCGCTATTTTCGATACCGGTTAACACCAAACTTATCTCAACCGGTGATACTAAATAAATCATTAAATTAAAGTTAAAAGTAAAGAAAAGAATTATTATTATAATAATTATTATTTCAATTGGTTTGTTAATATATAGTAGTAATAATTAATAGTTTAATTTTTTAATATTGTAGATTCTCTATGATCGAGAATCATTACAATCTATATTTAATTCAAACAACAAACTATACGTCTATATTGCAAATAACAATAAGAGTAAAATGTAACATGGGTCCTTTTGGTATGGCACAAAAATCAATCTAAGCCTCTTTTGCAAAAACGAAAACTTATGTTTCTTTGGTTTGAAATGCGCTACACTTTGAGTGTTTGAAGCTAAGCTAACACCGATAGTCTAACACTCAGATGACTATATTATCCTAATTTCCTATTTGTTTTGCATGGTTTATAATCGGTTTTTCTCTACATCCGTAAGCTTAAAATAATTTTTTACCTGCCAAATTCAAATGCAAGTCTTCCAATTTGCATCCTTATGGTTTATAATCTGGTTTTTTCGGGTACTCACCTTCCACAAATAACCCATACATTCTCTTTGGACAAGAAAAATCATGAACAAAAGTATTTGAGCCAACGAGCAAGCTACCTTTAGCTTGAACTCAGCTTTAGTGTTTATACTAGCGTGACTAATAATAGTTATAAACCCCATTAGTGCTATATTTTTTTTGAACGGACTCGAACCCAGGACCTCCAAGAGAAGCAAACCGGGTTAGTAGTTAGTATGTTAGTATCACCAAATTAGTATTAAAATCCCCTTGCCTGGACTTGAACCCATGACCTCCAAGAGAAGCAAAGCTTCCCACCTCCCCCTTGACCGCTAGGCCAAAAGATGATTGTTTATTAGTGCTATTGCTAAGATAGATTTAGTTCTTTATATGTATACTCGTCATGCACACATAGGAGTATCACAGTAAAAAGTAGAGCACCATAGTAGATTACAAATTTTGGTAATTTGTGAAAAGGAAACAGTCATTTTATGGCATGAAAATACCTTAACCTATGCATCATCAACAATAATCAGTCCTAAACATTAGCATATATACATTTGTAAGCACTTTAACCACCTTAATTGAAATCATTAGCTCTGCATATATTAGGGAATATGAACAATCGCAAATAAACCAATTTTCATTTTTTTTTATGTTGCATACAAGGCCTTGTTATTAGAGGCCTAAGGAATGATGGATTCACACATCCCATCCTACACTTCAGATTACTTAATAAGAGTAAATGAGATATTCGCCCTTTTTTACTTACCATATTACCCTTTCCTTAAAAGGCATGGAGAATAAGAGAAAAATGTTGCTATAAGTTACAAATTGCATATTTATGAATGGCACTAAGTGGATAAGAACTAAAATTGACTTAGTGTAGCACAATACAATCCATATGTCAAAGACCTACAACTATTTTAACAACCCAACGAACATAACAGTAAGATTTGGAAGCATCTCTTAATTTTGTGACCGGGTTTTGTAGGGATCGGGTTTGTAGGTGGCGGTTGGTAGTGGAGGGTGATCGGGTTATGCTTGATGATGGTGGAGGAACAATGGTGATGGTAGGGGGTTGTGGTGGATAATGGTGGAGGAACAGTGGTCGGAGAAGAAGGGGTGCGGGTGTGGTGTCCATCCTCGAAGGGTTATCGAGGGTGGGTGACAGAAGAAGAAAGGGTAGATGGTAATGGTCGGGGTCACAAAGTGAAGAAGTGTGAATTGGTGGGGTGTTAAAATGAGATAAGCTTTTGAGGAGGTGTTAAAAGACCATTTTACCCCATATCATTAACTTTTTAATGCAAAAACTAATGAAGTTAGCTCTAGAGACTTAAAGTGTAACGCTTTTCAAACCACAGGGATACAAATTTCCATTTTTGCAAAAGAGGGATTCATGTTGATTTTGCCCAAAACACAAAGACGCAAATTGCAATTTACTCTAACAATAACATAACAAATTGTCTATAAAATAAAAGTTTCTATTAGTACCGATTTTGAACGTTTAAATTACATGAACAAACCAATTTAAATATTTAGCATTCGATGATCCACACCCATCGAGAATGAAAAATACTAAAACAATAAGGGGTTAGGAATTTAAGAAATGCTTATGATTAAGCAAAACACACATGTGTGACTAGGGGTGCACATTTCGGGTTTTTTTTTTTCTAACTGAAACTAGTTAATTGGAACCAACAGTTATTGTGCCTAAAAAAACCAGTGATGGTTAGTAACCGATTAGTTACTAACCGGTTTAGGGGGGCTAACTGATAGGTTTATACTAATCGGTTGACTGACTACCACCGGTTATTTTTTGTTAATGCACAAAAAATGTAGAAAAAACGAAAACACAAATAAACTTCATAAAAATACGTTTTTTTTTATAAATGTTAATAATTTTTAAACTGACATTACATAATAAAATTAAGAAGACATAAAAATAGGAAAATTGGTATTTAATAAACCAACCTTTAACCCGTTGGTAAATAATAATCCAACCTACAAAATTGGTATATAATAATCCTACCTATCAACATGTTGGTACTCAATGAACTTCTGTTAATTTTTTTTTAACTGAAGTTAGTTTTTAAGTTTTATTTATTACACAAACAGTCCCTGTAGTTATAAGTTACTAGTTTTAAGTTTTATTTATTACACAAAGAGTCCCTGTAGTTATAAAAAAATCATAAAAATCCTAAAAAATCAAAAAAATTCTAAAAAATCATAAAAATTCTAAAAAAATAAAAAAAAATAAAAAAAATTATAAAAAATAAAAAAAATAAAAAAAATTCTAAAAAATAAAAAAAAATCTAAAAAATAAAAAAAAATCATAAAAATTCTAAAAAATAAAAAAAAAATCGATTTATAAAATTAACGTGTTTCGCTTTACGGAAATTTTACGAAAAACGGGCAGAGTTTCCTCTGTTTTTGGACGATCCCGACAACACAAGTTGTCAATATAATATTCAAAAGGCAACAATCAATGAAGCATTAAATATCTATACGATTTATATACGATTTATACAAAACTAAAATGAAACTTAAACAAACAAACCCAAATCAGATTCTGATTTTTGAAATAAACTGAAGTTTTAAACGAATAATGTTCCAACTCTTACCGGAACCAAGACGACTACGTGACCAAACTGACCCGACTAGGACCTGGATTCGAACCAAGCCTGACTAGACCCGAAACCAAGTAAACCCAAATCAAATTTGTAACAAACCGGACCAGAATCGAAGCTAACCAGAACCGCGCCATTATCACTGCCGACGCCGGCAGCCGCCGTACGAGAGAGAGAGATACGATAGGTGTGGGTGGGTGTTTAGCGGAGGATCAATCGAGACAACATGCTGCCGCCGGTCGCCACTGATTCGCCGGTCGCCGGCCATGGAGAGGAAGGAGGGTGCAGGAGTTTGAAGTGTGTGTGGTGATCTGTGGTTTGAGTCTTGAAGATAAAGCTCAGATTAAAGGTTTTGAGGAGATTAGTTTTTTTTATTTTGGTTTAGGAGGGAAACATAGAGAAGTAGTGGAAACGGCTGATTCTAAAAGGGGGATTAGGGTTCACAAGTCTTTAAGAATTTTTATGATTTTTTTTTTATTTTTTAGAATTTTTATGATTTTTTAGATTTTTTTTGATTTTTTAGAGTTTTATGATTTTTTAGATTTTTTAGAATTTTTATGATTTTTATGATTTTTTAGAATTTTTTGATTTTTTTGATTTTTTTGATTTTTTATAATTTTTATGATTTTTTATGATTTTTATGATTTTTTTATAACTACAGGGCTGTTTGTTTAATAAATAAAACTTAAAACTAGTAACTTATAACTACAGGGACTCTTTGTGTAATAAATAAAACTTAAAAACTAACTTCAGTTAAAAAAAATTAACAGAAGTTCATTGAGTACCAACATGTTGATAGGTAGGATTATTATATACCAATTCTGTAGGTTGGATTATTATTTACCAACTGGTTAAAGGTTGGTTTATTAAATACCAATTTTCCCATAAAAATATCTAATACAATTTTTTTTCTAAACTAGTGTTGAATCAACTAGGTCGTCGTGTCGTTTAGTGGTTGCGCCCGTCTTCTAGTCGTTTCACCATCGAGTCGTTTAGTTGTTTAGTAGTATAGTCGTTTTGTCGTCGAGTCGTGTCATCTATTCCCCTTCGTCTAATATATTTTTTTTCACTATGTTTAGTCGCTTGGGGGCTTGTCAAGCGTACCGATAGGTTAATATTAATCAGTTAATATTAACCTGCCTACCGGTTAAAAATAATAGGCTTTTTTGTTTTTTTTAATGCACAAAAATCTAGAAAAAACAAAACACACAAATACTCTAAATAAAAATACTTTTTTTTTTAATTTTAATACTTTTTAAACTAACATTACATATTAAAACTAAAAGATATTAATGCAGAGTCCTCATGAACAGTCTTTTAAGATTTTTTTAATATTGTTTGTTTTTTAAATTTTTATTATTTTATTAATATATTTTTTATTAATTTTGCATGCTTTTTTCCTTTTATAACTATTAAGATACGTATGCTTATATAATTTTGAGTATGTTGTTGCGATGTGCCTATATTTATATTTGTCTCAATACATTTTCTTTTTTGAAATCGAGTTGTGAGTGGTAAAGCATAAGTAATCCGAAGTACAAATGTAGATGTTATCAAAGCTAACTCACATTAGTTTTTCATAGAGATTTTGCATGTTTTTTTTCCTTTTATAACTATTAAGACACGATAATTTATATAATCTTGAGTATCTTGTTGTGACTTGCCAATATTTATCTCTATCTCGATACAATTTTTTTTCCGAAATCGAGTTGTGAGTGGTAAAACATAAGTAATCGAAGCACAAACGTACATGTTATCAAGGCTAACTCACATTTAGTTTTTTATATATAAATTGACGTTGCCATTTTCATTATTCTAATAATATACTGTAATGCTTTATAAAGTTCTGAATACATGCGATGTGTTTTTTTGTATTCATTTTGCTAAAAATTTTGTTCAAAATCAAACGGATCAATATAATTGATTTTTTTTTTGTTCTTTACCATGATTAACTGAACCATATTGGTATGTGACGAACCCAACTTATATCGTTTGTTCTTTACCATGACGAGTTGAACTAATACCGTGTGAACAACTTCGATAGTAATATAAAGTATTTTTTATATCAAAAACTATAGCGCGTATCGGTAACACATCAATTCCAATAGAACAACATTGGTACAGGCATCGGTACCATTGGAATCAATATTGATATTCGTTTCGGAAACATTACTGAAATTCTTTTTTATGTTTTCGGTTGATGTAAAATATGTTTCCATGTCCTTTTTGGCATACAATGACTTTATTTTTGGGTTGTTTCTTTCAATTGTTATACCGAGTGTCAATGTCCTACCTATACCGTAATAAATCAAACTGAAACTATCTGATTTCCCGCCGCAACGTGCGGGAGAATTCAACTAGTTACATATTAAAACTAACAGGACATAAAAATATCTAATATAAATTTTTTAACTAGTGTTGAATCAACTTGGTCGTCGTGTCGTTTAGTTTTTGCGCCCGTCTTCTAATCGTTTCGTTGTCAAGTCGTTTAGTAGTTTAGTGGTCTAGTCGTTTTGTCGTCATTTAGTCATTTATTCTCCTTCGTCTAATATATTTTTTTCACTAGTCGATTAGTCGCTTGGGGGGCTAGTCAAGCGTACCGATTTATTGTACGCGAATTCATCATCAGATAGAGTTGTGCCCGTCTATTAAATACTTCAACTTCATGTATTTTTTTCTTCAACCGCAAGTTCTCCTTCAAGATTTGAGATATGTTGTATACGTTCCACGCCATCCAAGTAGTCCTTCAAACAAAAGCATATTTCCATCACCTCCGATGTGAGTCTTGTTCGTCGACTGGTAGTACCCTCCCACTAAGAGAAAAAGTCGACTCTTCGCGAGGAGATAGAGCATCAATTCTGTGCACTACACACCACAATAGAATGGAATTACAGAACCAAAAAACAAGACTTTAACTGAGGCTGCTAGGACCATGCTTTAAGATTCTAAGTTTCCTGTCCTCGTTTGGCCCGAGACTGTGAATACAACTTTCTATGTTTTAATTAGGGTTTTGACGGTTAAACGACATAACAAAACGTGTTATGAGCTTTTGAGAAACCATAAACCAAATTTAAAAGGGTTTGAACCATTTGGGTTACCATGCACTATAATTCGAAATAAAAACCAACCAAAATTTGGTGAAGTGGCAAACGAAGGATTTTTCCTAGATTATGTAGATGGTTCGCCAAACAAAAGTGTTTTTAATAAAACAAATGGTAAAATTGAGACTGTTTTTTAATATTAATGTTATAACATATTCAGCCAAACAATCAAGCCCACGTCCAACAATATTACATGATTATTATCAATTCTTTGAATCTTTTAAAATTTGCGAGTTTTCCAATGCAGGTGATTCGAGTTTAATTCATAGCTTGATCAGGGATGAAGATGAGAGTGCATTCTGTGACAAACGACAAAATATATGGTAATTCCGTACAACTTAATCACTTTTAATATACAATTATGTTCATTAGACTTAATTATGTTATGATTGAGTCACGTGAGTCTGGCAATCTTCAGGAAATACATAACATTTCATACTACATGTTGTATTAGCTGCATTGCGATGCGATAAAAAAACTAATACTTTAACCGTTGGAAGTTTATTCGAATATTCATGCAAGGAGAGTTCCGGTACTCCATGAAACGCCTAACATAGGACATGAAATCATGTCCAATGCAATGCATATATGAAACCCTAACTGGTAAGACAAGTTTACAAGATATAATTTTCCGGAAAAATGCACAAGTATTAATTGTCCGAATCTGAGCCGTAAAAGTTACAAATTCAATAAACTGGTTACAACTACACTAACAACGGAACATTGTATGATCATTAGACAATGTTAATTGTCACAAAACAATATAAAGGACATCATATATATCATTTGGGTTAAAAAAATCAATTACCAAATTATTGTTACATAAGTGACCATAACTTATCCGAAAGCGAAACTAGTGCCGATTAAAATTCTAAACACCAACTAATCATAGTCTAATGAACTAGTTAGGCATTGTATGGCATTCTAATGATAAGTATAAGCTTATTTAACATCCTAAATACCTAATTAACAAATAACTACATAAATATCTAACATAAGGATTTGACCACATGTCTAACGAATAAACAAAGCAACACACCATACTCTACACCCCCTACATAAGGCTTTGGTGAGGGGCCCACTTATCCTCACCTTGTGTTGATGATGAAAATAATTAAGTATAAACTTGCTAGATTTCATGTTGACTAAAAATATGAAGATGATTATAAGATAACATCACACCAACAACACCTTATCTTCTTCCATTTCTCTTTCAGAAAAATCAAACTTACGAACTCCTTCCTCCTTCCGAAAACCTACGACCCTAACTCTCTCTATTCTATCTCTACTTTTCAAACTCCAAACACTTAATTCAAGAATATTCAAGAGCATGGCAAGATGATCGAAGGTGGTATCAAGCTTGAAGATCAACAAGGAGTTATTCTTACACTTTGTGGAAGCTTTATTCTTATCTTCTTCTTCATCCAAAGAATTTCCCTAGCCACTAGTGCTAGTTGTAAGTCTATAACACTTCTTATCCTTCTTCTTAATGTGTAAAGAATAGAGATGTACAAGTTGATCATCAAGAAGCTCACCTTAAAACTACATGAAACCCCTAACATAAATAATATCAACTATTTTATATAAGTAGTCTTATGTTCTTTTTGTGATTATCCTTGATGTTGATGAAGATGTGAAGATGATGAGCTTGTTAAAATATAGGTTAAAAGTAAATCTAACAAAGTATATGTGTAGGTCTACTAATTTACATCAACAAAGTAACATGAACTTGTTAAAAAGCTTTTACATGATTTTCAAAGTAGTGTAGAGTTTATAAGTTTTCATAAACACAATGCTCATGATTTTGATCTTAAAAGTATGTAAAAGTTGTTTAACATGAAGTTATCTTGAAAGATCTAACATTTTATAACAAGACATTGTTCTTGATGTTTATATGTGTTCTTGATGAGTTTGGAAATTTATTTTGAAGATAATATTAAACATGGAAAACTTGATATTTTAGGGGAAACTATGGAGAAATTTTCTAAAAATATAACCATGATTAAGGGGGTGATTAACAAATGATTTACAAAGCTAAAAATGGATTAAATGCACTAGTCTTGATTATACAAAGTCTTGATGAAAAAGTCTAAGTCAAAGTCAAGAGTATCTGTTGTAACCCACTCAATTGGGTATCCTTCTTTTCGGTCTCATTTTTTTTCTATTGCAAGCATCGTTCACCAAGGCAAGCTGTAACAAAATAGATTTTTCAAATGATAGATGTTTTTGGCGTTTTAATGACACACAAATGATATATGTTATATAGGGAAAATTTATACTTACCGCAAGTATGATCAATGGCCCTGTGTAATGCTTTGTTGGAGACCATGCGATTTTGGCGTGTTGCAAGCATTGGATGATATAACCACAACAATTCATTTGGTTTATTTGAATGTTTGGTTTAACGCTGTATAAGAACTGTTTGTTGATGACTACATATCACTTGCATGCCCCATTATAGTGAAGAATGCTACAAGGAAATTTAGGCAGAAGTTTCTCCCGAAGCTATGCATCACAGGCAAAATGTCATCAAAGTAGAGCTTCACACTTGGTCTGTTAACCTAGTCAAACCCTTCGAACTGTGCTTTCCACTCAGCCACCACCTAGTCTTTAGTTGTTGGTCTTTTTTTTCATGTTCACGGGCACCCTTCCATTCGGTATACCCGTTAAAGAGTTTATCAATTCTTCATTCATATGTACGGTATGGTTGCCAATGTTTTGCTTGTTTGTCTTTTCATTGTAATTTTCAACCAACCAGTACCCAAGCATAGTACGGTGTCTATTTTCAACTTTAGTGTAGCACCAAACCCCATTTGCTCTACTTCATGTCTTTGATTTTGGTTTAGATTCATAAACCAACCAGTCAAGTTTGTAGGTTTTACTTTTGACAAAACCCTAGCCCCACTGAACTCATGATATGGTTCTTCCACAACCTCAACATTCTGACTTAATGCCTTCCTCTTATTGGCGTTCTGGGCCTTGCCAGTGTGCACATTTATTCTCAATCTCAACCTCTCTTCGCCTATAAAAAATGATTTCATGGCGTTTTATTTTATGGGGTTTAATAACATAAATGATACATGTATGGCATTTCATAAATCAATCACAGATTATACATGGTGTTTATAACACAAATCATACATGTTTTTGGCGTTTAGTAACAAAGCTATCAAACGATATATGTTTTGGTGTTTAGTAACACACGAATGACATATGTTTTTCAATAAGACAATCACATATGATTCATGGCGTTTAATAACACAAATTATATATGTAAAATTTCGTTCTCATACATTTTAACATTGTTAAACAAACGATACAAATTTTGGTGTTTTGGTAACAAAGTATCACAGTGTATTACAACATCATGAAAAGTAACAATCTATACCATGTTCTCTTGTTGTCTTCTTTCGTTGCTCATTGGGTTTTTGGCGTTTTGGACCAGATGACCCTTCCCCTTCCACACTCATAGAAACTGCAAATTTATTGTTACAATTAGAACGCTAAAAGCAGTATAAACTAGCACAATGTAAATCAAAGTTAACTCTCTATATTTTTTGCCTCTGGATCTGGTTTGATCTTTTGATGCCATAGTATTTGTTGTTTCGCGTTTTCTAGGGTTTTCGCGTTTTATGTTGGTTTTGGGGAGGTTTCTCTGGGAAGTATACATGTTTCGGTCACGTTTGATGTGTTTTGTAGATGAACATTTACCTTTTTGCCCTTATTGAATCTCGCCGACTTTAAAAAGTTTATGTTATTTACGAAAACGCCACATTGCCATCTAGTCCATAGATTGTTTTGATCTGACGATCCATAATCGTTCTCACTGTTCTCACACTTTCCTTTATTTTCTCTAAATCCTGACCCTATATATATGTGTATATATATATACACATACATACTTGGACTATGTCAAAGGTCCATGATAACAAAGGATACAAGAAAACAAGAATATATTTTAGATAATAAAAAATATTGTTTACACTAGACAAAGACAACTGTGTGGGGCATGAGGATAAACAAAGGGGCGAGGCCTAGGCATTATACACACAAAGACGAGACATTCATGTGGGACACGAAGATACACAAGGGGCTAGGCCTCGTTCACATGCAAACGAGGATACAAATATACATATATATATATATATATAAATATATATATATATACATATATATATATATATATATATATATATATACTAGAAGGAAACCCGTGCGTTACGGCGGAGTTAAAAATACAAGGAGGGAACATAATTCAAGCTTGGTTTAAAAAAGTGCGAAGCACACAAAAGCGCTGAGGTCTAAAAGCGAGGCGCAAAGCGCAAAAGTGATGAGTTATTCGTATGCAAGGCGAAAACTGATTATACAATTTATTTTATATATCTCTTAGGTTTTTAGCATCCCATACCTGTAATTTAGCTATAATTAAGTTTTATATATGTTTTAAAATGAAAAAAAAAACATAAATGTACAACATAAAAAGGCTGTTGTACAACACTCGGATGCACAAAAACAAACCATGTTTTAAGGGCGGGCGCCTCACCTGCGCCTCATGTCAATTTTTACCTTAAAAAACGGGCCTCTCCTGCGCATTTGGACACTATGCGCCTTAGGTCGCCTCGCGCCTATGCACACTTTTTTAACCAAGAATTCAAGCATTAAAAAGATAGAAAAATCATATATAAATTGTGTGTGTATATAAATAAGGACCCGTGCTTCGCGGCAAAGTAAGTTTTTAACGACTCTAGGGAATAGTTAAATGATAGCATGCTACGTTGTATATATGTTATGGGGTGTTTAGTTTACATTAAACGTAGTAAGTGGAAATTGTAATAAAAGATAAAAAGGCGTAGTCTCATTTAATTTAGAAGCTTCGTCTACAAGTGTTGGTTGCCTGAGGCTTGTTTCCAAAGAGCACTTCTATTCAAAGACGAAAGAATAAACATATACTTATAAATACTACAACAAAAGTAATTACAACAAATTATAGAAACCTCTTGTAAGAAAGTTGCATTCAAGCATCCAAGTACAACCCAAGGATCATCAGATGTAACAAGTTTTGTAGCTCCAAAACCACCTTTTCATTGATAAACATCATATAAAACCACTGCATGTAAAAAAAATATAGCCTGATATTAGTTGATACAACAACCATGAATAGTATACTCCCATTTGTAAAATTAAAATTTTACCTATGCATTTGTTTTATTTTTTATTTTTTTGGTTAGATTAAATAAATGCATAGACCAAAAAAGAAAAGAATGTTGTTAGAGATGTAATACAGTGCACCATATATAATTTGATTAAAGAAAAAGTTAGATTTGACATTCAAAAGTCAACTATAAAAACACAAGTTACCTGTTGTAAAGACACAGTCACACAAGTCAATAGCATGGAGATCAGGACTCCATAAAGTAAACTCATCAATCCAGCATCACCAACTCCCTCACACCAACCAAGGTTCAAAATCTTCAACTTTCTACAATAACTACTAAGAAACTCGATAACATAATGGTCACTAAAATCCGAGCAGGCACAGATGTTGAGCTTAGTAAGTTTCAGACAACCTCGAGCCACATAAAAAACGGAACGATCACCCGTAACTTTGGGAGCAAGAAAAGCACCAAGTTGTTCATGTTGTTTGTACACCTATTTATACATGAGGGCCAACTTTTATAAATGTAACTAAGATGGTATGATAATAAAATATGAGTTATGTGGTGGGATGTATACAAAGGATCCTAGCACAGCCCAACCTCAACAGTATTGTCAGACAATCTCTTCAAAAACTCCTAATATATTGGATGAAATGTCTTGAGAATGGCAGATCCTTGGTGTGTAAACAGGTCTCCTACCAGTTTCACTGCCTATAAACGAATGTCTACTTTATCTGTCTATAAATGCCAAAACTTTAATCAAGTAAACTTAAATATAGAGACTATTGATATAGTGATGCCAAATGTAAATTATGAGTGTTTGGATTTGCATTTGGAGACTAATTATTGTGACTCAATTCGAAACATGAAAAAGAGAAGATGCTCTGTGTTAACTGGTTAATTATGGGTAAAATAACCGAGTTTGAATAATCAATTTCATACCAACTACACCAAAACTGATTATGTAGGGTAAGATAGCACTACCTGTTTACCTTTCATTTAACCTAACTTAAGGGGATTTTAAGTCCTGTTTCAAAAAAAAAAAACATGTGATTCATTTGATATATCAATAAAATATCCATTCCCCAATCTCTCTTTCTTATCTCTATGTTATTAGGCTAGTTGTTCAAAACACGTTATCAGCACGACTCGTTTTTCAAGTTGAATTACATCATCCTACAAGTAAGTTTTATATTAATTCAAGGATTTCTTGTTTATTAATCTTTTCTTAGTCATTGGTATTGATATCTTGGATGATAAGTTAAGAAAAAAAAATTGAATCGGAATTAATGTTCGAAATCGAAAATAATGCTACTGATAATGTTTTTTTTATTGGAATTATCACTTGAGGTTTTGAGATAATATATGTTAATAGGTAAATATGTTTGTTGACTTTGAATGAAAAAAAATGTTAACAAAAATGGTTTTACAAAACTGGACAGCACCTTCACTCCAAATAATGATTTTTATAATGTTAATCTGCTAATTAGTGTGCTTAAATGTGTTTATATAATATTTGATCCTGTATTATTCTTTAATTTTGCTTGTGTATGTAATTGTAGTCTTGTGAATGTTATGATCTGCATGGATACTATTATTTTATATTTGTAATATTATTAATTTTGGTAATTTATGATAATCTAATATGTAATTAAACTATACAGTATTGTTAATGTATTTAGTTTCATGTTGTTCGAATGGGTGCAATTATTCGAATTTGCATATAATGTGTATTATAATGTATTCAATTCATGTCTTTTGTCACTCTTGTTGTGTTTGAATATTATATTATGTTGTTGCTTTGTAATCTCTGGTAAAATCAATCGCATATCAGTAGTGTTTTTTTTAGTGCACATATATTATTTGTAATATTAATTTGTAATATCAGTAGTATTTTTCCACATCATTTGGGGTTAATTGGTTTTGACCGCTCTATGTTATTTCCATAAAATTGTTTCTAATAGGCCAATTATTTTAATTTTTACTTTGGAGCTTTTGAAATCTAGTTTATAACCCATATCTTATCAAATGTTGCATATAGAAACGAGATGAAAAATAATGTAAATTTGTAAAGAGAAATTATGTAAATTCATTAGTTTATAAAATTCTTAAGTGTGTACAAGTTTTAAAGTGAATTTTTACTTAAGTATTGCAAGGAACGTTATTATATGTATGATAATGGAAATTCAATATATTACAATATTGGATTGTATTATCTAAACAAACAAATTAACAATTTTTTTATTTAGTTTATGTACTTAATTGCATTAGTTTTTAGTGGTACGCCAATTGTTATATTTATTAGTCTTTGTACGTGATTGGTATACAACATATTGTTAGATTTTATACAAAACGGTTTATATATTATATTATTCCACCTATTAAATAACCTAATATAACATACATTAACCCATGTGTATTTCTTTAATATAGTTAATCATGTCGAACCTTGCAAAGCTTGAGTTTATGGCTTTAGACATCATTGGAAAAAATTATTTGTCATGGGCTTTGGATGCTGAAATCCATCTAAATGCCAATAACCTTGGGGATACAATTAAAGAAGGAAATAAAACGAGTACCCAAGATAAAGCAAAGGCAATGCTTTTCTTACGCCACCATATTCATGAGTCATTGAAAAATGAATATCTCACTATCAAAGATCCACTCGTCCTATGGACCAATTTAAAAGAAATGTATGACCATCAGAAAACAGTAATATTACCAAGAGCTCGTTATGAATGGATTAATTTAAGGTTGCAAGACTTTAAGTCTATAAGTGAGTATAACTCAGTAATGTTTAGAATCACGTCACAATTGATCCTATGTGGTGAAAATATTACTGATAAGGAGATGTTGGAAAAAACATTCTCCACCTTTCACGCCTCAAACATTGTCTTGCAACAACAATATCGTGAAAGGGGTTTCACCAAATACAGTGACTTAATATCATGTTTGCTTGTGGCTGAGCAAAATAATGAGCTACTAATGAAAAACCATGAAACTCGTCCGATTGGTACAACCCCATTCCGGGAAGTCACGGACGTGGTTGTGGCTATCAACGTGGGCGTGGTCATGGTCGTAGCCGTGGTCGTGGTCATGGACGTGGTCGTGGACGTGCATATGGTCGGGGGAATTATCATGGTGTTCAATTAAAAAATAGAAGAACCCACCAGAAGTTGCATGATAATGAAAAGAAATCCAATGATGAAAGAGGTAAAAAGAAAAGTGGAACATCATCTAATGCATGTTATCGATGTGGTGGTAACAACCACTGGGCTGGTACATGTCGTACAGCCAGACACTTAGTAGAGCTTTACCAACAATCTATAAAAGACAAACAAAAAGGAACAAAGACAAATTTCACATATGAAGATGGAAATGTTGATGTCCCAAGTGGTGAAATGGACCATACTAATGCAACTAATCTGGATTATGATGATTTCCTTATCGAGCAAACTAATTTGGATTCTGGTGATATCATGGCTGATACAAACCATTTGGATGCTTGCAATTTTCCCTATGCATGAATGATTATATTTAAAATTATGCTATTTCCTTGATGTTTTATTAAGACATTTTGTTTGGGATTTTGTTATGTTTTGTTATGTTTTGTTTTTGGGGCACTTTATGAAATTGTTATGTTTGAACCATATTATACTTTTATTTATGAATCTTTAGTTTGTTTTGAAGCATATGGAGTATTCAACTAAACTTCATATTAATGGTGAAGATGTATGTCTAATAGACAGTGCTACTACACATACAATCCTAAAGAAAAGGGATTATTTCTCTAGTTTAACAATGAAAGAAGCAAGCGTTGGTACTATATCTGGTAAAACAAAGTTAATTGAAGGCTTTGGAGAAGCATATGTAGTTCTACAAAGTGGAACTTTGCTCAAAATTAACAATGCCTTATTTTCCCCACTGTCTCAAAGAAATCTGATAAACTTTAAAGATATTCGTCTAAATGGATATCATCTTGAGACTACATGTGAAGGACATGATGAGTACCTTCAAATCACAAATATTATTTCGGGAAAAAAACACATATTAGAGAAGTTACACGCATTTGCCTCTGGTTTGTATTGTACCAAAATTGGTGCAGTTGAATCAAATGCAATCACAAACCAAAAGTTTATGGATCGAGAAAATTTTATCATTTTGCATGACCGGTTAGGCCATCCCGGATCAATAATGATGCGAAAAATTATAGAAAATTCATGTGGTCATTCTTTGAAGAACCAGAATATTCTTCAATCTAAGGATATTACATGTGTTGCATGCTCACAAGGGAAGTTAATCACTCGCCCATCACCAGTTAAGGTAGGGACAGAATCCTTGAGTTTTTTAGAAAGAATACATGGGGATATATGTGGACCTATACACCCTCCCAGTGGACCATTTAGATACTTTATGGTCTTAATTGATGCATCAACTAGATGGTCACATGTGAGTTTACTATCAAGTCGTAATATGGCATTTGCACGACTACTTGCTCAATTAATAAGGTTAAGAGCACATTTTCCAGATTATCCCATTAAGAAAATTCGGTTGGATAATGTTGGGGAATTTACATCCCAAACCTTCAATGATTACTGCATGTCTATTGGCATAAGTGTAGAGCATCCAGTACCTCATGTACATACGCAAAATGGACTTGCTGAATCGCTTATCAAGCGACTTCAAATGGTTGCAAGACCAATGATTATGAAATCAAAACTGCCAGCATCTGCTTGGGGGCATGCAATTTTACATGCAGCAACACTAATTCGCATCAGGCCAACAAGTTATCACACTTCCTCCCCATTAAAGTTGGTTTTTGGTCAAGAACCATATATTTCCCATCTAAGAATTTTTGGTTGTGCCGTATATGTTCCTGTCGCTCCACCACAACGAACAAAGATGGGACCTCAAAGGAGGTTAGGAATATATGTTGGGTATGAATCACCGTCGATCATTAAGTATTTAGAGCCATCAACAGGTGATTTATTTACAGCTCGATTTCGTGATTGTCATTTTGTTGAAACAACATTCCCAACATTAGGGGGAGACGAAAAACAGCTGAAAAATAATAATATAATTTGGAATGAATTATCACTATCTCATCTTGATCCTCGAACGAAAGAGTGTGAACAAGAAGTTCAAAGAATAATTCATTTACAAACATTAGCAAATCAAGTACCAGACGCATTTACTGACCCAAAAAGAGTGACTAAGTCACACATACCAGCTGCTAATGCTCCAGTAAAAATAAGTATCCCAGAAGGACAACCACATGTTGGAAATGAGTCTAATGCACGTCTCAAACGTGGTAGACCAATCGGTTCTAAAGATAAAAATCCTCGAAAGAAAAAAGGAGCAAATAATGATGGCCCAGTCGAGGTAATGATAATGCCAAGAAAAGAGTCTCCTGAAGAGACACTAGACATGATGGTTCCAGAAGAACCTCAGGTACCTGAAAACGAAGAGATCTCAATAAATTATATCATGTCTAGAAAGGTATTGAACCGAAATGAAATCGACGTCGATGACAGTTTTTCATATAACATAACGCTAGAAGTAATGGAAAATAATGAGGATCAAGAACCAAAATCTGTTGAGGAATGTAAACAAAGAAATGATTGGCCAAATTGGAAAGACGCAATTAAGGCAGAATTAGATTCCCTCAATAAACGAGAAGTTTTTAGACAAGTAGTCCCTATACCTAAAGGTGTAAGGCCTGTCGGATATAAGTGGGTCTTTGTGCGAAAACGTAATGAGAAAAATGAAATCGTACGATACAAGGCACGATTAGTAGCACAAGGATTTTCGCAAAGACCTGGGATTGATTATGAGGAGACATATTCTCCGGTGATGGATGCGACAACTTTTCGTTATCTTGTTAGTCTGGTAATACAAGAAGGGATTGATCTGCGCCTAATGGATGTTGTGACAGCCTACCTCTATGGCTCACTTTACCAAACTCATGTACATCCAGTTCTCGAGAACATCTTTCAATTAAATTAAACAAATCATTATATGGGCTAAAACAATCTGGGCGTATGTGGTATAATCACCTTAGTGAGTATTTGTTGAAAGAAGGTTACAAAAATGATTCAATATGCCCGTGTATCTTCATAAAAAGGTCAGAATCTGAATATGTTATGATTGCTGTACACGTTGATGACTTGAATATAATTGGAACTCCAAGGGAGCTCCAAAAGGCAGTTGAATGCTTGAAAAGAGAATTTGAAATGAAAGACCTTGGAAAGACAAAATTTTGTCTCGGGTTACAAATCAAACACCTCAAGGGTGGAATCCTTGTACATCAACAAAACTACATAGAAAAGTTACTTAGAAGGTTTTATATGGAAAAATCACATCCATTGAGTACCCCAATGGTTGTAAGATCTCTTGATGTCGAGAAAGACCCATTCCGACCTCCGAACGATGAAAAGGAAATTCTTGGTCCAGAAGTACCATATTTAAGTGCAATTGGTGCACTAATGTTTCTTGCTAGTCATACACGACCAGATATATCATTTTCTGTAAATTTATTGGCAAGATATAGTTCATGCCCTACGAAGAGGCATTGGAATGGGGTAAAATAAATATTTAGATACCTTCAAGGTACAAAAGATATGGGGTTGTATTTTACTAACCAATCGACAACAAGTTTGGTTGGTTTTGCAGATGCAGGGTATTTGTCTGATCCTCACACTGGACGATCTCAAACTGGACATTTATTCACAAGTGGAGGCACTGCTATCTCATGGCGTTCTGTAAAGCAAACCATCACAGCCACATCATCTAACCATGCAGAAATATTGGCGATTCATGAAGCTAGTCGAGAATGTGTTTGGTTAAGAAGTATAATACAACACATTTGTGGGTCTTGTGGTATTTCTACGAGAGATGAGGGACCGACAATTTTACATGAAGACAACGCAGCATGCATTGCTCAACTTAAGGAAGGATACATCAAAGGTGACAGAACGAAGCACATTTTACCAAAGTTTTTTTTCACACATGATTTGCAAAAGAATGGAGATATCACTGTCCAACAAGTTCGTTCTAGCGACAATTTGGCAGACTTGTTTACTAAAGCACTTCCGACCTCTACATTCAAGAAACTGGTTCATGGGATCGGGATGCGTCGACTCAAGGAGATTAAATCATCAGGGGGAGAATAATACACGCTGCACTCTTTTTCGCTTACCTATGGTTTTATCCCCCTGGGTTTTCCTGGCAAGGTTTTTAATGAGGCAGCATCACCAAGCGTATTATAAGAATAATATATTATTTTGTCACGTGGATAGTCAAGGGGGAGTGTTATGAATTATTACCTATTTATTATATGACTATCCATATACTTAACTCCCATCCCTCCATATACATAACCCCATCTTGTAAGCCTATAAATAGAGGCACATGTGATTCATTTGATATATCAATAAAATATCCATTCCCCAATCTCTCTTTCTTATCTCCATGTTATTAGGCTAGTTGTTCAAAACACATGTATCCTTTTATCACAAAATTGTTCTTTCTGCTCGTTTTATCGACTGATTCTGCAAATGACCAGAATCTTCCAAACATCTGATCATCACACCTTCTGAAACAAACAGTGATATTAAATAAAATCAAATCACAACAAATTGAAATTTAGGGTTTTTTTATTTTAAACAAATTAGGGTTAGTAAAACAAACCATCACGATGGAACCCCCAATCTTAAACAAAACAAACCGTAATGACTAATCAATAAAATTGATGATTAATCTCTTTTCAATAATAACGAAATTAGAAGTTACCTATGCCTGGAGAGTGTGGTACACAGGTCGGATCCGCCAGACTCCTACAATGACTGTTTCTTCCTTCCTGATATCGGCTCCAACACAAACCATTATTTTAGAGATGCAAATTCACTTCTTTATCTTCCGTTTCCGTTGGAAGCAAGCTGCCTTCAACTCAAACAGACATGATATTAACAGATCATAAAACCAAATGAATATGGGTCGATTTGACACCGTAAGTTGAATAATCTGAACGAAGAAGACAATTAAGGTCACTTGAAAAGGAGAGACAAGGCGACGATCATCCAAATTCTCCATTGAGTATCACTGTGACCATGGGTAAAATTCCTATACTGCCCTATAGCGTCTTAAAAGGTAGGAGGCGGTGGTCATTGGAGAGGAAATGGTAATGGTTGATTGTGGTGAGTTTCGAATGTGTGGGGAAAGTGAAAGAGACGATTAGAGGTGGTGAATCATTTGCCTTTTAAAGAGTTACATTGATGGCTGCCTTTGAAGAGTCACATTGATGGCTAAGCAGATCCCGAATTTATGTAGGTATTCAACAAGTATAGTATAGATAAAAGGGAAGAGGGGTAGGAACAAAGAAAATGGTAAAAAGTTATACATTTTAACTTGACTCTTTGTATGCCATCTTAAAAATTTGTATAGAAATGACAATTCTATCCATGAGAAATACTTTATATAGTATTATAGATATATATATATATATACTAGTCATTTACCCGCGCGATGCGGCGGGAAACATATCACTTAGGTTGGTGAGTTTAGGGCTATGTACGGGGCGGTTCGGTTTTGATCCATAACCAAAACCAAATTCACGATGCAACGAAAAACACAACACTTGTTAGTAATTCTAAGGGTGTGCATGAGAAAGTTCAGTTCAGTTGAGTCATAACTAAAATCTAAATTTCCGGTTAAAGTACTTCAAAACCGGCGGGGTTACAATTCATGACGCGGTACTCGTTTTCTGTTAGTTTATCAATCCCCCTGTGATATATTACTTACTAATTCTGTAGGCTTTTTTTATTCGTAGCATTGGTGCGTCATGAGCTTTATAGATAATAATTAAATAATTAAAAAAATCATACATTCGAAACAGTACAAGGAATCGGGTTTCATTACACCCATTGAATCTTTTAATGAATATAAATTATTATAAATTACTAAAACACAACGCTCAGCTAAAGTAGCCAAGAGTTGTCTTTTAGTTGATTCTCTAATTACACCCTCTGATTTTTACTATATTTACTATACAACCACTCAACTTTAATTTTATTATTTTTCATATTTTGCCTTTTAGTGTTTTCCGTCGCTAACGTGACGAACCAGACTGACTTTAACCGAACAATATTGTTACCGGTATCTATATTATCTGAAATGCCACGTAAATAAAATCTAGTTAATACTACTTAACATGATTGAGATGTCATGTAAATATTACTGGAACTATTCAAAATTTCAAATGGATGGAAGTTAGAATATGAAAAAAAAAAAAAAAAACTATAGTTGTTACTAATGTCATAATTTTAATTTAAAAAATATATACACGACCAATTAAAAAAATTGGTTATTTATTTCATGTAAATCAAACACATTGCTTAACATACTAATAATATCTTTTAGAAAATTTATTTAAAAAAAAAAAAGAGTTGAGAACACATGCATGTTTAATGCATGTTTACAAGACTGCCCATCAGTGTTTCATCCCATGGAAAGTAGCCCATTTTTACCATGAATAGTTTTGAGTACTCTGGCCCGAAGGTTCACTATCATAGCTTGGTTTGAGCATTTAACCTCTCACCTTTTTATTCCCTGAAATTATTATAGCAACATTCTCATCCGAATCACAAGGGTGACATGATAGATTCCTAGAATCAGTGATAATGGTCCTAATCACCAGCCCATCATCTAACAATGCCCATGTGCAAAGGTGGAATCATTCACAACATTAGATAATGTGGATGATGGACAAACATACAATTTACAAGTGTAGAAAAATGGGTATGTTTTTCTCTTTGTAAAATAAACATAGATACTCTTTATTTATAGAAAATAATTCATACAGTTTACAAAACATATCACGAGATACTTATACCAAAGCCAGTAGTCATGGCGGGGAACTATGTTATAATCTTTTCCGTATTTTTCTCTTCCATCATGGATCAATACATTACCATAACAGCACGTGTTAGAAACTTATGGTCTCTTTGTAAGCTTCTTTTACAGCACGTGTTAGAAACTTACAGTCTCTTTCTTGGACCAATACATTACCATAACAATCATTTTAAACAAAATTTTACCTTCCTGATGGCCTGCAAACGCCAAGGCGATAGCAATTGTCCCATCCTTAGTTTCAACAACTAATCAACAAGACACAAGACAAGTAAGCCTGATTGTTATAAATATTGGGGCAAAAATATATAAAATAATAACAATTTTCAAACTATAAAGTGTCCCATTCAAGGATCCAAGTATTAGAAGTTTAATGATTTAATCTTAACTCTATTAAAGATCAACACCTTGACTTTCAAAAGTCAAACATTTTGCAAATTCAACTTTAAATTTGACATGAATCTGCGATTTCAATCAATCCTCTTGACTTATAATAACATCAATAATAATCAAACTACAGTTATGATGAAGCTTAATCACATAATTAACCTAGTTCAATCGGATTTCAAATCCCTAAACATAACACTAAATCCAAATCCAAATCCAAATCCAAAACTATTGGAACCAGTTCAAAACTCTTAATTCACAACTAAAATTTCTAACAAAGTGGCAACATAAAGTCGCAATCATTAAACAAAATTGACCTAATTCGAACGTGAAAACGAAGATCGAAATGATGATCAACAACAACATTGAGAGGATAAACATGACTCACCTTTAGTGTCTTCTATGGAGAAGATGATTTGGGGTGTATGAGTTTGATTCGAATGAACAGAGAATGAAATAGAAAAGATAAAGAGAGATGTGTGCAGGAAGAAGGAGATCGTCGGTTATGTTTCAAACGATGACGATAATTTATTCGAAACAAAACCCACATCGAAGTAAATGAGATATGCATGAAAAGTAGGACTCACCGGAACTCAAACTCAAACTCCTCCCCAACCGCGGTCTCAACCGTTATCACAAGCAAATCCGAGACCCCAATAATCAAATGAAGCACATCACCGCTACACACAACATAATCTCGAACAAGCGAATTATTCCTCGACAACTCTCTCCCGCCAAAAACCAACTTTTGTTTCTTCACCACAAACCCGTTACACGTTTGAATCCTATGTTTAACCGTATTTACCTCCTCGTTAGCACATGCTGTCACATCTATGAAATTTGAATCTTCTAACCTATAAACATTCATAAAAATCAGGTAAAAAAAGTTGTACATATCTAACAATAATGACAATATAAGACAAACATAGAGACCTGTCAGTTTTTTTAACAGATTCAAGCTCCAATACTCCATTTTCTTCTTCTTTAACGTCCGAAAGAGGTGAAAAGAACTGGATGATAAAATAAAGAATGAGTAAAATTTTCTTTTAAAAACACAGATGATGAGCATGATCACATGAAATTTTATGGACATAACTGATACATTGAAATGAAAACAATAGAAATTCCTAACATATAATTTATCGTCAACGTATGACCGAACAAAGCAGCAGATGCAAAGCCCGTGAAAATTGTCGCAACTGTAGATGAATACTTTTTCAAGATTGTATCTGCATGCCACAAATGAAAATTTTAAAAATATCTCTTGAGATAAATTAGTTATGCAAATTTGTACTACCATATAATTAACAACTCTTAGCTGCTTAAAGGCGGAATCATAAATAATGAGCGTTACTACCTGCGCGTTTGAAGAAAAATGAGGATAAAATTCCCTGCCTCGCATTGTTTATAATTAAAAGCATGGTAGCTTTTGAATGTCCTTGAAAAATATCAAAGCTTTCAGGGCCTGAAAAACAAAAAAAAAAAACGGAATAAATCAAATATATACAACTTAAGATGAATGGCTTGCGAGTGGCTCTATAGAGGAAGAAGATTTTAATTACCTTGGATAACCACGGTTCCAAGAATTCCAAGAAAATTGAATATACCATCGTACCCATATAAAAACAAGTTCTGCAATCCAACACTACAATACAATTAGCAAAAAAAGAAAAAGAAAACAATTAGCAACATCTGGAAAGTGGTAAAATGATTTTTGTTTCTAAAACATAAAATTATCCCACCAATTTTTATTTTCTTACAGCCTCGCATGGTGAAAGAAGCAGGTTCTGCTTTCATTCCGAAAGAAATGAAGTCCCGTGCGGCCTCGTCTACACAGATGATTAAAATTATTATTCCAAAAACTAACAACAAATTTGATCACATTCAATGCTACTTTTCCTGCAGTGGGGTCTAAAATTTTTTGACAAACAAAACTCTGCACCTTGAGATACTCATCCACGTCATTTTTCATTTGGTTTTAGTGTTTTAGTGTTTCATTTTCATACCTTTAAAACACAGCCAATTGCAAAAAACCCCCATGAGATCCTCTTTGGCCACCAAACATAACAGAATGAGAGTAAAAGGGATCTGAATGGACTGTAGCACATTAAGCCATCTGTTTAAGACATCCAGCGTGTCCTCTGTCCTCTGAACGATTGAAAATTAAGGCAACAATCAATGTGGAAACAATTGCACAACTTCATGTAATCAAGCGAGCCGATATCTTCAATCTGAAAAAAAAAAAAAACCCATGATAATGCATAAACTGCCCCGCATAAGTACTTATAATTGTACTAATTTGTCCGGCTGCAAATAACTCGACATCCCATATATATAGAATTGGTACCAACCCACCACCAAATCTCTATTCAAGGAAATATCGAATTTAACCTTCAAAACAAGAATAGGCCATAGTTATTGAAGCGAGCGCCCAGGCGGTGCCTATGCTCAAATAAGGCCCCGAACCCAACAAATTGCCATAAGTATTTATTTCAATAAATACTTATTTTTTAAATGAAAATATTTGAGGAGGACGTATGAACTTTAATTACAATTACGGCACTTTTGACCCATTTGACCCGTACCCCGTTTAACCAACTTTTTTGTTTTCTACCTAGTAAGAAATTGAACATAACAAGTAAGCATGCCAAAATTAGAACCATGTAGTAGACATTACAAGAAATTACGTACCCGTCCCTCCTTGAGAGAATCTATCGCATCCTGCAAACATGTCAGGATTCCTTCAGCTGCTATCTTCTTTATCTCACTTGAATCAGACTGAGTAATAATGCGCATGAGTGAGTTGGCTTTATTGTTTTCTTCTTATTTTTTTAGCATCTCAGAAGAAACCGATCTGCCTTACCTTTTCCTCTTGACTGTTCAAGAGGAAAATGGCATTTTTACTCTAAAATTAAATAAAATGGATTACAAGCTATAATGTATTAGTAGCACACTTTGGATGCCTTGTAACCCATTTGATCTGTTTTCCCATTTTACATATTTTACTCTTACCAGTTTGGTCCGATAAAGCCCAAACCGAAATAACCATTTATACTTGATGGATCAAAATTTCCATCTTTAGACTTCAGAATGATATTGCAGGGAAAAAAATTAGGCCAGCTTATTTCACAATATATCAACATGCTCTATTCAGTCATTATCTGGTGATGAATGTGATACATGCTCATACACATCCTACAAGGTGGATTTCCTTTTAACACTAATAATGAAATTCCTTTCAACACTAATAATAAAAAGAATGAAAACTGTGCTGGTGGAAATGCAAGAAAAAACATTCGAAGCAGGGTATGATGCCCATCATTTTGTACATAAAATAGTCCAGCATCAAGTAATTTGTTATAATATAGCTTCTAGGTGTTATGTACGACTAATTGGGCCCGTGGCTTTATTTGCGCCTAGGCGCGCCTGGTCGATCGCTTTAATAACTATGGTTTCTCATTAAGAAAGAAAGCTGATGTCACAAAAGATTAACCATGTTTGGTCATTAAAACTTTAAATTAACAGGTTTGAATATTCAAATTTCTATTTTTAAGCTAAAAAACTACTTAAGGGGTGTCAGTGATTGCTTACTAAGATTGCTTATCTGCTTAGCGCTTTTGAAATAAACAACTTGGAACAAGCAATTACAATAAAAAGCCTTTTTCACAACTAAGCAATCCCAAACACCCTCAATACATCTAACTGAGTTATCAAAACACAAGAAGCAAACAAGCTGGTTTAATAAGCAATCCCAAGATTAAAAATTTTAGGAACTCAGATTTATTAAATACAAATAAGGAACTGGTAAAGATTATTACATGTTACTGGAATGCATCTTTCGCATGTCTTCACAATGATAATGTCCGGCAGATCGTCGTCATCGGCTTCATCAGCATAAAGCAACTACAAAAACAGATGCATATATATGTGTGTGTGTGTGTGTGTGTATATATATATACACACATTATCATGAAAACTCGACTATACTTTCAACAAAGTTAAAAACAAGGCCTAGCTAGATAATTCGTCTATTATCATATTTTATAAGGACAACAAAAACAGGTGCTCCATGTGTGTTTACACCTATAATAAGTATTGTAAGAAGTTCAATACTCCATTTAGCGATAAATGCAGAATATGAAATTGTGAGTCAACACACCAAGTAACTTTGCCCTTTATTGAAATAGATGCAGGCAAAGGCTCTGCAGAACTTCCATAGACTCTTGACTACATAATAGTGTTACCAAAAAAAACTGAGTAATTTAATGAAACATTTTGCATAAAACAATTTACCAAATAACTTACCTTCGACTACATGCATCCTTTAATCCGGAACCCTAACTATATCACGTCATCGTCGCCGTTTTAGATCTGGTGGAACCCTAGCCGCCGCCAAGACTACCATCGTTGTTGCCTTGAACCACCGTCGGATAAACCCTAAATCAACCCCTCTCTCCGTCATCGTTCATCTTCAGACCAACACCACCGTCGCCATCTTCCACTTTGTTTATCGATCTGGTGTTAATGAGAAAGGCTAGATCTTGAATGGCCTCGGAGAAAAACCCTAGTTCCGAATCGCCAGAAAGAGAGAGAGGGCAGGGAAGCGGGCGATTTGAAATATTTTGAAATGAATGTCAAACCCTAATGTATCCTTTGTTTTTTTAGTGGAAGGGTATAAGTGGAAAGTGAAGTTTTCTGGTGCTTAAAAGACTTGTACATCATGCTTTAGGGGTGTTTTAAGGAAATTTCAATGACCTTAAGAAGTCCTTTGGATATGTATATTATAGATAGTATAGATATATATATATATATATATATATATATATATATATATATATAGGATAAAGATCCGTTAGGAACCACCTCTTATTGCGAGAACCGCGAGAACCAATGTGAACGCAACAAAAAATGCCTAAAAATGCCTAAAAATCAAACAAATTTTTTTGTTTTTTAATATTTTTTATAACAAAATCGCTACTTTTCGTAGCAAAAAAAAAAAAATGTTAAAATTTTTTTTTTTTTTAAAAAAAAAAAAAATTTTTTTTTTGGCTTTTAAAAGTAGCGATTTTAACATAAAAAATATTAAAAAAATCAAAAAAAATTTTTTAGCTTTTTTTTGATTTTTTTTAGATTTTTTTAGGTTTTTTTGGGGTTTAGTTTTTAGCTTTTTAGCTGGGGGGGGGGGGTTTAGGGTTTTGGGGGGTGGGGGAGGGGGGTTTAGGTTTTTGGGGTTGGGGGGGGGGGGGTTAGGTTTTTTTTTTGGGGGGGGGGGTGGGGGTTAGGTTTTTTTAGGTTTTTTTTAGCTATTTTAGGTTGTGTTCACATTGGTTCTCGCGGTTCTCGCAATAAAGGTGGTTCTCGCATGAACCTTACCCTATATATATATATATATATATATATATATATATATAAACAATTACAATGGATATTCAAACTACCAATGTCTCTAAACCAAACAAGAGTTCAAACAAACAAAACAAGGTTGATGATGAGAAACTTGTACATGATCAAACAACGAGACCTAAGTATCTTAACGAATTAGGGTACTTGTAGGTCGGGTATAATTCAAGGAAACAAGTGATTGCTAGATTGCACGAGACACAAACAGTGAGTTCATATCCTCTCTTTTAAATATATTTTGTTTCCAATATTAGTGGTAGATACATGTTACAAAATGGTATGAAAGCTAGGGAATGAAATCCCCATAGATCATGTGCGCATAAGTAGAAAAACACAAGAGTAGCCATTAATCACATATACAGACCGAGGAACAAAAGGTACTGTGTAACACCTGTGCCTCCACGACCATCAAACAAATACCAAACCAATGAAATATTGTATTTCATACTTGGGATTTGTAAAAAATATGTGTATCATTTGCACATATCAAATTTTGTTCGAATTCAAACTCTAAATCGCTTTCTGGAAGGTTATACGCGCACCGATGCGTAAACATAACCAGTTTAATGCAACAAACACTCCGGAATAGTGACATAGGCTTAACATACCTTAAATAACCTTTACATAACTTAGAAATAAGTTTTGAAGGCTTTGGTATGGCAAAAACAAGTTAATTCGTCTACAGGGACTAAATTTGACAAACAGCGAAAGTATGCCAAGTTGAACTGTAACAGACATTCCGGAACATGACCATAAGTTAAACATACCATAAATATCCTTTACATAGCTTAGAAATAGGCTTTGAGGTGTTCGGTGTGCTAAAATAAACTTTTGGCTCATTCAGGGACTAAAAGTGTCAAAAAGTGCACAAGTTTGCATTTTTGCGCATAACTCACTTTCTGAATACATCCGGACATCCAAAAATTTATATAAGCATGACTATATTATATTTTAGTGTTCGCCATAAGAAAAATCCATTCGTCGCGTCATTTGGATCGTTTTTCACGCTTATGCGCATTCCGTCGTAATTAAGCGAACATCGCGTTCGTACGACCAAACGAACCATCATCCGGCATATTTTTGAGCATGTTTCATGTCCACAATGTTTAGGCAACATTTTAGGGCCTTAAAGTTGGCTTTACGGGCTTTAGAAGTGTCGAAAATGGCTTAAAACATCAACAGGGACTGAAACTGTATTTCTGCAAACTTGTTTCTGATCTGCAACTCCCAGGCGGCCCGCCTGAGAGTCTGCACATGCTGAAGTGGGCCGCGTCCAACTTCTGGACCAGATTAAGTGCATTTAACATCAGATTGCTGCTGTTTGATCCACCACCACATGTTCTAAATTGCTTAGTCAGATGATAAGCATCAATTTTTGCTTCCATAACCTTCCAACAAGTGTACGGATGTGATCGAATCACGGTTTCCATGAAACGATCTCAACGGTGGACCGAAAACTATATATACCCCATGCCCCCCATTGCATAACTTACAAGAATTCTGATTTGAGAAACTCTAAGTTGAAACCATTGTTTCATACCTGAGATTCTTGGATCGGGATTAGCATTCGGGGACCCTGGGTAAGTATTCTTTCGTTCTTTTATTGCTTTCGAGTCCGAAAGTCAAACTTTGTTTGACTTTCAGCGTTGACCACCTTATGGTCAATGCGAAGTTCGTTTGAACTTCGCAACGTGATTGTAATCACGATGGTCATAGTCCCTTGGGACTATGCCTACTGATTACCACGTTGTCTAGGGTCGCAGGGTAAGCGATCTAATAAATCGCTTATACCTTCGAACCCGACCCAGTTTGGTCGATCATTAGGATCCGACCAAATACATTTGGTGACCATAGTATATAGGGAATAACCTTCCGAGGGTATACCTTATGTTCACATCGTTTAATTAGTTGTATGATAGGTAGTTTATATGCCTTAGGTAAATTACCAGAATACCCTTTTCATGTATAATTGGTAATCTAGCATATGTAATCTAAACTTTTTTCACATAACTGATTATGTAACATTTTTAGGCATATAATACTTGTCATAGGACTAGTTAGGCGGTCCGAACGCGTTTCACGCAAACGACGCGTTAAAGTAGCATAAGCTACCTTAATGAGTCGCGATGGGTCGATAATACTTAGGTTAAGTTTCATTTAGTATGTAGGCTTTGTTAAACCATATCATATGAGTTCCTAGACTCATTTGGTTTACAAACCCTCCTGCTACCCAGTCTTCCGATTTAGGTCCGGGTTATTTATGTAGTTACCTATATTAGGTACCGTTTGATTTCCGGGACTCCTCTAGCTTACTTGGTAGTTGTTCAAGACTCCTAAGCACTCTCAGGCGAGTACATTATTCCCCTCTTTTACTGTTTCCAACTGTTTTGGGGTGACTCATATATGCTAAATGTTTTATCAATGGTTTCAAGAACAATTACAGTGTGGTTTCAAGAACAATAACAATGATTTCAAGAACGAATACAATGATTTCAAAAACTAATAACAATTTCAAAAAGTGAACAAACTTGTTGGTTGTAGTTTACATAACCGATGACATTCATTAGCAATGATCAAGCCGACCAGTATTAGGTTATGGTACCATAGGATCTGACAAATCCCGTTATTTACTGCACCCATTGTTATGTGTGGGGGTTGTGGGTAGCGACTGAATCTGTAATTATTAACTTATCCTTTGGTAAGGGTTTGTTAAGAACGAGAGCGAGAGCGAGATGGAGCGAGGAACGCGTCAAGAAGGTTTGAATGTTATTAGAGAATCGACCATAAAGTAGTTTCACAATTAAAACAAGATGTTTTTGGACATGATTTGCATTTGATCATGCATTTCCACGAAACATAGTATTGATTTAAACCAAGTTTTACTTCAATATTTTGTTTTGTGCGTTTCACCTATGGTTTAGTTGATGCATTTCACTAGCCATACATATCATTTTGGTTATACATTACATGGTTTACATTGGTTGGTTTGGTTTGAGTAAGTGATTAAGTAACGATGCGTGTGTAATATGATACAAGCATGGTGGATACGCCGCTGGTACTTCCTATATATAAGTGTTTGTATGGTATTACATGTCGTAGCGTTATTTGAATCATTTCAATTTGATACATAGAACATTTTATACAAATAACATACTTTTCACAAGACATTGATTTACAAACAACTTAACTTATACAAACTCATTTTACATGGTTATTCATTTAATCATGCATTATTCTTTTATTTGTACATATCATCTGAACTTATTATTTTTCAAATGATTTACAAAGACAAAGCAAATTACAAGGTTCATGACTAAACATTTTCTTAAAACAGAAGTCATGAATCTTATTTTCACAAAACCTATGTATCTCGCCAGCATTTCTTTGCTGACCTCGTTTTCACATATGTTTCAGGTATTGAAAGATATCGATTGATAGGATGCATGCTCACATAGGACTGGACAAGGCCTTAGTGACTCAATAACAATGATAGACAATGTTTAAATTGTGTATTTAGATTTCCAGACGATGTAATTATTCAATGTTTAATAAGACAAAACACTTTTTGGTATCCATGGTTATGAAACATTAATTCTGTTACAACACTCCCCGATGTTTCCGCCACGTCTTGTATGTTATACGTGGTCGGGGTGTGACAGAAAAAATGGTATCAGAGCCAATGGTTATAGGGAATTAGGTTATTAGTAATGCTTTGACCTAGTCTATAACCTTTCTAGGACCCTAACGCGAGTTTACTTGCGTTTAGTCATAAAACAATACCGTCACCTATCCTTAGGCGACGACCACAACAAGAACATAAATTTCAAAACCGCTTTGAAAACTAATCATCTGTTCTAGGATGATTGATTTCTAGGTTTTGAACCCTCTATTGTAAGGTTTTGAACCCTCTGTTATATGGTTTTGAACCCCTTTGAATTTTCAAAATTCTCGTCAAGGTTTTGGGTTTTAAATAATGTGAACACGTGCAAACTGGAAGGGTGAATGCCTGTATTCTGGGTTTTCTGTCTAGGCAAGCACTTCGTATACATCTCATCAGACGCGAGACCAGTTGTGCTTACCTGGGAATTCTTGGGATGAGTGTTCACTTATAGGCGAGCATGTCTTCGCGATACATTATTTTTGACCCATTTACTTTGATTAGTCACTGTGTGTCGTTTGTTTACCTTATGGTAACAAACAAATGACCACTACCCTTGCTTTCATCAGATTTGTTTCATCTCATTCTTTTCGTCTAATTCTCTCACTCGTTTCCTTTCATGTTTCCTCTTTTAGAATGCCTCCTCGACGCGAAAACCAGATAGCGACTGCCGAACTGGCAGAAATCATTGCACAGCAAATGGCTGCTCAATTCCCAAACCTCTTTGCTCAATGGAACCAAGCCAACAACAACAATCATGTTCCATGCAAATACAAGGATTTTAACCAGGCTAAACCACTCAAGTTTAGTGGTTCTGAAGGAGCGACTGGGCTTCTTCAATGGTTCGAGAGCATTGAGAATACTTTCCGCCACGTGCAGTGTCCTGACAATCGCAAGGTCGAGTTTTCTTCGAGTGTGTTTCAGAAGAGGGCTCTCACATGGTGGAACGGGGTTATGAGGGATCGTGGTGCAGAAGTTGCTCTGGCACAGACATGGGCTGAACTTAGGGCCCTGATGATGAGGGAATTCTGTCCTCGTCATGAGCAGCGAGCTTTGGAGAAGGAATTTGATGAATTGAAGCAAGATAGTGGTGAGCACAGGGCTTATACTGATCGGTTTGAAGAGTTGAGTCTGCTTTGCCCAACTATGGTTACCCCACTCGACAAGGCTATCGAAAGGTACATCGACGGCCTACCTGACGCGGTACAAGACATCCTTACTGGTAGTAACCCTGCCACACTCCGTCAGGCGATCGAGTTATCAGCGACATTGACCGAGTCACAGATTCGGAAGAACAAGTTACACAGGAAGGGTGACAAGGGCAAGAAACAGTCAGCTGACAAGGTGGATAGCAAGAAAGGTCAAAACAAGAAGGGTAAGGAAGGTGAGACGTCAAAGAAATCAAGGAAGCGCAAGGGTGCTCAGAACTTTGCTGTTAAAGCACAGACTGCTCAGAATCCGTGGAACCCACCAGCTCAGCCATCTGCAAAGAAAGCATATGCCGGTACCGCACCACATTGTGCACGCTGCAACGGTCATCACGTGGTACAACAAGTTTGCTGGCAATGCACGACGTGTGGTAAACTTGGGCATTTGGCCAAAGTTTGTCGTTTGGGACAAAATCAGGCTGCTCAGGTTCAAGCTCCGGTTCAAGGGAATGCTGCGAGATTTCCACTGGGTTCATGTTTCAACTGCGGAGAGATTGGTCACTCCCGCCACAACTGCCTAAGACTGGTGAATGCAAATGCTGGCGCAAACCTGAATGCGAACGTCAACGTCAATGTGAATCCAGCACGCGGTCGAGTGTTTAACATCAATGAGGCACTCAATGATGAAGGAGTGAACAATTAGCAGTTTGTTTTTCCTCTGGTTGTTATCTTGTAACATTTAAAGACAATGCGGTTGTTATATAAATAAAATTTGTGGTTTTATTTTTAACTAATGCAATTGTATGAATGTTTGATTCAACCTTATGATGTCAACACAAAGACAAAACTACTCGTGTGGTTCTGTCATTTTTATGATCACTTGTAATCTCCCTAAGAACCTCAAATGCTTGTTTCTTTTAAATCTAAAGTATCTTATTGTCTTGCATCGTTCGAGATGCAAGAATTATCAAAACAGCTTCAAGAGTTGTCTGATAAAGGATTCATCAGTCCGAACTTTTCACCTTGGAGAAACTCCTATCCTCTTTGTGAAAAGAAAGATGGATCTTTTCGAATGTATATCGATTAACGTAAGCCTGGTGAGCTTACCATCAAGAATCGATATCCCCTACCTTAAATCGATGATCTATTCGATCATCTGCAGAGCGCTTCATGCTTTTCCAAGATCGATTTGCGTTCTGGGTATCATCAACTTCGTATGCTCGAAGAAGATATTCCCAAAACGGCTTTCTGCACGAAGTATGGCCATTACGAGTTTACAGTCAGGCCTTTTGGATTGACAAATGCTCCAGCCATCTGCATGGACTTAATAAATAGAGTCTGCAAGTCTTATTTGGATCAGTTCGTCATTGTTGTTATTGATGACATCTTGATCTATTCATGTCCTGAGCCGATCACGATCAACACCTTCGTTGACATCGGAACCCTGATTGAATTCCTTGTACACCTTAAAATGTACAATACAACTCAATTAGGACAAACCGAATTCCTTTTAAGATCTTCCTATCTTCATAGTTAGATTCTTGAAAATATTTAAAGTGCCAAAGGAAATCCACGGATTGGGTTCCTGGTATGCTTTAAATACCCGTGTCCAAAGATAACAAATTAAAGGTCAAATTGAACGATTATGCGATTGAACGAGTATGCAATTATGCGATTATGTGTTTATGTGTTATGTGTTCTCCTCTATGTTTTTGTGTTTTTATACTCTGGATAATTCGTTATCCAAATCCTCGCAGGATCTTTCATATCTCCATATGAGGGATTCGTAGCAGGATAGTCAAAAGGTACTACCTTAAATCCTTAATGGGCTTCTATATAATAGATAAGACCCTTGGATTTTATAGTATCACTCCATGATTCATAAGAGACCCTTTTGGTGGTCTAGTCAAAAAGATTGATTCACAATTTGGTTAAGAACGACATCTAGTGATGTAGCTGGACAGACTAATTGATAGTCTATTTAGATCATTTATTGATGTAATTAAAAAGGACTCTATGGCAGTCTAGTCACACTCATCACAGGATTGTTCAGTTGGTTTTACTCTACACATTATAAAATAGACTGTGTGAACTATGCAAGGAATTGTCTAATTATGGACGCGTACATAATTATGAAATTTAGTGCACAGAAACCCAGTAAGATTTATTATGTGTAAGAACCGATAGTGACAACAATAACGAAATGAGAACGATGTAATGGAGGTAC
Organism: Helianthus tuberosus; assembly: GCA_030545235.1. Lineage (NCBI taxonomy): Eukaryota > Viridiplantae > Streptophyta > Magnoliopsida > Asterales > Asteraceae > Helianthus > Helianthus tuberosus. The sequence goes on from CM060363.1 coordinate 80,019,261, forward strand.
GGTGGACGCACCAATGACGCTTTATATACTTGTATATAAGTATCCCTCTTACATTGCAAGCATGATGTTATTAAGGTTACTAGAAGTTCAGAACCCTAACCAATGTTGTTCGATCTTTTCGAGGTCATGTTTTAAACTCTCATAAGTTTCCTCTAAATAAATTTCGGGACGAAATTTCCTAAAGTAAGGGAGACTGTAACACATGTGCCTCCACGACCATCAAAAAAATACCAAACCAATGAAATATTGTATTTCATACTTGGGATTTGTAAAAAATATGTGTATCATTTGCACATATCAAATTTTGTTCGAATTCAAACTCTAAATCGCTTTCTGGAAGGTTATACGCGCACCGATGCGTAAATATAACCAGTTTAATGCAACAAACACTCCGGAATAGTAACATAGGCTTAACATACCTTAAATAACCTTTACATAACTTAGAAATAAGTTTTGAAGGCTTTGGTATGGCAAAAACAAGTTAATTCGTCTACAGGGACTAAATTTGACAAACAGCGAAAGTATGCCAAGTTGAACTGTAACAGACATTCCGGAACATGACCATAAGTTAAACATACCATAAATATCCTTTACATAGCTTAGAAATAGGCTTTGAGGTGTTCGGTGTGCTAAAATAAACTTTTGGCTCATTTAGGGACTAAAAGTGTCAAAAAGTGCACAAGTTTGCATTTTTGCGCATAACTCATGTTCTGAATACATCCGGACATCCAAAAATTTATATAATCATGACTATATTATATTTTAGTGTTCGCCATAATAAAAATCCATTCGTCGCGTCATTTGGATCGTTTTTCACGCTTATGCGCATTCCGTCGTAATTAAGCGAACATCGCGTTCGTACGACCAAACGAACCATCATCCGGCATATTTTTGAGCATGTTTCATGTCCATAATGTTTAGGCAACATTTTAGGGCCTTAAATTTGGCTTTACGGGCTTTAGAAGTGTCGAAAATGGCTTAAAACATCAACAGGGACTGAAACTGTATTTCTGCAAACTTGTTTCTGATCTGCAACTCCCAGGCGGCCCGCCTGAGAGTCTGCACATGCTGAAGTGGGCCGCGTCCAACTTCTGGACCAGATTAAGTGCATTTAACATCAGATTGCTGCTGTTTGATCCACCACCACATGTTCTAAATTGCTTAGTCAGATGATAAGCATCAATTTTAGCTTCCATAACCTTCCAACAAGTGTACGGATGTGATCGAATCACGGTTTCCATGAAACGATCTCAACGGTGGACCGAAAACTATATATACCCCATGCCCCCCATTGCATAACTTACAAGAATTCTGATTTGAGAAACTCTAAGTTGAAACCATTGTTTCATACCTGAGATTCTTGGATCGGGATTAGCATTCGGGGACCCTGGGTAAGTATTCTTTCGTTCTTTTATTGCTTTCGAGTCCGAAAGTCAAACTTTGTTTGACTTTCAGCGTTGACCAGCTTATGGTCAATGCGAAGTTCGTTTGAACTTCGCAACGTGATTGTAATCACGATGGTCATAGTCCCTTGGGACTATGCCTACTGATTACCACGTTGTCTAGGGTCGCAGGGTAAGCGATCTAATAAATCGCTTATACCTTCGAACCCGACCCAGTTTGGTCGATCATTAGGATCCGACCAAATACATTTGGTGACCATAGTATATAGGGAATAACCTTCCGAGGGTATACCTTATGTTCACATCGTTTAATTAGTTGTATGATAGGTAGTTTATATGCCTTAGGTAAATTACCAGAATACCCTTTTCATGTATAATTGGTAATCTAGCATATGTAATCTAAACTTTTGTCACATAACTGATTATGTAACATGTTTAGGCATATAATACTTGTCATAGGACTAGTTAGGCGGTCCGAACGCGTTTCACGCAAACGACGCGTTAAAGTAGCATAAGCTACCTTAATGAGTCGCGATGGGTCGATAATACTTAGGTTAAGTTTCATTTAGTATGTAGGCTTTGTTAAACCATATCATATGAGTTCCTACACTCATTTGGTTTACAAACCCTCCTGCTACCCAGTCTTCCGATTTAGGTCCGGGTTATTTATGTAGTTACCTATATTAGGTACCGTTTGATTTCCGGGACTCCTCTAGCTTACTTGGTAGTTGTTCAAGACTCCTAAGCACTCTCAGGCGAGTACATTATTCCCCTCTTTTACTGTTTCCAACTGTTTTGGGGTGACTCATATGTGCTAAATGTTTTATCAATGGTTTCAAGAACAATTACAATGTGGTTTCAAGAACAATAACAATGATTTCAAGAACGAATGCAATGATTTCAAAAACTAATAACAATTTCAAAAAGTGAACAAACTTGTTGGTTGTAGTTTACATAACCGATGACATTCATTAGCAATGATCAAGCCGACCAGTATTAGGTTATGGTACCATAGGATCTGACAAATCCCGTTATTTACTGCACCCATTGTTATGTGTGGGGGTTGTGGGTAGCGACTGAATCTGTAATTATTAACTTATCCTTTGGTAAGGGTTTGTTAAGAACGAGAGCGAGAGCGAGATGGAGCGAGGAACGCGTCAAGAAGGTTTGAATGTTATTAGAGAATCGACCATAAAGTAGTTTCACAATTAAAACAAGATGTTTTTGGACATGATTTACATTTGATCATGCATTTCCACGAAACATAGTATTGATTTAAACCAAGTTTTACTTCAATATTTTGTTTTGTGCGTTTCACCTATGGTTTAGTTGATGCATTTCACTAGCCATACATATCATTTTGGTTATACATTACATGGTTTACATTGGTTGGTTTGGTTTGAGTAAGTGATTAAGTAACGATGCGTGTGTAATATGATACAAGCATGGTGGATACGCCGCTGGTACTTCCTATATATAAGTGTTTGTATGGTATTACATGTCGTAGCGTTATTTGAATCATTTCAGTTTGATACATAGAACATTTTATACAAATAACATACTTTTCACAAGACATTGATTTACAAACAACTTAACTTATACAAACTCATTTTACATGGTTATTCATTTAATCATGCATTATTCTTTTATTTGTACATATCATCTGAACTTATTATTTTTCAAATGATTTACAAAGACAAAGCAAATTACAAGGTTCATGACTAAACATTTTCTTAAAACAGAAGTCATGAATCTTATTTTCACAAAACCTATGTATCTCGCCATCATTTCTTTGCTGACCTCGTTTTCACATATGTTTCAGGTATTGAAAGATATCGATTGATAGGATGCATGCTCACATAGGACTGGACAAGGCCTTAGTGACTCAATAACAATGATAGACAATGTTTAAATTGTGTATTTAGATTTCCAGACGATGTAATTATTCAATGTTTAATAAGACAAAACACTTTTTGGTATCCATGGTTATGAAACATTAATTCTGTTACAACACTCCCCGATGTTTCCGCCACGTCTTGTATGTTATACGTGGTCGGGGTGTGACATACTGAGTCTTGGCAAGCTCTACTCCTAGTCCGTGAGACCGTGTTGGAGTGCTTTTGTTGTCCTAATAGTCATGGTACATTATGGACTTAGTGGCCAGAAGGATAACCATCGTCTAGGTTTGGTTGCTTACTTACTTATAGGTTGCTGAATCAGTGTTAAATTCTGAAGAGCTGGATAAGACTGTAGCGCGTTTGGTAGTTGCCGCGCGGAAGGATGGATATTCCTAAGGCTATGCTGAATGTTCTCGTCATGTGAATAGCGCTTTGAAGGTTGATTGGGATACTACCAAATCCGCTACCTATGGTGTGAATACAAGCGCCGCTTTTGCAGCTTTAAAAACAGAATTCGACAATTTGCAGCTTCCTATTATGGATCTTATTAATGTTGCTTTGCAATCTGAAGACCCTGTGGCGCAACTGAAGGAAATCTTTCCTGATGAAGGCGAAGATTTATCGTAGAATTTCTTTTTTAATTGTTTTGAACAATTTTCTGTAATATTTGGGATGTGTGTCCCTTTTCTGTTAATGTGTTGCCGCGTAAGTAACTATGATACACTGCCGTGTAATTTTGATAATTTTCGGAGGCTTGAATGGTATGATAAGTGTTTTTTAGTTTACAATATTTTGCATGTGTACAATTACTTTGATTAGGTAAGGCGAATGAAGGTGGTATGTAGCTCATGTGTGAACGTATGGCCTTGAGTGATGTAGTCACTGACCGTTCATGAGACTTGTACTGTATTTACCATACTGTTTTTGCGCTTACTAAAAGAAATTGCATGCACTTTGTAATAAAAAACACAGGAATAATAGAAACTTTGTTGTTTATTTCGGGATAAGGCACAGAGGCCGTTACAAAGTCTATTAAAAATAAATACATGTTTTTTAACTTACTCTATCTTCCGCTTTTTAGAGTGCTTCGTACTGCGGAGAGATCATAGAGTTTCTGCTCAGTTTTTCGCTTTCTTGCTCGGGCCTTCATCGCCTCGAGTTATTTGCTTGATTTCCTTGCGTACGTTTTGTAGTAGGTGAGTGAGCTCACCACTTTTAAGGGCCTTTTCTATCTCAGTGCGCAAGGAAATGCAATTGTTGGTGGTATGACCACTATCCTTGTGGTATTCACAATATTGGGCAGGGTCTTGTCCACGCTTGCTCTTCATGGGTATTGGAGGCTTGAACTGATAATCCTCGGTGCTCAAAACTTCCGCAGGGGTTTTAGTTAAGGGAGTCCATTGTCTCTCCCTATTTTCTTGCTTGGTTTCCCTCTGCGCGGCAAGTTTATTGATTGTTGCTCGAGCATCTTCGGATGAATGGTTTCCCGAGGCAGAATCACACCATCCTTTCTTGAATTTCCTCCCCCCGGTTGAGCCTAAATCTGAGGGTCGATTATGTGGTGGCGGCGGCCTATTTGTGGTAAGATTTTTTTCTATTTGGGCGTAAACCTTAGCCGCTGCCATCACCTTCTCCCAGCTCTTCGGGAGGCCTTCCGTCCCAGACAGGACCTTGAATTGTGCGCGAATCAGCTGTTCATGAACGCCCCCGATCTCAAGTACCTCTTTGTTGTATCGGGTAATAAAGTCTTCCAGACTTTCGTCATCATGACGCCAAATGTTCATCACATCAGATGTGTCGCGGATAGATCGCCGTTGTTGGCTAAAATGAGTCAGAAATTTTTCGCGCAGATCTTTCCATGATGTGATTCTCCCGATGGGCAAGTTATCGAACCATATTCTTGCAGCGCCAGTTAGGGTCTGTACGAAAAGGTGGCACCACAATGGTAGAGTCCAGCCCCCAACCAGCCCTGCGCTTGTAAAAACTCTTAAATGATCGTCAGGGTCTGTCAGCCCGTTGAATTTATCCACATTAGACGGTAGCTTTGCTTTCTCTAGCGGAGCCAGAGCTATTTCCATGATGAATTTTGAATTCTCCGCTGCTTCCGCAGGGCGATAAATCAAATCGTAATTGTGCTCAGCCTCAGGGTTGTAAACCGCACGAGGTCTGCACTTGTTGTAATTTGGCTGCAATCGGCTAAACACGCTGGCACTTTCACCTATACGGTAAGTCGGATCAGACTCATTGGTGTGGGTGTTTCGTTGAGAACCTAGCCTGGTGTGAACTGATTGCCTTCGGTGAGGGTGTGACTCATCTCGATACTCTCTTTGATGACTTCCTGACTGGGTATACTCGTATCTCGATGTAGATCTGGAGTATACCTCTGTATCTTCGATGTGGGACGGGCCCTCACGCTGAGAAGCATTAGCACGGGATCCTGGCCTCTGTGATTGAGTTAGGGGAGCAGTTTGTGCACATAACTGTGTGTATATTGCATTTAGTGCTCACTGAGACCTGACGTACCAGGAGATTGGTGTTTCTCCTGGGGGTAGAATTGAGTGCACAAGGATCTCTGGCTGTACCCCTGGAGTGATAGGTTCATTCACTCGATTGGATTGCACCTCGTGGTCATCCAAGGCATCCTTTGGAATACCTTCGACCTGGAAATTGTTACCGACATTCGGCCGGGGTCCGGTTTGCCGATGAGATGAAGTTTCTTCCATGTGCAAATGGAACCAACAGGGTGGATCAAAAAACGAGAGAAAATTGGATGAAACAGAGAAAAATGGTGAGCGCCAATGAAGAAACACTAGATAAATGACCGGAATCAAGTTATCTAGGTGGTTTGGATCTGCACAAAGGGGTTGTTTCTCTCGCTTGATTCGATGTGACTGATCTCCTCCTCCGGTAAACTCTGCAAAACAAAACACCGTTAGCCTCGTCAAGGGGAGAAGGGGGTTCTCTCCTTGAGCCGACTCCGGCGTGAGAATAAGTATGTGTTTTGGAAGAAGAAGAAGAGTTAACGAAGTGTGTGTAACTTGAAGTTCATACCTGAATTATCCTCATATTTATAACCGAGAGTTTGGGCGGGAAAACTTGTTGATGAAATATTAACGGAAGATGCTAACCCCGTAAGCGGTTATTTTCTCCTTCCGTTAATCTTCACGATCCGGTGTGAGAGCACACGGATTACTGTTTTGATCAATGGCTGGGGAGTCGCCACGTGGATAGTGGGCAAGTGGAGGTTTTCCTCCAATTCCATTCCATCATCGTAATTTCAGGGAGGCCTGAGATGATGACACGTGTACCAGATGGTTATAACCTTTTGGTGTTGCACGATTGAATCCTTCTAGAAGGTTTATTGCCATAATCCGGTGTGACCCTTTACTGTGGGGTATCAGTTGAGTAAATAATCCCCAATTCTGGGTATTATTTAAGCGGAAGTGTCTAACTTAGGATTTTCATCCTTCGTTTATGGAGGGAGGCGCAAGGATTTATGGTTTCCTTTTCAGCGCGCAAGTGTTGCCTGCTATCTTCCTCTTGAGTCCTCTCTGTAGGACCAGTTGCGCGGCCGCGCAAGGTCAAAAGAGGGCTAAGAGGTGAGGTCGTGGTATGGTCCCATGTACTTGGTATAAGGTTTTTGGGACCTTACCCCTTCAGTCGGAAAACATATTAATGTCATTTCTAAACATTAATGATCAACGAATTTCAAAGACGCTTTACATACCGGTTTTCAATACGAGTATTAACAAACATTTTCAAGATTCATTTGCAAAAAAAAAAAAAAAAAACACATGAATTCACCAACATTATTGTTGACTTTTTAAACCTAACATGTATTTCAGAAAAGTAAGCATATCATGGAAGGCCAAGGAACTAAGTAATACAAGAGAACCATTGCTACTTTTGACGGATTTGCCTTTTATATACCACCCTCGTGCGAGAATATAGGAGTCAAAACCTTTATTTATTTACAAGTAGAAAAACTATATTTTGTTTAAGTTGTGATGTAAACTTAAAATACTTTTGGGAATGTTGCGAACAATTTCTTAAATCTTGTATTTTAAACTTCAAACTATATATCAAATGGAATCGTTGTTTCTTTTTATTTATGTAGATTGTTTACACTATCGAATGCTATGAAAACCTTTCATTGTTACACACATGCGCTTCTACTATGAGCAGGGTGTGACACATTCGGTTCAAGATCAAGCGTTCCAATTTCGGATGACTCAAATGCGACAGATGCGCCAGGATCTTCCTCATTAACCCATTTGCAAATGCAAACCTTGAGGACAGATTGGATCAATTCTGGAAAACAATTTCAATGTTACACCAATCCTACAACACGATCAAACTGAGATCATCCAGTTGACAACATAATTGGTGATCTAAATGCTAGTATTCGGATAAGGAGAAGTATGGTAAAGGGTTTGTGTTTGTATGCTTCAATACAAAAAACTGGGATTCTAAATGATTGCTTTTATAGCTGTTCTATCTCTCAAGTTGAGCTTAACAATGTTCAGATGGCTCTGAAATATAATTATTGTGTAGAGGCTATGAAGGAGGCTATGTAGTGTTACTCGAGATAAAACTTCAATATACATAAAATTTGGTGTAAATATGCATATAAAACATTTATTAATGATGGCATACCATATACTTTCACCCTCTGATTCGCGACCCAACTCATGGCCCTCTCCTTTCACAAAGTGTTAATTTTAGATCTGGACACTTCAATTTCTAGAGGTAAAAATCTTACTTGTAATGTGTTTTATTACTTTATACTATGAATTTTGTATAATTGAATATGAATTTAAAATTTAAATAATTAGAATATGAATTTTTGAATACTTAGAATAAAAATTTGAATGCTTGAATATCAATATGAATTTAGAAACTTGAATATTAAAATTCTAAATACTTGTATTGAATATTTGAATAGTTGAATTTTGTAATATAGTGTTTAAAACTTGCATTTTAGGGCCAATGTTTCGGTCGAAGATATAATGGATCATTTTCAAAAAGATGAAAATTCATAGAATACAACTTTAAAAATTTGTAATGTTTTTTTTTCATGACATCGTTTTTTTATTGTGTGTTTTCTAATGCGTAATGATTACATATTTTTATTATTGTATTGTATGTTATTATATTCCTCGTCCTGAGCTAACGGAAATGGTGACCAACCTGAAAAATTATGACATTCGGTTGTGAGAAATTTGAGCACCGAAGAAATGTAACCCATTGAAAAAAAATCTCAGATACGCCACTAACCAACATATTAGCATCCAAAAACAACACACAATTAATTGGAATACCTTTAACTAACAGACAAAACATAAAACCACAAAAAAGTATACACACTTGCTTTTAAGTTAAATATGATATTATATATATTAATTATCTTCTTTACATATGATTCAACGGTTGCGCTTTGTTAATATTATATTTTTCTCTTCTCCTTTGAACCCTTAACTTTAGTAATGACATGTTTAGCCTCTCAACTTTTATATGGTTTTACTTTTTAGTTTTCAATATATACCCTATTTTTTTTCCTTTTCTCTATTGGCCCTTCAATTTTGGTAATGACATGTTTAGCCCCTCAAGTTTTATATTTCTAATTTTTAATATTTACCCTTACACATTATTGTAATTACTATATAAGGAAAACCTACTACTCGTCCGAATCCGGAAATTCCAAACCTAAAGAACCTACAAGTTAAGTTAAACCATATCTCAACCGAAAGTGAATGTCTTCATTGCGCAAGTCTTGTTGGACATTTTCGGGAACAAAAACTTGTGTAAGAGGATCCGTACCCAATCTGGAGATATTGCACGCCCATATTATTTTATTAGCATATTGTGCAATATGATACATGCATATACTATGCTATGGATTCTTTTTTTATTCATTGCACCAACCAGTTGGTTTAGTATGCCCCATCTACCCTTTAAAACAACAAAAGCCCTCTCAACATCTTTTCATGGGGCAATTCTTGCAACTTCTTGAACGTCTATTCTTTAACCTCGATAGGAAATGAAAAAGCTTTCACAAAAACAGACCATGATGGGTAGATACCATCCATAAGAACATGGCCTCATCTGTAATATTTTCCGTTAACAAAAATGGACAGAAGCGTGCGGTACCATCTGTTACGCTTTGGAACAACTGCGATGTGTACAAAACATTGATGTCGTTATTTGAACCAGGAACACCATAATATGAATGCCAAAACCATAAATCATTTGTCGTCACCCTTCAAGTATGATGGTTGGTCTTTTGACGACACCCCTAACATACGCCCCTTGCAACTCTCTTGGACAGTTTCTCCATTCGATATGTGTACAATCGATGCTACCGAGCATCCCTGGAAAATGCCATCTAGCCTCATGCGCGATGTAAATACATGCGATGTCGTGTCTCGTCGGTTTACGTAGAAACTCTTTGGCATACAATTTAATAATCGCGTTACACAAGAATTGCAAACATTCACGTGAAGTTCTTTCCAACATAGCTAAGTATTCATCAAATTGATCGGGAGGGTTACCTGTCGCTAGTTGATGAATGACGGATGTGCATTTTTGTATCGACGTGAAACTTCGTTTGCCCCTCCCGTCGTAACTTTCTTGAAACCATTCTTCGCTTGCTTCGATGTCTCCTACAATCTTTAAAAATAAATCTTTTGGTAAACGAAACCGATCCCTAAATGTTTCGGCATTGTAGACCGGATTCTCCACAAAACAATCCTTTATTAACACTTCTTTGGCATGTATACGATCACGATCCACCATTTTCTTCTTTGAGCGGCTTAAACCTTCAAGTTCGTTATACGTCTTCTTGAAAAATTCAAGCGTGTCATCGTCGAAAGACGAAGAGCTATCGGTGTCTAACGGAAACGAATCGGTTGGAAATTCCATTTTCATGCAAGAAAGTGGTATAAAATTATGTATTTGTGTGGGTGAAATATGTATTTGTGTGGAAGGTATATATATAGTGTTTATTTTTTTTATTTTCTCATCGTCCATGTCCAACGGTAACATAACTTTCAAAATCAATGATAACTTAATCATCTCAACGCGTGATAACTACAACACATTTTCAAGTTCACGCGTGTTCGGTTTGGGTGGCGGCGATGTTCCACGGGGTACCATGCGTGGTCACTGTGCCACCACGTAGCGCCCCGGTATTTGGCTTCGAGAATCATTGAGATGAACCTAGGATATAGCATGAAAAGCTTCTTCTTCGGGTTTTCCAATATATTCTTCATGTTGTCAAATATGAATGTCGAATAGTTATAATCCCAGTTATTCACTAACGCAACCAATGCTAATGCCTGAGTTTGGTTTAACTGATCAAGACCGCCTTTTTTTCTGAAATGCATAATATGAAGACGTGCACGCGTAATCTCCAGTATGGTGGAAACATTTTCCTCAACACAGTTGGGTAGTCTCCCTTATAGCTCATTCTCCTTAAGGCAATGATTACCCTGTCACGCTCAAAAGTGGTAGGATGATTTGGTTGATCTCCAAACTTCAGTACTTCACGAACAATTGCTTCAGTGATGATAATCTCTTTCTTCTGCACTTTTGCCTCTATCGATCTAGCACTGTTACCTCCTCTTCTGTTGACTTTGGCAGTCGCCCAATGTAACACCTCGTAAAATCACGTCCAATGATGTGTTGACACGTGTACTAAACTCTTATGAAGTCAAACGTTGACTATAGGGACTAGTTTTGTGAAAAAAATCAAAAACTTTGAATGTGGAAGGACTGAAAGCGTCAACATGCTTAAACTAAGCCTTTGGATAACCTTACACGGTATTTGTATTCTCATATTAAGCCACTTGTTGGATAATCGAAACAGTTTGTGTAATTAATTCAAAGTTGTGCGGCGAAGGGTTAAAAGCGTCAACATGTGTAATTAATCCTCTGAGTGACCTTTTAATGAACCCGGAGCATTATGATATATGATCGTATTCTTGGGAATACATAATATTGGCAATTTAGGGCTTTAATGCCGATAAATGATAATACGCACTAGTTTGTGCGTTAAAAAGGGTTAAAAGTGTCAACATGTTATTTCTTACCTCTGAGTGACCTTTTATAGAACCAGAAGTATTGTGAGGTTCGATAATACTCCTAGGAATGCTCAATATGGGCAACATAGGGCTTTGACGCTATAAAACGATAATACGCGCATGTTTGTGCGTTAAAGGGGCCAAAAGCGTCAACGTCTGAAACTACACCTTTGAGTGACCATTTAAGCGAACTGGAGCATCCTAATGTTCGGTCATATGCTCAGGAATGCCTAATGTTGGCCATGTATGTGACAACCCTCACTAAACCAGGTATCCGTACAACTTAATTACTGTGCTTGCTTGAACTGGTGAATAAACTGCTACTTGACTACTGATACATGTACTTACTTGCATCATACTTTACTTGCTGTCACTACATTATTTACATATTGAACCTTAGTGACAAACATGATGCACAAAAAGCACAGTAGCACTATAACGGATAACCTATTGAACATGCTGATAAAGCCAGCATCAGGCAAACACTGCCTCTAAGGCCTGTATGAGCCAGAAATATTTTGCTACACTAGTGGTGAGTGTAGGGATATAAGGGTTGTAGAACTGCGTCTCTAGGAATAAGTCACAATGACTGGATGTGCCTAAAACGTACTCTAAGTACAAAAATTCAGCACTTTACCTAATAATTCAGCTTTTAGCTAACTAATAAAGTGCCAAAACATGAGAAAAATATTACTAGACACCTTCCAAAGTGTCAGAAATGAGTTGTGTCACTAAAAGGGGTATTAACGACACTTTAAAGCCTTGTTAAGCACTTTAACGGATTACTATCCAACCGAACAACCGGACTATACCCGAAACATGAAAATATTGTTATTTACATTATTTGTCTTTTTCTGAGCCAGTTAGGGTCCCTAAATACCCTAACACCCACTGTAGAGCACAACACACTACTAACCGGGTTAATCCCCAAACTTAACTATATTAACCTAACTAATGTCTAACTAGTTGGTTGAAAGTGAACTAGTACCCCCCCCCCCCTTTTTAGAAACCGTCCCCATGAAGGGGGACACCCCTTGTACCATTGTGATTAAACTAATCCTTTGTGCCCAATATCTTGAAGACATGAAACCCATGGGGTAATGACCATGCACTTTATCTATAAGTAACAAGTTTAATCCACCCATCACTTTCATCCACACTTAGTAAACCAACAACTCTCTCTCCCTCTCTAATACCTTTCGGCCGAGATCCAAGCACCACACATCATCCATTTTTGATTCCATGCAAGCCATTCCAATCATCTAAAAGTGATAAGGATCTCATACGAAGAAGCTTGGTGCAATCGGAAGGCGAAGGACCTCTTTATCTTGCTTTTATCCACCCGATTTACGTCTAGATTCTTCCCTAGCCCCGAGCTAGTGGTATGTTACTTAAATCACCTACTCGAACTATTTTGAAGTGGTTAATACGATGTGTAACGGTTAAAACTCGAAATCTTACAAGATGATGCTTTAAAGTCTACTTAAAACACTTAAAAAGATGGTTAAAAGCTTATAAGTTGTGTAAATGTTGTAGTAATCAAATTGTGTGGTTATTTGGACCCGATCTATGTTGTGGTAGCTCGGATCATCATTTAACCCGGTTTAGTCATGATCTTGGATTATGACATAAAGCTTGTTTAAGTATAACAAGGGTTAGAAGATGAAACTCTACCACACTCGAATCATGAACTTGTGTAAAAGTGTTTTAGCTTGTAAAATAGTGATTAAAACTAGTAGATCTACGGATCTACAGGTGGTATTTTTAAAGGACCGAGTGTCAAGAAATCATGTTTTTCTAAAGACGGATCTTACACTAACAAGAATGGTTTTTAGAACACACAAGTGTGTAAACACTTGTGTAACACAAAGTTTCGACAAAATAACTATTTTTGAAAAAGATGACGAGAAGTTGTAAAGACGGAACTTCTCTAAAAACGAGGTTTTTACGAAACCGGATTGATTTATATAAAGATACACAGAAAGTAAGAATCTTTACTACATATTTTTGGATAAACCACAAGTTCATGTAATTTTTGCGATTTACATATATATTAACTAGTTTGATGCGTTGAATATTGTTTTGATTAAATGAAAGAAAATTGTTGATTTGATTTACAAAAGAAAATGATACGCTTGAAAGCGTGGCCACCTCCAGTTACAGAGGAAACTCTGGCGAAATTTTTCTAAAAACCTAACACTTAGAATTATTTTCACTATAAGTGTTAGAAATACTTTTCGACATGTTTACAAAATATAAGTTTCGCCACGACTTTATTTACAAAATATCGGAGGTGGGATTTCACAAAATAAACTTAGTAAATATATATTTAGTATATATTTTTCCTAACGACACTTGTCATGTGTTTATGATTATTTTGTGAAAATACTAGTATTATTTTTAGGGTAAAAATAATACTATCGAATGTTAATGGATCCAAAATAATACGAACGCCTCTACGATAAAGATACAAGTTACACCGGTAATTATTATTACCACTCGATCGTTAAAACGTAACTTACGCATTTTAAGGAAATATTCATGAACGCGTATTTTTGTCAAGGTATTATTTTGGAAAATGTATGTAGTAGAAAATATAATATTTTTGAGAAGAATATTTATATTTTGGAGATAGAAATAGAATATATTTGAAGTAAGACTTAATAATATATTACGAACACACATGTATTAAATCCCCCATCCTTGGGAAGGAAAATGACTACCAAGTATATACAGAAGGTAAACACGAAATAGTTGCCTAACTATTTCCCAAAAACTTAAACCATAAAGCTAAGGCACGGCCGTCCGTCTAATAGAGTTAGCACGTGTTGGTCGTCATACAGCTGATCGATTTGGAGGCATACTTGGTAGAGACGCACCACTGTGAGTTCATGTCCCCCTTTTCTCTAACTGTTTTCAGTTTTCTTAACTGCGGGGGTGAAATACATGTTACTTTGTTTACAAGTATTTTATACACGGTATGGTTAGCGTAAGGAGGTTTACTACTTAGATCATGTGAGTGGGTAGGCGGGAACTGGAGACCATTAATCCTCATTGAAGGAACCGAGGGACGGAAGCGGTAGATCTATCTGGGTGTAGCGAGCCCAACCCCTGAGCCCGCCTAATGGACCAGGTGGTGACTTTGTACCCATTCGCCAAATATGCTAGGTTTGAGTCTTCCTACTTGCACTTCACACATATCAATGGCCTTGCAAACCATTGGTGATCTCTTTTTCCTTATTTGCTACATACCAGGGATTTTTATACAGACGTGTTACAAAGGTTTTACTTACTCACTTACACATGAACTCGCTCAACATTATTGTTGATTTTTCAACTTACATGTATTTCAGGAAATTAAAGGATCTGGCGCGGTATGGCACGTTTTCCCGCTGCACTAGTTACGAGGTCATCCGGGTTTGGGGAATGTGACTCTTTCCTGGACAAGTCACAGTCCTTAAACTGTTTTTATGTCATGTTGATGTTTGTGTAGTTGAACAATGTCGTTAAGATGTGTTTTCGTTGAAACAATGTTGTTGAATTTGGTTTTTAAAACTTAATCAATGGATGATCTTGCATGATTTTATTTCATATAGCTTTGTTATGGTTAAGCTATGGTATTAAGAAGTCACACCAAACTAACCACGCTTCCGCAAAGCCAGGGTGTGACAGCTTGGTATCAGAGCTCTGATCATAGCGAACTAGGATTCTTTCTCGAGTCTAGACTATGATCACTAGGGCTCTCACGAAAACATTTTTCTGCATACCACTTAAGTCCAGATCCAACACTTTTTACAAACAAATGTTGAGCACATTCTATTCATTATTTTAGGCTCAGTCCGGAAAGGCTGAGGCTCGGTCTTGGAGGCCGAGGCTCGGTCTGAGAAATCGAGGTAGTTGGCTAGTTGGACTAGGAAGAGTAGGCTCAGTCTTGGAGGCTGAGGCTCGGTCTTAGAGACCGAGGCTCGATCTAAGAAATCGAGGTAGATGGCTAGTAAGACTAGGAAGAGTAGGCTCAGTCTTGGAGGCTGAGGCTCGGTCTTAGAGGCCGAGGCTCGATCTAAGAGGTCGAGGTAGATGATAGAGCAGTCTTAGAGACTGGGAAGAATTTGGCTAGTGGGACTAGGAGAATTATTTGATTGACTAACATGTTTATATGATTATATGATTGATTATTATACGTATATGTGTTTGTGTTACAAACGTCATGCTTTCATCATGTACTGGAAAGATGGACACTACGAATCCCATGACCATAGTATCAGACGACATAGTTTCATCGAAGCACGAGGTGTACATTTCCGATACTACCGGCACAGACAATGACGACTCTCAGCCCTTTTGCGCTGCCTGAAGTCGTAGCAGAGCCTACTGATGGCCATCTTGTTGGGAATTTGCCACTCGCGCTGATCCCTGCTCCTGTGCCCCTTGCCGCTTATCCCGTTGTTGATATGCCCCCCCCCCCCCCCCGACGTTGTCTCTGACGACGATGTCAATCTATTAGAGGAGGACCCACTTAAGGGCAAGGCCCTATTGCTGCTGGTATTAGACTACTGCATGCGGACGTTTCTGCAGGGGAGACTCATGCCCATTCCCCTGTCCCAGACTCACTTGAGTTTCTGACATCCGCATCTTCGCATATACAGGGAGTGCAGCACCACTCACACGACGCCGACCCTGATATGGCATCATCAGCTGCACCGGTTCCCGCACGCAGCTTTGAGTTTGATCACGATATTGAGGATGATCCTGTTTTTCCACCTGGTTTTGATCCAAACCATGACATGGAGTTCATACACTTAGACCAGCCCTTGGAGGATTCTGTAGTCCCTATCGACCCTATGTTTGTTGATCCCGCTGATTTTGAGATCGAGTTTGTTGATCCGGAGCCGACTGTGGCCCCTGAGCCAGGCGTTGCTCTTGACCCCGCATTGGAGCATGACCCTGTTCATGCCGATGCACCTGCTGTTGCTCCTTGATTGATCATCTGCTTGGACGAGAGAAAATTGGGGTAACTGTGCAAGACAATTTATTATTACGGGGGCCCACGTAATAACGACTTGTAGTGCACAGAAATCCTGGTGGACTCTGCGGATCAAGCTAATGAAAACCAATGTAGCAGGAAACATCTAAAACACGAATGACAAAGGCGAGGCGATGTAGCCTCGAGTTCATTCTATTACAAGCAACAAGCCAAATTGGCAAGCCTATGTGAAGGCTCAGAAATTTACTTCCCCACTCATACATTGAGTATATTTGCGTGTGAAATTGGGTGATTACATGATGGCTTATGTTGCTATATATACCTCATAGACAATTGAAACGTTGTCTAACCCGCTTCACACCACTTCGACAAAAGGGAATGTCACCCAGACGTGACACAAACACAGTACGTTGCCAAGGACAGAAGCCGAGCTGCAAGGACGCATCTCACAGATAAATGCACGACATGAAGCCCTCCGCTCTAAGTACAACGATGGCATTACTGGAAATAACCCTCCAACTGGCTGCACCTATAAGCAGTTCCTGAACTGCAAGCCTTTGAACTTCGACGGAACGGGAGGCGCCGTTGCATTTGTTCGTTGGTCCGAAAAGATTGACTCCATTCCAAGAAGGAGTGACTATTCGTCCCAACAGAGTGTTACCTACATCCCGGGGTTATTTCTAGATAACTCACTCTCAAGGTGAAACCTTCAGTTTCAGACCCTTGGCACAGACGCTGCTTATGCACTGAGCTGGGACGAGCTCAAGGAAACGATTGAGAAGAAATGTTGTTTTAGGACTGGAATTCAGAAGCTTGAGGTGGAGTTCAGGAATTTGAAAATGGACAAACCAGAAATTCCTGAACTTGTCCAGCGATCGCACGACTTGTCTAGGGTCGTCCCCTACTAAGTCATTGACGTTGTATGATACAGTTGTGTACTTGTAAGCTTTACATTGTGGTCTCAATTTGTGGCAACGCAATCGCAGTATTCTCATCACTGGTGATGTTTGATTTATTGTTTATGTTCTATGACAAGAGATGTTATGTGGTGGATTTATTTATAGCATGAGATGTTATGTTGTTGAATACATACGAACATTTTACTTGCTATGACCTAACCTACGTGAAACATCTTTTAGAAGATGCCACCAAGACGCGAAATGCGCATGCCCACCTCAGAGGCGGAACTTCAAGAGATAATTGCTGCAGCTATAGCACAGCACGAGGCCCTACGCTCCGAACCTATCAGAGGTACCTCAGAAAATAACGGTTGTTCCTACTGGCACTTCCTCAACTACAAGCCTCCGAAGTTTGACGGCACTGGAGGTGCCATAGCTTTTGTGAAATGGATTGAAAGTATGGATTCCATCTTTCAAGTGAGCGGTTGTACGCCGGAACAACAAGTCCTATACGTTTCTGAGCTGTTTCTAGATGAAGCCCGATTATGGTGGAATCTTCAGACCCATATAAAGGGTGCCACTGCAGCATATGCATTAACCTGGGATGAACTGAAAGGAATGATGCATAAGAAGTATTGCCCCCAAACGGAAACCCAGAAGTGGGAAGATGAATTTCGGAGCCTGATGATGGAAGGTTCGAAGGTGTTGGAGTACGTGCAAAGACTTCATGATTCGTCACGAGTTGTTCCGTACCTGGTGAAACCAGAATTAAAGAAATTGGAACAATTCATTTGGGAACTGGCGCTTCAAGTCTTGAGCTTGATGACAACATCAATGCCACCAACAACTGATGTTGCAAGTAAGATGGGTCTGGCACTCGTTATGGAGGCAATTAGACTAGAAAAACTTGCAAACCCTGACAAGGAGACTCAGGTAGAGTCGTCTGGAAAGAACAAAAGGAAGCTCACCGAGGATACCCGAATGAATGAGGATGAACAAAGATCTATTCGAGGTTGTTTTGACTGCGGGGACAAAGGGCATTTCAAGAAAGATTGCCCTAACAATAAACAGGCCAATGATAAGATTTATTTAGAAACTGAACCAAGACGTGCTGAGTGCAAGCGTCACCACAATTATGGATGTCGGAAGCCTAGGTACGGAAGGAAAGGACACAACAAGGATGGTTGTGGGATGAAGGGTCCCAGACAAGGAGAAAACGGTAACAACGCTCAAGGTGGAAATGGGAGGTATCCAGGATGCTTCCATTGTGGGGATGTTGGACATCTTAAGAGGGAATGCCCGAAGTTGAAACAAGACCGTGAAAAGACATCCAACATCGGAGCTTGTGTAGCATGCCAGGATCCAGGCGTGACTACTGGTACATTCTCTATCAACCAAAACTTTTGCATCTATTTTGTTTGATACTGGTGCCAATTATAGCTTCATATCGTTAGAATTTAAGAATACGCTTGGTTTAACCGCTAGTAAGTTAGATATTCCCTACTCAATCATATTGGCCAATGGGAAGTTAGTAGAAGCCAATGAAGTGATCAGGGGTTGTGTGATTGAGTTGGGAGAGCGTGAGTTTACTTTGGATCTACTACCAGTCCAGTTGGGAAGCTTCGACGTGGTGGTAGGAGTGGTTTGGTTATCAGGCAATAAGGCGGAGATAGTTTGTCACGAAAAGGTCGTTCGTATCCCAACCGAAGATGGCGAAACAATTATGGTTCACGGGGAGAAGCGTGATACGCCGTAAGAACTATCAGCTGCCTGAAAGCGCGAAAGTGTTTGCAAAAGGGATGTGTTGCCTTCCTGGCACACATTGTGGATAAGAAGGCTGCTGAGCCAAGAATAGAAGACATCCCTGTCGTGAGGGAGTATCCGGAAGTCTTCCCAGAGGACTTACTTGGACTGCCACCTCAGAGACAAGTAGAGTTCCGCATTGACTTAGTTCCAGGCGCCGCGCCCGTGGCTAAGGCACCTTATAGACTTGCTCCGTCTGAGATGCAGGAACTGTCGACACAACTTCAAGAGTTGTTAGACAAGGGATTTATCCGACCAAGCTTCTCGCCTTGGGGAGCTCCGGTCTTGTTTGTCAAGAAGAAGGACGGTAGTTTTCGAATGTGCATCGACTACCGGGAGCTGAACAAGCTGACGATCAAGAATAGATATCCTCTGCCAAGAATTGATGATCTGTTTGATCAACTGCAAGGCTCAAGCTTTTATTCAAAGATCGATCTTCGATCTGGATACCATCAGTTAAGGATACAAGAGGAGAGTATCCCGAAGACAGCCTTCAGAACTCGTTATGGACACTACGAGTTCCTTGTTATGCCGTTTGGTTTGACAAACGCGCCTGCAGTCCTTATGGATTTGATGAATAGAGTTTGCAAGCCGTACTTGGACAAGTTCGTGATTGTGTTTATCGACGACATCTTGATTTATTCAAGAACAAAGGCCGAGCACGAACAGCATCTAAGAGCTATTTTGCAGTTGCTGAAGAAGGAACAGTTGTATGCCAAATTCTCCAAGTGCGAATTTTGGCTACGTGAAGTCCAATTCCTTGGGCACGTGGTGAATGGAAATGGAATCCATGTGGATCCAACCAAGATCGAAGCGATCAAGAATTGGGAAACGCCAAAGACGCCAACCGAGATTCGACAATTCTTGGGATTGGCTGGCTACTATCGAAGGTGCATTGAGGACTTTTCGAAGATCGCTCAACCATTGACGCTCCTCACGCAGAAAGATAAGAAGTTTGATTGGAATAATCAAACAGGAGGAAGCATTCCAGATACTGAAGGATAAGCTCTGCAATGCGCCAATCTTAGCACTACCGGAAGGTACAGACGATTTTGTGGTATACTGTGACGCCTCACGTCAAGGATTGGGTTGCGTGTTGATGCAACGCCAGAAGGTTATTGCTTACGCTTCACGTTAGTTGAAGGTACATGAGAAGAACTATACCACGCACGATTTGGAGCTAGGCGCAGTGGTTTTTGCATTAAAGATCTGGAGACACTACCTTTATGGTACAAAGTGTACAATCTTTACAGATCACAAGAGCCTACAACACATATTCAACCAGAAGGAGCTGAATATGAGGCAGAGACGATGGGTTGAGTTGCTGAACGATTACGACTGCGAGATAAAGTATCACCCAGGGAAGGCGAATGTGGTCGCCGATGCCCTAAGTCGAAAGGAGGGGATCAAGCCCATAAGGGTTAGGGCTTTGGAAATGATTATCCGAACCGATCTTTCCTTGCGCATTCGTGCCGCGCAGAAAGAAGCTCTCAAGGAAGGAAACCTTGAAGAAGAATACCTCCGTGGGATGGAGAAGCTACTAGTACCAAACGAGGAAGGAACGTTATGTTTTGAGAAAAGGATTTGGGTTCCTCTGTTTGGTGATCTAAGGAAAGTTATTTTTGATGAAGCTCACAAATCGCGGTACTCTATCCACCCTGGATCGGATAAGATGTACCAGGATCTCAAGGATTATTATTGGTGGCCTAGGATGAAAGGCGATGTTGCTGTTTATGTGAGCAAATGTTTAACGTGTGCTAAGGTTAAAGCCGAATACCAGAAGCCTTCAGGACTTCTGCAACAACCTGAGATTCCCAAGTGGAAATGGGAACAAATCTCAATGGATTTTATTACGAAATTGCCAAGAACGCCAAGAGGCCATGACACTATTTGGGTAATAGTGGATCGATTAACGAAGTCAGCACACTTCTTACCTATCAGAGAGAAGGATAACACGAGCAAGCTGGCCGAAGTATACATGAGAGAAATCATTGCACGTCATGGAGTGCCCCTCTCGATCATCTCTGATAGAGACGGAAGGTTTGTGTCAAGGATATGGCAATCCTTCCAAGAAGCTTTTGGATCGCAATTGAATCTGAGCACTGCGTTTCATCCGCAAACTGACGGTCAGAGCGAGCAAACGATACAGACTTTGGAAGACATGCTGAGAGCGTGTGTTATGGATTTGGGCGGTAGCTGGGATAAGCATTTGCCTTTGGTCGAATTTTCCTACAACAACAGCTACCACACCAGTATTGGCGTCGCGCCATTCGAAGCCCTTTACGGACGCAAGTGCCGATCACCCCTATGCTGGGCTGACGCAGGTGATAGGCAGCTTGCTGGTCCCGAAATCGTCCAAGAGACGACGGACAAGATTGCGCAGATTCTAAAACGCATCGAAGCAGCTCGCCACAGACAGAAGGCCTATGCGGATCCAAACCGAAAACACGTGGAATTTCAAGTGGGAGAAATGGTTTTATTGAAGGTTTCACCCTAGAAAGGGGTGGCACGCTTCGGAAAGCGTGGAAAGCTAAATCCGCGCTACATTGGTCCTTTCAGAATTTTGGAAAGAATAGGACTAGTAGCATACAAGCTGGACTTACCTGCTGAACTCCATTCAGCTCACGATACATTTCATGTGTCCAGCCTGAAGAAAAGTCCAATTTAAGATACCATTGCCATTCCCACTGACGAGATTCATGTTGACGACACGCTCCACTTCACAGAACAACCTGTTGAGGTCACTAATTGGAAGGTAAACAAGACCCGCCGGAGCAGTGTCAGGCTCGTCA
Source organism: Helianthus tuberosus (assembly GCA_030545235.1). Classification (NCBI taxonomy): domain Eukaryota; kingdom Viridiplantae; phylum Streptophyta; class Magnoliopsida; order Asterales; family Asteraceae; genus Helianthus; species Helianthus tuberosus. The sequence continues at coordinate 80,041,121 of CM060363.1, forward strand.
AAGTTCGTTGGAATGCCAGACATGGTCCTAAATACACCTGGGAGCGCGAGGACCGGATGAAAGAGGAATACCCCCACTTATTTCCAAAGAACCCTGCATCTAGTAGCAGAACTTAAAATTTCGGGACGAAATTTATTTAACGGGGGGAGAATGTGACAACCCTCACTAAACCAGGTATCCGTACAACTTAATTAATAATTAATTACTGCTTAATTACTGTGCTTGCTTGAACTGGTGAATAAACTGCTACTTGACTACTGATACATGTACTTACTTGCATCATACTTTACTTGCTGTCACTACATTATTTACATACTGAACCTTAGTGACAAACATGATGCACAAAAAGCACAGTAGCACTATAACGGATAACCTATTGAACATGCTGATAAAGCCATCATCAGGCAAACACTGCCTCTAAGGCCTGTATGAGCCAGAAATATTTTGCTACACTAGTGGTGAGTGTAGGGATATAAGGGTTGTAGAACTGCGTCTCTAGGAATAAGTCACAATGACTGGATGTGCCTAAAACGTACTCTAAGTACAAAAATTCAGCACTTTACCTAATAATTCAGCTTTTAGCTAACTAATAAAGTGCCAAAACATGAGAAAAATATTACTAGACACCTTCCAAAGTGTCAGAAATGAGTTGTGTCACTAAAAGGGGTATTAACGACACTTTAAAGCCTTGTTAAGCACTTTAACGGATTACTATCCAACCGAACAACCGGACTATACCCGAAACATGAAAATATTGTTATTTTCATTATTTGTCTTTTTCTGAGCCAGTTAGGGTCCCTAAATACCCTAACACCCACTGTAGAGCACAACACACTACTAACCGGGTTAATCCCCAAACTTAACTATATTAACCTAACTAATGTCTAACTAGTTGGTTGAAAGTGAACTAGTACCCCCCCCCCCCTTTTTAGAAACCGTCCCCATGAAGGGGGACACCCCTTGTACCATTGTGATTAAACTAATCCTTTGTGCCCAATATCTTGAAGACATGAAACCCATGGGTTAATGACCATGCACTTTATCTATAAGTAACAAGTTTAATCCACCCATCACTTTCATCCACACTTAGTAAACCAACAACTCTCTCTCCCTCTCTAATACCTTTCGGCCGAGATCCAAGCACCACACATCATCCATTTTTGATTCCATGCAAGCCATTCCAATCATCTAAAAGTGATAAGGATCTCATACGAAGAAGCTTGGTGCAATCGGAAGGCGAAGGACCTCTTTATCTTGCTTTTATCCACCCGATTTACGTCTAGATTCTTCCCTAGCCCCGAGCTAGTGGTATGTTACTTAAATCACCTACTCGAACTATTTTGAAGTGGTTAATACGATGTGTAATGGTTAAAAATCGAAATCTTACAAGATGATGCTTTAAAGTCTACTTAAAACACTTAAAAAGATGGTTAAAAGCTTATAAGTTGTGTAAATGTTGTAGTAATCAAATTGTGTGGTTATTTGGACCCGATCTATGTTGTGGTAGCTCGGATCATCATTTAACCCGGTTTAGTCATGATCTTGGATTATGACATAAAGCTTGTTTAAGTATAACAAGGGTTAGAAGATGAAACTCTACCACACTCGAATCATGAACTTGTGTAAAAGTGTTTTAGCTTGTAAAATAGTGATTAAAACTAGTAGATCTACGGATCTACAGGTGGTATTTTTAAAGGACCGAGTGTCAAGAAATCATGTTTTTCTAAAGACGGATCTTACACTAACAAGAATGGTTTTTAGAACACACAAGTGTGTAAACACTTGTGTAACACAAAGTTTCGACAAAATAACTATTTTTGAAAAAGATGACGAGAAGTTGTAAAGACGGAACTTCTCTAAAAACGAGGTTTTTACGAAACCGGATTGATTTATATAAAGATACACAGAAAGTAAGAATCTTTACTACATATTTTTGGATAAACCACAAGTTCATGTAATTTTTACGATTTACATATATATTAACTAGTTTGATGCGTTGAATATTGTTTTGATTGAATGAAAGAAAATTGTTGATTTGATTTACAAAAGAAAATGATACGCTTGAAAGCGTGGCCACCTCCAGTTACAGAGGAAACTCTGGCGAAATTTTTCTAAAAACCTAACACTTAGAATTATTTTCACTATAAGTGTTAGAAATACTTTTCGACATGTTTACAAAATATAAGTTTCGCCACGACTTTATTTACAAAATATCGGAGGTGGGATTTCACAAAATAAAACTTAGTAAATATATATTTAGTATATATTTTTCCTAACGACACTTGTCATGTGTTTATGATTATTTTGTGAAAATACTAGTATTATTTTTAGGGTAAAAATAATACTATCGAATGTTAATGGATCCAAAATAATACGAACGCCTCTACGATAAAGATACAAGTTACACCGGTAATTATTATTACCACTCGATCGTTAAAACGTAACTTACGCATTTTAAGGAAATATTCATGAACGCGTATTTTTGTCAAGGTATTATTTTGAAAAATGTATGTAGTAGAAAATATAATATTTTTGAGAAGAATATTTATATTTTGGAGATAGAAATAGAATATATTTTAAGTAAGACTTAATAATATATTACGAACACACATGTATTAAATCCCCCATCCTTGGGAAGGAAAATGACTACCAAGTATATACAGAAGGTAAACACGAAATAGTTGCCTAACTATTTCCCAAAAACTTAAACCATAAAGCTAAGGCACGGCCGTCCGTCTAATAGAGTTAGCACGTGTAGGTCGTCATACAGCTGATCGATTTGGAGGCATACTTGGTAGAGACGCATCACTGTGAGTTCATGTCCCCCTTTTCTCTAACTGTTTTCAGTTTTCTTAACTGCGGGGGTGAAATACATGTTACTTTGTTTACAAGTATTTTATACACGGTATGGTTAGCGTAAGGAGGTTTACTACTTAGATTATGTGAGTGGGTAGGCGGGAACTGGAGACCATTAATCCTCATTGAAGGAACCGAGGGACGTAAGCGGTAGATCTATCTGGGTATAGCGAGCCCAACCACTGAGCCCGCCTAATGGACCAGGTGGTGACTTTGTACCCATTCGCCAAATATGCTAGGTTTGAGTCTTCCTACTTGCACTTCACACATATCAATGGCCTTGCAAACCATTGGTGATCTCTTTTCGTTATTTGCTACATACCAGGGATTTTTATACAGACGTGTTACAAAGGTTTTACTTACTCACTTACACATGAACTCGCTCAACATTATTGTTGATTTTTCAACTTACATGTATTTCAGGAAATTAAAGGATCTGGCGCGGTATGGCATGTTTTCCCGCTGCACTAGTTACGAGGTCATCCGGGTTTGGGGAATGTGACTCTTTCCTGGACAAGTCACAGTCCTTAAACTGTTTTTATGTCATGTTGATGTTTGTGTAGTTGAACAATGTCGTTAAGATGTGTTTTCGTTGAAACAATGTTGTTGAATTTGGTTTTTAAAACTTAATCAATGGATGATCTTGCATGATTTTATTTCATATAGCTTTGTTATGGTTAAGCTATGGTATTAAGAAGTCACACCAAACTAACCACGCTTCCGCAAAGCCAGGGTGTGACAATGTAAGGCTTTTATGCCATTTCGTGATAATACGCGCAAGTCCGCAAATTAAGGGGTTAAAAGCGTCAACGCATAAATTTATACCTCTGAAAGACCTTTTAGCGAACCGAGAAGTTTATGATGCTTGGGTGTGCCTAATATTGGCCTAGGATAGCTTTTTATCATAAAAAACAACGATACGTGAGAGTTTGGAAGTACAAGGGCTAAATATGTCAACAGATGAAACTTATAGTATACTGACCAGGTCCTTACGTACCGTATACAAGGGACCATATGGTCCGTATACTCTTGCCAGCTACGAAAATTTTCTTGTTCCCCACTCCAAGCAAGTTTAAACCATCAACTTGATTCTAGGGGCTTGTATCTCGATTGTAACAGCTGTTAAGACACTTGGGATCATCTTATGAACTCTCTAACACATGTCATGATCTTGTTCAAACTCAAAAACTATAAATAGGTGGTGTATTCATTTGCTAGAACTTGTACCTTCATTTAAATCTTTCTATCCTCTCAATTCTGGAGGATCCAGAGCAATTCAGAACCTCCCTTGAGTTCTTTCTAGTCCCTAGGACCACTTGTAAGTATTCCTTTCGTGACTAGTTATTTATTTGGCTTTTAAAGCCGAAAAGTCAAGCGTTTACGATAAACGCTTTGACTTTTATTTAGACCTTAATGGTCAAGCCATTGTTCTCAATGAACGCGGCTACGTGATCGTAATTAGGTATGTGTTAATCCCTCAAAAGGGCACCTCCTAAGAATCACGTTTGCTTGGTCAATTGACGAGTCGACATAATACTGTTTTAAAAAGTCAACGGGTCATTTTTCAAAATAATTGCGATATGAGTTTAGAAGTATTCTAAAATACGTTTTATCATTTAAACAACTTGGTAGTAATTATTAGAACATCTCGTCAATTTCAGTTTTAGGGTCAGTTCACAACCGAAAGTCGCGAAGTTTGAATTATGCGTTCACTTTCGATTATGAACTGAATTAGCTTAGTTTGCCCTGATTTTAGGTTCCGTTATGATCATAATATAATGTAGCATAACCCTATAAGGTTATATTCACGATCATACTAGAAATCTGAGTTTTTGAGCATGTTCCGTTAATATGTCGTACTTTGACTATTATGCCCTTTTTAGCAAAAATAAGGTTTTAGACACCAATAAGCTTTAAAACAACTTTGGTACTGATATGTTAACATGCTTAACATATTTCGATGTTATGGACCTGATCATAAACTGAGTTTGCGCATAATGTCGTAATTTATGCTTTAAATTGACCAAAATACCCTTTAGGCGCATAGATCGGTTTTACGCATAATTTTTCATACCAAACTCATTGCCTACTGATGTAATATCATGATTAGGATAATTTGGGATGTCCATTAAGTTTATTGACTGAGTTTTCGCATATGTTCGTGAATTATGTTCTTAAATGACGATAATGCCCTTTTACACCTAAAATGGTTTAGAAGCATAATTTTCATACAAAACCTTTTTATTACTGATATGTTATATTTATTAACATATTTAGATCATATAAACCTGGTCATAACGTCAGTTTTCCTTAAACATCGCACATATCGTCATTTAGCGACTTTAACGCCGTTTCGGCGCGTAGTATGGTGTTAAACCATAACTACCAATCAAGACTTGTTACGTACTGACTTTATAGATTATTTTAAATGTTTTTAACAGTAGGTATATAATATAAACTCAGATTCCCAAATTAGCCTTCAAAACTATGTGTGAAATTACCAAAATGCCCCTTCGGAGCATGGTTTGGTTTTAAACTATAAAACACACATATGTTTGATATTATACTGATATTATATCATAAATAAAGTGTTTTCAAAGAATGTTAAATGATCGTAACATCAGATTGTATACAAGTTTCTTTTATACGTCGTAAAATGACCAAAACGTCCTTATGAGGCATAGTTTGATTTTAAAACCTTAACGGGCATACAAGTTGATATCCTACTGATATTATAACTTGTTTAAATCATATTGGCATATGGAACTTGTTCATGACTTTTCCGGTTACTCATTATCGCTTATATGCGTACGACTAGGCTTACGTAACTAGTTTACGTAGGTTTACCGAAACGAGTTAAACCTTATAATTTTTCTTCAAAATCCAAAATGTATTTAGTTTACCCATATTATACAAGTCTTCATACTTGTTGGGCCTAAATTACATTCTATTACGGTCATCGCCTAACCTAGCGTATCGTACCGTTTCTAATACTTAAGTTGGCCGGTCTAGGTCTATGACCTAAATAAGACCCGTTAGCATTCTAAATTGGTTATATATTAGCATCGTTCCAAACTAGAGCCTCCCGGTAAAAGATATCTGCATTTAATTAGATTGGATACGGCTGAGTTATATAAATTTTGCTGTGAATAGAGTAGTAGCTCAGGTAAATACTTTTAACTTATTTTCCCTTATACGGGCTTGGGATACGGTAATATATTACCGCTTGGTCGGATATGGGACCATTTAATAAGATTGTGATTAATAAATCACATAACCCGTTTTAATCCGTTTTGTTTGACAACATAAACATTGGGGGTTAATGCGACCGTGTCCTGGATATCCTCGACTCATTAAATTGCAAATGGCCACGACCTAAGCACGGGGTGTAGGCATACACCTGTCAGATGCGATAAGGTTTACTATTCCCCAAAAAGGGAATAAGATTTTGATAAACTCCTCTGTGGGTTTCCCGAAAAAGGGATAAGTGGTGTGTCGGTTAATCATGTCTCGGCTTCTATATCGGGCCCTAAATGTACGACAAACATGTAAATCTGTATACAAGATTATAGATATAATTGTCCCAAGTTATAAAAGAATTTTTCATGCCTTGTGCACTTAAACCAATTTTCATAAACATTTTCAAATGAGTCGGTTAATTGCATTTACCAGTGTAAACTGACGTATTTTCAAAATACTAAGTGACATGTACTATACGCAAATAGGCTGGGAGCTGCTTGGTGTCAATAAAGGATCTTGAAATTCCTTAGGATGCCCTAAAGTCTGCTAAACTTCATTTTGTACATTTATAATGATCCGCCTGTGGATTTAATATTGCAAGCTCGTATGTAATTATCCTTTCGATATTTTCAGACAAATGGGTTTGTAATAATATTTTATATTCCAAGACTTCCGTTGTGCTATTCTGTGTATGTTTGACTATGACGATACCAATCTTACGTCACGATACTCCCCACCGGGCCCACCAGGCTGAGCTGTAAATACCGGGGTGTGACAGGTTGGTGTCAGAGCCAACGTTTGAGTGAATTAAACACTAGCCTTTAGTGTTTAATCTCAAATGACACAGTAGCATATTCCTTAGACTTTCTGACTCTAGACTTAACATAGGAATACTCTCATCCCTAATCCACGAAATAATTTGATCTATGGACAGCATCATTGTGGTGGTATCAATCGGAATGCCTTATTTGTCTTTCCAGGAAAATGGATATCTCCAGAAAAGATTATCCCCAAGTTAAACTGGTGCTTGCTGTTGCACCAGGAGCCGTTTCCCTATTAAGTAAACATTGTTTTCGGTGTTATGTGTTTTGAATATGTAGCCAAGCAAAGAAGCCGTAGAAGGAAATTCTCCATGTCTGAAGCCAAGAAATGCCAAGCTTTGTACCACTGCTAGGATAAGCGTGCGACAGGTTAGAGGAAAGACCTTTATGGACCTATTCCATAGACCAAACCTGTTTAAACTCTTAACAAGACTTTGGAGTCCATACCAGGAGGTCCCTGAAGCTCCCGTATTGAAGATGATACCAGTAAATACCAATGATCATTATTTCTTATCTCCAAGTTTTGGAATTCCAAACTTGGACTATGCTTGTCAAACATCAATCCGTGATCCAATTTCAAATCTTCTAATCATTAAATCCTTAGATCCTACTTCTAGCAATGGATCCTGAATTGGAATATTTATTTTATTCACTAAGATCTTCAGTGTCACTACCGCGTATGGTAAACAAAGAAGAGAAACCATCGGAATGAAGCAAGGAAGGCATTATAAGACCCTTCTTCCATTATATTTCATTTTCCTTTAAGTCCCTGTATGGGCATTTGACTATTGTAGTCCTTTGTGGACATATTATTTCTTCATAAGTCCTTGTAAACCTACCTCTTCTGATAAGACCCTATATAGACGTTGGTCTATCGTAGTCCCTTCGAGGACATTATATTTCAATATAGTCCCTTTGAGGACATTATAGTTCAATACAATCCCTTCGAGAACATTATATTTCAATATAGTCCCTTTGAGGACATTATAGTTCAATATAATCCCTTCGAGAACATTATATTTCAATAATCGCCCCTTCGTGGGCATCATACTTCAAAATAGTCCTTTCATGGATTTTATACTCCATTATAGTCCTTACATGGACATGTTATTTCATTAAAATTCTTTTGTAGACATGTCATTAAAATTCTTTTGTAGACATGTTATTTCATTAAAGTCTCCTGGCGAATATAATAATTCTTCATAGTCCTTTCGAGGATATATCGTTTCACTATAGACCCAATGTTGACACAACTTATATTCCCTATATAGACTTATATTTTCCTTTCTGTCCCCGCGTGGACTAGTATTACTTCAAAGTCCCTATACGGACCTATCTCTTCTGTAAAATCCCTATGTGGACATTTGTTTATCATAATCCTTAATGAACTTATTTCCGACTTAAGTCCCTGAGAGGGCATCTGTTCAACAAAGTCCCATTTGTGGACATGACGTTTCAATACAGTCCTTTCATGGACGCGTTATTTCATTAAAATTCTTTTATGGATAAGCTATTTCGAAAAAGTCCCTTTGTGGACAAAAAAATTTCATTATAGTCCCTTAGTGGACATGTTACTTCGTTATAGACCCTTCGTAGACATGACATCTCTATAGTTCCTTTGTGGGCAAATTGTTTCAGTAAAATCTCTAAATGAACTTATAATATCTTATAGTCCTTATACGGACTTATATTTTCCTTTTAAGTACTCTGTGGACAAATAAGATACTAAAAGTCCTGATTTATGGAAAGTTTTGAAAATTTATATAGGTATTCATTTCGTCCTTTATCAAACAATTGTATAGATTTTATTCGAACTTTATCGATCTGCTAAATAATTTCAAAAGATCTTCTTAATGGTGTAACCTAGCCAATATGTCAATACGGACATGGCTATGATGGTAAAACCCTCTTAAGATAATTAATCTTTGTTAACATCCAAGAACATGTTAACACTCCTGGCAGTGTGACTTGAGAAACCATACCAGTCGTTAAGGTATTTGGACTACGTTCAAGCCTTAGAGTCTATATGATCTAATTAGATCATGGAAAGAATCACCACTACGACGATCAAAATATAAACATCCGTTAGTGATGAGGTGCCTATGGGCTAAACGTGTTGTCCAATAAGACAACGACAATTGTGGTCTACGACCCCCTGTCTAAAAATGCTGGACTATGTCCAAGCCTCATAGTCTAAAAAGATCAATACGATCATGACTAATATCATCTAATACAATGATTACACTATTTAACATCCTTTAGAAATGCTTCGCCTACGAGCTATATATTATATTGTCCACTAGTGACATTGACAATTGTGACCGTTATGGTTCACCGTCCAAGGCGATGGGCAATGCCCAAGACTTATTGTCTATAAGAGCGATAAGATCATGACAAATATCCTCAATTACGTTAATTATATATATATATATATATACATATATACACACATATATATATAAACATCCATTAGTGATGTCCATTAAGTTGCCTATGTGGCAAAATAAATCGTCTTTCAAAGCAATGACAGATGTAGTGTATGACTCTATGCCCAAAGGTGAAGAACTATGTTCAAACCATAAAATCTCTGATCAAATAAGATAGCGACTTATATATTAAAATGTCCTTGTGACGAGGCCTCTTGTGCCATACCTTATATGTCCTTTGCGACAAGGCTTTGGTGCCATATGACTATTAATGTCCTTCATGACAAGTCTATGTGCCATATTATATGTCCTTCGTGACAAGCCAATGTACTACATTTATATGTCCTTCATGACGGACTTATGTTCCATATTTTAAAAGTCCTTGTGGCGAGCCTTCGAGCTATCTAAAATCGTCAATATGACAAAGACAGTTGTGACATTTTAATCCCCTGTCAAAGAGGTAATGGACTCGGTCCAAACCCTAAATGCCATTGATGGTCCTTTTGTGACCTAGGCTAAATGTAATTGATATACATTCAAATAACATTCATTAGGAATGTTCATAACCTATTAGCCTATATGGTTTAATGATACCATGGCGAATGTATATTAGGTCGTCAGGATAATGACTAGCTGTTGTAATGCAAGTAAGCAATTGTTTAAAATGGTGTTCAGTACCAAACTTCGAGTATGGCAAACTTGGATGAGACAAACAACAGTCGTGATACCAATGATGCGACAAACGCTAATGATGCTACAAATGTGAACCTCAATGTTAATGGGGTTAATCTCCAAGCTGTGATTGACGCAGTGATGCGTGTGTAGCGTTATATAATTTTATGTATATTTTTAGCCCTTTTTACACTATAGTCAAGTTTTAAATTTATAAAACACGATATTTTACTAACACTAAACACACATATGGGCAAGTGCATCCATCGTGAGCGTAGTATAGCGTTGGTAAGATACCGAGGTCGTCCAATGACACAAGAGCTTTTAGTACCGGTTTATCCTCAACGTCTAATCAAATCAAAATTTTAGAAAAAGGTTTTAAACTAGAAAATAAAAACTAAAAATGCTGAAAAATAAAAATAAAAATAAAAACAAAAACAGATAGACAAGATAAATCACTTGGATCTGACTCGTCTTTAGTGTAACCTTTGATTATTTTCGCACTTTTGCACTTTTTAAGAGATTATCTTAGTCATAGTAGTAGGCCCCTCTTTTGAAGGTGACGTTACCCTCAACCCAGTAGTTTGAGTCAGCAAGGATATAATCCTAAAGGGTTGGATTATTGAAAGATAATTAATTAAGTTATTAATGCATATTGTGGTAGGCCCCTCTTTTGAAGGTGAAGTTACCATCGGCTAAGTAGTTTAAGTCAGCAGGGATACAATCCTAAGTAGCCGGGTTAAAGTTTTAATAGTAGTTTACATATGAGGGGGTCAAGGAGTTCGGACCCCCGCCATCCAATACCAGTGGGTATTGAAGGAAGTCCTACTAAACTTGACCCAGGTCCTTGCAGGATCTATACACTGAACAAGGCAAGACTCTTACCAAACCATTCACTTAACCCCCGACCAGGTAGCCAACATATCTCCATATAGACCGTGGAGATATGAATGGTGAAAATCTTTTATTTTATATAGACAGTAAAATAACGCCAAGACACCACGGACAAATGATAAGGAAGATTCACCTTCAACATAAGAAACTAGTTATTAAAGTCATTAATGTATAACCAAATAAAAAGTGCGAAAATATTAAAAATAAAAAGTATTACACTAAATGCTTGTCTTCACCAAGTGATGTAAGAGACTTAGGCAAACACGGCCTTTGATTGTCAGGAACTCTTACGATCAATCTTGGATCCCGAGACTACTCACACACTCTATGATGGATGATGGTGGTGCATGTGGGTTGTGATGGTGATGGTGGGTAGGTGAAGTGTGAGAGAGGTGGTTTGCCAAGGGATGGTTTACAAGTGAGCCAAGCACCTCTATTTATAGCCTGCACAGAAGCCCGAACACGGCCCCGTGTCCATTGGGCACGGCCCTGTGTCCACCCATCTTCTCTTTCTTCATTAATTGCAGTTTGTCTGCATTAGTTGACCACGCCCCCGTGTCCACTGGGCACGACCCCGTGTGCAGAAGCGTATCTGTACTATCAAGATTTGCCTAGATTCTACGAATCTTTGCATTGACCACGGCCCCGTGTCCGCTGGGCACGCCCCCGTGGTGGGTGATAGGAGCTTCTACAACTTTGTCTTTTATGCAGACACTTGGGCACGCCCCCGTGCTCATTCAGCACGGGGCGTGTTCAGCCTTCTGTTCTCTTGTTTTTGTTTGGAAAGATGCTGTCGAGGGGTCGGGCATGCCACTTTTATTCCTTTTCTTGTATTATTGTTAGATTTGGTTGCATTTTTGCATCTTTTGTTCATTTGAGCTCATTTAATCCTGAAAATACAAAAGGAAGACAAAAACACACTTTATCCAACATTAGTACTAAAAAAGGGTTAGTTTTATGCCACATTTGATGTAATTTATATGTTGCGTTTTGTACACATCAAATACCCCCACACTTGAATTTTTGCTTGTCCTCAAGCAAAACTCTTTACAATGTGGCTTACACTCCCAAACGGAATGGGTAGAAGAGAAGGTTTTTAGGCTTGTCATAGAGTGTCGGGATTCCAAGATTCTTTATTAGGTTTTATTTTTATTTTATTTACAATCCTATTCGTCACGATTTATTTAGAACATTACATAAGATAAATTACTTATTAGGGCATAACATGCCTCTTTAAAATTCTATTTATATACAAGTTCATATACCTCACGGGGGATCACTCAACACTCGGCCGAAGGTGTATTTTTGTGAAGCACTCGAGAGCGGCATGGAACTTACTCCTACCATAAGCTTGCCAATCAATCAATCCTCCTCCTTTTTAACTATAAACCTTTGTAAATATCAAGAGGACTTTTTGGGGGAAGGGTTAGGCTTGGGTTAAAGGTAGGTGGTTGGGTTAGTGGTTAGTGGAAAAGGGCGAAAGGCGTAAAAAGCGTCGGTTTTCGTAAAACATTTTGTTTTTGTGACTTTTTATTCCAATGAATCATTATTCAAACAAGCCTTCTTTTGATGAGCTTTGTTTGTTTATTGCTAGCTTCATTTTTTTTTTCTTCTCTATGAGATTTTTTTTTTTTTATAAGGATGTCACAAGAAAACCGAGCTTTGTTATTAAAATAAAGGGTTTAAAATGAAAAAGAGTTTTGGTGGGTAAAAAGGGTTTTTGATTTGGGTTAAGAAATGAAAAGGTTTAGGCTCAAAGGGGTTAACTAGGTGGATTTTGGGTATGTGGTAAAAAAAAGAAAAATAACGGTGTTGAAATAAAAAGGGGTTAGTCCTAATGCCTCCATCATTTACTTACTTGGGTTTAAGTTGGTAAGGACCGGGAATGTATTGTCGTGGCAAGTTCTAGAGTTGTAAGAACCAAGCGGCTATTCACACAAGAAATGGAAAATGAGCATTTAGTTTAAAGATGTGTATTTATATGCTCAATAAAGGCTCAAAACTCACTTTTCGTGGGAATGGGTTTTTATGTGATCAAGTATATATAATCAAATTTTAACTATATTTGTCATGCCGTTTCATAATTTTCTTATGTTGGTTCTTTTTATCACGACGCTATCGGTTGTAAATTTGTAAAAATATAACCTTTTTAGAACTTGTAATTCCCAAATTAAACCAAGACAAGTAAAAAAATGAAAAGTTTTTTGAAAAAATTTGGGGTGTTTAGCGGTTCCAATAGAGTTTTGTGTAAGGCTTGTAATTAGGACTTGCAAAATTCAAGGTTTTAGCATCCCCCCCCCCCACACTTAAATTACACATTCTCCTCAATGTGTCCCAAAAATAAGTTTTTAGGTTGATTGAATGTGTAAAAGTGTGTTTAAAAACAAATTTTTATGTTACTGGGTATCTGGACACGGGCCCGTGGTGTCCGGGCACGGCCCCGTGTTCAGGTTGCCAGTAACAAAAATTATTTAAAAGAAATAGAAGCCTGGGCACGGGGGCGTGTTCAGCGAACACGCCCCGTGTCCAGTTACCTGAACTGGGCTATCCTCTACAGATGATTCAGCACGGGGCCGTGTTGGCTGGACACGGCCCGTGCCAAACTTGCTGTAATGAAGAAAAAATTGCGGGAGGCTCTGTTTTTGTGCATGGGGCGTTGGTTCAAGTTTCCCTTGGTATCCTTCACCATCCCGAGTGTGTTTTACCCATTACAACATCATCCAAACACCAATTAAACCATCATTTCATTAAAACTAGTACATTACATAGGGTCCTAGAAAATTAAAAACAAAGCAGAAAAAAAAACTAAGAGTCCTAAGATAGATAGGTCAAGTGATACATAAAATCATCCTAAGGAGTTCTACTTTTACAATAGGAATCAAAATTCCGGAAATAGCTTTCCGGTATTTAAAAGCTTTGTAGAACTCCGGACCGAGGGGTATTCCCTAGATGTTGTTAAAGCCATTCTTCTATCTCTCTTGGGAGGAAGAAGGCAGCCTCATTTTCCTCAACATCTTGCGTAGGGGGAGTGACACCAACCGGAACCCCTTGTAATATATCTCGAGGGGGCTCCGGGTGTATGGTGTACCACTCGGCCGGTATGATGACTTCCGGTACCACATTCCATGCCCTTTGGGTGATGATTGGTACCAAACGAGAAGAAGCGAGAAGGTTCAACCTTTGGTGCAAAAGGTTGACCTCCCGAAGACATCCCTCTAGCCCCACCGTCAAATGATTGATACGGTCGACCAATGCTTCTTCCACTCCCGTCATCTCATCAATGGCCTCTCTTAAAGCGTAAATGTAGTTTACAAGAGAGTCTTCAACCGTTGATGACCTTCTCCCTTGTCGGTTGTTCCTGGAGTGCGATGAAGATGTTCCGCTAGTTCTGCTCGCCATTATGAGAAAACAGACCGAAAAGAGTTCAATTTTATTGGAACAGTACCTCGAACACGGCCCCGTGCTTATTGAGCACGGCCCCGTGTTCAGATGTCTGCAGATTTTTGGAACAAGGAATCTTGGAGTTTTAAATTATTTTCATGATTTTTAAAGCAATTTAAGCAGAAATAACTTAAAACACTATTGTAGAACTTATTTTTAGCAAGATTCCTTGAATAAAAATCTAACAAACATCACCATAAAGCTTGGAATCATGGTGATTTCAAGCTCTAATGGAGGTATTGAGGAAAAATTAAAGAAGAAGGTAATGGATAAAAGTGGAAAAGACAAGATGGTTGTTGAGAACCTTCTTTAGAATTTACCTAGGATGGTATGTGTGAAGATCGCAACAAATCTTTGTATTTGGAGTGGTCCAAATGTGCAGGAATCTTGCTGCCTTTATAGAAAACGACAGCAAGTTGCACACGGCCCCGTGTCGGCTGGACACGACCTCGTGTGCAGACAAGGTCCTGACACATTTTGTCCGTATTCTGACAAAAAGTCAGACGGGATTCTTTTGGTGGACACTGGGGCGTGCTGACCTGGACACGGCCCCACGCCCCAGTGTCTAGAGGCTGTTTATGAAGTTTCGTCTATTTCTAAGGAATTTATCCGGATCGGGTGGTTCCTTACTGGATGGAACAACCCCGAAGTGCCTGAGATACCTTAATTGCTCTAGATTTAGACGAGAACGCAAGAGGTTGTCGGTAAGGGTGATTCCTATGCTAAATGTAGGTGGACAAGTCCAACCCTTTCCCGGGCTCTCGTTAAAGAAGGTATATGCCGAATCGCTCAGGTCTATTTATGCATCGAACGAAGTCGATGGGGAGTCCTTCACGGCACAATCGACACAGGGACGACTATTGCTCAAGTCTTAGCCAGAGTTAGAGGTGATATCGGGATCAACGAAGTTGTTTTTATTCGAATGCGATCTCAACAATTCTTCTTGGGTATCTTCTTGAGATGAATTAATGATATCCATCTCAAGTTCCTTTACCCAATTAAGAATTAGGCCTTCCATTTGAAATAATTCGTCAAGAAGCATTTCTCCTAGAAAGGTTGATTGAGAGCATTCGAGGGAGAGATAAGGATTATTTTTACTTTCGCCCCTCTTAAGGCTACAGGAAAACAATGGATCTATATAGTGGGGCTTATAATTTAGAAAATAACATTCTAAATCTTTATGATTGCCACCACATATTTGACACCACGTACCATAAGAGGGTCGATAGTAAAAAAAAATCAGTATCACTCATGTTTATGTCAGAAATTACCAACCGTCGGGATCTTACGGTTCTGTTTTCAGAGTAACTGATACTTGGGCACGGGACGTGTTGAGTGGGCACGGCCCCGTGTTCAGCTACTGTCTGACTTAAAACAGGATTGCCAGTACCAAAGATTGGGCACGAGGCGTGTTCAGCGGGCACGGCCCATGCTGAGTTCTGCAGAAGCTGAAAATCTAAGAAAAATCCTAAAAAAAATAGAAAAATAAGAAAAAAACAATTAGGCCGTTGATTCCTAACTTTCTTAAAATCCTTGTGTCCCCGGCAACGGCGCCAAAAACTTGATGCGTGTGTAGCGTTATATAATTTTATGTATATTTTTAGCCTTTTTTACACTGTAGTCAAGTTTTAAATTTATAAAAACACGATATTTTACTAACACTAAACACACATATGGGCAAGTGCACCCATCGTGAGCGTAGTATAGCGTTGGTAAGATACCGAGGTCGTCCAAGAACACAAGAGCTTTTAGTACCGGTTTATCCTCAACGTCTAATCAAATCAAATTTTAGAAAAAGGTTTTAAACTAGAAAATAAAAACTAAAAATGCTGAAAAATAAAAATTAAAATAAAAACAGATAGACAAGATGAATCACTAGGATCCGACTCGCCTTTAGTGTAACCTTTGATTATTTTCGCACTTTTGCACTTTTTAAGAGATTATCTTAGTTATAGTAGTAGGCCCCTCTTTTGAAGGTGACGTTACCCTCAACCCAGTAGTTTGAGTCTGCAAGGATACAATCCTAAAGGGTTGGATTATTGAAAGATAATTAATTAAGTTATTAATGCATATTGTGGTAGGCCTCTCTTTTGAAGGTGACGTTACCCTCGGCTAAGTAGTTTGAGTCAGCAGGGATACAATCCTAAATAGACGAGTTAAAGTTTTAATAGTAGTTTACATATGAGGGGGTCAAGGAGTTCAGACCCCCGCCATCCAATACCAGTGGGTATTGAAGGAGGTCCTACTAAACTTGACCTAGGTCCTTGCAGGATCTATACACTGAACAAGGCATAACTCTTACAAAACCATTCTGTAGAACCTGAAGGTTTATACATAGAGGATTGCTTAGTTCAAGGGTTGTTCTTGTAAATGTTTGCTTTATGTTTTGGGTCAATATGTATAGGTTGGGTGTGTTAGATGGTTTCGAGTGGGCCTAGGGTATCTACCCATATGTTTTTGTATTCAAGCAAACCTCAACCTTTAGGTTGAGGTTGATCAGTTGTCGAGAACTAGAGGCCAGCCGAAACTAGCTTTGGGAAACTTTGTATCAGTCATCGTGAATCGTTGAATGCAAGTTTCTGGTTTGTTTTGATCTATATAGTTTTGGTTATTGTTTATTTATTCTTGAATCAACTTGTGATTGGATTCCGCACTCTCACAAGTTCCTGATTGATATCATTGAAAGATCCAAACGGGTTTTACAATTGGTATAAGAGCCAAGAAACCAATTCTTGGTTCGGTTTTGATATCATTCGGATTCAAGAAGATTGTTTCTGTAAGGACCTTCAAAAATGTCCTAAAACCGACCCACAAGTAAAAACCCGAACCCCTGAAACTCTACGGTACATGAAAAACCAAGAAAACAAAGTTTTGGAGTTTCAGGCGGGCCGCGTAAGAGTTAGCCTAGTCTTACGCGGGCCGCGTCGAAGGTGGGTTGACCGGATAAGTGTTCTGGATCCACGTGTCGTCCACGTGGCATACCTACACGTGACCCAGCAAGCCTACGCGTAGACTAGGTGGCTACGCGGACCGCGTAAGGATCAAGCAAAGGTTCACGCGGGCCGCGTGAACCTTAAATTTCACCTATAAATAGCTTGTCACATGGCCTGTTCTCTGGTTTCGAAAAACAAACTCAAAAACGAATTCTCAAAACTCTAAAGTCGAAATTACAATTAATATAGTGAGGTGCTACTACGATACAGGGTATTAACTCGATCGCTGCTACGATTCAATGTCTGATCGATTGAAACTATCCAATGGATGTTTAAGTGCTGCCCACATTAGGGTTATGCTTTGTCATTCGTCGTGAATTCGATGGATGTTTAAGTATCGCACTTTGTCATTCGCTGTGAGGGTTTAATCTCGTGAGTTATCGTAAATGCTGTATTAGTTACTGACCTAGTTCGTGTGCATGTTATTTAAATTAGGTTACAAAGGCTAATCAGTAGGCTAAACTCTGCCCGTATAAATCTGCAATGTGAGTTATTCACTTTTATCAAAAGTATTTTACAATACTCCATTTTCAAAAGTTATAATTACAGGGAGTAAGTCGTGGTTATCTTAATCACTGGCTAGTGGGGTATTGTGCACATTACTAATTTCTCACGGGTTAGGCTAATAAATCCTAACAGTGATAAACGTCACTACTTGGGGAAAGACCCAATAGTGGTATGACCATCGTCACCAGGTGACACGGCGCCAGATAAAAATAAGATAGAAGCCATTGTAATCGCTCTTATGCTGTAATTTATAACCATGTGTTGGTTTATCAATTTTGAATAACTCGCCAGCATTTCCCCGCTGATAAAATATTTTTAAAACATGTTTCAGGCGACCTGCTATAAATCAAGGAAAACGTGCTACGGAGCACTAACAAGCTTGAAGAGGTGACTCAGTTAAAATGAATAAACATGTTTTAATAAATCAGGGAATTTAGTTGTGAAATTCCTCTATTGTAAAATAACAGGGTTTATCCCGAATGATGAAATGAAATATTTGGGCATTTTTTAGTTTTAAAAAGATTCTGTAAAATCTTCCGCTGTCGCATCATAGATATCACGTGTTCCTGTCCCGTGGCTCCTGACCGGGTAAAACCGGGGCTGGGGCCGTGACAGGAAAAGGTGGTATCAGAGCTACTGAAAGAGCCACTGATTTAAGCCTATTAAGTATTTAAAATACTTAATTTTTCCTGATTATCATCTTGTAATTATGTGCTCTTATGTTGACTATCTGTTAGTTACAGTATGGGTAAGCAAAAGCTTTCGGACATCTGTCGTCAATTAGATAATGTACCAAAAGATAAAGGATCCTCATCCCAATCAAATTCCTCAAGATATTCAGTAGATACTGAGGAATGAATATTTGTTCGTAAGACACAGTATGAGAAACCACTTTCTCCTAATAAAAGAAGTTTGATTATTAGAAAAAGTCAAGAGAAAATGAGGAAATTACAATCAAAAGAAGGAATAGTTAAACAGGAAGCCCAGGAAATAAGCAATAAACCACCATGGGAAGATGAGTTAGATGAAAAATGGGCAAATATTTATATGTTAGCCACTGTAGCAATAAATGCTAACCTTTAGACTATTAACACCCTGACCCAGTATTAGCATCCACATTATCTATTAGCCAGAAACTTTAAAATAATATTAGTTGTACTAAAAATAAATATTTTATTTAAATAAAATGGTTTATTAGATATTTATTAAAATTTTAATTCCATTTTGTGATTCTGTGAAAATTTAATTTACAAACTTTTAACCTAAAATTTTGTGTGTTTCTTCATAAATGCTAAACAGCATGAATGAATTATCTGAAGCTCTAGAAAATCTCAATCTCTATCCTGTGAAAATAGAAGTTTCAAGAGATTTTACTGGTTACTATGCCGATGTGGAAGAACCTATGGAATTTAAGCTCCACCTCTGGAGAAATCAAAACCTAAGAAAAGAAGAAGATTTGTGGGTTGGAGACGTGTACGCAGAAGGAAACCAGCGACTAGGAGAATTCCCAAAATAGAAAATCCTATGGATAAAGGAAAAGGAATAGAAATTGAGGAAAGTTTTAAGCAAACAAGAGTAGAAATTGGAGAAGGCTCTAGAACCGCAGGAATAGAAATGGGCGAAAGTTCTAGGCAAGCTGAGGAATTACCATTGCAGGAAGAACTGGATCACATACTGGCAAGCTGTGATATCCTTAGGCCTATCAATACAAATCTTTTCCCTTATTCTGTTGAAACCCAACTTCCAATAAACTTGGAACCAGCCATCACAGAACCTTTAATCCACACTCAACCTCAAGGAGAAATGGACGAATGGTGGACCAACGATTGGCAATTCCAAAACCTACTAAATAATCCCTATACCTTTTTCCCTCAGTTCGACCCAGAACCTGCACCAAACCCACCAATGAGTAATGAAAACTTAGCTGAATTTCGCCATTTTGGCGAAGAACTAATGGATGCAGGGAATAAGATTCGGGAGATAGGGGAACAAATCTCCTGGAAATACGATGAAAGGGAATATCATTTCTGAAAGACTAGCGGACTAGGGAAAATGTGGTTGTGAAACAGTGTTTGTATAATAATAATAATAGTAATAAAAATATAAGTATGTATAAAAACCTAAAAATAAAACTTTTGTAAGAAAATCAGTTTGTACGGATGCATAATATAATATATAAAAATGGAAGTCGAAAAATCGACAATTTTGGCTATACGTGTTAATATGATTATGTGCGATTGTTTTGTTATGTTTAGTTATAAAATTATTTTATGCTAATCACTTATATAAATTAATTGCCAGATGGCAAACGCTGGTAATGAACAAGTTAACGAGGGTAACCAATCTGAGCACAATCATGAGGATCAATTTCTGAATAGGCAAGATATCGAGAATATCGTTGCTCAAGGAATAGCCAATGTTATCCCCACAATCCTGGCTGCTGCCCAGAAACCTGTTGAACCTCAACAAATTATTCCTAGTAAACGCACACAAAGTGACAATTTCAGTAATAGTATAAACGGAGGCGGCAACCATATTAATAATGATAATGAGGGGATCCAAGCTCCACTCCTTAAGAAAATAAAAGCTGCAACACCTGGTTGTACTTATAAGAAGTTTCTTGCCTGTAAACCGGCTGAGTTTGCAGGTAACGAAGGGGCGACTGCTGCACTGCGTTGGTTAGAGAAAACCGAGGCAGTAATTATGATAAGTAAATGTGCCGAGGACGAAAAGGTTATGTACGCATCGCATCTTTTTAAAGAAGGGGCGCTAGAATGGTGGAATACTGTACTTCAAGCCAAAGGAAGGAGTGTGGCCTATGCCATAAATTGGGAAAAATTTAAAAGTCTTGTAGAAAGAAAATTATGTCCCGAATATGAAAAGGAACAAATGACCAATAAGTTCCTAAATCATCAGATGGTAGGCGTGGATTGTCGAGGGTATACTTCGACATTCTTCGAATACGCTAGAGTAGTACCAACCCTGGCTTTGCCAAAGCCGGTACTTATATCTCGCTACATTTGGGGCTTAATTGGCGAGATCCGTAATATTGTCAAGGCTGCGAGACCCCGCACGATCGATGATGCAGTGGAGTTAGCTAACACTTTGACCGACAAACTGGTACGTACAAGAGAAGAAACCAAGAAAAAGGAAGTGGCCCAAAAGATTACCCAAGGATTCCGTAAGGGTAATAGAAGTAATTTCAAGAGAAGAGGAATTGGGCAATCTTCCACTATTCCATTTTGCAATTCCTGTAAAAGGAAGCATTTTGGAAGATGCAAAGGGTATTGCAATTTCTGCAAAATTCCGGGGCATCAAGAAGAAGACTGCAGGAAGAAGAAGAAAACCACAGTCTGTTACAACTGTGGAGAAGCTGGACATATTAGGCCAGACTGCCCAAAAGTGGTTAAACCAGGTGATAACAAAGCCAAAACTACAGAAGGAACTAACAAGAAGAACATAAGAGCCTTCCAGCTGACTACTCAGGAAGCCGAGCTAATTCCTGATGTAATAGCTGGTACGTTTCTAGTTCATGACGTTTACGCAAAAGTATTATTTGACTCTGGTGCAAACCAAAGTTTTATAAATACTTCATTCTGCCAAGCACTTAATTTACCTTTAACCAAACTTAGGCAGATTTTTACAGTCGAAACGGCAGAAGGGAATTCTGTTAAAATAAATAAGGCTGTGCGAGAAATAAAGATAGAACTATTAGGTCATAAATTCTCTGCAAACCTGTTGCCTATGAATTTAGCCGGTTTTGATGTGGTGTTAGGAATGGATTGGTTGGTAGCCAACCATGCTCGAATTCTTTGTGATAAGAATTCCATAGAAATTCATACACCCACAGGAGAGTTAGTGGTGATTACAGGAGATCAGCCAAGTAAGCCACTAAAGTTCATTTCAGTAATGAAAGTTGCTAGTTATGAACGAAAGCAAGGAATAGTGTATATGATTTCAATAATCATTAACACTAAAAGTAAGGAACTCAAGGAAATTCCAGTAGTATCAGACTACCCAGATGTATTTCCAGAAGAACTACCTGGATTACCACCTGATAGGGTAGTAGAATTTAGAATTCATCTAATTCTTGGAACTACACCGATAGCCAAGGCACCTTATCGGTTAGCACTCACCGAAATGTTAGAATTGAAAAAGCAATTAGATGAATTACTAAGCAAAGGATTCATACAACCTAGTTCATCCCCGTGGGGAGCACCAGTGTTGTTTGTGAAAAAGAAAGATGGTTCGATGCGAATGTGTATCGACTATAGGGAATTGAATAAGGTTACAATTAAGAACCGATACCCATTACCTAGAATTGATGATCTTTTTTATCAACTTCAAGGAGCTAGATACTTTTCTAAGATCGACTTGCGCTCCGGATATCATCAATTGAAGGTACAGGAAGAGGACATACCTAAAACTGCTTTTAGAACTAGGTATGGTCACTACGAGTTTACAGTCATGCCCTTTGGATTAACAAATGCTCCTGCAGCATTTATGGACATGATGAATAGAATCTATAAACCATATTTGGATAAATTTGTAATTGTCTTCATCGACGATATACTCATTTATTCCAAAAGTCAGGAGGAACATTGTGAACACCTGCATGTACTCTTAACCTTGTTAAGAAAAGAGAAGCTTTATGCCAAATTCTCGAAGTGTGAATTTTGGCTGCAGGAGGTACAATTTTTAGGTCACATGGTGAATCATGAAGGCATTCATGTAGATCCTGCTAAAATAGAAGCAATCACCAAATGGAAGGTTCCGCAATCAGCAATGGAAATTAGAAGTTTTATAGGGTTAGCCGGATATTATAGACTGTTTATTAAGGATTTTTCCAAAATAGCTGTACCATTAACTAAGCTAACCTGTAAAGCAGTTAAGTTTGAATGGGGACCTAAAAAAGAAGAAGCTTTTAAAATCTTAAAACAGAAATTAACCAATGCTCCAATTCTAGCCTTACCAGAAGGAACAGAAGATTTTGAAGTATACTGTGATGCTTCAAAGCTAGGATTAGGAAGTGTGCTAATGCAATGCAAAAAGGTAATTGCGTATGCATCAAGACAATTGAAAAAGCACGAGGAAAACTATACGACTCATGATTTAGAATTAGGCGCCATAATTTTTGCCCTTAAGATTTGGAGACATTATCTGTATGGAAGTAAGTTTACTGTCTATACAGATCATAAGAGCTTAAGATATATATTTGGGCAAAAATAATTAAACATGAGACAAAGAAGGTGGATGGAAATCCTAAGTGACTACGACTGTGATATTCAATATCACGAAGGAAAGGGAAACGTATTTGCAGATGCCTTAAGTCGTAAGTATCATGAAAAGCAAAAGCAAGTTCGTGCTCTTAGATTAAATCTATAGTTAGATTGAATGAAACAATTAAAGGATGTTCAGGAACCAGCAATCCAAGATGTTGCTGAAGGAATGAAAGGACGGATAAAAGAATTAGAGCAAGGAGCGAATGGAATTTGGATATTCCATAAAAAAGGATTTGGGTACCTAAGCAAGGAGACTTAAGAAATAAAATTTTAGAAGAAGCCCATAAATCTAGATATACCATGCATCCTGGAAACAATAAGATGTACCAAGATTTAAAAAACAATTTCTGGTGGATAGGAATGAAAAAGGACATAGCTAGATATGTTTCTAAATGTCTAACTTGCTCACAAGTTAAAGCAGAACACTAGAAACTTTCAGGTCTACTACAACAATTAGAAATGCCTGTATGAAAATGGGAACTCATTACAATGGATTTTGTTACTAAATTACCCAAAACCAGAAAGGGTAATGACGCCATTTGGGTAATTGTGGATCGATTAACCAAATCAGCTCATTTTCTACCCATGAAAGAAACCTTTAGCATGGAAAGGTTAGCCAAGTTGTATGTAGATGAAGTCGTATCCTTACATGGAGTTCCACTCTCTATTGTATCAGATAGGGATAGTCGTTTCACTTCCCATTTTTGGAAAAGTTTCCAAGAAACAATGGGAACCCAACTAAACTTGAGCACTGCATACCATCCTCAAACAGATGGGCAAAGTGAAAGGACAATCCAAACCCTGGAAGACATGCTTAGGGCATGTGTAATAGTTTTTGGTGGAAACTGGGATGACCACCTACCATTAATTGAATTCTCCTATAACAATAGTTATCATTCAAGTATTGAAGCTGCCCCATTCGAAGCACTATACGGACGAAAGTGTAGAACTCCAGTCCGTTGGGCAGAGATAGGAGAAAGTCAATTATCAGGACCTGAAATTATGCAAGAAACTACCAACAAAATCACTCAGATCAAGGAAAGACTGAAAACGGCTAGAGATCGCCAGAAGAGTTATGCAGACAATAGGCGTAAGCCATTAGAATTTCAAATCGGAGACAAGGTTCACTTAAAAGTTTCTCCTTGGAAAGGAGTAGTTCAGTTCGGTAAGAAAGGAAAGCTAAGTCCAAGATACGTAGGACCATTCCCAGTAGTCCAACGTATAGGACCAGTTGCTTATCGTTTACAACTACCAGATGAGCTAGCTGGAGTACATGACGTATTTCATGTATCCAATCTCAAGAAATGTCTATCTGATGAATCCCTGGTAGTACCTCTTCAAGATATAGAGGTAAACAAAAAGCTAAAATTTATTGAGAAACCTCTTCAGATAGAAGACAGAAATATCAAATTTCTCAAGCACAAGCGACTAGTACTGGTTAATGTCAAGTGGGATTCAAAAAGAGGACCCGAGTACACTTGGGAGCTGGAATCGGAAATGAAGCGAAAGTATCCTCACTTATTCTAGTAAATCTCGAGGACGAGATTTTAAATAAGGTGGGGAGAATGTAAGGACCTTCAAAAATGTCCTAAAACCGACCCACAAGTAAAAACCCGAACCCCTGAAACTCTACTGTACATGAAAAACCAAGAAAACAAAGTTTTGGTGTTTCAGGCGGGCCGCGTAAGAGTTAGCCTAGTCTTACGCGGGCCGCGTCAAAGATGGGTTGACCGGATAAGTGTTTCGGATCCACGTGTCGTCCACGTGGCATACCTACACGTGACCCAGCAAGCCTACGCGTAGACTAGGTGGCTACGAGGGCCGCGTAAGGATCAAGCGAAGGTTCACGCGGGCCGCGTGAACCTCAAATTTCACCTATAAATAGCTTGTCGCATGGCTTGTTCTCTGGTGTCGAAAAACAAACTCAAAAACGAATTCTCACAGCTCTAAAGTCGAAATTACAATTAATATAGCGAGGTGCTTCTACGATACATGGTATTAACTCGATCGCTGCTACGATTCAATGTCCGATCGATTGAAACTATCCAATGGATGTTTAAGTGCTGCCCACATTAGGGTTATGCTTTGTCATTCGTCGTGAATTCGATGGATGTTTAAGTATCGCACTTTGTCATTCGTTGTGAGGGTTTAATCTCGTGAGTTATCATAATTGCTGTATTAGTTACTGACCTAGTTCGTGTGCATGTTATTTAAATTAGGTTACAAAGACTAATCAGTAGGCTAAACTCTGCCCGTATAAATCTGCAATGTGAGTTATTCTCTTTTATCAAAAGTATTTTACAATACTCCATTTTCAAAAGTTATAATTACAGGGAGTAAGTCGTGGTTATCTTAATCACTGGCTAGTGGGGTATTATGCACATTACTAATTTCTCACGGGTTAGGCTAATAAATCCTAACAGTGATAAACGTCACTACTTAGGGAAAGACCCAATAGTGGTATGACCATCGTCACCAGGTGACACGGCGCCAGATAAAAATAAGATAGAAGCCATTGTAATCGCTCTTATGCTGTAATTTTTAACCATGTGTCGGTTTATCAAATTTGAATAACTCGCCAGCATTTCCCCGCTGATAAACTATTTTTAAAACATGTTTCAGGCGACCTGCTGTAAATCAAGGAAAACGTGCTGCGGAGCACTAACAAGCTTGAAGAGGTGGCTCAGTTAAAATGAATAAACATGTTTTAATAAATCAGGGAATTTACTTGTGAAATTCCTCTATTGTAAAATAACAGGGTTTATCCCGAATGATGAAATGAAATGTTTGGGCATTTTTGAGTTTTAAAAAGATCCTGTAAAATCTTCCGCTGTCGCATCATAGATATCACGTGTTCCTGTCCCGCGGCTCCTGACCGGGTAAAACCAGGGCTGGGGCCGTGACATTTTCTATTACTGATCTTATTTACCAGTGTTTGTTTTACAGGAACTCAGTTTGTTTTGGTGTGTTTTCTTGATTTCGGGATTCACATCTTCAAACTGTTCTTAGCATATTTTACATAAGTGGTGCTGATTTTTGTTTGTGTGATTTCTGATAAGGTGTTTGCTGATTTCTCGGAGGTGTTGGTGATAAAAGAAAAAAATTCAAAGATTTTGATATCTTTGAATTTTTGGAAAAGTGCTGAAAAACAGGGATTACCAGTCAACAGTATTATCTCTCATATGTTTTGCAGGTCTCGACTCGAAATCAGCTACCGTCTCGAGTTGTCATCATTTGGTCTCGACTCGCAACAAAATGTGGTCTCGAGTAGTCATCATCAAGGTCTCGACTCGCAACAAGCTGTGGTCTCGAGTCATCTTCATTGTGGTCTCGACTCGCAACAATCTGTGGTCTCGAGTTATCTTCATTGTGGTCTCGACTCGCAACAAGCTGTGGTCTCGAGTTGAAACTTTTGACTTGAAACCTTTGTCTCGACTCACAATCTCTTGTCTCGACTCGAATCGACAAGCTGCAACGTGTTTTTGGACTTTGGACATTGAACTTTGATCTTTGGACTTAAAACTAAATTAATTAATTAACAATTAATTAATAATGTCTGCAAATAATGTTGACATGGCTGCCCTTAACAAACAGCAAGAACTAGATTCAAAAGTTGGAACCACTACACGCATTCCAAGGTTGACTGATGCAAATGACTTTCCTGAGTGGAAGTAGTGTTTTGAACAACATGTGAAGGTCAAAGATTCTAAAATTTGGCGAAGTATTCTGAGAGGTCCAAGGGAGATCATGATGGATAGTCCTACTCAACCTGGTGTAAAAATAAAGAAACCCCTTAGCCAGTATACTGAAGAAGATTTTACAATAGTTGAAGAAGATGAAAAGGCACTTTCCTATCTGACCATGGGATTGGGTCCGGACATTGCTATAGGTTTTCGTACTTGCAAATCAGCCAAAGAATTGTGGGAATCTCTGATAGATGTCTATGAAGGTAATGAGGATATGAAGGAAAGTCGAAGATTTTTGCTGAACCAAAATTTCAACCATATCTATGGAGAAATTGTTGATAATCAAATTCAGAGATTTGTCAAGCTGGTTATGTCACACCCCGAAAATATCAGAGCTGACGTGACTGGACTGGTATCTTCATTGCACAGCGGAAGTGTTTGAGCTAAGACTTCTAGAATGCGAACACCCGCTAAGTACTCGAAATCCCTTGGGTTCTCCTATTCCAACCGTTCCTTAGTTTGTAACATGCAACCTGAGAAAGAACGTGCGAAAAATCAACATAAAGTTGAGCGAGTTCATAGTTTGTTTGTATTAAATGCGTTTTAAAACACTTGAAATCTTGCATTTGAAAAACAGGTTTGTGAGATCTTAATATCTCAAAGCATTTGAAATTTCGTCTTTGTACATCGGTAACGAAATGTCTTCTGTTATCTTGTAATCATGGTATGTTCTGATTCATTCATGGAGTCTGTCAAGGATCTATCAGTGGGTAGCGAGCCCCCTGACATAATGTACCATAAGTAAATAACCAAACCGAGAACACTTTGTCATCATTTGGGATCACAAAAGCACTCCAGGGTATACCAACCAGGAGTGGGGCGTGCCTCAAGCCCAATAGATCTACACCTTTTGCACCTTGGTCACTAAGTGATTAATGGTTACTAATGTTATCTCCCTACTTATGCACATTGATCATGTTATCTACTACTCCGTAACTAACATACCAATAGTTTTAGCATGTATTTCCCCTAGATGTTTTTGAAAACAAAACATTGAAAACAGTGAAAGGAGGGACATGAACTCATTGGGTTGTCTCGTTTTTCGTACGCAGACCAACCCAGTCCTATTGTTGTAACTTGGACATTCCCGTCCCTAGTCATGAAAATCATGCACGTTTCGTAAATACGTATTTGTTGTAAGAACCGGTAAGTTTAGCTTAAACCTTTTCGTAAACCATTTGAGTTCATTGAAATCCTGTTGCGAAATGGTTTAGAAACATATGATTTTTGTTTCTCGAAACATTGTGTTTTTGCAAAACTTGCATGTCTTTCCACCCCCTGAAAACATTTAAAAAAATGTAAAACAGTAAAAAAGGGGGGTTATGAACTCACCTTGACATTCCTGTGCAAAGCTAGCTTAGCGTGATTCCGTAGTGTCGTTCCATGAACGTGACTCGCTAGCGTGCAACTATAGCATTCCTAACAAGGAATAACTTATGAGTTTTCTAAATAAATCGACGTAGCTAAACTACGTGTCCGAGCTCTACCGAATCGTTAACTAAACGATTCTATTAAGGTGCTATCTTGATTTTAGAATAACCATTCTATGGTTAATTGATCCCGTTTATAATCGGGACAAAACTAAGTTTCGAGATCGACTTAGTTTTCGAGTGACTTAGAATATATATTTTATATGTATATATTCAAATATACTTATGAAATCGTTTTAGTCATCGCGAATAAAAAGCGTAGATAATCATCTATATAGCTTGTTGTTATCGTATCGAGTCGGTTAATGATATCGTTTGTTATGTATCTTATGGCAAGGTGTCATACTTCGAGTAAAGACGTTTAAAATAAATATAAATAATTATATTTATTTTATAAAAGTATGCGAATTTCGTAAACTAGTAGCTCGTGTTTTGTCGAGATGTTATAACTTTGTTTTGGTAACTCATAAAACGTCGCCAAAAGTATAGATATACTTTATATTCATTTAGCGAAAATACTTCGATAGGCGTCGCTTATACAATATAGATATGTTTGGTATTTCACATTTTTAACGAAAATTGGACATAGTTTCCTCTGTTTTTGGACGATCCCGACAACGAAGTGTCGATTTATTTTTCAAAATTCAACCAATAATTCAATCAATTCAAACTATATATACTAAAATTTTATGAAATACCATAAAAAAACGTAACTAATCACTAATAGATTAGGGTCGAGCTCGGTCGCGTAACTAAAAATCTACGAATCTATATAGAAAGTTTAACGCTTCGTTAAAACTTTACCGGGTCCTGAGTTGACCGGGCGTTGACATGTTTGACCGCTGTTGACCCGAGTTGACTCGGGCGTTGACCGAGCCAACCGGGTTTGACCTGAACCCAAAATAATCCTCAAAACCGAATCCGAATCTGGACTGAATGAATAAGAACTCGAACCGAGTTGGTTGGATGTTGGCCGAGTCAACTCGGTTTGACCGAGTTGACTCGGGTTTGACCCGAGTATTTGACTCGTTAACCCGCAACCAAATCTTTTGTTTCCTTGTCGAACCGAAGTCCGCACCAATCACCACTACTTCATCTTCAACATCTTCAACAGCAAATCACCGTCATCTTCCACAATTATCCATCGTCATCAACAATACAGTAAATCATCAACATCCCTGATAGAGAATAAAAGAAAACAGAGAGGGGGGGGGGTCTTTACCGGGAAATCCCATCGGAAATCAAGCATAGGCCGCCGCCACTGCCGTCGTGAAGATCCACCGCCACCGCTGCCGCCACCGCGGCGCCAGAATCCTTCGTCGTCTCTCCCTCTCTCTTCACTTCTCCTTTTCCTCCAATCTCTCATCACTTCGATCTGTTGTCACCGGAAAAACGAGGGTGTGGGTGTGGTGGTTGTTATCGGAGAAGAAGGGTGAAGAATAACCATCGCCGCCGCCTGGCGGCGCTGTTGTCGTTGTCGTTCGACGGTGAAACAGAAGGAGAACGAAGGGGGGTGTCGGGTGAGTGGGTTAACGGAGCAGCTCCGGTCGCCGGAGCCGGTACAATCCAGACAAGAGAGACACAGATGGTGTGCGTGTAGATGTTAGGGTTTCAAATGAGATATCTGATGTTGAGATGCTTTTATATTAGGGTTCCTTAATGGGCTTGGGCCCCAGGCCCACAAGCCCGTTTCGTGCGGCCCGATATGTTTTCGAAGCCCATTTTTACTCCCGATTGTCATAAAACGTCGTAAAATATTTAACGAGGGCTTGAAACTCTAAAACTCATTCGGTAATCGTTTATTAGACGCGTTTGTTCGTCGGTGCGTTTAATCGCGTAAAACGTTGCGTTCGTCGTTTCTTGTGCGTTTTCCGATCCGTTTCCAACTACGGATACAAAAATTTGAAAACGAAATTAAATATATCAAAATATTTCAGTTTTTAAGTTAATACGCGTGTCTGATGCTTCCTTTTCGTTGTCGGTGCGTTCCTGCAGTCGCGTTTTCGTTCACGTTTGCGCTTTGTGCCATTCGAAAGCATGATGTTTTCACAAAACCACATTCACATGTATAGGTTATATGTATAAATTCCGTTTTCGTCGACGCTGTCAGTATTTCGTACGGTGTCGGTTCGTTACCGCGTAACATTCAGTCATCTCCTCGCAAATCCACATTCGCGTACTGTAAAGTCGAATAGGCGTTCCTAGGCATTCCAATAGACTAATTAAGTTAATTCGTGACTTAAACACTATTTATCAACGCCTAAAACGTTTGTTAATCACGTAATTAGAAGCCGTTAATTACCGGTTGTCACATTCTCCCCCTGTTACAGAAATTTCGTCCTCGAAATTTAGACTATGTTATCTCCTTATGACGTTCCTAGGTAAGTCCGAATAATACCAAAGTGAATGACCATGTAATCGAACCAAAACTTGTTCAGATTACATGATTGCAAGAACATTTTGCATCAATATGAACCCAACAGTTTAACTGAGTTTGTTCTAGGAATCGATGTCAAGTGAACGACATGTTGTGGTACTATCACCAATGTGACTAGGTTTACTGGGTTCAACAAAAGAGGAATTTCAACCAATGGAATTCCAAATGAACGTTCACAAACTGCAAATCAATTTTTGAAACAATAGAATTTACTACCAACGGAATCTTGCGTTGGTCGTTGTATAAATGAATCTCGAATTCAACAAACTCAAATAAATAGAATCATAAAAATGATTTATCAACTCTCAAACCATTAAATGAATAAAATCAACGTGTTGCAAGGATACACCGAAATGAAATACAACCGAACCTGGTGTATCATCGTCTTAATACATAGTTGCATTAAGACTATTTGAGTGATTAGTCAAACAAAGAGCATACGTAGTTTCGCATTAAGCGATTGTTCGTGATTAGCACAAGCTACAAGTTTATACCGACGCTACAAGGTGTCGTAGTGAATGAAATAATTCAACAATAGTAGTGACCGAACAAGCATCACTGTGTTTTGCATGAAACGCTCGATCATGATTAGCCCAAGCTACAAGCTCGTTCCGACAACACAAGGTGTCGTACTGATTGAAGTAATTAAATAATAGCGGTGACCAAACAAGTATCACCATGTTTTCAATCAAATGAAGGCTCAACGAAATAAATGTGAATGTTCCAAACAAATCCCGTAGGATTTTCAAATGAAAATGAAACGAATAATAAATGTTTTTCGATTGAAGATGATAAAACAATATATATCACAAAATGTTTGATAGATGGTGAAAGAACCGTTAAAAGGTACACCGAAATATAACATAAAATTGTGTACCATTATCTTAACACACGATTGTGTTAAGATTGCTTTAATATGATAAATCAACAAAGCGGATTTAATATCAATAAACAAATAAATAAATAATTAAATCCGTACATGAGGTGAGCAACGAGATTAGCGCAAGCTTCAAACTTGTGAAAAACGTCACCACAAAGTGATCGTGATCAAGAAATGATTCAATGAAGTCGAAGACCAAACAAGCCTGTTATGGTTCGAAACAAATGAAGTGCTTGTTGGGATTATTTCGAATATGATGGCCTCAATCCATCATATGGAATCTTGAATCGAATATATATTACGAGCAAGTTCAAACAATTGAACTTGGTTTAGTCACATTCCAACAATGAATGCATGTGTTGACATGATTACAATGAACAAATAATGTAATGTACCTCGAAAGAAATGAGTTTCAACGAGTTCGTTGACTCGATATCAAAGAGTCAACACTTTGCAATAAGGCGGGTCATCTAGATCACAATGCAAAGATTTAGTATAGCGAAATAATATATGATATGTTGACAAAACAACCATTCGAAGTGAAACCACATGCGTAACAAACAATACATGTGTAGCGGATGAATTTGTCAAGAAATGAAACAATTGCGTGTTCGCTATCATGAAATAAAATCCTCATGGTGCAATGACCGTTAGGGGGAGTAGAAATACGAAAATCTACTCGTTATATGCAAAAGTCAAAATTCAATAAAAGAAATTTAAGGACTTTACCTGGAATTTCGCGTGATAACCGTTGGTTAGTTGACATTACCATGGAATGTCGAACATAGCGTAATCGCCATTAATGAAGTGGGGGATGCGAAGACATGTGACTTCTTTTGCAGCGCCAAATACTGTGAGTCTCTTTAGACTATGCACCGATTGTTGTGAAATCTTGTTCTAACGTACCTCAGCTAGATTTGTGTCCAAGTGTGTTTTCCCCAAAGGCCTTGCCTCAAAAGTCGTGTGATGTACTTCGACGTCCGCTGACGTATAGCTTAAGTTTCATGTATACTTGTGCACTAGCGTTTTGTTTCCCGTAGAATGTGATGTGCTCCGACATCCTTTGACGTATAATTTGAGTTTCCTGTATTCCTGTGCACTAGTGTTTCGTTCCGCGTAGGTTACCTGCTCGGGTAAGTAAGATAGCATAGACGAGTGGTGTTTGCCCGAGTTAATAGTCGCAGTTCCTACATAATGACCTTTAATGGATTTTGACACAAATTTTCCCAAAGGTCCTAAATGCATGTTATCCAAATCTCTCAAAGTTTTACTTAATGTATGAATCTGTTTCGTGAACCGTGTATCAACATAACACTTGTGTTTGTTTAAAACCAAAATTGTTGACTTATTGTTTTCGGCAATGGTTGGAACCCATATTCGAGTCTTAGGCATTCTGTATGCGTTCAATGTCTTAATAATCTAAGTCCCCAAATGATAGTGAGGTTAGAGCCTAGGTATCTCTACAGAAACCTAATTCCCTGAAACCTATAGCTCTGATACCAATCTGTCACACCCCGAAAATATCAGAGCTGACGTGACTGGACTGGTATCTTCATTGCACAGCGGAAGTGTTTGAGCTAAGACTTCTAGAATGCGAACGCCTGCTAAGTACTCGAAATCCCTTGGGTTCTCATATTCCAACTGTTCCTTAGTTTGTAACATGCAACCTGGGAAAGAACATGCGAAAAATCAACATAAAGTTGAGCGAGTTCATAGTTTGTTTGTATCAAATGCGTTTTAAAACACTTGAAATCTTGCATTTGAAAAACAGGTTTGTGAGATCTTAATATCTCAAAGCATTTGAAATTTCTTCTTTGTACATCGGTAACGAAATGTCTTCTGTTATCTTGTAATCATGGTATGTTCTGATTCATTCATGGAGTCTGTCAAGGATCTATCAGTGGGTAGCGAGCCCCCCTGACATAATGTACCATAAGTAAATAACCAAACCGACAACACTTTGTCATCATTTGGGATCACAAAAGCACTCCAGGGTATACCAACCAGGAGTGGGGCGTGCCTCAAGTCCAATAGATCTACACCTTTTGCACCTTGGTCACTAAGTGATTAATGGTTACTAATGTTATCTCCCCACTTATGCACATTGATCATGTTATCTACTACTCCGTAACTAACATACCAATAGTTTTAGCATGTATTTCCCCTCGATGTTTTTGAAAACAAAACATTGAAAACAGTGAAACGAGGGACATGAACTCACTGGGTTGTCTCGTTTTTCGTACGCAGACCAACCCAGTCCTATTGTTGTAACTTGGACATTCCCGTCCCTAGTCATGAAAATCATGCACGTTTCATAAATACGTATTTGTTGTAAGAACCGGTAAGTTTAGCTTAAACCTTTTCGTAAACCATTTGAGTTCGTTGAAATCCTGTTGCGAAATGGTTTAGAAACATATGATTTTTGTTTCTCGAAACATTGTGTTTTTGCAAAACTTGCATGTCTTTCCACCCCCGAAAACATTTATAAAAATGTAAAACAGTAAAAAGTGGGGGTTATGAACTCACCTTGACATTCCTGTGCAAAGCTAGCTTAGCGTGATTCCGTAGTGTCGTTCCATGAACGTGACTCGCTAGCGTGCAACTATAGCATTCCTAACAAGGAATAACTTATGAGTTTTCTAAATAAATCGACGTAGCTAAACTACGTGTCCGAGCTCTACCGAATCGTTAACTAAACGATTCTATTAAGGTGCTATCTTGATTTTAGAATAACCATTCTATGGTTAATTGATCCCGTTTATAATCGGGACAAAACTAAGTTTCGAGATCGACTGAGTTTTCGAGTGACTTAGAATATATATTTTATATGTATATATTCAAATATACTTATGAAATAGTGTTAGTCATCGCGAATAAAAAGCGTAGATAATTATCTATATAGCTCGTTGTTATCGTATCGAGTCGGTTAATGATATCGTTTGTTATGTATCTTATGGCAAGGTGTCATACTTCGAGTAAAGACGTTTAAAATAAATATAAATAATTATATTTATTTTATAAAAGTATGCGAATTTCGTAAACTAGTAGCTCGTGTTTTGTCGAGATGTTATAACTTTGTTTTGGTAACTCATAAAACGTCGCCAAAAGTATAGATATACTTTATATTCATTTAGCGAAAATACTTCGATAGGCGTCGCTTATACAATATAGATATGTTTGGTATTTCGGATTTTTAACGAAAATTGGACAGAGTTTCCTCTGTTTTTGGACGATCCCGACAACTAAGTGTCGATTTATTTTTCAAAATTCAACCAATAATTCAATCAATTCAAACTATATATACTAAAATTTTATGAAATACGACAAAAAAACGTAACTAATCACTAATAGATTCGGGTCGAGCTCGGTCGCGTAACTAAAAATCTACGAATCTATATAGAAAGTTTAACGCATCGTTAAAACTTTACCGGGTCCTGAGTTGACCGGGCATTGACATGTTTGACCGCTGTTGACCCGAGTTGACTCGGGCGTTGACCGAGCCTACCGGGTTTGACCCGAACCCAAAATAATCCTCAAAACCGAATCCGAATCTGGACTGAATGAACAAGAACTCGAACTCGAACCGAGTTGGTTGGATATTGGCCGAGTCGACTCGGTTTGACCCGAGTATTTGACTCGTTAACCCGCAACCAAATCTGTTGTTTCCTTGTCGAACCGAAGTCCGCACCAAGCACCACTACTTCATCTTCAACAGCAAATCACCGTCATCTTCCACAATGATCCATCATCATCAACAATACAGTAAATCATCAACATCCCTGATAGAGAATAAAAGAAAACAGAGAGGGGGGGTCTTTACCGGGAAATCCCATCGGAAATCAAGCATAGGCCGCCGCCACTGCCGTCGTGAAGATCCACCGCCACCGCCGCCACCGCCGCGGTGCCAGAATCCTTCGTCGTCTCTCCCTATCTCTTCACTTCTCCTTTTCCTCCGATCTCTCATCACTTCGATCTGTTGTTGCCGGAAAAACGAGGGTGTGGGTGTGGTGGTTGTTATCGGAGAAGAAGGGTGAAGAATAACCATCGCCGCTGCCTGGTGGCGCTGCTGTCGTTGTCGTTCAACGGTGAAACAGAAGGAGAACGAAAGGGGGTGCCGGGTGAGTGGGTTACCGGAGCAGCTCCGGTCGCCGGAGCCGGTACAATCCAGACGAGAGAGAGACAGATGGTGTGCGTGTAGATGTTAGGGTTTCAAATGAGATATCTGATGTTGAGATGCTTTTATATTAGGGTTCCTTAATGGGCTTGGGCCCCAGGCCCACAAGCCCGTTTCGTGCGGCCCGATACGTTTTCGAAGCCCATTTTTACTCCCGATGGTCATAAAACGTCGTAAAATATTTAACGAGGGCTTGAAACTCTAAAACTCATTCGGTAATCGTTTATTAGACGCGTTTGTTCGTCGGTGCGTTTAATCGCGTAAAACGTTGCGTTCGTCGTTTCTTGTGCGTTTTCCGATCCGTTTCCAACTACGGATACAAAAATTTCAAA
The DNA here is from genome assembly GCA_030545235.1 of Helianthus tuberosus. Taxonomy (NCBI): domain Eukaryota; kingdom Viridiplantae; phylum Streptophyta; class Magnoliopsida; order Asterales; family Asteraceae; genus Helianthus; species Helianthus tuberosus. The sequence continues at coordinate 80,077,252 of CM060363.1, forward strand.
ACGAAATTAAATATATCAAAATATTTCAGTTTTTAAGTTAATACGCGTGTCTGATGCTTCCTTTTCGTTGTCGGTGCGTTCCTGCAGTCGCGTTTTCGTTCACGTTTGCGCTTTGTGCCATTCGAAAGCATGAAGTTTTCACAAAACCACATTCACATGTATAGGTTATATGTATAAATTCCGTATTCATCGATGCTGTCAGTATTTCATACGGTGTCGGTTCGTTACCGCGTAACATTCAGTCATCTCCTCACAAATCCACATTCGCGTACCGTAAAGTCGAATAGGCGTTCCTAGGCATTCCAATAGACTAATTAAGTTAATTCGTGACTTAAACACTATTTATCAACGCCTAAAATGTTTGTTAATCGCGTAATTAGAAGCCGTTAATTACCGGTTGTCACAGGTTACTCAAATGCAGATGGAAGAAATACATACAACAAATGCTTCAACAAATAGACAGCTTCTGAATGCTTTACCTAAAAGTTGGGGTCATCATGTTGCTATGATCAAGAAGACCAAAGATCTTGCTTGGTGCAGTCTGTCTGAGATGATTTCTCATATCAAGGCTTGTGAGCTGGATGATAAACAAAGGGAAACTAATTATAAGAACAGCATGCTGGCTGCAGGATTCTCTGTTGCTCCTACTTCATCAAACAATAACAATGCAGCTCTCATATCTTAAGGAGGTTTTCAAATGTTTAGTAACTCGGCATCTTCTAAGGCTGCTCCTACTTCCGCTAATGCCTATTTCTCTGGATCTCCTGCTCCTTCTCGTGTTTCTGCTGCCGCATCATCTAATGCTGCTACGGTCACTCCAACTTCTGCTGCAAAGAATGAGATGATTGCTTTCTTTTCACAACAGTCTAAAGAAAATCTGGATATCGCTACCACTGTTATAAACTGCTTAAATGCATTTGTTGCAGGAAAAATTGATCCTCCTAAATGGTCTGGAGATGATTTACTTCAGATTCATCCTGATGATGTAGAAGAAATGGACATCACTTGGCAGTTGGCTATGGCTGCTTTCAGAGCAAAGAGATTCATTAAAAGAACAGGTAAAAACAGATGGGATACTGGGTTTACCGGGTCTTCTTCAGTACCCTTTAATCTGCGCTGTTACAACTGTCACGAGGAAGGACATTATGCTCGAAACTGCACCAAGCCACTGGTTAATAGAGAACAGACTTCAGTCCAACCTGTTCCTCCTAATCCAGAGAGAGCTCTTGTGACCACATCGAGCATCACTACTGACACTGCTGCTGGTGGAAACCCTCAAGCCTTGGTGGTTCAGCCTGATATTAACTTTGATTGGAATTCGGAAATTCAGCGACTGAACATCTCTGCCCCAGAAAATCAAGCTGCTACAAACAACATTGCTTTCATGACCTCAGCTTCAAATGACCAAGTCTCTGTATATGAGGATGAGACTTCAGCACCTGAGGAGGAGACTTCAGCTGAAAACCTTGCTCTCATGACCCAGATTCTTTCAGCTCTAGTCAAAGGTCTCACCAAAGAAGAGGTACTTTCTGTTTTCTGCACTCCTGAGTGTAGAGAAAGGGTTGAAGCTTATAGAATACACAACACTGAGCTAATTCAAGACTATCAAGATATTAAAAATAAAAACTTTACTTTATCGAAAAATGAAAAACTTTATAAAGAAAAAATTGAGGCTCAGCGAAAAGACATCATCAAACTCAAAGACGACGTAAGTGTAAAAACAGCCCATTTCTTATATGCTCAGGAGCAAGTATGCATTTTGACTAAAGAACTGGAAGACATCAGAGATAGATATCAAATAAATGAACTCAATATTAAGAAATATGATTCTTCCAGCAAACTAGTTAAAAACTTGTGTGATCAACAGCTTGCATATAAGAAAAAGAAAGGGTATGGATTGGGCTACAATCAGGCTCCTCCTCCTTACAATGACAATTACACTTATTTACCTATGACTGAGGAGGAGCTGATGAATGAGAGTAAAATGACTTATGGTCCGAAAAACAATAAGTCATCTGTTAATGGCAGACCTGTTGAGAATCCGAAATCCACTTCAATAAATTTTGTTTCTAAAGGTTCAATTGATCCTAACGCTTCGTCTTCATGTGCAGATGAAGTACCTGAAGTAAAGTGTGGAGATGTACTTGGGAGTGAACCAGTTTTTCATTCTGATTTTTCTAAAAATTATTTTGAACAAACTGAGTCTGAAATTGCTTTTGGAAAAACCTTGTTTGAGTCGTTTTATGCTTATGTGTCGTCTAGTGAGCCTGATGTTTTGGGCGAAACTGATGATGGTTGTGTTGAATCTTTGAACAATAATTGTGGTGATGATTGTTTTTCAGTTAATGCGTGTGATTGTAATGTTTCTACTGTTTCAGTTGATGACAGTGTTACAGGTGAGGTCCCTCAGGACACATTCAGTGAAACCACTGAAACTCCTTCTCAAGAAAATCAAGAGTATCCTGATTCTTCTTCTGAATCTGTCTCAGTGGGCGTCCCTAATGTTGAATCTAGAGGGACCCCATTGGAAACTGTAGATGAAAATAAACCTGAATCAAATTCACATGATACATATGTTGACAAGACATGTGTTGATGAAATTTTAACTAAGTCAGAATCGATTAATGTAGAAAAGAAAGTTGAAATAAACAAACAGTCTCCGGAAAATGTTTTTGAACATAAAACTGAAACACCAGTTTTTCAAAAGAATGATGATCATAGTAAAAAGGAGGTATCTAATTGTTCATCAACATCACATGATTGTGTCAATTCTAATCAGCAGAAATCAAAATGCTCAGAACAGACACAGGCAAAACCAACTAGAAAAACCAAAACGCCTCATCATTAAAAAACAAACAAATCTTCTTCAACAAAGTATCAAAATTTCCACACATTGAAACGACAAACATGTTTCAATTGTGGTACTGCTGGACACATTGCCAAAAACTGTGTTCAACTCCCAAGCGCACAGTCTAGGAAGAAGATTGTCCAGAATCAGAAGATCAAGTCAAATCGATCTCGTTGTTCAGAGTCAGTGACGACTGAAATGTCTAAGACAATGAAGAACAACTATCGCAAGACTAAACCCTCTGATCAAGATTGGAATGCAGCCAAATGTAGAAATCAAAATCAAAAGAACAATTTTCAAAGAAATCAACATAATAGTTTGGTAACTACAATTCTAAATGGTCGAATACATTTTGGAAACCCAAAACTAGGGCTGCACAATCTAATACATCTCACCAAGGATCTTTCATGAAAAATCCTTCAAGAAATTTGAACAAAGATAATTTAGTTTGGCAAAGGGTGACATACATTGATGCACAAGGAAAACCCAGATCCACCATGGGCTGGGTTCCTAGATCTAACTAATCCCGCTAATCGTGCAGGAACAACTGTGGAGGACTACCGTGCGACTTTGGTACATGGATAGTGGTTGTTCCAGGCACATGACGGGAGACTTATCCCAACTGGTAAATGTAAAAGAATTTAATGGTGGATATGTCTCTTTTGCGGGAGGAGAATCAGGAAGAATCACATTAAAAGGAACAGTAAGAAACGACGTTTTAAGCTTCGAAAATGTTAACTATGTCCCAGAGCTGAAACACAATCTGTTGAGCATTTAACAGATTTGTGATCGAGGAAATTCAGTCCATTTTACGAAGAAAGGATGTTATGTGCTGAAACCAGGGATTGTTATTCCTGAAGATTGGTTTTTGATGTCAGCAGAGAGACGAGGAAATGCTTATGTTATTGATATGAACAAGAAACCGTGTGAAGAAGTTACTTGCCTATTCTAGAAGATTTCAGAACATGATGGTCTACTGTGGCATCGTCGCCTTGGGCATGTGAACATGAAGAATCTGAATCGACTTGCTAAAGGCCAACTGGTCCGTGATCTACCAATCAAATATTTCATGTTGGTGGAAAAATGTGTTGCTTGTGCAAAAGGAAAAGCACATCGAAAACCTCATAAGTCTAAATCTGCACCCTCAACCAAAGTTGTGCTCGAATTACTTCACATGGATCTTTTTGGTCCAGTGAATGTGTTGAGTATTGGCAAGAAAGCTTATTGTCTCGTAATAGTTGATGATTACTCACGCTACACCTGGGTGTATTTTCTAAGTCACAAGCATGAGACTGCAGTTTTAGTGAAATAATTCGTTACTCTGGCTGAAATTCAAACTAGTACAAAAGTGAAGGTTATTCGATCTGACAATGGGACAGAATTCAAGAACGTAACTTTGGATACATTCTGTTCTGAAAAGGGAATAGATCAACAGTATAGTGCACCACGAACTCCTCAACAGAATGGAGTGGCTGAGAGAAGAAATCGTACTCTTATAGAGGCTGCACGGACTATGCTGGCTGACTCAAAGCTTTCGAGTTTCTTTTGGGCTGAGGCAGTTAGCACGGCTTGTTACGTCCAGAATCATGCTTTAGTAAACAAACGTCATATGAAAACTCCTTATGAGATTCTGGAAGGACGTAAACCTTCGGTTTCACACTTTCGTATCTTTGGATGTCCATGTGTGTTACTACTTATGGACGCTAATGGAAAGTTTGAAGTCAAAGGGGACGAGTGTTTCTTTGTTAGATACGCAAAAGGCTCTACCTATAGAGTATACAACAAAGTAACTAAAAAGGTCACCGAGTCATGCAACATTGAATGGCTCGAAGAAAATGCTACGGACGCTAGAGTTGGACCAGATTGGTTATATGATTATGCTGAATTGTTTAAATCATTTAATATTTGGTCGAGTGTTTCTACAGATGCAGGTGTGTCTACGCCAAAACAACCACTGTCTTTTGGTGATACTGCAAAAGAAGAAAAGGCAGAAGGGAGCTTAAGACATCATACCATTGAACCACCAGGAATGGTTTTTACACAGCATCCTTTGCTTCAACAAATGTCTCATCAACCCCCTGAAGGTGCGCAATCTAGCGGAATTTCTTCGAATGCATCTGGATCAGAACTGTTTGCTAATCCTATTCCTAAAGATTGTACTGTTACCACTCCCATGGTTCATAGTCCGATAGCACCTAATGAGGGGGTGACGTGATGTCGTGGTCACAATCAAATTTAATCCAATTACTTACTAATAGATAGCGGTAAGTGGGTATCGAACACTGGGAGTTTGTGGAAAATGTGTTATTTGAAAGTGTATTTTAACTTGACTGAACTTAAATTAATTGTAAGAAAAGTAAATTCAAGAATTGGATTGATTTAATAAAAACTAAGACTTCAAAAAAAACTTGATGTGAGGTTGTTTATTCAGATGCTAAAAAGTTGGACATGCTTTGGCCTAATAGGTGTCGGTACTCTCATTGGGATTGTCCCCAGGTAGGCAACGGGTCCTTATAATTGGATTTGTATGAATGCCAGCCTAGACAGGAGTTCCCAATTTAACGGTACTTAACCCTTCCAGTTACTACATGTCCGAGCATATGATATTTCATTTTATTTTCAAAACAAGTTTTAAATGGAATTGCTAGCTAAACCACACACAATCGGCAAGTGCACCGGTCGCAGTGTAGTGTAGATGGCAAGACCGGATATCAATCCGTGGACACTATATACAAACTTTAGATACTAAACCTCTATCGACTATAAAGTTAAATTTGAAAATTTGATTTAAATGAGAATTTTGGTTTATAATAATTTAGAAACAAATGACCATCCTAGATTTCCGGTTTTAATTGACATTCATGTTTTAGTTCAACTAGAAAGAACCACATAGACATGGTTCATGTGTAGTTACTTGTTTGTGATAAAAGGGAACTAAGTACTCGGATTCCTAGAACACGAGGTTGTTACCCGATGACCAATTAATTAGCATCCAACCCTTAACCCGCCCATGATATCTCGATTGCTATTAGCACCAAGAACGTATGGTTTAGACTATGATTGAAATGTAAAGTAACAAATTACAAACAAATATCAGCACACCATAATAAACAAATAACAAGTACAAGTCTATTATTCTAGAAATAAGAACAAGAACATGAATGTCTCAAACAAACCTTCAATCTAGGATGATCATTATAAAGTTTAGCTACTCATAATATGCAATAACACAACTGAACAAAGCTTGAACACAAATGAAAACATAATACAAAGCGAATACAAACTGAAAAACTAACGTTTACCGAATTCAGATGACTTAGAACTCGAACCGAAAGCTTCCAAGACTCCCGAGAGCTCCAAGGCACTTCAACTTCACTCCAAGATGCTTAGAACTGATTGTTTTCAGTCTAGAGAGGTGGGTTTTCGATGTAAAGAGGTGTGTTTTCGAAGTTGCAAATGAAGGCTATTTATAGTTGAAATTTTGAGCTTCTGCACACTCCTTGCGCACCGTAACACTCTGGTTGTTGCGGTGCGCAAGCACTTTTGAACTAACTTTCTTCAACTGCTCCATTTCGCACCAGAAAGTCTTTGCCGACAAACCCTTGCGCACCGTAAGGGTTTATCCTTACGGTGCGCAAGGCATCTTCAAAAACAAACTTCATTTTTGGATTCCTCTCGTCGAGCTAACCCAAAAGCATATATTATGGCTCCCGTAACTCATTTCCTAGCTCCGGATATGTCAAGATGAAGTTCTGACTGTTTCTGGCGCGTATTTATGTTCAAATCTTCACTTCTTCCATTCTTTGACTCCACCATCTTCTAGCAACCAATCATGTCTTCTAAAACCCGCATTTTGAGCATTATAATACCTGCATATCAATTCATCTAGTGGTTACCAAGTTCAAGCAATTAACCGTAATAAGTATAGAATGTGCATTGTTTTAATCCTTTTAAGGGTTGTCCTACGGACCACCCGTCACATCCCCACACTTACCCGTTGCTTGGCCCAAGCAACCCAATCAAACACTAATTCATAATCAAGCGATCAATCACGCAAACCAAGCTAAATGATCCGTCCTTCTACTAACTTTCAATCATCCCACAAGACACACCCCTCACAAAAGCTCTCGGTGACAAGAAATAATAGCAAATAATGCTAAATCACTTAATGCGTGTGTGTGTGTGTGTGTGACAATAAGCTTGTATAAAAATCAAGTCTCCTCCAATATCTAGCATGCTTATGAATCAAAGGAACTTACGGGTTGTAACGGGGCTATGTGTAAAGGTAGGAAAATAGTGGGATATATATGCAAGTAGCTAATTGATTTGACCCGGTTTTTATTTCTACTATAACATCAACTATATACAAAACATCATAAACTTCTTAATTTCTATTACAAATAATTGCTTCTTTTTGTATCTTCTCATGATTTTCTTTTTTTATTTTTTTTATTTTTTTTTTAATTTTTTTTTAAGGATAACACTTCAAACTTCAACAATATATACAACAATATGAACATTAAATACTAAATTTCCTAAACCGGGTTAAATCAAAAAGGTGAAATTTTGTAGGAAGTAGGTTTTGGGTCACAACCGAATGGTATAAGGCTCAATCATGGCTTTCTAAAGACCAAACCCCCACCCCTCACAATACCAAGCTCATATATGTAAAGTATGAAGTCCAACCCACCAATCCCACACTTTCACACATCCAGATGAGGCTACCTAAAAGTCCCCTATTATTTTCACAAGCATGCTAACTCTAGGATTTAACAAGAATTTGTACACAAGTTCTATTAACACAATACACACACTGCCACTCGACACAAAAGAATATCTATAACAATCATATGTGGCTCAAATTCTCACCAAGAAAAGATTAGGAATGGGTGTCGGTGTGTCAAGCGGAACAAGATCAAGCTTTCAAATTTTTGACAATTTTCGCTTGGATTTACAAAAAAATTTAAATTTCTCAAAAATTCCCCACATCCCCACACTTGGGATACATTGTCCCAATGTATGGTTTTGAGGGAAAGTTCGCTTCAAAAACATTAGCTTTCAAAAACAAACACCACTATTAACACATCCCAAAAATCAAATACTTCAAAACACCACCCAACCGCCCAACCATAAACTTAAACATGAATATATATAAAGGTGCACAAAATAAGAACAAGACACGACCTGATCAGTAAATCAACAGTGTTGGTAGTGATGCAACTACAGTAATCGGACAGGAACATAAACATCTCTTGGATTCGCTGATATTTCTACGGGAATGTTGCAAAACATCCCCACACTTGAATCGTTGCATCCGCGAGGAGTGAAACGTAGTAACCTGTCAAAACACAAACACAACAAAACAAAACAAAACAAAACACAACACACTAAACACGAATACAATACCTCTTCAGCCAGACCATACCCGGGCCTCTTTCAAATTTCCTCATCATCAAGTGGGCGTAGAATGTAACCCACTTTATCAAGCTCAAGATTGTTGATGTCGTTACCTTCCAAATACGGTTTGAGCCGATGCCCGTTCACCGTTTGCTGCTTGTTTGTTTGTTCGTCTTGAATATCGACATCGCCAAATCTCCCCACTCTTCGGATGATGTAAGGACCCATCCATTTGCTCTTGAGTTTCCCTGCGAACATCTTTAACCTCGAATTGTACAACCACACCTTTTGACCCACTTCGAAGTTCTTTTTCCTTATCTTTGCATCATGAACCTTCTTCAATTTGTCTTTGTATGCGGAAGCACATTCGTAGGCTTCATCTCTAATTTCCTCGATCTCATTCAATTATAACTTCCTTATCCGACCTGCTTTGTCATAATCTGCATTGACAGTTGTGATGGCCCAATACGCTCGATGTACTAACTCCATTGGTAGATGACACCCCTTTCCATACACCATCCGATAAGGGGTAGTACCAATTGGAGTTTTGTAGGCCGTCCGGTATGCCCACAACGCATCGTCAAGTTTACTTGACCAATCTTTTCTATCCGTTCTTACCGTCTTCATGAGGATTTCTTTAATTTGACGGTTGGATACTTAAACTTGTCCACTTGTTTGCGGATGGTAAGGTGTCGCCACTCGATGGTTCACATTATATCTTTTTAGCAATTTAGCAAAATTAAAATTTTTGAAATGTGAACCGCCATCACTTATTATTACCCTTGGCACACCGAACCGAGCAAATATGTTGGATTGCACAAACTTACATACAACGGAATGATCATTGGTCCTTATCGCGATGGCTTCTATCCACTTCGTCACATAATCTACCGCAACCAATATGTACAAGAACCCGTTCGAATTTGGAAACGGACCCATGAAATCTATTCCCCAAACATCAAACACCTCAACCACCAAAATTGGTTGTAGAGGCATTTCATTCCGCTTTGATATGCTTCCCACTTTTTGACAATTGATGCAATTTCGAGCAAACTCACAAGAGTCTTTGAAAATTGTAGGCCAATAAAACCCACAGGATAACACCCGGTAACCCGTCTTGTTCCCACTAAAATGCCCTCCACATGCTGATGAATGAGCATGGATCAGAATCTCTAATACTTCAGTTTCGGGAACACACCTTCTTATCACTTGATCGGCTCCAATTTTGAACAAATCCGGTTCATCCCAAATATATTGCTTTACTTGACTCAAGAATTGTTGTCGTCTCTTCTTCGTCCAATGGTTCAGAATTGCACCCTTGGACAAATAATTCACGTAATGAGCATACCAAGGTGCAACAAAAGTAGAAACGGCTAACAATTGTTCATCTGGAAACCGTTCATTAATTTCACTCGGGTCATCAACACCTTCCAATGGGATCCGGGACAAATGATCAGCTACAATATTTTCACACCCCTTTTTGTCCCGGATCTCTAGATCAAATTCTTGCAACAAAAGCACCCAACGAATCAACCGGGGCTTGGCATCTTTCTTTTGCATCAGGTATCGGACCGCACTATGATCTGAATACACGATCACCTTGCTTCCCCAAATGTATGATCTAAACTTATCCAAGGAATACACCACTGCTAGCAATTCTTTCTCGGTTGTGGTGTAATTCAGTTGCGCCTCGGACAAAGTTTTACTTGCATAATAAATCACCACCGGCTTCTTGTCAACTCTTTGACCCAAAACTGCTCCAATGTTTGTGTCGCTAGCATCACACATAATTTCAAACGGCTTTGACCAATCCGGTGGTTGCAAGATAGGAGCTTTCACCAACTGTTCCTTCAAAACATGAAACGCTTGCAAACATTCGTCAGTAAAATCAAATGGGGCATCTTTTAATAACAAGTTACATAAAGGTTTCGTAATTACACTAAAACCTTTAATAAATCTTCTATAAAACCCTGGGTGTCCCAAAAATGATCTCACCCCCTTAACATTCTTTGGTGGGGGTAGAGATGAAATTACCCGAATTTTTGCTTTGTCTACCTCCATTCCCCGGTCTGATATTACATGCCCCAACACAATACCCTCTTGAACCATAAAATGGCTCTTTTCCCAACTTAGTACCAAGTTTGTCTCAACGCATCTTTTTAAAACTTTTTCCAACTCGTCAAGACACGAATCAAAACTTGGGCCAAAGATGGAAAAATCATCCATAAACACTTCAAGAGATTCCCCGACCATGTCTGAAAATATACTCATCATACATCTTTGAAAAGTGGCCGGGGCGTTACATAGTCCAAATGGCATTTTCCGAAAAGCAAATGTACCATATGGACATGTAAACGTGGTTTTGTGTTGGTCGTCCAGGTGAATAGCAATTTGGTTATATCCCGAGTACCCATCCAAAAAACAATAATATTTTTGACCCGAAAGTTTTTCAATTATTTGGTCAATGAAGGGTAACGGAAAATGGTCTTTGGAGGTAGCTGCATTTAATTTTCTATAATCAATACAAACTTGCCACCCGGTTACCGGTCGGGTGGTGATTTGTTCACCTTGTTCATCTTTGATTACCTGGATGCCGGATTTTTTAGGTACTACCTGAGTCGGACTTACCCACGCACTGTCCGAAATGGGGTAAATGATCCCCTCATCCAACCACTTGATAACTTCTTTCTTGACCAATTCTCTCAAATTCGGGTTCAACCTTCTTTGTGTTTCACGGGTTGGCTTCGCATCTTCACTTGTAATGATTTTATGCATTACAATGGACGGACTAATACCTTTCAAGTCGGCTATCGTCCATCCAATGGCCGCCTTATTAGCCTTCAAAACCCGTATCAAATCCTCTTCTTGAGTTACCGTCAAATTAGAAGCAATAATCACTGGTAAGGTGTCATTCTCTCCCAAGAACACATACTTCAAGTGTTTCGGTAGCTCTTTCAATTCCACGCTTGGTGGACACTCCAACGAAGGTTTTGTACCCGAATCAATTCCCATTGGTAGAGCTTCCGTTTGGTGGGTCCATGGCGGTCTTCCCTCTTTCACTGCGAGAGCCTCTTGCTCCTTCTCTCCCGTTTCTAAATGACATTCATAAACCTGCAAAGATACATCACAAACATACGAACCCAAAATTTCTTCCTCAAACTCCTTTGGGTCGTATCCATCTATGAAATCTGCTAGAAAACATTCATCACCATAAACGTTAGTACCATTAGTAAAAACATTTAATCTCATTTTTCTATTACCGAATGTCATGTCAACCGTACCATATCGACAATCAATAACTGCATGTGCTGTGTTTAAAAATGGCCGACCCAAGATAACATTTTGTTGTTGAATTGGGTCCGCAGATGAGTAATCTAGCACAAGAAAGTCTACGGGATAATAAAACTCATCAACTTTAACAATCACATCCCGTACAATACCCCGAGGGAGTTTATGAGACAAATCGGCTAATACCACCGTTCTTTCAACTCGTTTCAATGGTCCAAAGTCGTATTGGTCATATAACCCCCCCGGTAAGATACTTACTCCGGCTCCAAGATCCAATAACGCCCTTGCGGTTTGAAAATTTCCTACTTGAATATTTATAAGAGGTGTTCCCGGATCTTGTAGCTTAGGAGGAAGATCTCCTTTTAGTACCGCACTTACTCGCTCCGTCAAGTCAACCAATTTAGACACTTTTTGTTGCCTCTTTTGAGTACATAATTCTTTTAAAAACTTGGCGTAAGCGGGTACCTGTTTTATTGCTTCAAGTAAAGGAATCTTGATTTTAACTTGTTTGAAAACATCCCACATTTCTTCCTTTTGAGGTCCCCGTTTTGAAATAAAATTTTTCTTACCCGGATCCAATAAAGCCGAGGGAAATGGTACTTGACTAGATCCCTCCTCCACATTTTTCTTTTCTTTTTCTTTATTGATTTCGGGTTTTTCAAAATTGGGTTTTTTAGAAGACATAATAGGTGTTTCATTCTCTTCCTCACTATCTTGACCTGTTATGTCCTCAACTACCCCTTCAACCAAATCTGGTGAAGGATTGGTTTTATACTCTTTCCCACTTCTCAAAACACTTACATGATGAATATTGACATTGTTACCTCTAGAAGTATTATGAGACGGATTTACCTTAGTGTCGCTTGGCAATTGACCTTTACTTTTCTTCAAGTCAGCCACTTCGGTTGCAAGTTGACCCATTTGGGTGGTCAAAGTTTGAATTGCTTTGTCACGGGCTTCATCCTTTTGTATCCGCGTATCATCCATTTGATTCCTCTTTTGCATCTCCACTTGCATGCTCTTTAACATTCCCATCATCTCGTTTCCACCCGAAGACCCCCTTGTTCTTGACCCGATTGATATTGTTTTTGGTATCCTTGATTGTTCCCACCTCGATATCCGTTTTGATTGTTGTAAGGTTGGTGCGAACCAAAGTTACCTTGACTTCCTTGAAAATTCGGGTTTGCTTGATTGGAAGGGTTTCCGTACCGAAAATTTGGGTGGTTTCTCAACCCAGGGTGGTAAGTGTTAGAATTCATATTGAAGTTTCTACCACCCCCTCCTTGATCTTGCACTGCATGAACCTCTTCATACTTTTCTTCCACTCCTTGTCAATTTTCAGCCGCATGACCTATTTCATTGCAAATGGCACAAATATTATAAATTTGATTAGAAGTTTTAGTATTACCATCGTCGACCGCATGGACTAGAGTTCGGGCGATGGCCGGTCGTGCTCTTCTTGATGTTTGAGCTTTTCTTTTTGATGTAATTGCCATTTGTTCCAAAAACTCCCAGTCGTCTTGCTCATAGTTCGTACCAAAAGTGCCACCGGTAATAGACATTAAGTCGCGAGCATCTTCGGCACTCAACCCCTCGTGGAAAGCAATCATCAATTCCCAAAGTTCAATCCCATGGTGAGGGCAATTCTTGATCATCATGTTGAAACGTTCAAAGGCCTCATGGAACATTTCACCTTGTTGTTGTTGGAAACTCCTCAACCCCTTCCTAGCATCATTAGTCTTTTGAGCGGTGTAAAATTCATCTAGGAAAATTTGTTGCATTTCCGCCCAAGTGTAAATGGATGCTGAAGGTAAAGTGTAGAACCACTTCTTTGCCTTGTCCTCCAAAGAAAATTGAAACAAGACTAGTTTGACATCATCGGCTGAAAATCCTTGACTCCCAAATGTGTTGCAAATCGAGTCATAAGCTTCCAAGTGAAAATAAGGTTCCTCCGTTGCTAGACCCTTATACTTCGGCAAACTTTGCAATGCATTGGTTCTTACTTCAAAGGTCCTCCCTTGATCATTGTGAGGAATAACCACCGGTGAGGGATTGTGAGTGATTACCGGCCTAAAATGCGCTTCAATACCTCTTGCATGTTCTCTAAGATGCCTTCTTGGCACACCCAACCGAACCCTTGGTCGGATAGGACCCAGTGGCCTTTGCATAGGCCCTTGTGGTACATATGGTTGTTGAATTCGTATTTGGAATTGTGGTTGTACATTTTGAGGACGAACTTGTTGCAATGGTATAGGGCGTTGCACTGGCGGCCCTTGTGGCCTTGGTCGACTATGTTGGGGTATAATTTGTTGTTGGTGTGGCATCCCACCAACACTTGCCATCCCTTGAGGTTGACCTTGCACATAACCAAAGTCTCCTTGGTCCCCATCACCCATATATGCATATCCTTCTTCTTCGTAACCCTCAAATTCCTCATATCCTTCTTCGTATTCATCTCCTCCCATACCCGAAGATTGCCCAATTGGAAGAGTCGAATATTGAAAACCCGACTGATTCGATGGTCTAAATGTAGACGTAGCATGAACTGTAACACCCCGCACTTTCGTGCGTTGTTACTACTCGTTATACTCGTTACGCCTAGCACTAGAGATTCGGATCATAATGTAACTATATCGTATATATATATCGCTATTCGAAGGATAATCGCATATTTTCGAAATACAACATCGCTATACTACACTACTATCACACTAACACTCACGGAGGCATTGAGTGAGGACCTATTCTACCCTCCTCAGTGGCCGTGATGTGCCGAACGTAAACAATTAACGCTAACAAGGAATCTCGGGTGAGTGCTGTAGCTCCAGTCGTCATGACGGTGATGACAATACGAGTAAACGGTACCCTGTCAGTCTATGTGGCACTACACGAAATAACGTTCGCGATGACATCAAGAAAGGACCTATACTACCCTCATTGATGGCCGTGAAACGTCGCTAATAATCGCATACTCGAATCGGAAACCAATTGTTAATTATCGAAACTTTGGATTATGGATACGTAAATACGACCCCTAGTGGTATATATATATAATAATAACAATATGATGATAATATAAATTAATTATGGAATGTACGCGCTTCGAAAACTATTAAAACGATCAAAAACGGAGAAGTCCAACGCGTCAGGATAGCTATCCGGACGGATGGACCATCCGGACGGATGGGCATGCGCACGGATGGCCATCCGCATGGATGGGCTATCCGGGCCAAAACCTTTTTCCTCTCCTCTGTTGCCTATAAATACCATGTCACATCACTTGAACAGTGATGTGACAGCTCCTATTCAACCAAACGCGCACCAAGACCCTTTTTCTCGATTTCCTCGCGATTCTGGTAAGATTTCAACCTAAAACTTGTACTTCTACAATCTACACTCGATTCTACATCATTCTATCTTTCGAAACTCAAATTCTAACCGTGAAATCTGCAGATTTGAGGCGTTTTGAGGTGATGTCACCAAGAGTCCTTATGAACTCCAAGTTGTGGCCTCATCCCACCATAAACGACTCAGATCTGGGTGAATTCCACATATTTTAATGACAAACCTCACCTAAATCTGTGCGATTTCGAGTTAACCATGAAGAACCATCACGAACGGCCAGATCTGATGGAACGGGGTGATTCCCGGCCGTTAGAACGGGTCGGAACTGACGAAATTTCAAGTGTTAGTGCGAAATCACACTACCCTAGTAAAACCAAACGTATTCCTTCCGTTAAACACTCGAAAACAACATTCAGGACGTGAAACAGACGCGTTGTCCGCACGGACGACCTGTCCGCACGGAGAGCGTGTCCGCACAGACGACATGTCCGCACGGACAGCGTGTCCGCACGGACGACATGTCCGCACGGATGACAATGTCAATCCGCACGCACACTCAGTCCGCACGGATGACAATGTCAATCCGCACGCACAACCATGTCACCCGCACGTACCTCCACCCGCACGGATGACCACTTATACGCGCATTAACCGCACGGATGACACACCATCCGCACGGATCACCTGTTATCCGGACGGATAACATATCATCCGGACGGATGACTTGTCATCCTGATGGATAACTGTCAATCCGCACGGATGAGAACAATCCAACCAAATGAGTAACTTTTCAAGGCTAATCTCGCTTACCCGTATATCGTTTACTCTATTCTTCAAGGATCAATACAGACATACTCGCAACCGACTCAATCAAGTTGTATTCTCGCTAAATACGCACTGTGAGTATACTTGACCCCTTTTTAATCGAATTTTGGGTGTAACATACGTTTCAAACAAATCGAACTTATCAAACGAAATATTCAATCAATCGAATTATCACTTGCGAATAACTGTTATGCATAGATATACGTGATGCTAGTTGCATATGTGCTAGGGCTTATACTCGCGACGTCCCACCACGACTAGTATAGTACTATTGCGCCCGACGGGGTCTAGTTATGCCATCGTACATTCGAGCATCGAGGACTTAGTTGGTAGTATCAGTTTTGTGAGTATATATGTCGTGTATTACGTTTATGCATGTGGAAATTCGCAGCACTTTTTATCTATTATGCTATACTTATCAAACCTGTATACTCGCCAATACTTTTGTATTGACAAACATTTTAACGTATGTTGCAGGTTAGATCGCAGACTATATCGAATCAAGCTAGGAAGTCTAGAAACTCAACTAAAATCTAGGTTGTCGGATTGTATTGTTCGAGAGGACGAGAAATCTGTGATAACTTATGTGATTGTATTATTTGTTAGTATGGGATAACGAATGTATTAAATATTATCGCAATATAGTTGTTATGGATTCTCTTGAGCAATCTGATTCGCCTAGTGCCGCGCCCCGATGATTCCGCCATCGGTTGGGGTGTGACATGAACAATAGTTGAACCTTGTGGTAATGTATAGGTTGAGGATGATTGACCGGAAACTGGGAAGAAATGAGTAAGTGGTGGTATTGTAGTGGAAGGATTAAAGGTAAGTGTAGGCTCTTCTTGAGTGGTGATGGGTTGGGCGGTGTTAGTTGGTACTGCATCATGAGGTGAGATAGGATTGGTAGTGGTGTTTGGTATGATAGTATTTGGTGAAGGTTGAGTGGAAGATGGTATGAAAGGTGGTATAAGTTCACCCGTAGTGGGTGGTTGTTGTGGTGGATCCATGTATCGAATTGGTGTGATTGGTGTAGTTGGTGTTGTTGGTGACCTACTGATTCTGTTTTCTCTTAGCAAAATTCTGTTTCTTCTTAATGTTTGTTCAATTTCTGGATCAAATGCCAATGGTGACAGATTACGAGAGCTTCTAGTATGCATGCACCTGTAAATCCCTGCACACTAACACACCTGGCGTAAACCAGAAAAATAACAAATTAAAAAGGTTACAAAATAACACACGTTGCTCACTCAGCGCATTTTTCTAGCACGAGAACCTTTCATCGAGTTAGGAGTGACATCCACATCTCGACGAAAGTCTCCATTTTGAAATCTAGTGGAACTCACGAATTTATTCGAAAAGCATAACCACAATTAGGAACGAAACTGTTAAGTCAGGGGTGAAACCCGTACCTTAATAAATCGTTCCATTCTCTAAATTAGTTTTCAAAAGCTCTCACCAAGGACTCGACTATCATGATGACTCGAGCCACGCGATGACTAGGAAGACGAATGCCAGGAGCTGCATCCCAGTGGAAGCATGAAGTCCTCTAGGTCAACGCGCACGCTCGAACTTGTTAGATATAGTTGGGTTACCTTGGGTAGTCGACGCCTAAACACCCAAGGCACTCTATCATGCGACCCGCTAATTTTACAATGATTGGAACTTATTTACGTTTTGAAACTTTACGCTTTATCGATTTCTCGATTTAACGTTTTTCACTCCCTACTTTATAAACGCACAATTTGCACAGCCATCGCAATCTAAAACGAAACCCGAATGATTCGCAACAAAACAAATGCCTAATCTATCGCATTCGCTCTCGCCTTCTTACCTCAACGCGTCCCCGCATATTCTAAATCGACCTGTATGCGTATGATTACAAATTTCATCTATATAACTATCTATATATACGTATAAACAACAAATCATTGTGTGAGAACTTAGGAATTTCGTGTTTCCTATATGGCTCCTACGTGAATCGCATTACTATTATACTATCGCATCAAGTTTGAACGCGCTCAAATCGCAACACAAACTCAAAAATCATTATGATCGAATCTCACTCCAAGCCTCTTTCTGTCTAGATGCCTTCCAACAACTCTACTTCGAGAATGTTAGCAAAGAGACGAGCCAAACGAAGGAGCAAAAAGAGGATTGCTTCACTTGTGACCCGGGAAGTGGTCAAAGTCATTCCTCAGATTGCCACACGAGTTCACTCTCTTATCAACTCTCGAACTTCGGAAGACGTTAAGACAGGAGGGCCGCAATCTGCATTTCTCTACAAACACTTCAAAGCCTGTGATCCGATGGTCTTCACGGGTGAAGGAGGTGTTTCTCAACTACTCCAGTGGTTCGACTCTATCGAAGTTACCTTTCGTCAAAGTGGGTGTCCCGATAGTTTCCGTACTACTTGCGCTACTGGGGTATTCCAATCGCAAGCACTCGACTGGTGGACCGCCGAACGTAACAAACGTGGGATCTCCGCAGCTTATGCTCTCTCTTGGGATGAGCTGAAAGAGCTCATGAAGAAAGAGTACTGTCCCCCTTACGAAACTCAGAAGCTGGAAAACGAATTTTGGGAGATCAAGCAAACCGAAGGCGACAACACTGGCTACACCGCAAGGTTCAAGCAGCTTAGCGTAATCTGCCCAAGTCAAGTCAACACTCCAGAGAAAGCCATCGTGAAGTACATTCGTGGCTTGCCTGAGTGTGTGGGTGATTTTGTCGAAGCTGCAAGACCTGCTACTATCGAAGAAGCCTACCGCTTAGCCGCAGAAATCAACAACAAGCGACTCATGGAAGGGTTCTTCTCAAAGAATCCTGTCAAGCGAGCTTATCAAGCAATCGACATTAATCCCTCAGACGATCCTGTCAACGATTCTCCTGATGAATCTGCTAACGATTCTCCTGATGAATCTACTGACGATTCATCTGACGGATCTGCTAACGATTCTTCTGATGAATCTGCTGACGATTCATCTGACGAATTTGCTGCCGATTCTTCTGGCAAATCTACCGACGGATCTTCCGACAAATCAGCCAAAGACTCCGCAAGTGGGTCTTCAGACGAATCCTCCAACGACGACATCTCTTCGGAAGACACCGACAAACCCAACCGCAAACGAAAGACTTCAAGCCCGAGTTCATCAACCACCGAACTGCTGCAACCGAAACCTCTTCGAACAGTTCCGGTGTTCCCAAAACGAGCTTACACTGGAGTTCATCCTCAGTGTTACTCGTGTACCTATCATCATCCAGTTGGGGCTGACTGTCGCTATTGCAATAACTGCAACCATTACGGTCACTTCACTCGCAACTGCCGCATCGAACCGTGAACTTGAGTACAACAACAACAGCTCCAGCAAAAGTCTTCAGCGCCAGACATCTAGCAAGCGTAGGATAAAGTTGTAATGATACGATTTTCGACGTTTATTTCTAAGCTTTGAACCTACTCTATTACTCAATGTTACCCCGTATTCTCTTTCACTCTCTAATCGTCGCACTTAGACTAGATTCGCACATACTATATACTATATCACGAAACAATGTGTTTTACCCTCACTACACTCTTAGAACGAGGTACGATAAACGTGCAAGGAAAAAAATAATCACGGGTGCACACGGGATTATTTGGTTCAGTGCACGGTGATCGTAGTAAATTCTAAAAGTGCCATAGCATTTGACAAAAGGTGACACCAAAACACGGGATGAAAGTAGTAGGGGTCGGGCGAGGAATGCCTTACCATACTACCGAAGTTCCGTGAAGAAAGTGCCACGTGGAGTTGAACGTTATTAGACCTATTATACTATTGTGATTATTTTCAACACACTACACTCAATCGCAAGGCGTAACAAACCGTATCATCGCAAGACTTGTCGTAAGTCTGCAAACGCAATGCAATCGCCTCATCGATGGACTCTGGGGAGTCTACCTCGCAGGAAAAATTGCATCGACGCAAGACTGGTCGTAAGTCTGTTGCAACGAATCTCAATCAAGCAAATAAACGCTCACGATATTGTTGAGTGAGGACCTATTCTACCCTCCTCGATAGCCGTGATGCGTCATAACGAAACGTTAAGCTTATTCAAAACAAGAATCGAACTCGACTAATCGCAATCGCTTACCTTGTGTATCTCGCAACCTCTATCGCTTATCACGTGAGCCTATATCATTTGCTGTGTATCAATCTATCGCTATCGCCTACCGTTATCTGTGATATTCGTGCTAAGTTAGAACGCATGACCTTGCCTCACGAGAGGAAGCTCATATGGTTAAGGCAGGGTGTTTTAGCCATATCAGCGACCTTTCGTGGAAAAAGGCCATGTGGGGTCTAATGCTAGTCAAACTCTGTGGTGTTAATCAATCGAACCGAACCACGTAGATCAAATCTCATACCTCTCTCGCTCACAACGCAACTATCGACTATTGTAACTCGTCGATTATCGCCGTCATCACAAGTGTTTTGTGTTTATTCGCTTAATCACTTAATCGCTTATCGTGTATAGTCTACCTCCTATTCGCGTACCGCTTATCGCTCGCTTGGTGTTCATTGCAGTCTATGTGGAATTAGTACACATGACACCGCTTCACGAGGCAAACTAACCTGGTTAAGCATGGTGTTTCGCCATGTTAGCAAGCTCCCGTGAAAACTTGCCAGGTGGGTGTAATGTGGAATCTAAACGAAAACGCGCTATTCGCTTCTCGCTTATCAACTCGCTGGATTAATCTATTCGATCCTATCTTATGCTCGGTCCGACTTTCTACCGATTGGGCCGAGTCAAACACAATTCTATCCGAGTCATATCGGCACACCTGACACTGCCTCACGAAACGGAAATAATATGGGCAAAGCATGGTGGATACGCCTCTGGTACTTCCTATATATAAGTGTTTTAAACATATTACCGAACTTTCGTGGGAAAGTGCCAAGTGGGGCTCGGTAATTAACTACCTTTTCGTACTGTTTAAAACGTCTTTTATAAAATTTTGATTTAAAACCCGTGGGCAAGTGAAAATTCTCTCGCGACGTGGAGTCAACATCGAATCCGCTTAACTCCATGTCCAAGAAAAGTTTCATAAGCCCAGTTTTTCCTTAAATTTTACAACATCAAAACAAAATCCCTCTTAAGACACTGGTTCGACCACGAGTTCAGCTTGAACCCATGTCATAGGAGAGTTTTCGTAACCTCAGTTTTTATCTTCGAATTCCTTAGCATGTTTAAAAAAAAAAAAAAAAAAAAAAAAAAAAAACCCTAAAACTTCCTTGCAAACATTGGTTAACATCGACTCAGTTGACCTTATGTTAAAAGGAAAATTTTCAAATTTCAATCGCATCGAACTAACGAATTCTACACAAGACAAGGTACTTTGGGATGCCAACTCGTGGGATTATTACTTCTGTCTTACGTCGCCTTCTCGCTATCGCAGTCGATTTCTCTTATTCGCAACATTCTCGCTGTCAACTTACGATCAAATCGCTCGCTGTATCGCTATTCATACAAGATCAACTCTTAGAAGTCTACCTATTGGATTAATTTCGGGACGAAATTTCCTAAAGTAGGGGAGACTGTAACACCCCGCACTTTCGTGCGTTGTTACTACTCGTTATACTCGTTACGCCTAGCACTAGAGATTTGGATCATAATGTAACTATATCGTATATATATATCGCTATTCGAAGGATAATCGCATATTTTCGAAATACAACATCGCTATACTACACTACTATCACACTAACACTCACGGAGGCATTGAGTGAGGACCTATTCTACCCTCCTCAGTGGCCGTGATGTGTCGAACGTAAACAATTAACGCTAACAAGGACTCTCGGGTGAGTGCTGTAGCTCCAGTCGTCATAACGGTGATGACAATACGAGTAAACGGTACCCTGTCAGTCTATGTGGCACTACACGAAATAACGTTCGCGATGACATCAAGAAAGGACCTATACTACCCTCATTGATGGCCGTGAAACGTCGCTAATAATCGCATACTCGAATCGGAAACCAATTGTTAATTATCGAAACTTTGGATTATGGATACGTAAATACGACCCCTAGTGGTATATATATATAATAATAACAATATGATGATAATATAAATTAATTATGGAATGTACGCGCTTCGAAAACTATCAAAACGATCAAAAACGGAGAAGTCCAACGCGTCAGGATAGCTATCCGGATGGATGGACCATCCGGACGGATAGGCATGCGCACGGATGGCCATCCGCACGGATGGGCTATCCGGGCCAAAACCTTTTTCCTCTCCTCTGTTGCCTATAAATACCATGTCACATCACT
Source organism: Helianthus tuberosus (assembly GCA_030545235.1). NCBI lineage: Eukaryota > Viridiplantae > Streptophyta > Magnoliopsida > Asterales > Asteraceae > Helianthus > Helianthus tuberosus. The sequence continues at coordinate 80,099,258 of CM060363.1, forward strand.
TGAACAGTGATGTGACAGCTCCTATTCAACCAAACGCGCACCAAGACCCTTTTTCTCGATTTCCTCGCGATTCCGGTAAGATTTCAACCTAAAACTTGTACTTCTACAATCTACACTCGATTCTACATCATTCTATCTTTCGAAACTCAAATTCTAACCGTGAAATCTGCGGATTTGAGGCGTTTTGAGGTGATGTCACCAAGAGTTCTTATGAACTCCAAGTTGTGGCCTCATCCCACCATAAACGACTCAGATCTGGGTGAATTCCACATATTTTAATGACAAACCTCACCTAAATCTGTGCGATTTCGAGTTAACCATGAAGAACCATCACGAACGGCCAGATCTGATGGAACGGGGTGATTCCCGGCCGTTAGAACGGGTCGGAACTGACTAAATTTCAAGTGTTAGTGCGAAATCACACTACCCTAGTAAAACCAAACGTATTCCTTCCGTTAAACACTCGAAAACAACATTCAGGACGTGAAACAGACGCGTTGTCCGTACGGACGACCTGTCCGCACGGACAGCGTGTCCGCACGGACGACATGTCCGCACGGATGATAATGTCAATCCGCACGCACACTCAGTCCGCACGGATGACAATGTCAATCCGCACGCACACTCAGTCCGCACGGATGACAATGTCAATCCGCACGCACACTCATCCGCACGCACAACCATGTCACCCGCACGTACCTCCACCCACACGGATGACCACTTATACGCGCATTAACCGCACGGATGACACACCATCCGCACGGATCACCTGTTATCCGGACGGATAACATGTTATCCGGACGGATGACTTGTCATCCGGATGGATAACTGTCAATCCGCACGGATGAGAACAATCCAACCAAATGAGTAACTTTTCAAGGCTAATCTCGCTTACCCGTATATCGTTTACTCTATTCTTCAAGGATCAATACAGACATACTCGCAACCGACTCAATCAAGTTGTATTCTCGCTAAATACGCACTGTGAGTATACTTGACCCCTTTTTAATCGAATTTTGAGTGTAACATACGTTTCAAACAAATCGAACTTATCAAACGAAATATTCAATCAATCGAATTATCACTTGCGAATAACTGTTATGCATAGATATACGTGATGCTAGTTGCATATGTGCTAGGGCTTATACTCGCGACGTCCCACCACGACTAGTATAGTACTATTGCGCCCGACGGGGTCTAGTTATGCCATCGTACATTCGAGCATCGAGGACTTAGTTGGTAGTATCAGTTTTGTGAGTATATATGTCGTGTATTACGTTTATGCATGTGGAAATTCGCAGCACTTTTTATCTATTATGCTATACTTATCAAACCTGTATACTCGCCAATACTTTTGTATTGACAAACATTTTAACGTATGTTGCAGGTTAGATCGCAGACTATATCGAATCAAGCTAGGAAGTCTAGAAACTCAACTAAAATCTAGGTTGTCGGATTGTATTGTTCGAGAGGACGAGAAATCTGTGATAACTTATGTGATTGTATTATTTGTTAGTATGGGATAACGAATGTATTAAATATTATCGCAATATAGTTGTTATGGATTCTCTTGAGCAATCTGATTCGCCTAGTACCGCGCCCCGATGATTCCGCCATCGGTGGGGGTGTGACATGAACAATAGTTGAACCTTGTGGTAATGTATAGGTTGAGGATGATTGACCGGAAATTGGGAAGAAATGAGTAAGTGGTGGTATTGTAGTGGAAGGATTAAAGGTAAGTGTAGGCTCTTCTTGAGTGGTGATGGGTTGGGCGGTGTTAGTTGGTACTGCATCATGAGGTGAGATAGGATTGGTAGTGGTGTTTGGTGAAGGTTGAGTGGAAGATGGTATGAAAGGTGGTATAAGTTCACCCGTAGTGGGTGGTGGTTGTGGTGGATCCATGTATCGAATTGGTGTGATTGGTGTAGTTGGTGTTGTTGGTGACCTACTGATTCTGTTTTCTCTTAGCAAAATTCTGTTTCTTCTTAATGTTTGTTCAATTTCTGGATCAAATGCCAATGGTGACAGATTACGAGAGCTTCTAGTATGCATGCACCTGTAAATCCCTGCACACTAACACACCTAGCGTAAACCAGAAAAATAACAAATTAAAAAGGTTACAAAATAACACACGTTGTGCACTACTCCCCGGCAACGGCGCCAAAACTTGACGTGATGTCGTGGTCACAATCAAATTTGATCCAATTACTTACTAATAGATAGCGGTAAGTGGGTATCGAACACAGGGAGTTTGTGGAAAATGTGTTATTTGAAAGTGTATTTTAACTTGACTGAACTTAAATTAATTGTAAGAAAAGTAAATTCAAGAATTGGATTGATTTAATAAAAACTAAGACTTCAAAAAAAACTTGATGTGAGGTTGTTTATTCAGATGCTAAAAAGTTGGACATGCTTTGGCCTAATAGGTGTCGGTACTCTCATTGGGATTGTCCCCAGGTAGGCAACGGGTCCTTATAATTGGATTTGTACGAATGCCAGCCTAGACAGGAGTTCCCAATTTAACGATACTTAACCCTTCCAGTTACTACATGTCCGAGCATATGATATTTCATTTTATTTTCAAAACAAGTTTTAAATGGAATTGCTAGCTAAACCACACACAATCGGCAAGTGCACCGGTCGCAGTGTAGTGCAGATGGCAAGACCGGATATCAATCCGTGGACACTATATACAAACTTTAGATACTAAACCTCTATCGACTATAAAGTTAAATTTGAAAATTTGATTTAAATGAGAATTTTGGTTTATAATAATTTAGAAACAAATGACCATCCTAGATTTCCGGTTTTAATTGACATTCATGTTTTAGTTCAACTAGAAAGAACCACATAGACATGGTTCATGTGTAGTTACTTGTTTGTGATAAAAGGGAACTAAGTACTCGGATTCCTAGAACACGAGGTTGTTACCCGATGACCAATTAATTAGCATCCAACCCTTAACCCGCCCATGATATCTCGATTGCTATTAGCACCAAGAACGTATGGTTTAGACTATGATTGAAATGTAAAGTAACAAATTACAAACAAATATCAACACACCATAATAAACAAATAACAAGTACAAGTCTATTATTCTAGAAATAAGAACAAGAACATGAATGTCTCAAACAAACCTTCAATCTAGGATGATCATTATAAAGTTTAGCTACTCATAATATGCAATAACACAACTGAACAAAGCTTGAACACAAATGAAAACATAATACAAAGCGAATACAAACTGAAAAACTAACGTTTACCGAATTCGGATGACTTAGAACTCGAACCGAAAGCTTCCAAGACTCCCGAGAGCTCCAAGGCACTTCAACTTCACTCCAAGATGCTTAGAACTGATTGTTTTCAGTCTAGAGAGGTGGGTTTTCGATGTAAAGAGGTGTGTTTTCGAAGTTGCAAATGAAGGCTATTTATAGTTGAAATTTTGAGCTTCTGCACACTCCTTGCGCACCGTAACACTCTGGTTGTTGCGGTGCGCAAGCACTTTTGAACTAACTTTCTTCAACTGCTCCATTTCGCACCAGAAAGTCTTTGCCGACAAACCCTTGCGCACCGTAAGGGTTGAGCCTTACGGTGCGCAAGGCATCTTCAAAAACAAACTTTATTTTTGGATTCCTCTCGTCGAGCTACCCCAAAAGCATATATTATGGCTCCCGTAACTCATTTCCTAGCTCCGGATATGTCAAGATGAAGTTCTGACTGTTTCTGGCGCGTATTTATGTTCAAATCTTCACTTCTTCCATTCTTTGACTCCACCATCTTCTAGCAACCAATCATGTCTTCTAAAACCCGCATTTTGAGCATTATAATACCTGCATATCAATTCATCTAGTGGTTACCAAGTTCAAGCAATTAACCGTAATAAGTATAGAATGTGCATTGTTTTAATCCTTTTAAGGGTTGTCCTACGGACCACCCGTCAGGGGGAGTCAAGCAACATTCACACATCTCAAGACGAGACTATACCTGAACTTGCCATTCCAACTGGTGTTCAAAGAAATCATCCTATTGAGAATGTGATCGGTCCTGTTAGTGCAGGAGTTCAGACCAGAAGCCAATCAGGAACCATTAATTTGTGCTTATATTCTAGCTACATTTCTCAAATTGAACCTAAAACCATTGATGTAGCGTTGCAGGAACCAGGCTGGGTTGATGCTATGCATGAAGAGCTAAACCAGTTCGAGAAGCTAGGTGTATGGAAACTTGTGGAGTTGCCAAAAGGGAAACGCAAGCTTGGAACTCGTTGGGTTTTCAGAAACAAGCAAGATTCTGCAGGAGTTATTGTTCGAAATAAAGCACAATTAGTGGTCCAAGGATTCAGACAGATAGAGGGACTGGATTATGATGAAGTATACGCCCCTGTTTCCCGACTTGAAGCCATCCGGATCTTTTTAGCATACGCATCCTACATGGGGTTCACTGTTTACCAGATGGATGTCAAGACTGCGTTTTTGTACGGAGATGTGAAGGAGGAATTCTTTGTTGAGCAACCACCGGGTTTTATTCATCCAGACCATCCAGAATATGCCTACAAACTTGACAAGGCATTATATGGGTTGCATCAAACACCTAGGGCTTGGTATGCAACTCTGATAGAACATCTTCTAGCTCATGGATATTCACGAGGCACGATAGACCAGACTCTGTTTATTAAAAGAGTGGGCAAGGATCTGATACTGGTTAAAATCTATGTCGATGATATTATTTTCAGATCAACAAGTGAAGCTCTTTGCAAGGAATTTGAGGGAGTTATGAAAAAGAAGTTCAAGATGAGTGCGCTCAGAGAAATGACACTGTTTTTGGGTTTACAAGTTAAACAAGATTCCTGAGGCATTCTGATTCATCACGGGAAATATGTGGATGATGTGTTAAAGAAATTTAAATTCACAGACGCTAAACCGGCCAAAACTCCAATGGCAGAAAGACCGTTGCTGACTGAAGATGCAAAAGGATCCCCTTTTGATCAACGACTTTATAGGTCCATGATCGGATCATTGATGTATCTGACAGCAAGCCGCCCAGACATTATGTTTGCTGTCTGCAACTGCGCACGATATCAGGCTAATCCTAAAACTTCTCATCTTACTACTGTTAAACGAATCTTTCGGTACCTTAAAGGCCGACCTCGGTTTGGTCTGTGGTATCCGAGGGATTCAAATTTTGACTTGTTTGCGTTTTCTGATAGTAATTTTGGAGGCACTGACAAGGACAGGAAATCCACATCTGCTGGATGTCAATTTTTAGGTGACCGACTCATTTCTTGGCAATGCAAGAAGCAACAAACGGTAGCTATTTCCACAGCTGAAGCAGAGTATGTTGCAGCTTCGGCGTCTTGCTCTCAAGTGGTGTGGATGCAGCATCAATTGCCGGACTACGGTTTGACTTATCTTAATACTACCATATACTGTGATAATGATGCTGCCATACAAATTGTGAAAAATCATGTCTTCCACTCAAAAACCAAGCACATTGATATTAAAGTTCATTTTATACGAGGCTGCTTTGACAGAGGTCTTATCAAACTGGAGCAAATCAATACAGATGCAAATGCTGCCGCTTTGTTCACAAAACCTATCAGTAGTTCGAAATTTCAAGTGCTTGTGGATTTTCTGAAAATGATCCGTTTTACTGACTGAGCATGTTTTTGGTGGTTTGTAGGTAAATTTGTTCATAAAGTTTTCTATTCTTAGGTAGTTTTTATTTATGCTCAAATTTAGGGGGAGAAAATTATGAAAAATACAAAAACATTAAAAATTTCATAAAAAAAATACAAAAAGAAGCACTGCATGTCATGGGAAATGAAATGAATTTTCACATTATGGTGAAGGGCTGACTCATGTAAGACCAGTATCGAAACAGTTTGACTTTAGCATGATGTGTTGGTAGGCTTTATCCTTAAAGACTGGAAACATTGGCTGTTACTGTTCAGAACTAAATTAGTACATGGCCTCAGGAAAGAAAATCATTTGGAATTAGCTCATTTCTATTTGAATGTTTGTATGTTGTCCCGATACACACAATTTTGGTCTGACTCTGAAATCTTCTCTGAAAAATTCGTGTATCTCCTCTGTTTTGCGTGAGCAAAGACCTGGAGGTGCTAGGCAGCGTTTAGCTTCTGTTTTGCATGAGCAAAGACCTAGCTGAGCGTCTGTCGTCTTATAGATCAATTAAACACCCGAAAGAGGCCCTCAAGTGCCCAAAAGAAACCCAAGAAACCTATATCAAACTGAGAAAAAACTCATTTGAACTGTATATTATATCCTCTTTGCTTAAGATCTATTCTGTTCTCTTCTCAACCTATTCCCAGTTAAGATTTCAGAGATCTGGATTGGACTTGTGAAATATCTGGTAGGGAAGCTGCTTGCATGATAGAGTGTGCTGTCTATAACTCCGGGATTTGATGAGTATTTGTTTCGGTGTTCATTGTAAAGAAATCAAAACATGATAAAATCAGTTACAGGCAGCTATATGGAAAAAGGTCTAGGGAGATGAGTTTAGGTGGACAAATATATTGACAATCGTCTAGATCATTCGGTAGTAGATCAGTGTTGATAAGTGAAGTCAAGCCCGAAACCTCGTGATTTGATCCCTGAGCAATTTCGATATTTCCTATTTTTATTTTTGTAAATATTTGTTTATATTTTTGTTTTTAGGTTTAGTTATCGTAAAACGTGCTCGAGAAGTTAAATGGGTTATTAAATCTGATCTTGGTTTAAATATTTTTTTTTAAATTGTAAAAGATATTAAATTGAATCTTTAAACTGTTAAAACATATGGTCTCGACTGAACAAACAGTGGTCTCGACCCAAATGACTTGGTCTAGGCCCAATTTAAAGAGTCCGGCCCAAGAATGTTGGGGTATAAAGGCTGGTCTCGAGTCGAAATCTCACAATTCACTCGAGACCTTCCACTGTTCACTCAAATATTCTCTCTCAATTCTCCGGCAAGTTTCTTGAATTCCGACAAGTTTCTCCGGTCTTGACTTGTTTTCATCAAATATTTAAAGGTATCATGAACTTGATGAATGTTTTAGTTAAAGATTTGCAGATTATTTGAAGAATCAGATGAAGATTTGAAGATCTACATGAACCCTAATTTTGACTTATGGTGGTTTTCAAAGAAATCATAAAGTGTTTTTGGGTTTTGATCCAAAAACTTAGCAAATGAGAGTTGTTTGCGTGGTCTCGACTCAGGAACACATAAGGACTCGTGACTGGTGGTTGCGAGTCACAACCTCATGGTCTCGACTGGGGTCTCGACTCGAGATCATCTAGTCTCGACTCATGGTCTAGACCCGAAATCACATGGTCTCGACTAGGAACCTCGTGGTCTCGACTCGAAATCACATGGTCTCGAGTCAAAATCTTACAACCTGAGTCATGGTTTTGTTGACCAGTACTGATAGTTGATTTTAAAGTCTGAAACTGTTTGAATTTGATCCAAGTCTATACTGAATTTCTCATGTCCCTAATGAACTTTGATTTGTGCAGAATATGGATCTAAAATTCATTCCGACACATAATGAGGCAGGATACTTAGCACCGCCTCCAGAGAAGCACAAGAAGATGTACACTTCATTGATTAAGGGTCTCAACAGTTTCCGAATTGTTCACGCATTACGAGAAAATCCAGTTGTCTATGAAAGTCTTATTCGAGATTTCTGGAAAAGTGCAAGTTTCGATGCTCTTGAAGCTGAAGGAAAAGGAACTATTGTTGCCGAGATTCAGAAGAAGGATGTCTCTGTGACAGAGCAGATGATACGAGAAGTGTTACAGTTCAATGATCAAGAAACAAATTCTATTGAACTTCCTGCTGGAACTGTGGAAGCGATTTTGCCTCGATTGAGTTATGAAGGAAAGTACCCATCTTTGGTGAAGAAATTCGTGCATCCTTATTGGCGTATCTTGGTGCACATGTTTATTCTGTGCATGACAGAAAACAGAGGAGGCACAGATCAATTGAACATCACATAGTTTGCTGCTCTTGTTTGTGTGATTACGAATGAGCCCTTTAATTATTCGAAGTATATTTTTGAAGCTATGGAGAGAAATGTGATAGGAGTCAGAAAGGACAAGTTTCTTATGTATCCAAGGTTCTTGCAAATGATTCTTAATGCTCGTTATCCAGAGTTGGTGACATCTGGAAACACCTTGGAGCTAAAACCTATGGGTCCTGCGTGTTTTGGTGCTCTCACTCCTAAAAAGGGTACAGAAAAGAAATTTGAAGGGTTAATACCTCTGGAGAAATTTGGTCAGTTTGCTGAGACTGAAGATGTAGCTGCTGATCCAGTGTTAGTGCAACCTGTTCTAGTGAATGCTGCACAAGTCAATGCACCTATAAATGCCATGGTTGCTGAAGAGCATGATGTTCAAGGTGCTACTGAAGATGAGCCTGAGACAGAGATTTTAACGATCAACTCTGACGATGAGGGTATTGAGATTATGTGTGATTCAGGAGATGATGAAGAGCTTCCTCCTGAAATTGAAGCTGACGTTGCTGTTTCTACTGTTCATCCTGTGATTTCTGCTGAGAATTTGGCTCTGTTGCTTAAGTCTGTGACTGATAAGATAGGAAATCCTCCTTCCAATCTATCAGTATCAAATGAAGAGTCACCAAGTGAGAACCCAAAGGATCCTGATTCATTGCCTTTAAAGTGGAAAATGAGGGATCCTCGACTCGGAATGTATGTTAAACAAAACAAAGATCAACCCACGAATGTTGCTGAAGATGATGATGGCTTATATGACTTCGATTTTGAGAAGAATGTCACTGATACCACCACCGTTACTGAAGATATCTTTGATTTTAACGTTGATACTCAAAGAAGTGATTTGGAAAGCACCACTGCAGATACAAATGTCGTTTCTGATCCTGTCGTTGGGCCAATGCCAACTGTTACCTCTGAAATTGCAGGTCCATCTGGAATTGTGCATGACGAGCCTGGTAGCTCAAGTGGTAAGAGGCCTGAAGAGCCTTTGAGGAGGCTGTTTGATGATGATTCAAGTGACGATGATGAGTTTATCAGTATGAGGGAAATGAAGAAACGATTAGTTGTGCTTGAGCAAGATTCGATTCACTAAGACGCCAAGATTATTCAGCTTGAAGATACCATAGTTCAAAAGAATCAACAAATTGATCAGCTTCAAGGCGACGTCAGTTTGTTGTTTAATATGGTTTATGATTTACGTGGAAAGTTGGAGAAGAAGTTTGGCCAAGAGTTTTCTGATCCGACTGATGTAGAAAATAGAAGAAAAGCTTTTGATAAGGATGATGCTGAGAGAAGTGCTGCTATGGAACAATATTTCAAAAGAGTTACTGATCCAGTTGTAGACAAAGAAAAGGCTGAAAGAATCAAGAAGAAAAGATAGTTTGTGATCCTGAAAAACAAGAATCTTAATCCAGACGATGAAGATGCTAATGCTACACATCATCTAATGGATGTATGTGAAACACTCTATGATAAAGTTGGTAATCGTTCTGGTGTTGTCAGTTGGGGTTTTGATCATGACAGACGAAGGTGGTGGATTAAGAGAAAAGTTGGTCCTGTTGAATGGTACAAAAATCCTGCTCAGTTTCAAACATTCACAAAGGTTGATTTGATAAACTTGTCAAAGTAACCTTATGTAGATGATAAGCCTGGAGGCCGTGGATTTTTGTTCTTCGAGAGACTGCAGAGGGAAGTAGCTCGTAATTTTCCTTCTATGCACACTGCAGAATCTATTGTTAAGCCAGCTAATGGTATTAGAGATCCATACACCAACAAGCAAATGAAGATCGTGCACTGGCCAGCAACTGATAAGGAAAAGACTATTCCTTTGGTCAAGAAGATTCCAAAAGGTGCTCTGAAGACCTTGCATTTTTGGGCTTATGATGAGCGTCTAGGGTAAGCAGTGATTGTTTGTGATGACGATGTAAATTTTCGTTTGGTGGATCAAGTTGATTTGCTGAATCTTGCTCATGAAGATTTGGAAGTGTTAGCTCGCAATCAAATTAGAGCTACTAAAAAATATGAAGAAGTAGCAAAAGGATGGACTGCTGCTGTTGCTTCAGCCATTCATATTCGCACAAAAGGATTTGGTGGTCTCAAAGATCGTTTGGGTGGTAACAGTGATCGTTGAAGTCTGAAGGACCTCTATGCATAAACCTAGGGGGAGATTGTTAGAACCTGAAGGTTTATACATAGAGGATTGCTTAGTTCAAGGGTTGTTCTTGTAAATGTTTGCTTTATGTTTTGGGTCGATATGCATGGGTTGGGTGTGTTAGATGGTTTCGAGTGGGCCTAGGGTATCTACCCACATGTTTTTGTATTAAAGCAAACCTCAACCTTTAGGTTGAGGTTGATCAGTTGTCGAGAACTAGAGGCCAGCCGAAACTAGCTTTGGGAAACTTTGTATCAGTCATCGTGAATCGTGGAATGCAAGTTTCTGGTTTGTTTTGATCTATATAGTTTTGGTTATTGTTTATTTATTCTTGAATCAACTTGTGATTGGATTCTGCACTCTCACAAGTTCCTGATTGATATCATTGAAAGATCCAAACGGGTTTTACACATTCCCTTAACCCCCGACCAGGTAGCCAACATATCTCCATATAGACCGTGGAGATATGAATGGTGAAAATCTTTTATTTTATATAGACAGTAAAATAACGCCAAGACACCACAGACAAATGATAAGGAAGATTCACCTTCAACATAAGAAACTAGTTATTAAAGTCATTAATACAAAACCAAATAAAAAGTGCGAAAAGATTAAAAATAAAAAGCATTACACTAAATGCTTGTCTTCACCAAGTTATGTAAGAGACTTAGGCAAACATGGCCTTTGATTGTCAAGAACTCTTACGATCAATCTTGGATCCCGAGACTACTCACACACTCTATGATGGATGATGGATGATGGTGGTGGATGTGGGTTGTGATGGTGGTGGTGGGTGGGTGAAGTGTGAGAGAGGTGGTTTGCCAAGGGATGGTTTGCAAGTGAGCCAAGCGCCCATATTTATAGCCTGCACAGAAGCCCGGACATGGCCCCGTGTCCGTTGGGCATGGCCTCGTGTCCACCCATCTTCTCTTTCTTCATTAATTGCAATTTGTTTGCATTAGTTGACCACACCCCCGTGTCCGCTGGGCACGACCCCGTGTGCAGAAGCGTATCTGTACTATCAAGATTTGCTTAGATTCTGCAAATCTTTGCGTTGACCACGACCCCGTGTCCGCTGGGTACGCCCCCGTGGTGGGTGATTGTTAGCTTCTGAGTTTCTTTTTTATTGTGTTTTTGTTTAAGAAATTAATGAAGTTGAACAAGTAATGCAGCGGAATTAAGATAGAAATAAACTTTGCACACAATCAAACATGAGAAATGCTTTTAACACACAAGTTTAACATTGAACCGAATGCTTGAATTTATTTCAATCACCGATTACAATTTTGCATGCATGTAACAAACTCCCCCTCAGCCTGAGCTCACAATGTTTGTTCGTACAGGAAGAAAAGTGATGAAGAGCTAATAGAACAGTACATGGTACTGTTCTATTTATAGGCACGACCAAACCACTGTGGCATCTTTGCTGACGTTACCATGATAGTGACATCTAACCTCCTAACAAACTTTAACTACTGCCCTCATTACAACTACTGATAGCAAACAACTGATTACAATGTATTACATAGAAATAAACTAAACTCTTGATTCTTCATTCCACTGCTTAGTCTTCAGCAGTGCTTCTAGTCTTCAGCAGTACTTGAAACAAGGCAGTTGTTTGAGTCATCAGCATTTTGATCTTCATCAGTCCTTTGGAATCAACAGCAGTTAGGAAAGGCAGTTGTTGTGTCCATCAGTTGTTAGAGCCATTATCAAGGGGAAAGCTTGTGTACAACACCTGCTTATTCTGGATCCACTGCTCTGATCTGGTTTTGGCTTTAATCAATTGTTCCTTTGATAGGGTTCAATCCCAACAATCTCCCCTGGAACAGATGATGCCAAAACCCTTCATTATTGTGGAACTTTATTGCCTCATCAACAGTTCCCTTATTTTCCCTTTGAGTTGTAACTCAAAGTTTAAGGCATCTGTGTCATCTTCATTCCTGCAAAGTGTAAGATCTAGGAGATCCTGCAGATCTTCAACACTAAGGCCTAGTGCTTGTTCCCTTGATATTTTCTTCACTTCTCCGCTGGATTTGATCAGAGTCAATACATGGGCCTGTTTGTCAGTTTTCCACTTTAGTATTTTTTAATCCAGTGGGTTTCTTGGGAGATTTTTATTTGATGATGAGTTTGGTGAAGGTGGCCTGGTGATAACTGATTGAGCAGCACCTTGAGCTTTTGCAAGTTCAGGATTTTCAGTCATCATTTGATTGAGAACCATTTTTATGATGTCATTTCCTGCTGCAATATCCCCTGTTGTTTCTTTTTCCATTTGCTTTTGTTTCTTTCTTTGATAAAAGTGGGCAGCAAGTGGAACAGTGGATTTCCTGATTTGTAGCTTTTGTGGTTTAGCTGGAATCACTGCCTCAGGGTAAGCAGGCTTCTGGGGAATCTTTGGATCTTTCTTTCTTAATTCCTCCAACTTTTTATATGAATCAAAGACTTTCTCTTCTTTCCATCTTGCCACTTGGTTCCTTGACCCAAAATCTGCTGTTATCAGCTCTTCCTTCATTCTCTTCAACATCAAACTTCTTTCAGGCACATTCTTCTTGTATTTTGCCCATACAGGTGGAGTGTGTTTCACTTTGTCTTTGATCATTTTGTGAATTCTCTCCAACTCTTCTTCAAGCTCTTTGACAAACCATTCTTTGTACATGTATCTTTCTCCTTTATACTTTTTGTACTTCATGATGTGGTCAAGATAGTCTTTCCTTAGAGTTTCATCTCCTCTTTCTGACATCTTCTGACATAAGTCTTTTGAAAACTCCTCCAAGGTCCTGACTTGTGTAAGCAAGTATTGATAGTTCCTTGGGATTTCTTTGTCATATTTTCCTTGTGTGTTACTGTTGGAGATATCTTCTGCCTGTTTGGCTTTCAATTTCAAGTATTCTTCAATATTTTTAGGTCTTGGATATCCTTTAACAGATGGCAGACTCCTTTTGTCAGGATCATCTTCTGAATAGAAACACTTTATTTCTTCTCTGACAGCTGCAAGCTCTAAAGGATACTAAACAGCTGCAGAGACAATGACAGTGCTTGAAGAGGAAGCTTTAACAGATGATAATGGAACAGGATTTGGTATGGTGATAAGAGTTAAAGATTGTGATGTTGTTGGTGGTGGTGAAGGATCATCATCTTGCAAAATTATCCTTCTCCTTTTTTGGTTTAGGAGAGGCTGGTGATGGTTTTGTGGGATCAGTGGTTGTGATTGGAGTGGCAGGTGGTTTACTAACAGCTGTTGAAACAACTGGTGTTTCAACCAAGTGTTGTCATTACAACTACTGATGTGTCAGTAGAATTCTTCTGCATTTTAGCAGGTGGCTGTTTTGGTGGTGAGGATGTTTTTGGTGGTGATGGTATTTTTGGTAAGGCAGTGTTTGTAGTAGGAACAGTGGTTGTGGTTGAAGTGGTGGTTGTAGGGTTAACAACTGCTGAAACCACTGAAGTACCAGCAGTTGTTGATACAACAGGTGTTACAATAGTTGTTGATGTGGAGGTTTGATGTGAGGAGTTTTTAGGAGGTTTAGAAGCATGTTTTGTTTTTCTGGAAGGTGTGGTGTTGGGTTGCCTCACATTTCTTGTGGGCTATTTTCTTTGTGGCTTAGGATTTTCTTCATCCTTAGGTTCTGAAACACCCTGAACTTCCTTTTCCATAAACATTTTCTTTTCTTCATCAAACCTGGCTTTGCCCTTTGCCTCCATGTCCCTTTTTTGCCTTTCCTTTCATCAGCTAAGGCATTTAGGGTCACATTAACCATTTTAGACCCATCTGGATTGGGGATGTCTGCAACCATGCTTGAATTGTCAGGTGCAATATAAAGACCATCTTCATACCCCTTTTTCTTCAACTGCTTTAATTTCTCCCCCTTTTTGGCATTAGCTGGTGGAGGGTTGTCCACAAAAATGATAGAGGGAGGAGCAGTGCCAGTGGTGTTTAATAAATGAGCCTTGATAGCCTTAATATCTGCTTGTGTGTCTTTAAACCTTGCTTCCATGACATTTCTGATCTTTTGAACCTGAATCTCATGTTGTTGATTAGCTAATTGTCTTTGATGGATGAGCAATGGTTGAAACAAATTCCATAGCTCATTTGTAGCAGGTGCAGGTTGTGGTGCAGGTGCTTCAGCTGGACCAGCAGTGGTTGGTACCTTTGGAACTTTCAACAACTGTTGCAGCATATCTTTAATTTCTGCAACAGATGTATCAAGTTTATCAATTCTACCCGTCAATTCTTGGTACATTAAACAATCACCCAACTTAATGGGATCATCTGATTTCCCACTAGCAGTGGTTGTAACAGTGGTTGACTCAGGAAATGTATCCCATAAATCATCCACTGATGCCCCTTTGTCTTGGTACTGGGGACCTCTTCCTTCAAATTGAGAAACACTTTTTAGTGAACCAGTAAATACTGGATACACAAATGTTCCCAGAGAAGAAATTGCCTTCAAGGAAGTCTTATTAATGAAACCACTGTCCAAGTGCAAACCAGTGGTTCAGCACTTGTAGTTGCTGCTTCACTTGAACTACCACCAAGAGTTACGTGTAACTCAAGGGGTGTAACCTCCTCAGGTATTGTTGGTGGGTTAGCAATGATTGATACATCAGACCCAGTCATTTGTTGGGGTATATTCTCATTGACAGGTGAGTGAAAAGGACTGGTTTGTGTCTGGTTCAAATCAAGAGCATCCAACAAAAGTTTTGTTTGTGGGGGAATTGTGGCAGTGATGTTGGGTGTAGAAAGCGAATTTGCCCCGGGAAGTGGGCTGTGGATGATAGAATCAAGTGATTCTAGAGCATCATATTGTGGTGTCCCTATGTGTACAACCTGTTCTTTTTGAGAAGAAGCAGGAGGAGTTTGAGGCATGGGTTGAGATCTTTCTACCATCTGCTGTGAGAAAGTAGCAGCAGTGGTTTCTAGTGACTTTGGTGTTGTCACTGGCAGTTGCTCTGGGATCTCATCTTCTAGAGTTGCCTTTGTTTTGGGTTTGGGGGGCTTTTGATTTTTCTTTTGTCTTGGTTTTCTGGTGGTTTTAGGTGTGGGTTTCACAGCAGTTGTTTTGCTGTTGTGATCACCTAGAGCAGTGGGCTCAGCAGCAGGTGCCTGAGGAGCAGTGGTAGCTACTAAATTCTGCTTAGGAGTGTTGATGCACAGAATGTCTGTTGACTTCATCTACATCAAGTCTTAGGTCAAGATATATCAAGATTGGAACTTGAAAGTCAAGATTAGGGTTTATATTGTTAATTTCGCTTTTATGTACATAGGTTTCAAGTGATTTCGCTTATTAGTCACTAGGTGATTCCGCTCATTAGTCACTAGGTGATTCCACTTATATGTCACATGGTGATTCCACTTATATGGACAATCCATATAAGCAAAATCAGCTAGCCTATAAATACCAGTCATGTGTGACTTCATAGGTAACTTGGAGCGGAATCAGGTCATTGCTTGTGTAACCGAACTCTGTCAAAATTGATTCAGAAAGCAATAAAAGAGAAGGAATTGAATAGGAAAAGCTGTGTAACTTCATTTATGTTGATTCCGCCTTCGTATGTGAAGATGAACTTTCTCAACTGACGTTTTAGGGTCAAACAACGGTCCAACAAGTGGTATCAGAGCTTCAGGACGAGGAGTTCATACTACTACAGCTGATTCGACATTATTCTCTCATTTCTACTCTTTTCTCTCATATTTTTTCGATTTAAATTGGTTCCTACGGTTGAAATGGTCTAAAATTCGAGTATAACGTGTTAAATTCAGTAATAACAAACCCTAGAAAGTATTAGATCATAAATCAAAGTAAAACTCAATCAATTTTTACAAAATTCGATCAGTTCGTTTGATTCACACGTACAGAAACTTCAATCTCAGATCTACAACAAATTAGTGGACGAAATTGAACATTATACATATCATTGTGATCGGAATTGTGTGTAGAACAATCCTTGAAAGTTTCAGGACAAAATTCGACCTAAAATTGGATCAAACTACCTAAAAACGTGATTCCGCTTATTCGGACATCGAAGTTATTTCGCTGATTAGGACATTTTAGTTGCCTGATTTCGCTCTTACGGACATAAATTGGGTGATTTCGCTTTTGTGACATCATCTAATTTCGCTCATACGGACGTATAGTTTCGC
This sequence comes from Helianthus tuberosus, assembly GCA_030545235.1. Taxonomy (NCBI): domain Eukaryota; kingdom Viridiplantae; phylum Streptophyta; class Magnoliopsida; order Asterales; family Asteraceae; genus Helianthus; species Helianthus tuberosus. The sequence continues at coordinate 80,115,560 of CM060363.1, forward strand.
TCATATGAACCATTGTGATTCCGCTTATTCGTACATTGTGATTCAGCTTATTCGTACATTGTGATTCCACTTATTCGGACATTGACATATTGTGCTTGATTTCGCTTATCTGTACATCAGATTTCGCTCATCTGTCACTTTCAAACTGATTTCGCTTATTTGTCAGTATTATTCAAAATTTCGAAAATTTTTATAAGTGTTTGACTGATTTTGCAGGTACACTCAAGATGGATGACATATTCTTGAACCCCGTTTAGCGATATGTACGCATTTGCTGGAAATTCGGGAGACGATACATCTTCAAGCAATAACAATGAGAACCCACCAAACGCCAAGAAGAAATTATCGGATGCTTTAGAAGTTGAAAGTGCTTTCGGAACTTACAACAAACCACCGAAATTGATGGCTATCGAGGAGTATAGTCGGTGGGCAAAGAAATTTGAAGATTGGTTGAGGGCTTTTGCATTTCTGAGCTGGAAGAGTCTCAAAAATGGATACGATAATGGAGGCAAAGAGGGTGAAACTTTATCAACATCTGATGAAATAGAGTCGTTTGTTGCTGAGCAGAAATGTGTGGCATTATTGTTTCAATCTGTGCGTGAAGATATAATCTCTTTGATTGATTACTCTAGTGCTAAAGATCTTTGGGCAAAATTAGAAAAGAAATGTATAGGTAGTGAAGAAATCAAGAAAAACAAAAAGAAACTACTTAGGAAAGAGTTTGACATGTTTGGGTGTTTAAAAAATGAATCTGTTTCAAAAATGATCGAGAGATTTGGGCATCTGAAGCTGGAATTATCTAGACATGGAATTAAGTATACTGATGATGAGCAAGTAGACAAGATATTTGATTCGTTGCCAGACGAGATGGATTGGAGATATTATGCTCTCATGCTGAAAACACTATCTTACCGAAAGATCTTACTCCAGATTTGCTGATTGAGAGACTCGAAAGTCATGAGCTGGAACTAAAGAAGATATACAAAGTCAATAACTCATCCTACCAGCAAAATTTGGATTTGTACTATCCAAAGAGCATGATGCCAAAAGCAACTTCTCCCAAGACTGCGTTTTCTGCTGAGAATGTGTCCACAGCAAGCAAAGAAAGTCAAAGCAGTCAAAGCAGTGGAAATCATAGTGGTTATCACAGTGGAGCTTCATCATCTGCAAATCATTCTGATGCAAAGAATCGTTTTCAATGCAACATCGCAATAGACTTAAAGAATGCTCAGAATTTTGATGAGGAGTCTGCTAAACAACAGATGATCTTTCTAGCATCGGTGTTAGAATCGTATGAAGGGTTAGTAGCTGGGAAGATAGGCAACACCAACTTAACGAAAGAAGATTATGATCAGATAGATCCTGAAGAAATGGAGCTGATCGATATTCGTTGGGCTATGGCGAGTGCTGTTCGTAGAGCACAGCGTTTTATGGAAATTACTGGCAGGAAGACAATTGGTGGTCCATCTACCAAGCTGGGGTTCGATAAATCCAAAGTGACATGCTTCAAGTGTAAGCAGAAAGGTCACTTCAAGCGAGAATGCAGAAATGCATATGCTGATGAGTCGGAGAATCCTTTCAGAGATGATTACTACAAGAAGGCAATATATCACCAGAATAAATCTGAGCCGCCTAGATTGAAGCAGGTTGAAGACAACAAAGAGAAATCTAGAGCTCTTGCAGTGATTCACGACGATGAAGGTTTCGACTGGAGTGAGCTGCTACCGGAGGAAGATGCGGTTGGTTACGCTTTCATGGCAAAGAATGAACCTGTTCCGTGGAAAGACAACAGAACTGAAGAACAGAAGTATAATTACAGAAGGTTGTTGGCCACAAACAGAATGATCAGAATATCTGGTATCTTTTCGGAAGTAAAGAGAGCAAATAGATGGGATCCAGACAGGGAGTGTTATCTTGATCCATATGGAAACATTGCTATTGATCACAACACTCTTGATTTAGAGGCCATAATCAAAGAGTTAAAAGATGATGATGATTATTGGCAGAATAAATGGTGGGGAACTGGAGACGAGAAAGAAAAAGAAGAGAAAGAGAAGAAGGAAAGAGAAGAGAAAGAGAAAGAGAAGTCAAAGAAGGTTGATACCGGGATCATTGACACGACGCAGGAGTTGAATGCTGAAAATCTCGAAAAAATGGCTGACAAAGTGCTAGCTGCTAAAGCACTTGAGGTAGACTCTAACTCCAAGTCTGAGTCAAAAAGCCAGGTCAGTTCAAACTTGTCAACGAATGTGTCAGGTAAGAAAGTTGATGGGGATGTTGATTGCAAAAATTGCATCAAAGAATGCAAATTTTGTAACACAGTCACGTATCTCAACGGTAAGAAGGTTGATGATCTGACAACAAAAGTCAGAAACGTTGAGAATCAAATTCTTGATCGTGACAAGATGGTTAAAGCTTCAACTGAATGGATAAAAGAATTAACTAACAAAATTGAAAATGATAAAACTGATCATGAGAGGATTAGACAAGAAAATGAAAAGTTAGTTCTTGAAAACCGTCAAATCACTGAAAAATTTGAGAAGCTTAAAACCACAATGAAAGATAATGATGATCGAAATGGTAAAACTTATAAAGAAAACATTCCACTAAAAGCAGTGCTTAGAGTAAAAGAAGAATCAATCAACCAACAACTGGATGAAATCGCTAAACTGAAACTTAAAGTTTAAGAGGCTGAAATTGAAAATGAGCGAATCCAGTTGGAGCTTAAGAGTTACAACTCCGCAAGCTTTGTTTTGCAACACATTATTCCCAAACCCATCGGGAAAGACAAAGCAGGCGAAGATGTGTACTCTGATGGAACCGGGGTGGGTTTTCATCAAGTTCCACCACCTGTTCTTGATAATTACACGAAAAAGCAATCTGGGTTGGTTGAAATTGAGGAAGAGAGTGAAGTTAAACTTCCGGAGAACATTGATGTTATTTTTTCTACATCATCTGATGATAGTGTTCAGACAGAGATTGTTAAGAGCACAGCTGAAAGTGTTTTGTTGTCTGATTCAGCTGAAGATGATGAATGTTTCTTGAACAAATACATTCCGAAACAAAAATCCAAAAACAACTTAGGTGATGAACCGGGTCTTGTGATGTACAAGATGGCTGGATCTGATAAGTTGTATTCGGATTCTGAGTTTCCGATTGAGAATGTTAATGTGAAAAAGTTGACAAATGTCTTCAAATTGGTTGAAATTGAGATGTCAGAAGTGAACAAACTGAGTCAAACAAAGAGGCAAATGAATTTTGAGAAAGATAAAGCTTACTACAAAAAGCCTGTTGTTTCACCACGTTTTTATAATAACAAACGAAATAACTGGTCGGGTGGTTATAGGGGTGGTAAGAACTTTCAAAGAAAGAATTTTCAAAACAAAAGGTTTGCTGAAAAGAAGGTGTTTGTGAACGGTTCAAGTTCACTTTCTGATGAGGAAAATGAAATCTTTTCAAAATCGAATGAAGAGTTCTTTGAGAAAAGAGCTTCACAGTATCACTCTGAAGGCACAAGTCGAGTTGTTGATACTCGAACATGTTTCAGATGTAATCAAGTTGATCACATTGCACGAAAGTGTACTAATGTGAAGCCTAAGACTGAAACTGTGAAGATTCAACATAAGAAAGTTGAGGTGAAGGGTAAAGCACCAATGGTTGTTGAGAAAAAGAGTGTGAAAAATGATAACACCAAAGTGAAAAATGAACTCGTAAAGAAAATGGTAACTAAAAACGACAAGTTTTATAAACGGGTTGCATTATCTCAACAAGTTTGGAAACCAAAAACTGAGAAAAAGATTTAACCTTCTGAGGATTCAATTCAAATTGATTATGATGCAAATTTTCCACCTCTTAAGGCTGAAAACTTCAAAATTCAAATTGCGAGAGTCAAGGTTACACCTAAGGCTGATGAGGCCTGGGTGGACTCCATGTTCGAATAAACAGTTTGAATTGTCGGAGCTTCCTTGATCGCGAAGCATGAATCTGCATCTTTATTGAAGTTGGTTAATTCAAAGTTTGTTATGTGCAGGATCTTCCAAAACTTGTATCCAAATGGATCATGGATAGTGGAGCTTAAACACATAGAAATTCGTCATCACTTTATTCGTGATTGTTTTGAGAAAAAGTTGATACGAATTGAGAAAATCCACACTGACGAACAGAAAGCTGATTTACATACCAAAGCTTTTGATAAAAATCGGTTTAAATATTTGTTAAAACTGAACGGTATGAAGCTTCTTTCGGTGTCGGATGGCATTATTGGCGTTGATGAGAGTACTGTTGCGGATGAAGACGAGAAACAATCTGCAATGGTTTGTCGTTTTTTTTTACTTGTTTTGGTATTTAGGGGGAGTAGATATTTGTATATAGATATATTTTCAGAAAATACAAAAACAGTAAAAAATGCAAAAATACAAAAACATGATAAAATGTCAAAATACAAAAACAATATAAAATCTGAAAAAGAGCTTGTGTATAAAGGGAAAATGATAGTACATCGGCTAGACAATTACAGTATGCTAAAGATTTGTAAAGTTGAAATGAATTAAACAGTCTCACTGATGATGTGTTGATAGGTTTTCACACATTTAGTAGATTTATTGGGGATATAAACCTAAAATTTCAAACTTGTGAAATTCGTGGGGAACACTACTTGGATATATAGGTAACCCCTGAAATCTCGTTTGAAAGGTCTCGTATTCTGATATACTAGGTTTGATACTCAATGATGTCTGGGGTATTATTCCGGGACTTCTGCTGAACGGTAGTTCTGACCTAGTCCTTGGATAATATTTTTCACAAATGCTTTGAAACATAAGCATCACCCTCAGCATGCAGATGAAACAATAAAATTGATAGTTGCTGCTGTTGTAGCTAAAAGATCCTCTAAAGGGGACATTCTGTAAAGTCGAAGCTGATATCTCTCTGCGTATACGGAAGTATCGACCTGAGATCCCTCGGCCCTCGCATTACCTAATTTATGTACAGATATCATTGTAGTATTCTCACCTGTAAAACTGGAAATCGGGATTCTGGATACGGGAGTATATTCAAGAAGTGGGACACATGAATGAGCTAAGTTCATAAGATATCTAAATCATATCCTGAGTAAATTGAAATTTGTGTGAGAATTTAAGATGGATCAGTATATCGACAATCGAGGTGAATTGTTTAAGTCTGAATATGAAATGAAGCTAAACGGTACTTGTGATTTGTCTGAAAAGCTAATATGATTCCCTGACACACTCACCAAAAATATGTTTGTAAATAGTTTACTTTGTTTACTTTCTGCAATTTAAGTTTTCTGCATTTCATTTCTTAGTTTAGAACATTTTATAAAATCCAAAAAGATTTTATTTCTGCTTTATTTTAGACAAACCAGAGTAGAGAGTTGATTGTTGGAGTCTCAGATGTTGAAGCAGATGCAGGAGATTCTGGACTAAAGAATGAGGAGAGCTTATCTTGATGAAGTTTGATTTTTTTGTAAAGTCAAAAACAAGTTCATTAACTTGATGATTGTTATTTTCAGAAAATGTTTGAAAACGTTTTACAAAAACAGTTTGATTCGTCAAAAGATCAACCGAGGTCATTAAGTTGAACTTGGTAGATTAATCTAGTGATCAATTATTGAGGAATTGATGGCTATGATTGTCTCACCTTGGGTCTCAAGTGTACCATTTTTCCAGAATTCTCTCTGGGTTTTTAGGTAAATCGGAGCATCAGCAGTCAACAAAGTTTTGTACTTTGAAGACGACATAGTATCAATGATGGAATTGAAGGTTTCAGTGTTTGTGGGTTTTGTGAGTAGACCCAAGTAATTGTGAGGAGCTTTGTATGGAATTTCAATGGCTTTTTCAGTGGGTTTTTCAGATGATGAAGACTTTGATTTTGTCATTTTGAAGAAGAAGAACGATGAATGATTGGAGAGAAATGGATTATAACTGCTTTGAGAAACGAATTTTTTGAATTCGATTCGACAGTAAAAACCCTGTTTGGGGGTTTTGATCAGGGTTTTATAAGGGAAAAAGTGAATGCTGACATGGCAGCGGCTACAAAAGATCTGACCGCTATGTACTGTCCACGTGCCAACCCCTGATGAATAATGGAGGACAGTTGTTTTATGAAACCACTGATGAAGCAATATCAGTGGTTGTAACGGTAACAATGAAAACAGTGGGTGATTTTAACTATCAGTGGATTGCATATCAGTGGATGGAAACACTGATTTTTGAACAACAATGATTACCAAGGAAATGAGAGAACAGGGGTTGACTTTCAGTAGTGGACAACTTTTAGTAGAACAGACGTTTGAACAAAACAGTGGTTATGGCAGACTTTTAAGGATTTAATGAAAAATTCATTTTTAGCTATTTTTAAGGATGGGTTTTTGATTTTCTGAAATCATTTTAATGCTTTTATTCATTGAAAAACAAGATTTTGCTTGTTATTCCATGTTTAGCATGCCAATCCTAGAGATCAAGCTTTCAAAGGTGGATGTGTCTAATGCTTTTGTTAGCACATCTGCCAGCTGATCTTTAGTTGGTACATGGTGCAGAGAAATCAAACCTTTTTCTTAGCAATCCCTCACAAAGTGATGTCTGATATCAATGTGCTTGGTGGTTGAATGGGAGACTGGATTTTTGATGATATTTTCTGCTGCCTGACTGTCCAACATGAGAGGTGTCTTTAAGGCAGTGATACCAAAATCCAGCAACTGATTTTGAAGCCAAAGCAGTTGGGCTGCACAGCTTGCAGCAGCTATATACTCTGCCTCAGCAGTAGATGTGGAAACAGCTGCTTGCTTTTTGCTTTGCCAAGACACTAAACAACTGCCTAGGAATTGGCACCCTCCTGAAGTGGACTTCCTTGTTTTGTCACATCCAGCAAAGTCACTATCTGAGAAACCTGAAAGCTTGATATTTCCATCAGCTGAATACCAACCAATTTGTTTTTAAGTTCTTTTAAAGACTTTTCAAATTTGCCTTCATCATTTAACACTCTATCCCTAAGGTTTTCATTCACCTATTTAATGTTAGCAAATGCTATGATGCATTTTTGTCTGAACACAGATTTTCAAGAACCTGAGATGATACCTTAGTTGTAGCCATCATGGCACAATCACATTGATGTTCATTTTCTTCATCAGCTCTCTCTTCTTTCTCACCTTCTTTCTTCTCTTCTCTTCTTTTTCTTCTTTTTCTTCTTCTTTGGACCATGGGTCAAACAGTGGTTCTATCAGGGGTTCTGAATTTTTTCTCAGCAGTATTTCACCAGCAACAGCAGTAACCACTGCTTCAGCAACTTAATCCACTATTTCAGCACTTGTTTGCCCTTTTTCAGCATCCAGCTCTTCTAGTATTGACTGTAATGCCATAAGACAAAATTCATCATTAAAAGCATCATTAGTAGCATAGAGGGCAAAGTTTTCATCACCTAGCTCATCAGTTAAGCTGCTCCAGTCAACAAAGCCTTGGGTGAAAAAGCTTTGCTGATCTGGTTGAACCACTACTGGTGGTGCAGCTTGTTGTGGTGCAACTGGTTGCACTTGAACCTGAGGTACAGGAGCTTGGACATACTGAATTTGTGGGACAGTGGTTTGAACATAATGCACAAGAACAGGGTTTGCATAATGAGCAGTGTTCACATGGGCAGCAGGGGTATAATGGGAATAGTGCACAGTGCTTTGATTTTGTGGTCTAGGATTTGAGCTGGGATGAGTAATAATTGGACCAGTGGTTTGACTCCTACACTCCCTAGCAAAATGACCTAGCCTATTGCACTTATAGCACTTGATCTTTGATTTATCCAACCCCACTTTTAAATTCCCATGTAACCCTAGGAATTTTCTCCCTGTCCTTTTATAAAATTTGCTTGTTCTTACACTAAGCAAAGCCAATTGATGCAAAATGTCAATTTCTTCAAGACTAGTTGGATCAAAGTGCTGTAAGTCATTGAGTTCAAAGCACAGATTATCTGACATCTGGTTTTCACAATTAGCAGTAAAGCATAATTTGCAGAGTGAGGATCAGAGTTGTTAAATACTCCACCAGCAGTTATGTCAATGTAATGATCATAACTCTGATCCTTACTGTTATGGATAAAATTCTGAGCCCATATCCTGGGAAATATCTTGAGTTATATCTTGATTGTATGATATCTGCTCATATCCGGGATGCTTATTCAGGATATTGGTAACATCCTGGATGGTATCCTCAGGATTACTAACGGGTTGTGTGCAGGAGTACGCGTCCAGATGAAGCAACGTTCACGAAGACCCTTTCTCCGGGAGACTCGGTCCAAGTCTTTCAAATGAAGACGTTGAAGCCGCATTACTCGGTCTACAACGTTCACAATGGAATATTCGGAGCATCCCATATTTGTAGGGATTTTTGTTTGTATTTCGTTACTATAAATAGGTGGATATATCAGATCGAGTAGGACATCACAGCTACACTCACTACACTCTCACACTTGATCTCTCGCAATTTTTACTTTCACACAAAGCATTGTAACACTTAGCGATCTGGTCGATATCCTGCACTGTATCCTGACGTTTGAAGCAATAAGAAGAACTAGGCAGCTGCGATTGTCAGCTCCCGAGGTTTTATGCCGGCGATCTAGATTGATCAAGGGCTTTCCTCGTACATCTCGTGTCATTTCCTTTACTTTTTGCTCATAGTTTGATCGTCGATACAGCTCAATATCCTGAGCCGTATCCTGAAAACTGTTTTCACAAACAATATAACTAGCATATTTCCAACACACTTTTTAGCACACTACCTCACTTAACTAATTTGATCACTAAATTGCTTCGGTAATTTTTGACCAAAACAATTTGGCGCCCACCGTGGGGCAAGTGGTGCTATCTTTACTAAAAATCTTTGTAAAATCGTTAATCGGTTTTCTGTTTTCAAAACTTTTTGCCACATTGTCCACAATGGCCTCAAGATCAAACATGAGCTCCTCCACTGTGTCTGCTACAACTTCTGCTACTATTGGTTCGGTGCTTCCACCACCTCCTCCAAGGATGCCAGCTTCTTCACAACCTTAGGATATTATCCCTACTCGGAGTATTCAGGGATCTGCTCCCGTTTTAGCATCTAATGATGAAATTCTAACCTTATTTGGAAGTGTGCAGGAACAAATGAGGCAGCAACAGGAAACTAACCAAATGCTCTTAAGAGAAATACAACTCTTAAAAGCTAGCTCAAGCAGATCCGCTGAGGATATTGTTACTCCTTTACAACCCAGAACTTTGAACTTCAGTTCGGCTGTGTATACTGAGGATAATAGGGGGAATATTGTGCCTGGTCATTCCCAGAATCATACTCCTGAAATACCCTCCTCGATCAGGATGTCAACTGTGAGGAGCTCAGGATATGCTTCAGGATATGGCCAGAATCCTCGGACTGGTAACGTGTCAAATAATAATAATAATCTTGCTACTAACAATAGTGGATCTTTGCAGGATGCAGGTATGACGTCAACATTTACTAGGGAGCTTCAGAAATTGAAGGACATGATATCCAGTGTACCTGGAGTGGTCCAGCCAATTCCAGAAGTGTCCCAAGACAGCCACATGATATCTCGTTTCGCATATCCTATCTGTGATGCTGAAATTCCGAAAAGATTTCAAACCCCCAACATGAAACTCTACGACGGGACTACGGATCCTGAAGAGCATATTGCCCAGTATAGGGAAAGAATGGAGATTAATCCTATCCCTCCAGAGCTCAAGGAAGCATGCTTGTGCAAAGGCTTTGGTTCTACTTTAACAGGATCAGCCTTGAAATGGCTCTTAAATGTTCCTCCACATTCGATTACATCTTTTGCTCACCTAGTGAATTTATTTAATAGTCAATTTTCTTGTAGTCGGAGTTTTGAAAAACTAACAAGTGATCTCTACAGGATAACTCAAGGACCTCAGGAATCCCTAAGGGATTATGTGAACAAATTCAGCAGGGAATCCTTGGATATCCCGCACCTTGATGTTGCCACAGCGGTCCAAGCATTCAAGATGGGGCTATAAAAGGATTCCCAATTTTATCAGGATCTTGTGATGAATCCTTGCAGGAATTTGGACGAGGCTCGAAACAGGTCCTTGAGATATATCTGTTAGTGCATTACGTCTATTGACTTCGTCTTGTATCATGTTATGTTATAGGATAGGTTAGAATAACCAGTGCACGAGGTTTGAGAATCGAAGATTAGAAGTTAAGTGTGTGATTTCGCTTATATGGACACTTGGTCATAAAAGCGAAATCAAAAGATTCTGATTTCGCTTATATGGCATGTCCATATAAGTGGAATCACTACTACTATATATAGTGCACTTTTTGTTCATTTGGTAACGGTTCCGGAAATTGTAACGAAGTGCTGCCAGATTGCTTTCAGGTTGTAAACATTGTTAAATCAATCAAAGAAGCATTATAATTAGTTTGAGCATCTGTATCTTTGATTCCGCCTTTGATACAGAGAAAAGACTCTTCTGATTGACTCGTTCGGGTCCAACAACGATCCTACAAGTGGTATCAGAGCTCAGGAGGAAGAGTTTAGCTCATTTGCCTCAGTTTTCTGTCTTCTACACCTTCTTTTTCGATTTAAACAAGTTTCCATGGTTAAAATCAGCTAAATTTTTCACAGAATGTGTATTAGTGGATATTAACAAAGCCTTGAAAGTTACAGGACAAAATTCGAAATAAAAATGATCAAAATTGATATCCGAGTTGATTTCGCTTATTTGAACAATCTGTGATTTCGCTTATAGATCAGCCTAATTTTGCTCCAAGGTGCATCAAAATCAGTGATTTCGCTCCAAGAACACATGATTTCGCTTTTGTGTCAAGTTTAATTTCGCTCCTGTGACATATAAAATTGGGATTTCGCTCATAGATACATGTGATTTCGCTCCATTGGCAACATTGAGATTTCGCTCTTAAGTCCAATCAGATTTCGCTCATAAGTTCAACATGATTTCGCTCATAGGATCAAGTGATTTCGCTTATTGTGTTGTTGTTTGATTTCGCTCCAGTGAACATATTTTGGTTAAAGACTGATTTCGCCCAAGTGTCATATTTCGCTCGAAAGTGAACATTTTCGCGTCAAGATCATTTCACGACAATCAAGTGTCAGTGTATTTCAGATTACTTGATATTGTTTAAACTGATTTAGTTTGTTTGTTTGCTTTCAGGTATTTGAAGATGTCAAGCAACGGTGAAGAATTCTACAACACATTCTACAAAGCTTTCACTTCCGAATCGACAGATAGAAGATCCGAGATGAGAGAATATTCGAAGGAGATTTCGGAGAATTTGAAATTCGAGAACATGTATGGAAGTCAACAAAAGCCACCAAAGCTAATGAAAGTTGAAGATTATCACTAGTGGAAAAACAGATTTGAGGGTTGGGTAAAAGCTTTCGCTCCTGAAAGCTGGTTAAAACTGACAGATGGATACAATGAACCAGTAAAAGAGGGAGGAGAGTTAATAGATGCAAAAGATTTTACAGAAAAAGATATAAAAAATGTTGTGGCTGAATATAAAATGATCACATTCATCAAACAGTCAGTGAGAGAGGATATTATCTCGTTACTTGAACAAGAGAAAACTTCAAAGATTTTGTGGGAAGCATTAGAGAGAAAATGTGTAGGTAGTAATGAAATTGTTAAAAACAAAAAGAAATTGTTGCGTAAAGAGTTTGATTTATTCAGTTGTATGAAAAATGAATCTATTTGTAAAATGATTGAGAGATTCGAACATCTGAAAATGGAGCTGACCAGACACAAAATCTTACCTTCTGAAGAGGAGCTGGTGGATAAATTGTTTGATTCATTGCCAAATGATCAAGAGTGGCAATACTTCTCTCTAATGTTGAAAAAACACAATCAAGCCTGAAGATTTAAAAGTGGATTTGCTGATTGAAAGGCTTGAAAGTCATGAGTTGGAGATAAAGAGATCTAAAGTCAACATTCCAGCTTATCAGCAGAATGTAGAGCTTTACTACAGAGGAAATGTACCGCAGGCTGGGTCTCCAAGAACAGCGTTTTCTGCAGAAAGTTCAAATTCAGTGAACAATGAAAGTCTTCACAGTGGTTTTCACGGTGGATCTTCTTCAACAGTTTCAGATCAATCTGCTTCAAAGAATTTATTCCAGTGTAATATCGCAGTGGATTTGAAGAATGGGCAGAATGTCAGTGAAGAGTCGGCAAAACAACAGATGGTTTTCTTGGCATCTGTACTTGAATCGTATGAAAGCCTCGTTGCAGGGAAGATTGGCAACACCAACTTGACAAAAGAAGATTATGACCAATTAGACCCCGAGGAGATGAAACTAATGGATATAAGATGGTGCATGGCCAGTGCGGTTCGTCGGGCACAGCGGTTCATGGAGATCACGGGGAGAAAGTCAATTGGTGGACCATCTACCAAACTGGGATTTGATAAATCTAAGGTGACATGCTTCAAATGCAAACAAAGAGGTCACTTTAAGCGCGAGTGCAGAAATGCGTATGCTGATGATGATACTGCAAACCCGTTCAATGAAGATTATTACAAGAAAGCGATTTATCATCAGAATAAGTCTGAACCACCAAGATTAAAGCAACCAGAAGAAAGATCAAGGGCTCTTGCAGTTATATATGATGATGAAGGTTACGACTGGAGTCAAGTTTGCCCTGAAGAAGATGCAGTTGGATATGCATTTGTTGCAAATGATGATCATGATACTTGGTGGAGAAGAGACAGTGCGAGATGGGAGATTGGCAAATTGTATGAACCATTTAAAGAAGCACAAAGAGCCAAGAGATGGAATGAAGAATTAGAGTGTTACATGGATCCATATGGTAATCCAGTAGTTGATCCATCAAAAGTGGATTTTGATGCTGTAACCAATGTGTTTCCAAGTGAGGGTACTTTCAACACAAGAAGGCTTTCTGATAAAACCTATTTGCCAAATTTGATGAACAAGTTAAAAGAAGTTTTTGAAGCAAGTTTACCGAAGGTGGTAGAACTGAAGAAAAGGAAAGAAGAAGAATTGAAGAAGATGATTGAAGAAGTGAAGACTGTTGCAAAGCTTGCTGGAGAGGAACAGAGAGCTGAAGAAATGCAGAAGAAGGAGGAAGATCAGAAAGTTGAGTCAGAAAAACCGGTGCTGAATGAGACTGAGGTTAGAAAATCTTCTGATCTATCGAATGTTGAATTGGTTGATGAAAAAGAAAACAAATGCAGGAATTGCATAGAAATGTGCAAAGCCTGTACTGAAAAAGATGACATCATAAAAACAAAAGAAAATGACATAGTTAAACTTGAAAATGGTTTCACAACAAAATGTAAAGATATGATTGAAAAAGAAGAAATTTTGAAACTAAAAGTTGAAAAATTGACACTGAAATGTCAAGGTCTTGAAAAGGATAATGATGTTTATAGACAACTGTGTTCTACAAAATGTGTTGATTGAGTTGAAAAAGAATCTAAATTTCAAGATTTACAAAAACAGTATGATTCTTTAAAGTGGTCGAGTCAGAGAGTACAAGAAGCTTATGATACTTTGAAAAGCCAAGTTAAAAGTTTTGATCAAAGATTGTCAGAAACTTTAGTCACTAAAGAAATGTATGAAAGAAAGTTTAAAGAAAAGCAAATTGAATTGAACAAATGTGTTGATGAAATTGCTAATCTTAAACAAGTCTTGGCTGAATAAGAAAAGATTGTAACAAAACTTCAAAGTTATCATAACTCTTCGTACATTCTCGAACGCATTTTCAACATCACACCAGATGACAAAGATACTGAAAATTGCAAAAAGGGTATTGGTTCAGAATTTCATCAGGTACCACCACCATTGAGAAACAATTATACTTTTTATGATGAGGAAAAGGTGGCAAAGGGTTTGAACATAGCTGACCAGTTACTTGAAAGTATCGATGTGACTTACTCCAAATCTGATGATGCTAATGATTCAGAGGTGGTAAGTAAAGTTGTTGAAAGCGTTTTGAAAGATGAATCTACCAAAGGTAAGTCTGAATCACAGGATGAAGATGAAGGAAATCTTTATGATGGTTATCTGAAAAACACAAAATCCGAGAAAAATTTGGATGATGATTCAAAGGGATTGGTCTATACCATGATTGGATCGGACAAACTATTCTTAGATGTTGTATTTCCGATTCAGAATGTGATTTTAGAGAAGGTCGATCAAGTTTTTAAAATGGTTGAGATTGAGAAGTCTGAGATTTCAAAGTTTGCTGGTAAAGGTCATAAATCTTTTTATAACAAACCTGGTTTTAAGAAGAAAAACATGAAGGCTGGTTTGGGTTATAAAAAGAAACGAAATTGGAATCAAAGTAAAAAACCAAATTTGCAACAAAAGATGAGTTTTGTTCAAGGGAAAAGCTTGAAAGAAGAGGAAAAACTCAAATTTGGACAACAGTCTAATGAGGAGTTTGATGCTATGCAAAAGAAACAACAACAGGCCAAGGATGTTTCAAAGAAAGTGTGTTTTAAATGTGATCAAATTGGACATGTTGCACGAAAGTGTCCAAATCCAAAGCCTGTTGATGTTGAAAAACAGAAATCTGAGGATGTGAAATCAAGGTCAACCAGATTTGATTCGAAACAAACTTGGAGGTACAACACAAACAAGTTTGCTTCAAATCAAAATTGGAAATCAAAACCGAATAGGTTCGATTCAAGACAGACCTGGAATTCTCACACACCCAGATTCAGAACAACACAAAGTTGGAGAACATCTGTTGATATGACAAAACCTCAAGAGTTTTGGAAACCTAAAAATGTTATTCAAGATCAAAAGGTTCAAAAAGAGACAAACTTTTACAAAAGAGGTACTCCGAAAGGTCAAATGTGGAGTGTTAAGAAACACGTGACATCGGAAAAAGATGAGAAGGTTGAAGTCAATGCTGAAAAAGTTTTAAATGACAAAGAGTTTCTGAAATTAAATGAACATTATTGTGTTGAAATGCCTAAGGTCCAACAGACCTGGGCTAAATTGTTCAAATGATTGATAAAGTTTGAATGTGCAGGTGCTCAATGAAGCTGAAGATTGTGAGAATGATAGTTGGAGCAGCCTGGCACAGGAAGAGGTTGCAGGACCCTGGTTTGGTTGAACAGGGAGTTTAGTTTGTTTGTTTTCTGTACATAAATAAATAATATTTTCAAAATCCTAAAAATTGAAAAATTAAAAAAAAAACCAATAATATGTTTTTAGTTTTGTTAAAATTTGAAAAACCAAAAATATGTTATCTTTTATATTGTTTTGAATGTATGTTGATTGAATACGCCGAAACCCTCACGGCTGAACAAACATGATTACTTTCATCAGATTGAAAAACGGTTTTCAAACTGTTAAGATCAATGGGTTGTAAATCATGGGGGTACATTATATTTTCTGCTTAAAGTGTTATATTTTCTGTAAAACAGAGCATGAGATGCAGAAAATGGATGGCGAGACAAAGCTATCAGTATTGTGTTGTCAAATAATGATTTTGCATTTTAGGGGGAGAAAAATTGTCATTAGAAAATTAAAAAACATTAGAAAATTTGAAAAAGCCAAAAACATGATAAAATTTAAAAAATTGAGTTTTTGCGTAAAAAAGAGGAAATGATAGTACATCAGTAGACAGTTACAGTACGCTAAAGAAATAGAAAGTTTAAATGTGTTAAACGATCTCACCATGGATGTGTCGGTAGATTTTTATACACTTAGTAAACTTTTTCGGGATATAAACCTAAATTCAAACACTTGCTTATTTCGTGGGGAACACTACTTGGATATATAGGTAACCCCTGAAATCTCATTTGAAAGGTCTCATAATCTGATATACTAGGTTTTTATACTCAATGATGTCTGGGGTATTATTCCGGGACTTCTGCTGAATGGAAGTTCTGACCTAGTCCTCGAATAATACTTTTCGCAAATGCTTGAAACATAGCATAAACCCTCAGCATATATGATAAGACAATAAAATTGCTTAGCAATGCTGTTGTAAAAAAGACCCTCTAAAGGGGACACACCCACAAGTTGAGTCATGATCTCTCTGCTGAACGGTAGTTCTGACCTGAGCTCTCATGATTCTTCATAAATTATTAACCCATTACAGATATCATTTGTGTTATAATTACCTGTAAGACTGAATATTGGGATCTGGATACGGGAGTATATTCAAGAGGTGGGACACATGAATGGGTTTAAGTTCTTAAAATACCTAATTCGTATCCTGAATCAGTTGAAGTTTGTATGAAAATTTAAGTGGACCAGTATATCGACAATCTAAGTGAATTGTTTAATTCTTAAAGTGAAATTAAGCTCAACGGTACTTGTGACTTGTCAAAAACTGATATGATCCTCTAACGCATACTCAAACAAAAATATTGTCTGTAAATATGTTTGTACATATTTCTTTACTGCTTTATATTTTCAGAAAATACAAAAAGATTTTGATTTCTGCTTTATTTTCGACAACTGATGTCTGAGTGCTGAGTTTCAAAATCTAAGTAAGCTGATTGTGTTTCTGAGAATAAAACAAGTTCATTAATTTGAAACTTGTATTAAAATCAAAAATTCAAAAACAGTTTGTGATATCTCCAAGGTCATTAAGTTGGACTTGGATGATTAACTGTGGGGGATTTGGATGCTTATATTGTTATAAGAGTTAGTTTCCGATACGATTCGATGAAACTGCCAAATTCATGAGAAGTGATTTTGAGGAGATTGAATTGTCAGATTATGATATTTGGAAGATTAAAATGTTGTTACTTATAATTGTATGAGTGATTGCAGGAAAAGTCCAGACTACGATCCCGAGAGCAGAGTCTAAGGGGGAGTCTGAAGACAAGCTGAAAGTTAGGAGGAGCTTGTAGCTGGAAAGCTAGGTGTCGATCCCTAAAAGCACGGAAGCTTGACGAAAGGGGGAGCCTGCTGATGATAAAGCTGTTGATGATAAAGCCAGTGATGAAATCCTGGTGTAAGAGTCAAAGTGTGAAGCTGATCAAGGGAGTGATGGATGCTTACAATGTTACAATCTGAGTGAGGATGCAGAATGATCAAAACTGAAGAAGGTGTCATAACAGAGAATAGTCACTGAAGACTTCGTCAATATCCGAGGGGGAGTCTGTTAGTGCATTACGTCTATTGACTTCGTCTTGTATCATGTTATGTTATAGGATATGTTAGAATAACCAGTGCACGAGGTTTGAGAATCGAAGATTAGAAGTTAAGTGTGTGATTTCGCTTATATGGACACTTGGTCATAAAAGCGAAATCAAAAGCTTCTGATTTCGCTTATATGGCATGTCCATATAAGTGGAATCACTACTACTATATATAGTGCACTTGTTGTTCATTTGGTAACGGTTCCGGAAATTGTAACGAAGTGCTGCCAGATTGCTTTCAGGGTGTAAACGTTGTTAAATCAATCAAAGAAGCATTATAATTAGTTTGAGCATCTGTATCTTTGATTCCGCCTTTGATACAGAGAAAAGACTCTTCTGATTGACTCGTTCGGGTCCAACAACAATCCTACAATATCAGACTGGAGGATGATAAGAAGATGCAAGAAAGGATGAACTCATCCACTACCTACGAATCAACTAATAGGAAGTCAGAATCCTCATTTAAAGCATATCGCTCTAAGCCATATGGTAGAAATGACAACAAGAAAGTGAATGTTGTTGAAGATGAGGATCCTGAAGAATATCCTGAATTATCTGAATATTTCTTTTCAGTTAACATTCCTGAATTAATGTATGCTATGCAGGGTTTAGGAGAAAAAGCTAGGTGGCCTCGAAAGAATCAACAAAAAGCTGATTGGAAGGATAAATCCAAATGGTGTGCCTTCCACGAAGATTTTGGTCATGTGACTGAGGATTGCATTGCTCTAAGAAAAGAGATAAGTTATCTTCTGAGCAAAGGATATCTGAAGGATATCCTAGGAAGAAAGAAGAATAAGGGTCAGGATACTGAGAAGGATCCTGAACGAGCAGCATTACCTCCTGCGGATGCCAAGATAATCAACTTTATTTCAGGAGGATCCGACATTTGCGGAACTTCGTATTCTGCGGCCAAGAGGCATGCAAAGGAGGCTAAGACTGAAAGGGGAGACAAACCAACCAGGATGACCACCCTTACAACTGATAAAGTGATCACTTTTGACAGTGATGGCCGGGATACTGTGCAGGATCCTCATCATGATGCTCTCGTAATAACATTGTATGTTGCTAACCATTTTGTACGCAGGATATTGGTGGACAACGGTAGCTCTGTCAATATAATTCAGCTGGAAACATTGAAGAGGATGAATGTATCTCCGATGGACATTACTTCGAAGTCCACTGTGCTCGTTGGTTTCAGTGGAGAAGCTAGGAACACAGTGGGGGAGATAAAGTTACCAGTATATGTTGAAGGGGTCAACTCGATACAACGTTTCTGTGTGATGGACTCCCTATCCTGCTATAACATCATACTGGGCAGGCCATGGATCCATGATATGTAGGTTGTTCCATCAACTTATCATCAATGCATCAAGATTCCTACCCCTTGGGGGGTCGTCAAGGTTGATAGTGATCAGCAGGAGGCGAAAGAATGTTACTCATCCTCAATGAAATCCTCAACCAAACCTAGTGCAACATAGCAATTAAAGATGCGGGCCCAGGATATCGTGGAGGCTTCGGAGCAGGATATGAAGAAAATTATCCTGGATCAGGATAATCCAGATACCTCAGTGCTCGTAGGAACCAATATCCCTCAGGATATTGAAGATCAATTAACTAACTTTTTAAAGTGCAGGATGTCAACATTTGCATGGAAGCATGAGGATATGACAGGTATATCCAAAGACATTATCACTCACAAGCTTGGAATTGACAGGTCGTTCAAGCCTGTACAGCAAAAGAGAAGGAAGTTTGCTCCTGAACGAAATGCAATTATCCAAGAAGAAGTTGAGAGATTATTGAAGTCCAGGATGATCAGAGAAGTCAAATTTCCCAAGTGGCTAGCAAATGTGGTCGTGGTTCAAAAGAAGAATGGGAAGTGGAGAGTTTGTGTAGATTACAGGGACTTGAACAAGGCATGTCCAAAAGACCCATTTCCCCTTCCTCATATTGATGCAATGGTAGATGCTACCGCCAGGCACGAGATGTTAACCTTCATGGATGCATCCTCAGGATTTCAGCAGATTCAAATGGAGCCTTCGAACCAAGAGGATACTGCCTTCATGACACCAACAGGTATTTATTGTTATACTGCTATGCCTTTCGGTTTGAAAAATGCAGGTGCGACATACCAGAGATTGGTGAACATGATGTTCAAAGATAAGCTGGGGGATACAATGGAGGTATACATCGACGATATGGTGGTAAAATCTAAAAAGGCTGAGGATCACCTCCAGGATATTAAGGGAGCATTTGATATCCTGGATCAGTATAACATGAAGCTAAATCCTGCTAAGTGCCATTTCGGAGTGGGGGCAGGAAAGTTTCTAGGATATATGGTGACCAAAAGAGGAATAGAGGCGAGCCCGGAGCAGATTAAAGCTATCTTGGATATCAAATCACCCTCAAACATGAAGGATGTTCAACGGTTAACAGGACGAGTTGCAGCATTGAACAGATTTATCTCAAGATCCTCGGAGAAATGCAAAGAGTTTTATGATATCCTGAAGAAGAACAAGAAGTTTGAATGGGGTGAGAAGCATGAAGCGGCCCTGCAGGATTTGAAGCAATATCTTTCAACTGCACCTCTATTAATGAAGCCTGAGAATGGTGAACCACTGTCCCTATACCTCGCAGTATCAGGGAATGCTGTAAGTGCCGTCCTTGTAAAGGATCATGAAGGTCAGCAATATCCTGTTTATTATGTTAGTAAAAGTTTGTTAGATGCAGAAACTAGATATTCTCATTTAGAAAAGTTGATACTAGCACTAGTTATGGCATCAACAAAGCTTAGACATTACTTTGAAACACACAGAATTCATGTTAAGACCAATTATCCTGTTAAGAATGTGCTTAGGAAGCTCGAGATGTCAGGCAGGATGGCCAAGTGGTCAGTAAACTTAAGTGCTTAGGACTTAGTATACGAACCTAGAAATGCCATAAAATCACAACAATTAGGAGAATCCTCAGGATCCTGAACATTGTACACTAATGGAGCATCTAATGTTAGAGGAGTAGGATTGGGAATACTACTAAAATCGCCACAGGAGGACATATTACCCCAGGCTATTAGGTGTGAATTTCCTGCTACCAATAACGAAGCAGAATATGAGGCTCTAATTGCAGGATTAGAACTAGCTAAAAATATGAATATCAAGAATTTGCAAGTATATGTTGACTCCTTGTTAATTACTAATCATTTTAATGGATCCTATGCAGTTAAAGGTGAGAAGTTAATCGAATACCTCGATATTCTCAAAAAATTAGCAGGATATTTCGATGTTTTTACACTTGAACAGGTACCAAGGGAAGATAATGCTGAAGTAGATGCCCTAGCAAACCTGGGATCATCGGTCAGGATACCAGAAGGAACCCAAATACCAATATTGCATATCTTGTATCCTGCAACGAATCCTCAGGATGAAGAAGTAGTAACTATCCAGGATCCTGTTACTGAATATCCTGAGGAGGATCCTAAATCCTTGACGGCTCCAATCGTACGATATCTCAAGGAAGGACACATCCCTAGAGACGAAAATCCTAAGGCATTTAGGATGAAGGTATCACGATTCACCATTTTAAATAATATTTTGTATAAGAAATCTCTTGCAGGACCATATTTAAGGTGCTTGGAGGATCCCGAAACTAAAGAGGTACTTCAGGATATACATAATGGGGACTGTGGTAACCATACTGGGGGCAGGTCATTGTTCTCAAAGGTGTTGAGAACAGGATACTATTGGCCAACGATGAGGAAAGATGCTACAGAATATGCTCGAAGATGTGATGCATGTCAAAGGCACAGTAATATACTACACCAACCAGCTGAACCACTATATCCTATAGTTTCCCCTTGGCCATTCATGAAATGGGGGATGGACATAGTAGGGAAATTACCAAAAGCTCCAGGAGGAAAAGTTTTTATGTTGGCAATGACTGATTATTTCTCTAAGTGGGTGGAGGCTGAAGCATTTGTTCAAGTCAGAGACCAAGAAGTAGTATCCTTCATAAAGAGGAATATCCTGACCAGGATTGGAGTACCAGCCGAAATAATCTGTGACAATGGTTCTCAGTTTATAAGCAAGAGAACTACTGACTTTTGCAAGAGTTGGGGAATCAAGATGATCACATCCACCTCGGTACATCCTCAAGCAAATGGACAAGCTGAATCCTCAAACAAGATAATTGTTAACAACTTGAAGAAGAGATTAGGAGCCAAGAAAGGAAGATGGGCAGAAGAACTACCCTTTGTTTTGTGGGCCGACATAACGACGGTAAAGAATGCAACTGGCCAAACACCATTTTCCTTGGTATTCAGAGCAGAAGCAGTGATCCCAACAGAGATGGTGATACCTACTGCGAGATCTATCCTCCAGGATCCTAAGCAGAATCCTGAAGCTTTGTGCCAGGATTTGGACACCATAGACGAGATAAGAAATGCAGCAAGACTAAGGATGGCAGGATATCAACAAAGGATATCCAGAGCATACAACAAGAATATAAGCACTAGAAGGTTTGAAGTTGGAGATTGGGTGTTAAGAAAGGCTTTTCAAAATACCACTAATCCTGCCGATGGAAAACTGGCTCCGAAATGGGAAGGACCATATGAGGTTGAATCAGAATCAGGAAAAGGAGCATACCGACTCAGGAACATGGAAGGGGAAATGCTACCAAGATCCTGGAATGCTATACACTTAAAGCTCTATTTCAAGTAAGAATAGAATTTAATTTCTATCCCAGAATGGTATGTGTTCTATCTCTCTTGAATATATTTGAATTCGTTTATTATCTTGAACCCAATACTGACTTAGGCATCGGAGGGGTGTTAGCTAAGCTAACACCCACCTTAGTTTAAGGTTGTTTTGCAGAATATGTGTCAGGATATAACTCCAGGATATACGCTCAGGATATTTCGGAAGATAAGAGGATTGTCCCCCTCTCTCACGTTCAAGGGATCCTGATCCCTTCAAAGGTTTAAAGGTATTCACCTTTCTCTCGAATTGGGTTTGAACACCCCGCCTGGAGCGCAAGTCATCTGGGGATAGTTCAAGGTAACGGGACCAGTTCATGTAAAAGTGGCTGACAATTTCGTTACTATTAGCTATATCCTGGATTCTAAAGGTATATGAGGATTGATCACCCTCTCTCACGAAAGGGTATTTTCATACCCTCTAAGGTTTAAAGGTTTTCACCTTTCTCAGACTTGGAGTTTATACACTCTCGCCTGTATCGCATGAAAATCAGGGTTTATCCCCAGCATATTAAGGGTTTATCCCCAGCATATTAAGGGTTTATCCCAGGATATCAAGGGTTGATCTCTAGATATTCAGGATCTATTCAGTAAAGCTAAAGTATGACTATATCTATATTCCTATGTTAAACACAGGGGACATATATCATACAATGTAAAGGATGGATCCAAGTTTGTAAGTGTGCACTGGGGACATCCCTATGGTGGAAAATTAGAATGGATTCCTTATGGAATTCCTGGTATGATCTCTCCTTTTTATTTGGATAACTTATAGAATTTGTGTCAGTATCCTGATCAGGATATCTTTCAGGATACATTTACAATGTGTTCCCAAGAATGTTCAAACGAAATTATTTTTACAAGTAAGATTCATATAGTGAAAATATAACAACAGAAATAAAGCTAGAAAAGGGTTATATTATTAACGTACCAAAAGTTGTGCTCTTGGTTTCACCTCAAACCAAGGACCATCCACCAAGAGCACAATTAGTTCCTTACCATATTTACCTAACAGTTGAAGGTTTTGTCACAAACTGAGACCCATCCGCCTCCAACTGTTATATTGTTCAAAAAGCAAAACATACTAACATTGATGACCAAGGGCTTCGACCTGAAACTCAGGATCCCCCCACCTTTGGCCATCATATTGTCTAGTTGCAGGAAAGTAAAGTGCAGAAAAAGTAAATTGTTTTAGGGTTACAGACCAACGATCAAATCTAAAAAAGTGGGCTCCAACCTTGGCACGTATATCCATCATTGCCCACCTGAATGCCCTCACACAACGGCATCTTCTCCAACCTTCTCTGCCTTCTCAGCTTCAGCATCCTGAGCAGCATCCTCACCAGCATCCATCCCAGCATCCGCTCCAGCATCCTTCTTGTCTCCGGCCTTGTCTGCCACTTCTGCCGACTTAGAGGATTCACCAGCTTCAGCACGAAGGGGCACAGCCTTGCCTCCAAGCTCCTTCAGCTTTGCCACCCAGGATTCGACCGGCCAGGATGGACACTCAAGGCCTGTTCCCTTGGCCTCATAGGCCATCTTAATACGAGCTTGTAGGAGGGAGATAATGGCAGAAGCTTTGATTCCTTCCCGGAAAGCAACCATGGCCTGTTCATGTTCCATTTGGACAGTGGCCAACTTGATTTCAGCATCCTGGGTCACTTTCTTCAGCTTGTCCTCATAATGTCGAGTCTTCACTTCAGCAATGGCACCTTGGTCGGCAACAGTAGTTTCAAGCTGTTTAATCCTGGCATCATAGAGTGAAGCAGTACCACAGGCATCGTTGTAAAGGTGGAGCAGATGCTGGAGGCCCTGTAAGTAAGCAATTCAGGTATAAATCAATATTCGCTAACATGGATATCCTGTCAGGATATTCTATCAGGATATATGTGCAGGATGTAGGGTCAGGATATTACCTTGTTAAGGAAGGATGTCATCGGTTCTAAGGAATCAGTGAAGCTGAGCTCATCATAAGAAAATCCTTCAGAGCCTGGAGCACTAACTTCAGAGTTCTTCCTCTTCTTTGAGGTGGAAGCACGAGTCCTTGGATTAGCTTTGGGAGCTGGGAGTGGCTTGGAGCTGGTGGCAGCAGGGGTCTCTTTCTTGACCATGACTGGAGTAGGGTAACTATCAAGCTCATCGAGATCGAGGAGGATTGGGACTTTGCTGGAGTCTGCATACAGGGAGTTGAATTTCTTCCTAAATATGCCAAATAAAAACGTGTATGCAGGATAATGTGCAGGATCCTTACCAGACATGTTTGCACTGGAAAGAGGGCTTGGAGATGGTGGAGACGGGTTAAAACTTCTTTCAGCCTCTGGAAGAAGTCTGATAGTGTCAATCCTTTTCTGTGAATCAGCAAGGGGAGGTGCAAGCTTCCTAAAATCAGCTGTATACAAAACAATAAAAAGAAAGTTGACCAGTTCAGGATATGGAACAGGATAAGAGGCAGGATCGTCCTTAAACCCTAAATCCTACCCTTTTTCAACCATTTCACCGGATATTCCGTTCCACCAGGGATTGAGTCTCTTTTTACAAAGAAGAACTTGGATCGCCATTTCTCCTCGTTCCTGGTGGCACGAAGTATCAACGGCTCACCGGAAGAGGAGTAAAACAGAAATCTACAGGATCTGTGGCATCTAAGCCGGTAAGCTAGAGGGAGGTCATGAACAGAAAGCTCAGGAATGTGATTTTTCTTGATCTGGTCAAGAACGGACAAAACACGCCAAAGCATCGGCATTGTTTGACTAAAAGAGATTTTTGTAATGTTGAAAAATTCAGTGATAAAGTCTGGAAAGGGGAACCGTAACCCTAAGGTGAAGGGAAAGGCACTAAAGCACAACCATTCGTCGGAAACCATGTCCGACCGGATTTCCCGGTCAAACGGCCGGAATACAGTCCCTTCCGGGAAGATACCAGAGGATTTCAGGGCCGACAAACGGGCGCTGTCAAAGGTACATATTTCTTTTTCTGGATCCTGGAGAAGATTCTGTTGTATGAATGTGGGGGCGGAGTCTTCGGAACTCGATCTTGTTTGCCTTGTCATATTATCGCCGGAATGCTGAACCGAAAGAGAGAAGAAGATGGAAAAGAGAGAGAACTTTTTACCTTTTTTCACTTCGGTCAAGAATAAATGGGATAAGGATGAGAAGTTATAGGGTGGTGATGAGTAAATATAGGCTGAGTAGTTGCAAACGGTCACATCATGAGTCTAATCTCTTAAATTGCCTCGGTCTCCGGAAAAAATATAACCGTTAGTGCTAGGATACTAAACGGTAACATTTTTTGGGGACAATTGTTATGGGTAAAATTCGGAGCCCATATCCTGGGAAATATCTTGAGTTATATCTTGATTGTATGATATCTGCTCATATCCGGGATGCTTATTCAGGATATTGGTAACATCCTGGATGGTATCCTCAGGATTACTAACGGGTTGTGTGCAGGAGTACGCGTCCAGATGAAGCAACGTTCACGAAGACCCTTTCTCCGGGAGACTGGGTCCAAGTCGTTCAAATGAAGACGTTGAAGCCGCATTACTCGGTCTACAACGTTCAGAATGGAATATTCAGAACATCCCATATTTGTAGGGATTTTTGTTTGTATTTCGTTACTAAAAATAGGTGGATATATCAGATCGAGTAGGACATCACAGCTACACTCACTACACTCTCACACTTGATCTCTCGCAATTTTTACTTTCACACAAAGCATTGTAATACTTAGCGATCTGGTCGATATCCTGCACTGTATCCTGACGTTTGAAGCAATAAGAAGAACTAGGCAGCTGCGATTGTCAGCTCCCGAGGTTTTATGCCGGCGATCTAAATTGATCAAGGGCTTTCCTCGTACATCTCGTGTCATTTCCTTTACTTTTTGCTCATAGTTTGATCGTCGATACAGCTCAATATCCTGAGCCGTATCCTGAAAACTGTTTTCACAAACAATATAACCAGCATATTTCCAACACACTTTTTAGCACACTACCTCACTTAACTAATTTGA
The DNA here is from genome assembly GCA_030545235.1 of Helianthus tuberosus. Classification (NCBI taxonomy): domain Eukaryota; kingdom Viridiplantae; phylum Streptophyta; class Magnoliopsida; order Asterales; family Asteraceae; genus Helianthus; species Helianthus tuberosus. Next base: position 80,141,474 of record CM060363.1, read on the forward strand.
TCACTAAATTGCTTCGGTAATTTTTGACCAAAACACTTACTACTGCTACCAGATTCTTCCTGGCCCAAAAGAGCTGTGCTGCCAAATGAATAGTCATCAGCAACTTTTCCAGACTCTAGCAACTTCTTTTTCTGGTTCAACTCCCTTTCATAGGTCAGGAGTCTACCATGAAGCTGGGTTAGTGTCAGATCTTTGAACTCAGCAGAGTTTCTAGTTACAAAGGAAATTGTATCCCATTTTTCAGGTAGTGATCTAAGAAACCTGCTATTTTGTGTAGAATTAGGAAATACCACTTTAACAAGTCTTAGCTCACTAATGAGACAACTGAATCGCTCAAACTGTTGAGTTAGTGATTCACCCTTAATGTGACAAAAGGTTTCATACTGCTGATTCAGAATTTCCCTGTTATTTTCAATTACTTCTTCAGTTCCCCCAAATTGTTCCTTAAGTGCATCCCATAATTCCTTGGCACTGTTACAGTGTAACAGCCCAGCATAAATTTCATTGGGAAGAGCAGATGCAATGATGCTAAATGCTTTGGCATCCAGTTTGAACTTTTGAAAATCAGTTTCAGTATAGTTTTCAGGTTTTTTAGGTCCGAACTTCTTTGAATCCTCAGCACTTGGTACCATAGGAACATGTGGTCCAAAAACAACAGATCTCCAACATCCGGTATTCTGTTGAGCAAGGATGTGACCCATCCTTCTCTCCCAGATGTTGTATTCATTTCGTTTCAACATGGGTGGTTTGAAAAGTGAACCGTTGTTATTTTTATCATCTTGTGATTGTGACGTCATCCTGGTTGTTTTACAGGCACTGATTAATCAACTTTGAACGTGATTAAACCTTACTCTGTTTTTCAACAAAACGAACAACTATCAGTATCAACGATTGCGAGCTGAACTATTTATGTCAAAATGATTGTTAGATCAAATTTGACTGTCCGAGCTCTGATACCAATTGTTAGGATCTGAGTTTCTTTTTTATTGTGTTTTTGTTTAAGAAATTAATGAAGATGAACAAGTAATGCAGCGGAATTAAGATAGAAATAAACTTTGCACACAATCAAACAGGAGAAATGCCTTTAACACACAAGTTTAACATTGAACCGAATGCTTGAATTTATTTTAATCACCGATTACAATTTTGCATGCATGTAACAAACTCCCCCTCAGCCTGAGCTCACAATGTTTGTTCGTACGGGAAGAAAAGTGATGAAGAGCTAATAGAACAGTACATGGTATTGTTCTATTTATAGGCACGCCCAAACCACTGTGGCATCTTTGCTGACGTTACCATTATAGTGACATCTAACCTCCTAACAAACTCTAACTACTGCCCTCATTACAACTACTGATAGCAAACAACTGATTACAATGTATTACATAGAAATAAACTAAACTACTGATTCTTCATTCCACTGCTTAGTCTTCAGCAGTGCTTCTAGTCTTCAGCATCAGTCCTTTGGAATTAACAGCAGTTAGGAAAGGCAGTTGTTCTGTCCATCAGTTGTTAGAGCCATTATCAAGGGGAAAGCTTGTGTACAACATCTGCTTATTCTGGATCCACTGCTCTGATCCGGTTTTGGCTTTAATCAACTGTTCCTTTGATAGGGTTCAATCCCAACAGTGATAGAAGCTTCTACAACTTTGTCTTTTCTGCAAACACTTGGGCACGCCCCCGTGCTCATTGAGCACGGGCGTGTTTAGCCTTCTGTTCTCTTGTTTTTGTTTGGGAAGATACTGTCGAGGGGTCGGGCATGCCACTTTTATTCCTTTTCTTGTATTATTGTTAGATTTGGCTGCATTTTTGCTTCTTTTGTTCATTTGAGCTCATTTAATCCTGAAATTACAAAAGGAAGACAAAAACACACTTTTCCAACATTAGTACTAAAAAGGGTTAGTTTTATGCCACATTTGATGTAATTTATATGTTGCATTTTGTACACATCACACAGCTGTTGGAAAAGCTATGAGAAAGGTCATGAAAAAGTTCAAAGAGCCCGATGCTACTTGCTCCAAATCCCATTAAAAACTACACTCCTTTGCTCATGAGAAGATCTTTGTTCATGCTTCGAATGAACCAAATAAGATGATATATAATGAGGAGCCCCGTTCCTCTAAAGGATGTACTTATGAGTACTTTGTCTCTTGCAAACCAAGAGACTTCAATGGCGAAAAAGGAGCCACTGATTGCATGAAATGGTTGGACGAAATGGAAACCATCGTGAATATCAGCGGTTGTGCTAAGGAAGACACTGTGAAGTATGTATCGCAATCATTCAAGGGCGATGCCCTTAGCTGGTGGAAGACACTAATAAAGTCCACAGGAAAGATACCCCTATACAATATGGGATGGTCCAAGTTTATAGACCTTATCAGAAAAACTTACTGTCCACGACATGAAATGGAAAAGGTGGAATCAGATTTTCTGACACTCACCATGAAAAATCTAGACTGTCGACAATATGTCACCGACTTTAATTCATTATCTAAGACAATACCCTATTCGATTCAACCAGAATCTAAGCATAATGCACAATGTATTAGTGGTTTAGCACCAAAGATAAAAGAGCATGATAAGGCTTCAAAGCCTGCTTCTTATGAATCCACTGTGGATCTATCTCAGCCACTCACATTGGATGGTTTAAGAAGTAAATCAGTCAAAACTGAGACTGGCGGAAAAAGGAAAAGGGAGGAGGATAACTCCTAGAAATCTAAGAAAAAGGGCAAGCCCGGATTCAATAAGAACCATCAAAAGTCCAGTAAAAAGCCTGTATGCAAGACCTGCGACAAAAGGCACCGGGGACAGTTTCGAAAGGATCAAAGGCCAAAGCAATGTGGCATCTGCAAAAGAACTGGTCATCAGTCCCATGAATGTAGAAACATAATGAATGCAGTTTGTCACGGCTGTGGCGAGAAAGGCCACATCAGGACTAACTGCCCTAAAACTGTCAAGGAAGGTATAGCTAAGTATAGAGAGACTAAGAAAGGAAGCGCCTAAACTCTCCTGAGGAATGCCAGAGGCAGTTCATATCAATAATGACACCAGGTACATCCTTTATCATGAATCAATGATATTATTGCTAAGGGTTCTGTTTTGATTCAGGTACTAACAAGATTTTCATAGACCATAAGCTTAGCAAACTTTCAAAATTCCCCATAAGAACTCCAGATACTAAGTATACGGTAGAACTTACCAACGAAAATCATAGGAACCATTTTTGCTATACTTGTTAAATAATCCTCATTCATAAAATCTAGAGTACTCTTTCTCCAGATAGAGTACGACAATATATGTTATTTTACTTTATTATCTCATTGATTTCTATCAACTGCGAATGCTAAACTGTATTGATAAAAGCGCCATATGAGGATTGGTGTATCTTAGTGTGTCCCATAGATTACTTCCATGCCTGATCAGTATGGAGGTTTAATGCATGGAACCACTGAGATATCCCAATGGTCATATTGTACTAAACTCAGCTAATGGTATTCAAAGAAGATATTCAGTACATAAATGTCCGAGTAAGTGTCACTATGTAAGGCATCCACACATACATAAAGAAAATGTGTCATTTATATGGCACAGGTGACCATAGTGAACTAAAGCCTGAGACTTAAAATATCTCTGTCATCTCTGTTTATCTTGAATATCTCCTCCGAAGAACTATCCTGTTTACCTCTTAAGAGGCAAGTAGAGTTAGGATTAACATCTCACCTAGGGCTGCATCTATTGTAAAAGCTTCATATTGGTTAGTACCAACGGTAATGAAAGGATTGAAACCCCAATCAAATGAGCTTTAAGAGAAAGGTTCATAAAGCCTAGCTCATCATTCTGAGAGCTCCGATATTATTATTTAAGAAGGACGGTTCAATGCGCTTATGCATTAATTACCGCAACCCCAAATAGGTAACAATGGAAAATCGTTACCAGCTGCACAGGATCATCAATTTGTTCGACTAACCATGAGGGTAGCTATTCTTAAGTTTGATTTAAATAATAGTTGGAAAGACTATCTTGCCCTAATTAAGTTCTCCTACGACTAATAGTGATTATATAAGTATCAAGGCTGCTCCTTTAGAGGCCTTGTATAGAAAGAATGTCAAATGTCCATTTGTTAGAAAGAAGTTTGGTGAGTCCAATTTTCAGGACCTGAAATTACCCTGGAGACAATGAATAAGATCATACGATTCCGTAATCGTCTGAAAGCTGCCAGTAATTGGCAGAAAAATCAATGTTGATGAGAGTCGCAAAACTCTTAAGTTCTCAATAAGGAACAAAATTCAACAGAAAGTACCACCCTAGAAAGGTGTGCTGCATTTTGATGTAAAGGGCAAGTTAAACTCTAAATATATAGGACCATTCGAGAAAATTAGGATATGTCAAGATCGGTAGCCTATAAGCTAAAACTTACCTAGGGAACTTGATGGTATTCACAATGTGTTCCACACTTGTGATTTCAGGATATGTCTAGCCATTAAGTCAATAGCATTATCACATAATGATATGCAGATTAATGAGAACATATGGGTTATTGAGAAACCCGTATTGATTAAGGATCGACAGGTTAAGAAGCTCCAAAAGAAAGCATGCACCTATTGTATAGATAAATTGGGATAGCCGTAGAGGCCCCTAATAAGCTGTGGATATTAAGTCCATTATACGACAGAACGTACTTCCATCTTTTGAGCAAATCTCGAGGTCGAGATTTCTTTAAGGGGGTGAGGATGTAACACTTTGTAAAATCACGTCCAATGATGTGTTGACACGTGTACTAAACCCTTATAAAGTCAAACGTTGACTATAGGGACTACTTTTGAGAAAAATCAAAAACTTTGAATGTGGAAGGACTGAAAGCGTCAACATGCTTAAACTAAGCCTTTGGATAACCTTACACGGTATTCGTATTCTCATATTAAGCCACTTGTTGGATAATCGAAACCGATTGTGTAATTAATTGAAAGTTGCGCGAAGAAGGGTTAAAAGCGTCAACATGTTTAATTATACCTCTGACTGACCTTTTAATGAACCCGGAGCGTTATGATATCTGATCGTATTCTTAGGAATACATAATATTGGCCATTTAGGGCTTTAATGCCGATAAATGATAATACGCACTAGTTTGTGCGTTAAAAGGGTTAAAAGTGTCAACATGTTAATTCTTACCTCTGAGTGACCTTTTATAGAACCAGAAGCGTTGTGAGGTTCGATAATACTCCCAGGAATGCCCAATATGGGCAACATAGGGCCTTGACGCGATAAAACGATAATACGCGTAAGTTTGTGCATTAAAGGGGCCAAGAGCGTCAACGTCTGAAACTACACCTTTGAGTGACCATTTAAGTGAACTGGAGCATCGTAATGTTTGGTCATACGCTCAGGAATGCCTAATGTTGGCCATGTAAGGATTTTATGGCATTTCGCGATAATACGCGCAAGTCCGCAAACTAAGGGGTTAAAAGCGTCAATGCATAAATTTATAACGAACCGAGAAGTTTATGATGCTTGGTTATACTCTTGGGTGTGCCTAATATTGGCCTAGGATAGCTTTTTATCATAAAAACAACGATACGTGAGAGTTTGGAAGTACAGGGGCTAAATATGTCAACAGATGAAACTTATAGTATACTGACCAGGTCCTTACGGACCTTAAACAAGGGACCATACGGTCCGTATACTCTTGCCAGCTATGAAAATATCCTTGTTCCCCACTTCAAGCAAGTTTAAACCATCAACTTGATTCTAGGGGCTTGTATCTGTATTGTAACAGTTGTTAAGACACTTGGGATCATCTTATGAACTCTCTAACACATGTCATGATCTTGTTCGAACTCAAAAACTATAAATAGGTGGTGTATTCATTTGCTAGAACTTGCACCGTCATTCAAATCTTTCTATCCTCTCAATTCTGGAGGGGCCCTGAGCAATTGGGAACCTCCCTTGAGTTCTTTCCAGTCCCTAGGACCACTTGTAAGTGTTCCTTTCATGACTAGTTATTTATTTGGCTTTTAAAGCCGAAAAGTCAAGCGTTTATGATAAATGCTTTGACTTTTAGTTAGACCTTAATGGTCAAGCCATTGTTCGCAACGAACGCGGCTACGTGATCGTAATTAGGTAGGTGTTAATCCCTCAAAAGGGCACCTCCTAAGAATCACGTTTGCTTGGTCAATTGACGAGTCAACATAATATTGTTTTAAAAAGTCAACGGGTCAGTTTTCAAAATACTTGCGATAAGAGTTTAGAAGTATTCTAAAATACGTTTTATCATTTAAACAACTTGGTAGTAATTATTAGAACATGTGTAACATGTTCGGCTCGTCAATTCCAGTTTTAGGGTCGGTTCACAACCGAAAGTCGTGAAGTTTGAATTCTGCGTTCACTTTCGATTATGAACCGAATTAGATTAGTTTGCTACTGATTTTAGGTTCCGTTATGATCATAATATAATGTAGCATAACCCTATAAGGTTATATTCACGATCATACTAGAAATTTGAGTTTTTGCGCATGTTCCGTTAATATGGTGTACTTTGACTATTATCCCCTTTTTAGCAAAAATAAGGTTTTAGACACCAATAAGCTTTCAAACAACTTAGGTACTAATATGTTAACATGCTTAACATATTTCAATGTTATGAACCTGATCATAAACTGAGTTTGCAATGTCGTAATTTATGCTTTAAATTTACCAAAATACCCTTTAGGCGCATAGATCGGTTTTACGATAATTTTTCATACCAATCTCATTGCCTACTGATGCAATATCATGATTAGGATAATTTGGGATGTCCATTCAGTCTACAAACTGAGTTTTCGCATATGTTCTTGAATTATGTCCTTAAATGACGACAAAGCCCTTTTACACCTAAAATGATTTAAAAGCATAATTTTCATACAAAACATTTTTAGTACTGATATATTATATTAATTAACATATTTAGATCATATAAACCTGGTCATAACGTCAGTTTTGCTTAAACATTGCACATATCGTCATTTTGCGACTTTAACGCCGTTTCGGCGCATAGTATGGTGTTAAACCATAACTACCAATCAAGACTTGTTACCTACTGACTTTAGATATTATTTTAAATATTTTTAACAGTAGGTATATAATATAAGATTCCCAAATTAGCCTTCAAAACTATGTGTGAAATTACCAAAATGCCCATACGGAGCATAGTTTGGTTTTAAACTATAAAACACACATATGTTTGATATTATAATGATATTATATCATAAATAAAGTGTTTTCAAAGAATTTTAAATGATCATAACATCAAATTGTATACAAGTTTCTTTTATACGTCATAAAATGACCAAAACGCCCTTATGAGGCATAGTTTGATTTTAAAACCTTAACGGGCATACAAGTTGATATCCTACTGATATTATAACTTGTTTAAAGCATATTGGCATATGGAACTTGTTCATGACTTATCCAGTTACTCGTTATTGCTTATACGCGTACGATTAGGCTTACGTAACTAGTTTACGTAAGTTTACCGAAATGAGTTAAACCTTATCATTTTTACTTCAAAATCCAAAATGTCTTTAGTTTACCCATATTATACAAGTATTCATACTTGTTGGGTCTAATTAAATTCTATTCCGGTCATCGCTTAATCTAGCGTATCGTACCGTTTCTAATACTTTAAGTTGGCCGGTCTAGGTCTATGACCTAAATAAGACCCGTTAGCATTCTAAATTAGTTATTTATTACCATCATTCCAGACTAGAGCCTCCCGGTAAAAGCTATCTGCATTTAATTAGATTGGATACGGCTGAGTTATATAAATTTTGCTGTGAATCGAGTAGTAGCTCAGGTAAATACTTTTAACTTATTTTCCCTTATACGGGCTTGGGATACGGTAATATATTACCGCTTGGTCGGGTATGGGATCATTTAATCGGATTGTGATTAATAAATCAGATAACCCGTTTTAATCCGTTTTGTTTGATAGCATAAACATTGGGGGTTAATGCGACCGTGTCCTAGATATCCTCGGCTCATTTAATTGCAAATGGCCACGACCTAAGCACGGGGTGTAGGCATACACCTGTCAGATGCGATATGGTTTACTATTCCCCATAAAGGGAATAAGATTTTGATAAACTCCTTTATGGGTTTCCCGAAAAGGGATAAGTGGTGTGTCGGTTAATCATGTCTCGACTTCTATACCGGGCCCTAAATGTACGACAAACATGTAAATCTGTATACAAGATTATAAATATAATTGTCCCAAGTTATAAAAGAATTTTTCGTGCCTTGTGCACTTAAACCAATTTTCATAAACATTTTCAACTGAGTCAGTTAATTGAATTTACCAGTGTAAACCGACGTATTTTCAAAAGACTAAGTGACATGAACTATACGCAAATAGGCTGGGAGCTGCTTGGTGTTAATAAAGGATCTTGCAAATCCTTAGGATGCCCTAAAGTCTGCTAAACTTCATTTTGTACATTTATAATGATCCGCCTGTGGATTTAATATTGCAAGGTCGTATGTAATTATCCTTTCGGTTTTTTCAGACAATTGGGTTTGTAATAATATTTTATATTCCAAGACTTCCGCTGTGCTATTCTGTGTATGTTTGACTATGACGATACCAATCTTACGTCACAATACTCCCCACCGGGCTGAGCTGTAAATATCGGGGCGTGAGACCCAGAAGTCTCGGATAGTGTCGTGATAGATTACAGGATCTGTCTATAACGCATGCGCAATTCTTCAATCATTCAGACCGACGATCATTGAATTGAGCATGTCAAAGTGTTCCGCAGGAGGATCAGACAAATATCCAGGCTGATTATGGGAGATTTCCACATCCAGCTTACGTTGATCAGCCATAACTTAAGCCATTTTCTACAAAAAAAATTAACCAAGTTAATTTTTTGTTGAAACGAAGTTAACTTAGTTAACATGTTCACTGTTTAACAAAATTCAACAAGTCAACCAGGTCAACATAAGTCAAAAGGTAAATCAGGTCAACAAGTCAATCTGAAAGGTCAAGGGGTCAAAATAGTTCGAATTGGCCAAAAGGGTCAGATGAAATTCGAATTGGTCAAGGGTCAAAGGTCAACTGCAATTCGAATGGACCTTAGACACTGTTTCGAAAAACCCTTGTCAGTCATCCGAAACTGTCCGACATTTTGGATACTATATGTCAGATTTCGGATAATAACAAGATTATCCGAAATGCGTATATATTATCCAAATTCCATCCGAAGTGTAAGTGATGATCCGAAGTCGATCCGAAATTCATCCGAAAAGCATAGGAACCTAGGCTTAAAACTTAAAACACCATGCCAAGATAAACACCAAACATAAAAATTCATCAATGTAGACATTATGTTTTGGACTTAGGCATAATGTTTTGAGTTATTTTTGAAAGAAAAACACCAAACATAAAAATTTAAGACACAATGCAGTGAATTCTAGGCTTAAAACTTAAAACACCATGCCAAGAACGTTAAGTAGTGTGTTTTAAGTGTTAGGTAGTGTGTTTTAAATTTCACCCCCATAATACGTTGCATTGTGTTTTAAATTGTTATGTTTGGTGTTTTTCTTGCCAAAACAACCCAAAACATCATGCCTAAATTCAAAACATGTTACCTATATGTCAATTTCTATGCCTTCTCACACTTTTCACGAAAAATGTTCTTTTACAGAAACTTCACCTTATATATGTATATATATATATATATGTTAACGTACAAATGCCCTTATCGTACAATATGTACGCGCTCATCTCAGCCGTCCGATCTGGTGCGAATTCACTTTTGAACATGCGATTTGTGATGAAAAACCAACATGCGAAATTGTTTTATATACCAACATGCGATTTCATAATATTTACCAACATGCGAAATTGCTACAATAAAACCAACATGTGATTTCATCAAAAATACAAACATGTGATTTCGAACATGTTTTTTTATAACGTGCGATTTCACAATATCGTACGTATTGTACGTTAATGGATATTGTATTTTACACCTTCACTATATATATATATATATATATCGGGTGAGGTTCTAGAGTGAACACTAGTGAATTTGCGAATTGAGTGAACAAATCTTGGCCATTGATTTACACATGTGGATGGCTAGAATTTCATCATCAAATCGTAAAATATACTAGTGTATTTAATCATCAAATCCTAGCCATTGATCTACACACATGTATGGTCAGGATTAGTTCGCTCAGTTCCAAACTACACTAGTGTTCACTCTTGAACCTAATCCTATATCAAACCTACTTATGCTTTATTGGTTATAAGTTGTGATTTGCTAATATATTTTTTTTCTTGGCATCGTATTTTATTAAGTTTATATTTATTATTGATTCTTTATATAAAACATTTTTTCCCTTTTTTGATTGTTTATTGCAAGTAAATTTGCAAGCATTGGCCGAATTCGTTATGTGGTAAAATACAGTTTTATAATTATATGTGTTATGAACTAAGTTAAACTCTCGGAACAATGTTTTTTTTTCTTTTCGTGGAGCTTCCGGTGATGGTGTTCGTTGGTATTGGACTATTGGTGTGACGTTGGTGTACTTGGCGCGGTTTACGCCTCCATCGCAACACGGGGTGATTAAGACTAGTTATTGAATAAATCCCAACGTCTCATTTTGATGATTATAACCTGCCCTCAAGTTAATAAATAATAAATTGGTTGAGTTGAAGAAATTTAATGAAAAAAAAAAGTCTTTAAAACTGTTGGATGCATGCAGTTTAAAAGTTATATTAAGTTGAGTTTGTTTGTGATGGTCCTATACTCCTATATCAACTAGCTAATCAACTCAGTCTACATTATCTCAACCTGGAATCCGATCTTCACGTACATAACCACTTGCATAATAAATACAATATATGTATGAAGATTCATCCATGTCAGCTTTTGTCTTGGTTTCACATTTTAGAATCTTCTATTTAATTGGTTTTCAGCCTCAGAAGTTGCCAATACCAAGATTACAAAAGTCTATTGCAAATTTTAACAAAAGTCTATTGCAATTTTTATGTTTATTGAATAGAAACATCAAAACTAAACAACGTGCAACTTTTCTAGCACTTGCAACTAACCTGGAATCCGATCTTCACGTATTTAACCACTTGCATAATAAATACAATATATGTGTATGAAGATTCATTCATGTCAGCTTTTTTCTTGGTTTCACACTTTAGAATCTTCTATTTAATTGGTTTTCAGCCTCATAAGTTGCCAATACCAAGATTATAAAAGTCTATTGCAATTTTAAATTTTTATGTTTATTGAGTAGAAACATCAAAACTAAACAACGTGCAATTTTTCTAGCACTTACAACTCAACCTGGAATCCGATCTTCACGTATAATGACTTAAGTTACCACTTGCATAATAAATACCATAATGTTTATGTATAAAGACTGATAGACGTCTTATTTGATTGGTTTTCAGCCTCAGAATTTATGCCAATGCCAAGGTTATAAATTAAACTCTATTGGAAATATACTCATTGAATAGAAACATCAAAACGACACAACCTGCAACTTTTCTAGCATTTTATAGCAGTTATGGCGTTGTCCATGACCCATTTCATCACTTCTATTGCAAATTTTATGCTTACTGAGTAGAAACATCAAAACTCAAGAACGCACAACTTTTCAATAAATTTACAAACCAATCATGGCATTGTCCATGAGCCATTTCATCACTTCTATCCTTCTTGTTTTGATCCCAGTTGTAGCTTCATTCTCCTTCAATTTGACAAACATCGGTCCACGAAATCTGAATCGTGAAATAGTTACAGAAGGTGACGGTAACATCTCCAACGGTGGAATCCAAGTGACCCCAGATGGGATTAATTCCAATTGGAGCCGGCAAGTTGGCCGGACGACATTCATCAGACCACTGCATCTTTGGGACAACAGGTCTGGTGAGCTAGCTAGCTTCAGTACAAATTTCACGTTTGTCATTGATTCAGATGGAGATAGTTCGTATGGTGATGGCCTCACATTTTTTCTTGCTCAGAATAACTCTGTGATGACCGCTGGTAAAGCCATGGGTCTCCCGGTCAACTACACAACCAATGAGCCAATGAGCCCATTCGTTGCAGTTGAGTTTGATACTTTCTGGAACGATATTGATGCAGTTGCCTCTGGAAATGTTACATTGAGAGATCATGTTGGTATAGACATCAATTCTCTATCTTATGTTAGATCTCATAAATGGCTAAGCAATGTAACTGGTGGGGGCATGTGTCATGCTTGGATTGCATATGATTCCGTTTCGAAAAATCTTAGCGTGTCCTTCACTGGTTATCAAAATAATACTGTGGTGCGTCAAGATGGACTTGTTTACACGGTTGATCTCAGGAACGAGTTGCCTGAATGGGTTATCTTCGGGTTTTCTGCAGCCACTGGAAATCAGTCCCAGAAACATAACGTGCGATCTTGGACTTTCAATAGTTCAGATTTACAGGTTGATGTAAACAATGGGAAAAAGGGCAAGGTGGGATTGATAGTTGGGATATCAGTTCCAGTTACCTTATTGGTTGTGCTTGCATTTGTTTGGTGGAGGAAGAAGAAGAAGAAGAAGAGCAGATTAGAAGAACCAGAAGATATGGCATTTGATGAAGAGATGAACTATGAATTCGAAATGGGCACTGGAGCTAAAAGGTTCTCTTACCATGAATTAGCTCTGTCAACTTGCCACTTTGCAGAGAAACAGAAGCTTGGAGAGGGAGGATTTGGTGGTGTTTACAAAGGGTTTTTGAAAGATTCGAGCACTAACATTGCGGTGAAAAGGGTGTCAAAGGGTTCCAAACAAGGGATAAAGGAATATGCATCAGAAGTGAAGATCATTAGTCGATTGAGACACAGAAACCTTGTGCAACTCATCGGTTGGTGCCACGAGAAACGAGAACTCCTTCTTGTTTACGAGTATATGGAAAACAGAAGCTTAGATTCACATCTTTTCGAGGAGAAGAGCTTATTGACATGGGGCACAAGGTTCAAAATTGCCCAAGGCCTTGCTTCTGCTTTATTGTATCTGCATGAAGAATGGGAGAAATGTGTTTTGCATAGAGATATTAAATCTAGTAATGTGATGTTGGATTCGAATTTTAATGCGAAACTTGGTGATTTTGGGTTAGCTAAGTTGGTTGACCACGAGAAAGGCTCGCAGACAACCATGTTAGCCGGAACCATGGGGTACATGGCTCCTGAATGTGTAGTGACCGGAAGGGCAAGCAAGGAATCAGATGTGTATAGCTTTGGAGTTGTTGCCTTGGAAATAGCGTGTGGACGACAATGCATGAAGCTCAAGGCTGAACAAAATAAACAACGGCTACTAGAATGGGTTTGGGAGCTCTATGGAAACAAGACCATTTTAGACGCAGCCGATGCACGTCTTGAGTTAGATTTCAAGGTAGAAGAAATCAAGTGTTTGATAACAACTGGGTTATGGTGCGTGCACCCTGACCCAGAACTTCGCCCATCAATGAGACAGGTGATTCAAGTATTAAACTTTGAAACTTCATTGCCTATACCCCCATCAAAGATGCCACGGGCACCTTACTTGATTCCCCTCATCTCTTCATTGGATGAAAATACAGATTCCTAAAAGCAAACAAACTACTTCTTCTTCACTTTTGTATCACTCATGAACTCAGTAGTTAATACAATGGTTGTTGGGTCAAACTTGTAATACCTCACAAACTAAAAAGTGATGTCATTTAGGTTTATGTATGAATCGGTAATAGATATTAGATGAACCGATGCATTGTTCCATTGTACCCCATCAACATGTATTAATAGGATCAAGATACAATGGAAATTAATAACTTTTGCAAATTGCTATCTTGTTATCTTTATTCAAGCTTCATCTATTTCTTAGTCTTGGGCAACAATTGGTATGAGAGCCATGTTTATTGTTCTCACGTATGTATAGAATAGATATAATTTGCAGAATGATAAAGATGGTATGAATGAAGAAAGCTTCTGTTTCGATTATTATCAAAGAAAGGGTAAAATTAAAAACCTACTGCTACTCCTAATTTATAATTAAAGAAATAAATAACACCACATGCATAAAAACCCACGAGCTCCTATTTTGTAGCAACAATTCCAACGTATATCTCTCCATGATATGCACCTCCAACAAACTTGGTCAACACAAGACTAATTCTAAATCTGTGTTCCGTTAGCTGCTAAATCACCCATTTTCTGACTTGTTCTCGACCCGTAACCCGACTTGACCCATCAATATTATCCAACATTCACCCCATTATCATGATCTTGGTTCTTACTACTTGCTTCGTTCTTGCTTGCGTTCGTTCTTTCTTTTCTTGCTTGCTTTAATCGGTTAACGAATATTCGACTTGACTCCAATCTTGCTCTTGTCTTGTTGTCTCTGGATTCTCCGTTCCGACTTTTTATTTGGTTCTTACTCACACCTGCCAAACACATAAAGAAGCAAAATAGAGCAAAACATGTTTCCTTTTTTCTTTCCTGGTACATGATGACTGTTGTAAGGATCATGCAATAACCTAATTAAACTAAGTATATAGTGTAAGTAGAGTATCGTATCCTCGGAGAATATGTGGTTAGTGTTTAGCTAAATTATTTAATTAACTACTACTAAGCTAGAACTGGGGGGGGTTTTAATTGATTTGAATGATAGCTTTAAACTAATTACGAGAAAAAACGTAACTTCCTCCAAACTTCAGGTTCTAGGTTTCACAAAACTCAGTTTACTTAGTTAATTGGCCATCACAGAGACATGACGCTGGAAAGTTGGTTAATTTAATATGATAATCGAACATAGGTCTTTGTCATCAGATCTTTTATAATTCATTTGACTCTATTTACTAGTGTAAGTCTGTTGAAAATATTTCAATCAAACAGTGAATTAATATAAACTTTATTAATTACCGAGTTATTAGCCAAACCAGTTTGTTCCAACTTGAGCAAACTGATTAAAGAAAGGTAGAAGGAGACTGTCCCGCTATCGGACGAATTTAAAGAACATGCAAAAATTAAAACCAACCTGGCGATTAAGAAAAAAGATCCTTGAACTGCACGGATGACTCCTGTCCTTAAAGGATTTTACGCGCTCGTATTGCTGTGAGCTGCAGCGTAAACTCTCAGGATTTAATGTAGAACTGACCCGGTATTCTAACAGCAATGGAAACCAGAAAAACGCAGAAGCTAGAGAAGAAACTGGAGCACAGAAATGTGGGAGGAGGCTGCGAAAATTAGATGTTTGAATGGGTAGCATGAGGCTTTTATTTATAGGCTGTGATTACACCAAAGAATGAGAAAAACGGGGGGTGGGATAACCATCCAGAACCAAATTCGGTTGCTAGAGATATACCACACGAATTCAAATTACTAGAGATAATGAGATAACCCCCACTGTTTCGAATTCACCTCTATCTCAACCTTATCTCATCTCATTCGGTCCACATATCTGACCCGCCTGAACCGGACCTTAGCTAAAAATAAAAGCTCCTCAGCTCCTCGCGACGATGCGTACGTGCGAAGTGCAAAGTGCGCCTCAAACGTGACCATTCTCGAGCTCGTGGCTCGGCGCGCGTGTGGGCTTCATCCACTTCTCAGCCCATTTAACACTATGATGGCCCATAAGGAGTAATCCCTTATAAACCACTCAAACTTCATTCCCTCCACCAATGTGGGATAGAGGAAACATACCAACTTGTATGTTCCTCTTTAATATTTCCAACAATCCCCCACCAAGTTGGAATGTTTCCTTTCACTTAGACTGATGATGTCACTAGGTGTCACGAATATTAAACCCAGTTTATGTTGATAAACAAGAAGAGACAGATTTGATGGTGTCCTATGGAATTAAACCATTAACCTGATAGCCCCCTTCGGTTTACCCCCACACATCACCAGCTGACTTTGCGTTCTCACTGAGCGCGAATATGGCCGTGCGCTATAAATTCTTTTCATGACCCTTTAGAAGATAAACCACTAATCTTCACTTGTGGCGGCACCACCCTTAGATCATATAGGAGAAGTTTTACATCATCCACGTTGCTTGGATGCCTCCAAAACATTGTTAAGAGCATAAGCTCACCCTTGTTCTCGGCAACGACGTACTATCATATCTCACATGGATCTATCAAATTTGATAGTACCTTCTATCGTTAAGTGACTTCATTTTTACCCATTAAACTTGAGAAATAGGAGCACTAAGTTCAAGTTAGGTTTCCATCACTAACGATTCTATTGTGGTTTTAGACCCATGTCTCTAGCGGTATTCACAACCAAATCTCTCGTCAGACGTTTAGTAAACGGATCTGCCAAGTTCCTACTCGTCTTGACATAGACAACCTTGATGGTACCACTTTCAAGCAGTTGTCTCACATAATTGTGCCGAAGACCTGTGTGTCTTGACCTCCCATTATACACTGCGTTGTATACTTTAGATAGTGTGGCCTCACTATCACAATACATGGGAATGGACGACATTGGAACATCCCACAGACGGATGTCATTAAGTAGATCTCTAATCCACTCCGCTTTCTTACCAGCCGCAGCTAGTGCTATGAACTCAGCTTCCATAGTTGAGTGGGCAATACACGTCTGTTTCTTGCTTGCCCAAGAAATTGCTCCTCCAGCTAGAGTGTAAATCCACCCATTTGTAGATTTTGAATCACTGGTGTGATCAATCCAGCTTGCATCAGAATAACCTTCGAGTATACTGGAAGAAGACGTGTATGTCAGTTATAAGTTACTGGTCCTTTTCAGGTATCCAAGTACTCTACCCACTGCCTTCCAGTGTTCTGTCCCTGGATTGACAGTATACTGACTCAGTTTGCTTACAACAAAAGAAATGTCAGGACGAGTACAATGCGTTGCATACATCATACTTCCAATAGCACTCGCATACTCTAGTTGAGCCACTGCACTTCCAGAGTTCACTTTAAGTTTCACACTTGGATCAAACGGGGTATTAAACTCCTTAATATTTAAGTGTTGAAACTTAGTCAGAATTTTCTCTATGTAATGAGATTGACTAAGAGAAATCTGACTTCCAGTTCTTTTCAACTTGATCCCAAGAATGGTATCAACTTCTCCTAGATCTTTCATCTTAAAGTTCGAGGACAAATATTTCTTAGTTTCAGAAATACCTTGAAGGTGAGTGCCAATGATCAACATATCATCAACATAGAGACAAATCATGACGGTATAACCGGGTTCGCATTTAGTATAAATACATCTGTCCGCACTATTGTGTCGAAACTCGAAAGCAGTCGCAGTGGTATCAAATCTCTCATGCCACTGTTTAAGAGCTTGCTTCAAACCATATAGAGATTTAATAAGTCTACACACTTTGTTCTCTTGTCCGGGTATCACAAACCCCTCTGGTTGCTCCAAATAAATCTCCTCATTTAGATACCCATTTAGAAATGCAGTCTTTACATCCATTTGATGGATGTACAGCCATTTCAAAGCAGACACCGCTATTAGAGTTCTAATAGAACTAATTCTAGCCACATGTGCATTGGTATCAAAATAGTCGATCCCTTCTCTCTACCTATACCCTTTAGCAACTAATCTCGTTTTATAGGCAGAAATGGATCCATCTGGATGATACTTCCTTTTGAAAATCCATTTGGATCTAATAGGTTTGTTTCCCTTCGGTACATCAGCTAACTCCCAAGTTCCATTTCCCATAATGGAATCCATTTCATCATTGACTGCCTCCTTCCACAAAGGAGCATCTCTTGATGACATTGCTTCGCTGAAAGTTTTAGGATCATCATGCAAATTTACAGCGAAAATGACCTCTCTCGTGACTTTCTTTTGAGTTCCCTCAACCATGTAAGAAAAGAAATCATCTCCATAACTTTTCTCTTTTCTAACTCTAGTACTTTTTCTTGGTTCTTCAATTATCGGTGAAGGTTGGACTCTTATTTCAGAAGTACTAGAAGCTGTGGTATAATTTGAGTTTTCATCATCTCTAGAAAACTTGTTCTCAAAGAATTCCACATCTCTGGATTCTACAACTATACCTGATTCGTCATCCAACAATCGGTAAGACTTACTATGCGAAGCATATCCAATGAATACACTCTTGAAAGCTCGTTCTCCCAGTTTGAGTGTCTTTGGATCAGGTACGCGATAGTAGGCAAGACAAACCCAAACCCTCAAATGCTCTAGGTTTGGTTTTCTTCCTTTCCACAACTCATATGGGCTCGTAGGTATCACACGACTAGTGATCCTATTGTGAACAAAACATGCGGTCAACAAAGCTTCCCCCCACATATTACGAGGTAGACCCGATTGATTTAACATACAGTTAACCATCTCTACCAAGGTTCGGTTCTTTCTCTCAGCCAAACCATTTCGTTGGGGAGTATACGGTGCAGTTCTCTCATGTATGATGCCTTCCTCTTCGCATAATGCATCAAACTTTCGGTTAAAGTATTCTCCGCCTTTGTCCAAGCGAAAAATTTTAATGCGTTTCTCTAGTTGTTTTTCAACCTCAGCCTTATATATTTTAAATGCCTCAAATGATTCGTCTTTTGAATGCAACAAATAAACATATAAGTATCGGCTCGAGTCATCGCAGAAAGTGATAACGTATCTCTTACCCCCACGAGTAAGAACTCCATTCAGTTCACAAATATCTGAATGAATTAGTTCTAGTAGTGATGTATTGCATTTATGGACACTTGGAAAAGGTTTCTTTGTGAATTTTGATTTCACACAAGTTTCGCATTTTTCAAAGTCTTTATCTTTTAATTTTAATAAACCTTTAGTTTGCATTTTTTCAATGTTTTTATCGTTTTTATGAGCTAAACGTTTATGCCATAAAGAAATTGAACAAGCGATATAATCAGAAGACATAATTTCATTCAATTCAAAACCAATTGCATTACATTCACCAAAACTAGTACTATCACTACCACTATCACTATCACTTTCATTCCCAAACCCATCAATCACATAAACGCCCCCTTCATCCGAGTCAACTTCTTCGTCAATCCCATCTTCAGCTAAGTCAAGGCGATACATTCCACCCGTGTTCTTTGCTTGACCCACATAGATGTCATTTAGAGAAAACTTCACATGGAGATTCTTGAGAACCAGCTTGTAACCATTCCGATCGAACTTATCAGCAGAAACAAGACCCTTGGTGATACCAGGAACATGCAACACGTCTTGAAGGGTAACCACTTGACCATCTTTAAAGTTTAGTCGCACCGTGCCTTTACCACGAACTTCTACACGATGTCCATCAGCACATACCACCACTGTTCCTTGAGGAACAGGACCATAAGTAAGAAACGAGCCACGATTCCCACAAACATGAACAGTGGCTCCAGAATCCAAAAACCATCCTCTACATGCCACAATGCGTGTATATTGAGAAAGCATGTTAACCTCTCCAAGACCCACATTGGCCACTAGATTGGTGACTTTCTCAACATTAATAGCACTTGTAGAACCAACCGTAGATCCAGATTTCCTTTGAGAGCATGCTCGTGCATAATGCCCGGTTTCTCCAAAAACATGACATTTACCAGACCTCTTTGGTTGATGGTTGTTAGTGTGTTGTGACTTCTTGAATTCCTTTTTCTTTAGTGCTGTAAACTTCTTATTCTTTTATGCCCGTTTTCCCTTTTGACCAGATCCTCCAGCAACATGATTCACACTCGATCCGACTTTACTTCTTTTATCCCTGTTGCGCGTTTCCTCCTCAATTCGGAGGTGCTTCAACAGTTCATCCAAAGAGTAGTCCTCAGACTTGTGCATCATTCTCTTTGAGAAATCTTTCCAATTAGGAGGCAGTTTTGCAATAATGACCCCTACTTGAAATACTTCTGGCAGCGGAATAGAAAGTGCGGTCAATTTGTTAACAAGAACTTGGAGTTCATGCACTTGCTCCAGGATTGACTTGTCATCGACCATTTGAAAGTCTAAGTACTTGGAAATAAGGTACTTGTTAGTACCTTCTTCATGAGCGTGTACAAGTCATAGAGACAATTCGAAAGAGAATTTTTGATGTGGCCAAGGCAAAGATCTTCAGCTTCCCTACGGACAAGTCTTTGCTTTGCCAAATCTTGATTCGGGACCTCTCCTGCCTCAAGAGGAGGGTCTTCAGGGATTTCAGGCAGGTCTGGATCAAGGATATAGTAGAGTTTCAGCACTACTAGCATGAACTTAACCTTGTCCGCCCAACGGGTATAGTTCTGACCATCGAATCTGTCCAACTTGACAAACTCTTGATTCATGAATCTCAGATTGGCTGTTGGTAGTTCAGAGTCCATTAGTACTGTTGATTATACACAAAAAATAAAATCCTTTAAGATTGTTGAAAATATTTCAATCAAACAGTGAAATAATATAAACTTTATTAATTACCGAGTTATTAGCCAAACCAGTTTGTTCCAACTTGAGCAAACTGATTAAAGAAAGGTAGAAGGAGACTGTCCCGTTATTGGACGAATTTAAAGAACACGCAAAAATTAAAACCAACCTGGCGATTAAGAAAGAAGATCCTTGAACTGCACGAATGTCTCCTGTCCTTAAAGGATTTTATGCGCTCGTATTGCTGTGAGCTGCAGCGTAAACTCCCAAGATTTAATGCAGAACTGATCCGGTATTCCAACAGTAATGGAAACCAGAAAAACGCAGAAGCTAGAGAAGAAACTGGAGCACAGAAAGGTGGGAGGAGGCTGCGAAAATTAGATATTTGAATGGGTAGCAGGAGGCTTTTATTTATAGGCTGTGATTACACCAGAGAATGAGAAAAACGGGGAGTGGGATAACCATCCAGAACCAAATTCGGTTGCTGGAGATATCCCACTCGAATTCGAATTGCTAGGGATAATGAGATAACCCCCACTGTTTCGAATTCACCTCTATCTAAATCTTATCTCATCTCATTTGGTCCACAGATCTGACCTGCCTGAACCGGACCTTAGCTAAAAATAAAAGCTCCTCAGCTCCTCGCGATGATGCGTACGTGCGAAGTGCAAATTGCGCCTCAAACGCGACCATTCGCGAGCTCACGGCTCTGCGCGCGTGTGGGCTTCATCCACTTCTCAACCCATTTAACACTTTGATGGCCAATAAGGAGTAATCCCTTATAAACCACTCAAACTTCGTTTCCTCCACCAATGTGGGATGGAGGAAACATACCAACTTGTATGTTCCTCTTTAATATTTCCAACAATCCCCCACCAAGTTGGAATGTTTCCTTTCACTTACACTGATGATGTCACTAGGTGTCACGAAGATTAAACCCAGTTTATGTTGATAAACAAGAAGAGACAGATTTGATGGTGTCCTATGGAATTAAACCATTAACCTGATAGCCCCCTTCGGTTTACCCCCACACGTCACCAGCTGACTTTGCGTTCTCACTGAGCGCGAATATGGTTGTGCGCTATAAATCCTTTTCATGACCCTTTAGAAGATAAACCACTAATCTTCACTTGAGGCAGCACCACCCTTAGATCATATAGGCGAAGTTTTACATCATCCACATTGCTTGGATGCTTCCAAAACTTTGTTAAGAGCATAAGCTCACCCTTGTTCTCGGCAACGGCGTACTATCATACCTCACATAGATCTATCAAATTTGATAGTACCTTCTATCGTTAAGTGACTTCGTTTTTACCCATTAAACTTGAGAAATAGGAGCACTAAGTTCAAGTTGCGTTTCCATCACTAACGATTCTATTGTGGTTTTATACCCATGTCTCTAGCAGTATTCACAACCAAATCTCTAGTCAGAGGTTTAGTAAACAGATCTGCCAAGTTCCTACTCATCTTGACATAGACAACCTTGATGGTACCACTTTCAAGCAGTTGTCTCACATAATTGTGCTGAAGACCTATGTGTCTTGACCTCCCATTATACACTGCGTTGTATACTTTAGATAGTGTGGCCTCACTATCACAATACATGGGAATGGACGTCATTGGAACATCCCACAGACGGATGTCAGTAAGTAGATCTCTAATCCACTCTGCTTCCATACCAGCCGCAGCTAGTGCTACGAACTTAGCTTCCATAGTTGAGTGGGCAATACACGTCTGTTTCTTGCTCGCCCAAGAAATTGCTCCTCCTGCTAGAGTGTAAATCCACCCACTTGTAGATTTTGAATCACTGGTGTGATCAATCCAGCTTGCATCAGAATAACCTTCGAGTATTCTGGAAGAAGACGTGTATGTCAGTTATAAGTTACTGGTCCTTTTCAGGTATCCAAGTACTCTACCCACTGCCTTCCAGTGTTCTGTCCCTGGATTGACAGTATACTGACTCAGTTTGCTTATAGCAAAAGCAATGTTAGGATGAGTGCAATGCGTTGCATACATCATACTTCCAATAGCACTCGCATACTCTAGTTGAGCCACTGTTCTTCCAGAGTTCACTTTAAGTTTCACACTTGGATCAAACGGGGTATTAAACTCCTTAATATTTAAGTGTTGAAACTTAGTCAGAATTTTCTCTATGTAATGAGTTTGACTAAGAGAAATCTGACTTCCAGTTCTTTTCACCTTGATCCCAAGAATGGTATCAACTTCTCCTAGATCTTTCATCTTAAAGTTCGAGGACAAATATTTCTTAGTTTCAGAAATACCTTCAAGGTGAGTGCCAATGATCAACATATCATCAACTTAAAGACAAATAACGACTGTATAACCGGGTTCCCATTTTGTATAAATACATCTGTCAGCACTATTGTGTCGAAACCTGAAAGCAGTCGCAGTGGTATCAAATCTATCATGCCACTGTTTAGGAGCTTGCTTCAAACCATATAGAGATTTAATAAGTCTACACACTTTGTTCTCTTGTCCGGGTATCACAAACCCTTCTGGTTGCTCCAAATAAATCTCCTCATTTAGATACCCATTTAAAAATGCAGTCTTTACATCCATTTGATGGATGCACAGCCCTTTCAAAGCAGACGCCGCTATTAGAGTTCTAATAGAACTAATTCTAGCCACAGGTGCATAGGTATCAAAATAGTCGATCCCTTCTCTCTGCCTATACCCTTTACCAACTAATCTCACTTTATAGGCAGAAATGGATCCATCTGGATGATACTTCCTTTTGAAAATCCATTTGGATCCAATAGGTTTCTTTCCCTTGGGTAGATCAGCTAACTCCCAAGTTCCATTTCCCATAATGGAATCCATTTCATCATTGACTGCCTCCTTCCACAAAGGAGCATCTCTTGATGACATTGCTTCGCTGAAAGTTTTAGGATCGTCATCCAAATTTACAGCGAAAATGACCTCTCTCGTCACTTTCTTTTGAGTTCCCTCAACAAGGTAAGAAAATAAATCATCTATATAACTTTTCTCTTTTCTAACTCTAGTACTTTTTCTTGGTTCTTCAATTATCGGTGAAGGTTGGACTCTTTTTTCAGAAGTACTAGAAGCTGTGGTGTAATTTGAGTTTTCATCATCTCTAGAAAACTTGTTCTCAAAGAATTCCACATCTCTGGATTCTACAACTATACCTGATTCGTCATCTAACAATCGGTAAGACTTACTATGCGAAGCATATCCAATGAATACACTCTTGAAAGCTCGTTCTCCTAGTTTGAGTGTCTTTGGATCAGGTACGCGGTAGTAGGCAAGACAACCCCAAACCCTCAAATGCTCTAGGTTTGGT
Organism: Helianthus tuberosus; assembly: GCA_030545235.1. Lineage (NCBI taxonomy): Eukaryota > Viridiplantae > Streptophyta > Magnoliopsida > Asterales > Asteraceae > Helianthus > Helianthus tuberosus. The sequence goes on from CM060363.1 coordinate 80,165,130, forward strand.
TTTCTTCCTTTCCACAACTCATATGGGCTCATAGGTATCACATGACTAGTGATCCTATTGTGAACATAACATGCGGTCAACAAAGCTTCCCCCCACATATTACGAGGTAGTCCCGATTGATTTAACATACCGTTAACCATCTCTACCGAGGTTCGGTTCTTTCTCTCAGCCAAACCATTTCGTTGGGGAGTATACGGTGCAGTTCTCTCATGCATGATGCCTTCCTCTTCGCAGAATGCATCAAACTTTCGGTTAAAGTATTCTCCGCCTCTGTCTGAGCGAAGAATTTTAATGCGTTTCTCTCGTTGTTTTTCAACCTCAGCCTTATATATTTTAAATGCCTCAAAAGCTTCGTCTTTTGAATGCAACAAATAAACTTATAAGTATCGGCTCAAGTCATCGCAGAAAGTGATAAAGTATCTCTTACCCCCACGAGTAAGAACTCCATTCAGTTCACAAATATCTGAATGAATTAGTTCTAGTAGTGATGTATTACGTTTATGGACACTTGGAAAAGGTTTCTTTGTGAATTTTGATTTCACACAAGTTTCGCATTTTTCAAAGTCTTTATCTTTTAATTTTAATAAACCTTTAGTTTCCATTTTTTCAATGTTTTTAATGTTTATATGAGCTAAACGTTTATGCCATAAACAAATTGAACAAGAGATATAATCAGAAGACATAATTTCATTCAATTCAAAACCAATTGCATTACATTCACCAAAACTAGTACTATCACTACCACTATCACTATCACTTTCATTCCCAAACCCATCAATCACAGAAACGCCCCTTCATCCGAGTCAACTTCTTCGTCAATCCCATCTTCAGCTAAGTCAAGGTGATACATTGCACCCGTGTTCTTTGCTTGACCCACATAGATGTCATTTAGAGAAAACTTCACACGGAGATTCTTGAGAACCAGCTTGTAACCATTCCGATCGAACTTATCAGCAGAAACAAGACCCTTGGTGATACCAGGAACATGCAACACGTCCTGAAGGGTAACCACTTGACCATCTTTAAAGTTTAGTCGCACCGTGCCTTTACCACGAACTTCGACACGATGTCCATCAGCACATACCACCACTGTTCCTTGAGGAACAGGACCATAAGTTAGAAACGAGCCACGATTCCCACAAACATGAACAGTGGCTCCAGAATCCAAAAACCATCCTCTACATGCCACAATGCGTGTATATTGAGAAAGCATGTTAACCTCTCCAAGTCCCACATTGGCCACTAGATTGGTGACTTTCTCAACATTAATAGCACTTGTAGAACCAACCGTAGATCCATATTTCCTTTGAGATAACTCTCGTGCATAATGCCAGGTTTCTCCACAAACATGACATTTACCAGACCTCTTTGGTTGATGGTTGTTAGTGTGTTGTGACTTCTTGAATTCCATTTTCTTTGGTGCTGTAAACTTCTTATTCTTTGATGCCCCTTTTCTCTTTTGACCAGATCCTCCAGCAAGATGATTCACACTCGATCCGACTTTACATCTTTTGTCCCTGATGCGCGTTTCCTCCTCAATTCGGATGTGCTTCAACAGTTCGTCCAAAGAGTAGTCCTCAGACTTGTGCATCATTCTCTTTGAGAAATCTTTCCAATTAGGAGGTAGTTTTGCAATAATGACCCCTACTTGAAATATTTCTGGCAGGGGAATAGAAAGTGTGGTCAATTTGTTAACAAGAACTTGGAGTTCATGCACTTGCTCCAGGATTGACTTGTCACAGACCATTTGAAAGTCTAAGTACTTGGAAATAAGGTATTTGTTAGTACCTTCTTCATAAGCCTTGTACTTATCTTCCAAAGCTTTCCACAATTCTCTAGCACTTTTTACCGGCGGGTACAAATCATAGAGACGATCCGAAAGAGAATTTTTGATGTGGCCAAGGCAAAGATCTTCAGCTTCCTGATGTGTGTAAAATGCAACATATAAATTACATCAAATGAGGCATAAAACTAACCCTTTTTTAGTACTAATGTTGGAAAAAGTGTGCTTTTGTCTTCCTTTTGTATTTTCAGGGTTAAATGAGCGTAAATGAATAAAAGAAGCAAAAATACAGCAAAATCTAACACAAATACAAGAAAAGGAATAAACGTGGCATGCCTGATCCCTCGACAACATCTTCCCAAGCAAAAACAGGAAATCTGAAGGCTGAACACGCCCCGTGCCCAAGTGTCTGCAGAAAAGACAAAGTTGTAGAAGTTTCTATTTCCCAACACGGGGGCGTGCCCAGCGGACACGGGGCCGTGGTCAACGCTAAGATTCGCATAATCCAAGCAAATCTTGATAGTACACATACGCTTCTGCACACGGGGCCGTGCCCAGCGGACACGGGGGCGTGGTCAACTAATAGATACAAACTGAAATTAATGAAGAAAGAGAAGATAGGTGGACACGGGGCCGTGGTCAACTAATTGAGACAAACTGCAACTAAAACGAAACATATTTTTCTTTGGACTTGTTCTTAGTGGATTGGGCCTATTTTTGATTTCTCACGAAATATGCTAACTAAAGAAGAATAAGGTTTGGGCTTGGTTTTCTTTGTAACAGACTATAAATTTCGTGTTTGGGCCAGCACTTCATTTCGTGAGATTGGGCCAGCATTAAACAGTTTTTTTGTGGGCCTTTATCTTTCACGAAACACATAATATTTTTTTTTGTGAAGTCAGGCCTAACTTTCATCTGATTCGTGGACTTGAATTGAGATTGGGCCACTATTTCACGAAACACTTCTTCCAGGGTTAGCTGAAATCATTATTAGTTGGGCTCATTTTTAGTTGATTGGGCCAGCTATTCTTCCTGGGTTTAAACAAGGAAATCAATGAATCATATCCTTCGTAGTATATTATTCAAGGTTTATTTTTCATGAAATTGAATTTTTCATGGATATCAAGTTTTTTTTACAGTAGCATTCACAGTTTGGTTTTTGAGTTGATTATTTTTAGTCCATCATGAGTATAAATCCTTGGGATTGGAGTGATAGCTCGAGTACAAGTCAAGATCCTTCACAATGGATAAAGTCTTTAATGCCTAAAAAATCAATTACCACTAGTCAATGGCATGTGTTGCTAATCAAAATCTGAGTATTCAAAACCTTCTCATAAGCGAGAGTGAAACTGGAAGCAACAATCGTCCATCAAAGTTAAATCACATGAATGATTATCCATCATGGAGAAGTCGCTTTCATACGTATGTTTTAGGTCAAAATATCGAGTTGTGGACATGCTTTACTATACCATACAATGAAGCTCTCGAAGAAGCAGGTTCCAATCTACTTACTTTGGCGGGAATGGGCGAAAGTGATAAGAAGGCTTATGATCTTGAGAAAAAGGCCTTTGCTATCCTTACTCAACCAATTCATAAGGATATTTATCATCAATTCGCATATTGTACCACTACAAAGAATTTGTGGGACGTCTTGGAAGCTAGAGGGGAAGGAAATGCAGCAACAAGAAAGATCCGTCATGATCTTTTAAAGAAGGAGTTTGAAGAATTTTTGTTCATGGAAAATGCACTCATACAGGGTTAACGCATCACAACAGGAGATTGCCATGGGTTTTGCTGATGCTTTACCACCTAAGTGGAGTCAATTCATTGAGTTTCTAAAGCATATCGGTGTTTTAGATGGGCTTAGTATTTATGAATCCGTTCAAAAGCTTAAGAACAAGGATGAAGAAGAAATTCGAAAGGCAAAACGAATTCTAGTTCCACAAAATCCTGAGATGTATTTTGGAGGTATTAACACCACTGTTAGTACCAATCAGCAATCGAAGCTTCAAACTGTGTTTATATCGAATGCAAACCCTTATGGACAAGCATTTGATCCAAAAACCTATCTACCACCACCCAAACCAGATCAATCAGTTGGTTCAAGTGCTCAGTCTTATGGAGAAGGATTTGATCCAAAAGCCTATCTTCCTTACCCACAAGGTGTCAAATCTCAAACGTAACAACAAGCCCGACAACAAGGTTCTCAACAAGCTTGTCATAGTAACAACGACCCCACTCAATCAAACCCTAATATAGTCAGACTTGATACCTCAAACTTTACTAAGGTCAGTGTGGAAGTTGCCCGGGAACATATGGAATTTCTAAACACAATGGTGAGTGCTTATTGTGGATTAGTTGCCGGTCAAATTGGAAACATTAATTTGACAGATGACGACTATCAACAAATAGATAAGGATGAGATGGAGCTGATGGATATAAAATAGGCGTTTGCAGGTGCGGGGTGAGAAGAGCAAAGGATTACATGAGAAGAACTGGGAGAATAAGTTTGGAGAGTAAACGGGATACTAAGTATGGTTTTGATAAGGATGTCGTTACATGCTTTAACTATGGTGAGAAAGGTCATTTCAAATGATTATGCACTCAACCTAGCAAACAAGGAAACAAAAATCCTTTCCGAAATAAATCAAGCTCATCCAACACAAATCAAGAACAATGAAAGGAGTATTATAGCAGTTAACAACCCAAGTAACTCAAACCAGTCTGGGCTGTCAAACTCAAACAGTACCTTAGTAGTTCAAGCTGATGAAGGATGTGATTGGTCAGTTCAACTGGGAAATGGAGGATATGGAGGAACTGCTTTTTATGCTAAGATCATCAATCACATCAAACATGTCCAGAGAGAGCAATTTTCTGAAGATGATAATAGTTCTGGGTGTAGCGGTAGTTCTGATGAGGAAAGCTCAACTGCGGGTGATTATGGTCCGGATTCAGATGTAAAGGAAGGAATTGATGCTGAGGTTGGCAGTTTGCTGAAAGAAGCTGAGGAGCTGAAAAGCCAGAAATTTGTTTAAACTGCCTTTATGGCAAATGTTGCGGCTTCGACAAGTCAGGTACAAACCGAGACTCCGAGTATATGTAATGATTGTGCAGATTTAAAACATAAGCTTGAAACAGTTACTAGTCACAATCAAGGGTTGGTAGTTGATCTTTCAAAATGCAAGGAGGCAAATATGGCTTTAACTCGGAATGAAAAAGAATTCAAATCTGTAATTGAAACTCTTAAGAAAAGTGTGTCTGAGTTAACAAAAATAGTTTTGAACAAACAAACGGGCATTAATAACTACATTAATATCATTGAGGAAACGAAAAAGGAGTTAGCCATTGCCAAATGCGAGCATGATGCCATCAAGCTCAAATTAAAGAGTTATTCTAACTCCCGATATGTGCTAGGTCACATCATAGAAATTCAAAACTAAAAGGGGATGTCAAGTGCATTGGTTATAAATCGTGTCCACCGCCTTTGAGACAAAATTATACCAAATTGCCTGACGAGGAGGAAATTCCACGCTTTGAACCATCTGTACCTCTTAATCCTGAAGAGTTTGCAGCAGTATTAGGGTTCAAACCAGACATTTCCTCAGAGGAATCTGAAAAGAGAGAAAATTCGTCATTTGTTACTAATCAAAGTCCTCCTAATATTGAGGATTATGATAGTTCGGATGACGAGTCGGATGAGGACAAACCTGAACAGTCAGAAACGGTAACAAAAGAGGAAAACATACCTCTCGAAAATCACATTCATTGTGATCCACCTGCAAAACCGTTTGTGACTGCTACAGACAAACCAATTGAATCTTCTGCTGAGAGTTGTGAAAGCGTGAACTTTATTTACACGTTGATTGGTTCTGATAAAATATATTCAGATAAAGATTTCCCAATCAAAAATGCCAATCAATCCTTGATTGATAAAGTTTTCGAGGATTCTATTAGTAAGTTTTTGGGAAGTCGAACCCAGGAGTTGTAGTAACTCAGTGTGCTCCTATCCCAAAATCCGAAGTTAGAAAGAAATACGGGAATCAAAAATTGCAACCACAAAACAATCAACGGAAGAAAAATCACACTACGCAAGGAAAGGGAAAAGGCAAGCAAAGCCAAAACAAGAAGAAGATTCAGAAGGTGAACTTCGTGAAATCCCGAGGGATTGATAAAATTGAATCTTTTGAAAACAAATCCAACACGGATTTTGTTATATAAAGACAAATTTTGAAAAGAAACAGTCAAAACAACTACACACAACACAAAAACTGTTGTGATGTAGGAACAAGTACCTCAAGATCACGAAGTTCATCATCAAGCTCTTACAATTATGATACTCCGAGGTTTGTTGAGCGGAGATCATGTTTTGAATGTGGTGAGTGTGACACCCGGCTTTTCAGGCCGTACCGTACAATTGTAACACGTGTTGTGAATAGATAAAATGTCGTATTTGAGTGGTTATGATGTTTATATGTGGAATTTAATGAGTTGGTAAATTTAAACTTTGGTAAAAATTATGTTGGCAACGGTAAGGTAAACACTTATCGCGTAACGGTTAAAATGCGAAACGAACGTCGGTGACCACCCGATCAGTGTTAAAATCCTAAAAATAGTCTGTTATGATTAGAATAATAATTTTAATCATATTCATGTGGAAAAATAAATTAAAACGCTAAGAAACTCTATTTTTTCAAAGTTTGAGCGCGTACTGCGCGATACTGCGCGCATTTGACAAAATACCGTCAACGCAACCAGTCAAGGCAACAAGTAATTATTTCAGTAATAATTTTGAGTGATTATTTTTATAGAGTGATAAAAATAATTTAAAACGCACTAAAACGGGATTAAAACGTTAGATAAAATACCCGGTATCCAGTAAAATACTTGTTTTTAACACCAATTTACATATGTATATGTATATAGATATGATTTGTGTGTGTATTAGGAGAGAGAGAGAGGACAAGGTGGCGGCCTTGGAGGCCACCTTTCTCTTAGTCTTGCCACTTGTTGGATGTTGGAATTTGAGAATGATGATTAAGCCTTATTAAACACTCCACATATATACATCCAAGACATAACTTTACAAATTCACTCTCTCTCTTCCTCTCTCATACTCACGGCTGAACACCCCGATATACACACACATTCAAAAATCTCAAACCTTTTCATGAAGATTCAAAGGCCTTTCATGGTGATTTCAAGCTTGTAAGGAGGTTTGGAAGTGATTTCAAGAAGATTCAAGCAAGAAGAAACCTCATAGCACCATCTTTTCTCAAAAACCCACTTAGAAATCTTGAAGGTATAAACTTATTTTTAAAACCACATTCTTGATTTTTAGTGATAATGGAGATGTTAGATGGTTTCTCTTGAACTTGGAATAAATCACAAACTTGTAACAAACAAAGAATGAGATTTCAAACAAAGTAAAAATGAGTGTGTATATGTATGTGTGTATGACCGAAAATATGTATGAACATGTGTGTTTAGTTGTGTTTTGATTTTGTTGAATATTCTTGAATGGTTTGATTTGATTCTTGAAAGATGGATTCATGCATGGATTAAAAAGGTGTCATTAAAGAAGGTTCTAAAATGATCTTGTGATTTGAGATGAATGTGATGTAAAGTGAACTTTTGGAAGTCCATATATGTGTGTATATGTGTCGTATATATATGTATGTATATATGTATGCATGTATAAAGTTTTGTCACATATAAATAAATGAAAGAATGTTAGTATTTATGTGAATATGATTAGATGATGATGGAATATACATGTCTTGATTTACATGAACATGACATAAATATGGTATTTGATGCATTAAAGATCATGTTGGATGATGATGTTATGATATGGGTATACTAGATGCATATACTTAGACATGCATGTGATATGTGATCATAAAAAGGTGATTTGAGTATGATTTAGTAAAAATCAGTTTTAATCAGATTATAAACTCTAAAATAAAGTTATTTTAAAGTGTTTAGTGACATATAACTTTGTCATAATGTTTGCTAGCTTTGCATGTTGTACTTGGTGCATTAAAAGTTGTAAAATACGTGAAATCACATGATTTATGGGACTTACACAAAAACTGTACTAATATGATTATAACCACTATTTTAATAAGTAAATAATATGTATTGTTTTAAAATATCAAGTCATTCCGAGTTGGTATGATTATAGTAACGTTTAACGCAAAACTATGCGTTAAAACGGTCAAAAATTGGTTTTTCGAGTGATTTTTATAAAACTAATTTAGATCAGTAAGTAAACTGATAATTTTAGTTTAAAAATAAGTATTTTAACTAATTTCAAGTTTACATGGTGTTTGGTTAGTCATACGTGACTTCCGACGCCCGAAAACGTTACCGAATCGCTAAAATACGCATTTTTCAATGAACACTAGTATAGGTAAATTTTGGTGAACCTTATGTGTTAAGATGTGTTATGTGATTTAAACATGTGGATGTGAAAGTATGTTAAGTTTTAGCATGATTTTGAAAATTTGGATTATGCATGATACTTGTGCGTTTTGTGCGGTAGAAACGGTAAAAATCGTGTTAAATGTGTAACTTGTTTGTCGAGCATGAAATTTGATACATATGAGATATTTTATGTATAATTGCTTTAAAATGACAAAATAGATAAGTTAACAAGATTTCGCGTGTTTCGATGATAATTTATGTGAACGTTTATGTATATATATTACGACGCGCAAATCGTAGATATATTGCGTATAAACGAGAGTGTTAACGGATTTACACAATAATGGTCACCAATAAAATCCTTCAAGTCGCAAAATCATAAAAATATATATATATGGACTCATATATATATATATATATATATTAATGTGCCAACATAATAAAAAATGATAACTTTTCGAGAAAATCTCAAAGTTATGTGACAATTCTAAGAAACGGGGAAACTTAGGATTTTTGTGTTATGTATATTGATTTAAAATTGTTCCTATATATATAATAGGACGTGTAGAAATCAATCTCTGGGATTGCGCTATTTAAAATACGCACCCAAAGGTGACTGTCACTAAACCCCTCTTTTACTGCTTTGTATATATTTTGGGGGTAGAACACGCCAATAAAAGGGTTTAATGATGTTCTTGGATTAAAACATACCTTTTAATATAAAATATATATTTTCGTTAAAAATATATGGAGTTTGATAAATCATATGTTTCGAGATAAAACGTTTTTGATGAATGAATGTTTGGAGGAGAAACTGCGATGGTACGGTGTTTCCAAGGAGAAACAGACCGTAAAGTTGGGATGATTGCTGCTTGGTCTCAAGGGAGGGGATTCAGGGGATTTGTACAACTTCGTATATTAAATTGTCATATTAGTAGGATATATATATTGTATGTGAGGCAGACATCATATTGGTCTCAAAATGGACCCTGCGCCCATGATGTCGTTTAATCTATTAAGTAAATCTACGCGAGGAATTGTTGGTAGATCTATCGGGTTGACAACCCCGTCGTGACCGGTCGCCCTGTGTCAAGTCAAACGACGAATTTATATTCTGGTTATTGTCTAGCATTGATTATCCCTGCATGGTAAATATATAGTTCGTATTGTCTAGCTAACATACAAGTCTGAAAATTGACGCTATTAATTTAATATACAAGACCTAGGTAGGAGCTTTAATGTCGGGTTTTTGAACTACGACGGATGACCCATGGATTTTATTAAGGAAGTAAAACGGACTTTCTAAAAAGAGTAAACTGCCATTTTGGTCCCTGTGGTTTGGGCACTTTTGCCATTTTAGTCCAAATCTCAAACTTTTTAAATCTGGGTCCCTGTGGTTTCACTTTTATTGCCATTTTAGTCCAAAATTCAAAAACTTCCATTTTTGACTGTTACCACCTGCCTATTTTGTCTTTTGGGCAGGGGTATTTTTGTCAAACTACTTTAAATTTAACATTTTCTTAATTAAAAAATTAAAGTAAATAAATTTCTAATTAAAAAAACAAAATTAAATAAAATTCATCTTTGACCTTATCAAAGCTGAGACTTCATCTTCCTAACCCTAACCGCACACAACCACCTGCCTCGCCGGAGACACGTCATCGTCATCGCCGCCTCACCGATCTATGTCTACTCCTACATCTCATCATCATATTCATCCTCATCCACCTCATCTGCAGCAATCGTCAACATACGTTTCACGGCGGCCGTCACCTCTGCACAAGTAATCTCTGATGCGAGTCGCCGGAATCTGAACAAAATGGCGTCGTTCCGAACGGAAAACCTAGCGGAAAAACAGTTGATGAAAAATAAACAATCTTCAAAATCAGGTAGAAGCATCATTGGGCCTTCATCTTGTACTTGACTTTTGATTTGAAGTGCATACAGCCTCATTCGGGAACCACCACACACCACCAACCCTTGCCGCATACCTCTGAAACACTTCACCACCGTCATTATCGAAACTAAAAGTGACAAAATGAGCGTTAATTTTCCGGCGAACTCTCCGGCTGCCTGAAATCGCAACCGACGGAGTCGTTAACTCTCACACGTCTGAGTCTCTTTTTATTCCCCCATTTTAGAAACAAATCTGTTGTACTCTCTGTTTGTTGTTTACACAAGCCTCTTTTGTCTATTTTCTCCATGATTGAAGCAGAGGTTTTGAGAAAATGTCAAATTAAGAGGAATTTGAGCTTTCTGGTTGAATTTTTGAGAAATTATGGAGAAATTGTGGTGTTTATGAATGAAAATCTGCTTAAAATTGTAAGATAAAGTTCAAATTAAGAGGAATTTGAGGTTTATGTTAAAATTTTCTCAGGCAAAACTGAGATCTGCTTGAAATTATTGAGAAGAAATTATGCTCTAGATGATTATTTTTGAGGTTTTTATTTTATTTTATATATCTATATATATATATATATATATATTAAAGCTTAAATGACCATTTTGCCCCTAAAGAAAAGGACAAAAAACCAGGTTTTTTTGAGGAATTTGAGCTGATTTCGTTTTTGGACCAAAATGGCAACAAAACTGAAACCACAGGGATCCAGATGCAAAAGGTTTGAGATTTGGACTAAAGTGACAAAACTGACCAAACCTCAGGGACCAAAATGGCAGTTTACTCTTCTAAAAATTATATGGATGTTTTAAAATAAACACATAATCAGAAAGCTTTCCTTTGGAATGAATTGTTTGAATGTGAATATGTGAACTCACCTTCCTTTGTGTTGAAACTTGATTTTAACGTGTTCTACAGGTACTTGAGTTCGGCTTCGGGAATTATGGCGTATCTTGTGTTTGACGATGCATGTTGTGTTACTTAAAATGTTGGACTAGTTTTTAAACTTTCTGGGACATATGTAATAAGATCCGCGAGGATCAAGAACAACTTAACTATGTGGTTGTGTCGTGTCTTAAAACGTAATGTTTAATAACTTATGTTTAAAATAAATCAAAATGTCCAACAATTAAGTGCATCGTTCAACAAGATATAAATGGGCACCAACTTCCGTCACCACTACGCTTAATATTCCGCTGCGACGTTTTTGGGGTGTGACAGTGAGTATGGGCACATTGTCATATTCTGTCCATATCTCACGAAAGGAAAGGCAAAAGTTGATGCCCCCCGTGGTAACAATTACCATACAAGATCTGTTTCACCAAAACAGGACCGTCGTCTTGTAAAACAACGAGAAATGAAACAGAAAAAGAAACAAAGAAAAGAAGTTGAAAAGGCTTTGAAACAAGAGGTTATCCAAACACAATCTGTTAAATCAGATGTTAAAAACGAAAAACAGAAACATATTTGGAAACCAAAATCGGTAACTGTTTCAGGGGGAGCTACATCAATTCTGAATCATCGGGAAATGGAAGTCACAATCCTCGATGATGACGGACGACCCAAGTCTATGAAGGCTTGGGTCCCCTTCTCCAACTAATCTCTGAGTGAGTGTGAAGGATGTTCCAGGAGGAACTATTGATAAGTCTTAGGATTGTTGATAGTGGAGCGTTCATGCACAAGATCGGCGACATAAGACTCTGAAACATTGTTACTTCTTGGAGAATATTGTTACCTTTGATGGAGAGAGAAAAGGAAAAGAAGACAAAAATGTCTGATGATTGAAGAAAGTTTGATGAAAGAAATTGAGAACTTCGACAAATGAAAAACATTCCAAAGTTTAATTGTTGAAGGCTTTGATCGGGTCAAGAGGATAGATTCAAATGAAGTCTACGCGCCTGCCACATGTTTGATATCTTTCAAAGATTCAAGGGTTGTACTTTTCACAAGAAAGTTCAGCCTTATTAGATGAACGTGTAGTGTGCATTTCTTCACAGTGTGATTGAAGAAAATGTGTTTGTTGATCAAACCAACTATGTGTGTGGATACCTTGGAGTGGATTGAACAACCACACACTACTTCTAAAGGAGAAAGACGAAGACCTTTTGCTGGTGCAAAAGCATGTGGAAGACATCATGTTTGGACCAACCAATGATGATGTGTACAAGCTTTCCCACATGCTCCATTTGCCACTTACCAGCCGGACCCGGAGGTTTATCTTCTTGTTGTTGTGAACAGAACTTTGAATTAATTGAGACAGCTGCAAAATCGACTTTGAAATTCAAACCAGGTGGATATCTAGTTTGGGGGAGCACTTAGATTCATGCCAATGCCCGAAGCAGTTGCAGGATTACAGTTTTGAATTTCTAATATCTCCTACCCTTGTCGATATTTAAGCTGCTTTATGAATTACTAACATCTCGTACAACTCTCTTTGACCGAACACGTTGATTTTGAATATCACCTCACACGTGATTGTTTCAATATGAAACTCGTCAATGATGTTTTGGTCCACACTGATTACCAACGTGCAAACCCAGATTTCCAAAATTCGATGAATCATTTCTGATTAAATTAATTTTGGTAAACAGCATCGAGGTAAAACATGAGTTAATCCACATCGGGAAATCATTTTTGTAAATATCTATTTGTGTTTTTAATTTATCTTACCTTTTTGCATTTCAAGGGGAGTAATTTCCAAGAAAAATACAAAAACATTGAAAAATTTCAAAAACACAAAAACAATAGAGAAACAAAAATGAGATTCCTGGCGAGAAAAAGAGTAAACGATAGTACATCAGTGGTCTGTCGAAACCTCTTTGAACTTAAAATGAAAAACGATAAGTAGCTCTATATATGATGTACCGGTAGGCTCACAATCATTTTAAAGTGTGCAGGGTGATATAAACTAAATCGACTGAAGATCGTGTGGGAATCGCTCATTGGCATATGGTCTTGGTACCGAAATTTCGTTTGAAAGATTGCCGAGGTTCTGAGATACGTGGTCTTTATGCTGTTTATCATCTGGGTATCATGGTTGTTTCTTTTACCGAAAACAACGGGGACGCAAGTCTAGATCTTCCATGATACCATACATACGTGTAAATATCATACATACATGTATATAATACATGATGCATATGACCATCAATAAGTGATAAAAATATCACATTCACCCCCGAATAAGTGATTCTAAATCACATCTATCTTCTGAGAGTCAAGTTCGTCTCTTTGTCGGTACGATGGTACTAACCTGTTCATGAACTTGCTCTCGTGCCCTGCATGCATCGAATTTCAAGTTCCTCATTAATAAGTGATTTAATCACATAGGGCTTGTATTCATCCTCGAATAAGTAAGTATCCCACATCATATACGGTGAAAACATATGATAAATGGTATACCCACCAGTAAGATGAACTCTCGTGCATACCTTGATACGGGAATGTGTCGTGTGTGGATGAACACCAGTCGGTAAGTATTTATCATACCTTAATCGTATCCCCTAACTGCGAGTACACCTGATAAGTTGAGTTTATGTGGACAACAATACCGATAATCGTTATTGGATGCTTATCTAAATGTTAACTAATTGAACAACAAGAGTGTTTTGGCATGACCGTACACTGATACGATTCTCTTACCCTCGAAACTCGTAAAAAGAATGTTCGTAAATATTTATTTACTGCTTTCTGTCTTTACATTTGAAACATGCAAAAATACCAAAAAGATTTTAGGTTTTGTTCAACTGTTTTGTAACAGCTATTTGGAAAGGCACAAAAGTCTGTTTGTTTTTTAGTTTGGTAATGTATTCTAAAGCCAATGCCAAACTTTACATTGCTCTTGATCTGCTTTTCCAACCTCAGTTCATAACCTTTACAAGACTCCACCCATTTTTCACAAGTGATTTGGGTTGACTCAAGCTCCTTTTTGCAAACTTGGTATTTGTTTACCATAGTTTGGAGTTGGTCTTTGGCTATGCTGTGTTCATGTTTCAGACTGCTAATTTCATTATCTTTGTCTAACAAGTTGTTTTTCAACTCTTTAAAAGTTTTCTCAAATTGGACTTCATCTTTTAAAATCTTGTTTCTAAGGTTTTCATTCACCTCTTTTATGTTTGCAAAAGTAATAATGCATTTATCTGAACACAAATTTTTCAAGATCTGAGGTGATACCTTAGTAGCTGCCATCATAGCACAGTCACATTCATCCTCACACACTCTAGCATCTCATGGATCAGCAAGAGGTTCCAACAAAGGTTCAATTTCCTTCTCTTCTAACATCTATTCACCAACAATAGCAGTAACCACTGCTTCAGCAATTTTATCCACTTCTTCAGATCTGGACTCCACTTTCTCAGATTCTTGCCCTCTGGTATTGACTCTAATGCCATGAAACGAAATTCATCAGGAGAAACATCAGGATTAGCAATTACATCAAAATTTTCATTAGTTAAATCCTCAGGTAAGCTACTCCAATCAACAAAGCCTTGTGTAAAGAAACTCTGTTGACTGGCCTCTACAGGAGCAGATGTTTGTGCAGCTTGTTGTGGTGCAGGTTGCACTTGAACCTGAGATACAGGGGCTTGAACATACTGAATCTTTGGAACAGTGGTTTGAACATACTGCACAGGAACAGTGTTTACAGGATATGCAAAATGGGCAGTGTTTTGCATATGAGTAGCAGGGGTATAACTGGAATAGTGCCTAGTGCTTTGAGTGTTTTGAGGTCTTGGACTAGGGTGAGTGATAATTGGTCCACTGCTTTGATTCCTACATTCCCTAGCAAAATAACCAAGCCTATTACACTTATAGCACTTGATTTTTGACTTATCCAACCCCACCTTCAAATTCCCATGCAATCCTGGAAACTTTCTACCAGTCCTTTTATAAAACTTGCTTGTTCTAACACTCAACAAGGCAAGTTGATGAAAAATGTCCATCCCTTCCAAATCAGTAGGATCAAAATG
Source organism: Helianthus tuberosus (assembly GCA_030545235.1). Taxonomy (NCBI): domain Eukaryota; kingdom Viridiplantae; phylum Streptophyta; class Magnoliopsida; order Asterales; family Asteraceae; genus Helianthus; species Helianthus tuberosus. Next base: position 80,180,203 of record CM060363.1, read on the forward strand.
TTGGAGGTCATTCAGTTCAAAGGATAAGTTATCAGAGATCCGGTTTTCCCCATTAGCTGTGAAAGCATAATTGGGTGAGTAAGGATCAGAGTTGAAGGTTCCACCTGCAGTTATATCAATATAATAATCATAACTCTGGTTCTTACTACCACCAGATGATTCCTCTTGACCCAAAAGTGTTGTGTTACCAAAAGAGTAATCATCAGCCACTTTTCCAGATTCATGCAACTTCTTTTTCTGGTTCAGCTCTCTTTCATATGTGAGAAGCCTACCATGAAGTTAGGTCAGACTTAACTCTTTGAACCCCACAGAATTTCTGGTCACAAAAGCTATAGTGTCCCACATTTCTAGTAATGAACTAAGAAAACTACTATTTAAAGTGGATTTAGCATATTCAACATTAACCAGTTTTAGCTCACTAATGAGACAGCTAAACCTTTCAAACTATTAGGTCAACGACTCTCCCTTAACATGACAGAATGTTTTGTATTGTTGGTTTAAGACCTCTCTGTTGTTTTTAATTACCTCTTATGTCCCACCAAATTGCTCTTTAAGTGCATCCCATAGCTCTTTAGCACTGTTACAACGTAACATGCTAGCATATATGTCATTAGGTAGTGTTGTGGCCACTATACTGAATGCCTTAGCATCTAGCTCATTCTTTTGAAAATCCTGCTCAGAGTAATTTTCAAGACTTCTAGGTACTTGGACCTTGGGATCTTCTACACTTGGAACCATTGGAACATGAGGTCCAAAGATGACAGACTTCCAGCAACAGGTGTTTTGTTGTGCTAGCACATGGCCCATCCTATGTTGTCAGATATTGTATTAAGATCTGACAAGCATAGGTTGCTTGTAGAGTGTGCTGGTGTTGTGAGGGTCCTGTGATTGTGAAGACATCTTGGTTGTTTTACAGAAGTTTTTGAATAATCAACTTTGAACGTGATTACCCTTGTACTCTGTTTTTCAACAAATACGAACAACACAGTATCAATGAAATTGAGCTGATCTTTTATGTCAAATTGATTGTTAAATCGAATTTGACTGACCTATGCTCTGATACCAATTGGTAGGATCTGAGTTTACTTGATTGTGTTGTTTTAATAAGTTGGAAATGGAAGAAGATAAAACAAAGAATTAATTTGCAGCGGAACGAAGTAAAACTTTATAACACAATCAAGGAAAGATTAGTTTTCATCATACAAGCTTTTATAATCAAAAGATTGAATACACAATGTTTCGACTATGCATGCATGAACACTAACTCCCCCTCAGCCTGAGCTCACAGTGCTAGTTCGTACAAGATGCAAGTGTGTGAAAAGAGCTGATAGTACAATACAGGCACTGCCTATTTATAGTACAATCCTAAACACTGTGTCATCTTTGCTGACATCACCTAGACAGTGACATCTAACCATCTTAACAACCTCTAAACACTGATGCAATACAGACACTGTTACATTAATACAAGATTAACTAAACTCTGATGAAACAATCCGCTGATGATGCTCAAACACTGATGAGGTTGAGCAATGCTTTCCACTAAGGTTGATCAGGCCTTTGATTCCAGCAGTACTTTGACTTCAGCAGTTGATTAGTCTTCAACAGTCTTTGCATCCAACAGAGCTTTGTATCATAGTCTTTATAATACGATCAGAGTTTAGAGCTCATCTGTTGTTAAGTGCCACTGCCATTGGATGGAAATAATGTTCAAACACTTTTATTGGGGGATCATCTGTTGAGAACCAGTTTTGGCTTTGTATCATATGTTTTTCAAGGAAGGATTACATGAGCCAATATAATCCCACCTAACTCAATTTGGCTGATAATAATCCTAAGTTAGTTATTGGCCAATAATAATCCGAACTGGTCAAATTTTTTTGTAAAATAGTCCACCGTTAAAATAGCTTAATATAGTTAAGTTTTTTTTTCGAATTACAAACCGATGATTTAGGGCTTTTGATCAGAACGAGGATACGAGTCGATTGATGTAAAACTTAACTCGAAATTGTGCTCGAAATGGCTTATTTTTGTTAATTGGAAGTTTAAATACCCGAATTGAAGCACCGTTTTCGTGGGTTAGGGCAGTATTTCGAGGTAAATTTTACATCAATCGACTCGTATCCTCGTTCTGATCAAAAGCCCCAAAACATCGGCTAGTAATTCGAAAAAAAAACTTAACTCCGTTAAGCTATTTTAACGGCGGACTATTTTACAAAAAAAAAAATTGACCAGTTCGGATTATTATCGACTAAAAACTGACTTGGGATTATTATCGGCCAAGTTGAATTAGGTGAGATTATTTATTTCCAATTTTCCAAAGACTAATAGCCGATTGAGACACGGAAATCTGGTGCAACTCACTGGTTAGTGACATGATAAATGAGAACTCCTCCTTGTTTATGAGTATATGGAAAATGGAAGCTTAGATTCACATCCTTTCAAGGCAAAGAGTTTGTTGACAGGGGAAAAGGTACAAAATTTCCCAAGGTCTAGCTTTCGCTTTGCTGTATCTGCATGGAGGATGGGAGCAATGTATTTTGCACAGAGATATTAAATCTAGTAATGTGATGTTGGCTTTTGATTTCAATGTGAATCTTGGTGGTTTTGGGCAAGCTAAGTTGGTTGACCTGTTGATCAGTTCTGTATAAACATAATGGACAACATGTAGAAATACCTGTAACAATATACAGGCTAGCAGAGAATCCAGTCAGAGACACAACTATAGAGTTTGACATAGTCAGGATAATCTGGTTCCTCCTTAGGGTGTAAGTTCTTGACGGTAATACCGAATTCTATGGCCAAGAATTCATATGGAGAGAGAGACGTAGAGAGGGATGATTTTAGTGATGTTAAGATAATCAAGTTGTGTAACCCTTAAGCTCTCTAATTATATCCTTATATATACACACAAGAGGAAACCTATTTAGTTAATAAGGGTAATATGGTCCATCAATAATTACCAACTAATTATATAATAGGTCTAATATATTTTGATCTAGATATTATATAAATGATTATATGGCTACTAGATTAAATATCACAATAATAATACATTTAATCTTACATTCTCCCACTTAGTCGAGTAATCATTTATCATGAGTTTTAGATCTGCCTGATCAGGAGTTAATACTCATTTTAGCTTTAAACCAAGAACCGTAGCAGAGAAATACAGCCGTTGAATCATCATTCGACTCAGGACCTCCATTAGTCATATTACAGCCTCAATTTAAAACCTAACAGTTATGATTAAAATACGCAAATAAGACCTTTAATGTTTGATATGTATTTTTATATTTGTCTATATGTCATTATACCGGCAGAACATATGTTAGAGACATACAAAATCAAAACTGAGGAAATTTCATTAATTAAGACATAAGTAAGTTCAATATGCTATAATAAGATCTTTAGTAAATCCCATATTCAAAACATGTTCTTCCAAAACTTTAGGTGGGAGACCTTTACTCAACGGATCCACAAGCATATTTTTAGTACTAATATACTCAATACAAAGATTATTTTCCTCAACTCGTTCACATACGAACAAATACTTTGTATCGAGATATAAACCAGTTCCAGTTGAACTGTTACTGTTCGAGAAACTAACGGCATCTGAGTTATCACAGTAAAGCTTCAATGGTCTAGAAATGGAATTAACGATTTTGAGTCCAGTGATCAAATTCCTAAGCAACATTCCATGACAGGCTGCATTATAAACAACAATGTATTCTGCCATCATTGTGGAAGTTGTGGTCAGCTATTGTTTATGACTCTTCCATGAGATAGGTTCACCTGCTAACATAAAGAAATAGCCCGAAGTGGATTTCTTATCATCTTTGCATTTGGAAAAGTCAGAATCAGAATAGCCTACCACTTCTAAGTGATCACTTCTTCTATAAGTCAGTTCATAGTCTTTCGTTCATTGTAGATATCGAAGTACTTTCTTAGTTGCTTTCTAGTGATCTATGCCAATATTAGTCTGATAACGGCCTAGTATTCCAGTATTATAAATGATATCTGGATGATTACTGGCGCGTAAGGTATCTGGCCCATTTCCTCCTTTTCAACGTCTGTTGTCGGACATTGGAATGAACTGAAAAAATATGCCTTAACTACTGGAGCGACTGAGAGTTTTCATTGTTGCATATTGTTACGTGTAAGGACATGATCTATGTAGGCCTTTTGAGATAATCCTAAGATTCCTTTGTGTCTATCTCGGTGAATTCGATGCTAATGACGTAAGAAGCATCTCCGAGATCCTTCTTGTTGAGGTTATGCAAAAGTAACCGCTTCGACTCATGTAATATGTCTAAACTATTACTTGCCAATATAATATCATCTACTTAAAGGACACGTATAGTAAAGTTTCTCCCACTCATCTTGAGGTAGGTGCATTGATCCACTTGATTCTTTGCAAAACCTTGTTTGTTCATGACTTCATCAAACTTAAGGTACCATTGGCGTAATGCTTGTTTCAACCCGTAAATGGATTTCTTCAACTTACAGACTAAATGTTCTTGACCTTCAGGTTCAAATCCTTCAGGTTGTTTCATGTACACATCTTCGTCTATGTCTCCGTTAAGGAAAGCGATTTTAACGTCCATCTAATGCAGCTCTAAATCAAAATGAGCTACTAGGTCCATAACCATCGTTAATGAATCTTCACGAGAGACAGGTGAAAACGTCTCTTGATAATCAATTCCCTCTTTCTGAGTGTAGCCCTTTGCAACCAATCTCGCTTTGTGGCATTCAACTTTCCCATTTGGATCTAGTTTTGTTTTGAATACCCATTTACATCCTATGTGTTTACACCGTTGGATAATTCTACCAAATCTCAAATGTCATTTTTCTTCATGGATTCAAGCTCATCATTCATTGCTTTATTCCATTCAGAAGACTGATCACTGTTAATGGCTTCATTATAAGAGATAGGATCATTGAGCTTTCCGGCATCCATTTCAGTCAGGTAGGTAAGATAATCATCCCAATTAGCAGGCCTTCTGGGCCTAGATGACCTCCTGAGTTGATTATCGGGTTCATCTGTAACACCTGTGTCACTACGACCATCAAACAACTGCCAAGCCAATGAAATATTGTATTTCATACTTGGGATCTGTAAAAATATGTGTATCTTTTGCACATATCAATTCTTGTTCGATTTCAAGCTCTAAATCGCTTTCTGGAAGGTTATACACGCACTGATGCGTAAATATAACCAGTTTAATGCAACGAACACTCCGGAATAGTGAAATAGGCTTAACATACCTTAAATAACCTTTACATAACTTAGATATAAGTTTTGGAAGGTTTGGTGTGGTGAAATCAAAGTTTAATCGGTTACAGGGACTAAAGTTGACAAACTACGAAAGTATGCCAATTTGAACTGTAACAGACATTCCGGAACATGACCATAAGTTAAACACACCATAAATATCCTTTACATAGCTTAGAAATAGGCTTTGAGGGGTTCGGTGTGCTAAAATAAACTTTTGGGACATTCAGGGACTAAAAGTGTCAAAAAGTGCACAAGTTTGCATTTTCGCGCATAACTTACGTTCTGAATACATCCGGACATCCAAAAATTTATGTAAGCACTAAAATATTTTATTTTAGTGTTCGCCATAAGAAAAATCCATTCGTCACGTCATTTGGATCGTTTTTCGCGCTTATGTGCATTCCGTCGTAAACGAACACATCATCCGGCATATTTTTGAACATGTTTTGAGTTCCCTATACTTTAACTTCATTTTAGAGCCTTGAAATGAGGTTAACGGGGTTCAAACGCATCAAAAATCGCTTAAAAGGGCTGCAGGGACTAAACCTGTCACTTTTGAAACAATTCTGAATCAGATAGGCACTAGCGTAGCGCGAGCCCTAAGGCTCTACCCGTCGCGCTACGCGAGTGAGTGTTCTGACCAGATTCAATGTTTTAATCACAAGTTTCAGCTGATTGATCCTCCACCACATGTTTTAAGTTGCTTAGTCACTAAGATAAGGATCATATGTAGCTTCCATAACCTTTCAACAAGTGTACGGATGTGATCGAATCACGGTTTCCATGAAACGATCTCAACGGTTCACCGAAAACTATATATACCCCATCACCCCTTTGCAAAAATTACTAGAATTTCAATTTGAGAAACTCTAAGTTGAAACCTTTGTTTCATACCTGAGATTTTTGAATTGAGATTAGCATTCGGGGACCCTGGGTTAGTATTCTTTCGTTCTTTTCCTTATTTTACTGCTTTTCGAGTCAGAAAGTCAAACTTTGTTTGACTTTCAGCGTTGACCAGTAATGGTCAATGCGAAGTTCGGTTGAACTTCGCAACGTGATTGTAATCACGATAGTTATAGTCCCTTGGGACTATGCCTACTGATTACCACGTTGTCTAGGGTCGTAGGGTAAGCGATCTAATAAATCGCTTATACCTCGAACCCGACCCATTTGGTCGATCATTAGGATCCGACCAAACACATTAGGTGACCATAGTAGGTAGGGAATAACCTTCCGAGGTTATACCCTATGGTCACATCGTTTAAGTAGTTGTATGATAGGTAGTTTATATGCCTTAGGTAAATTACCAGAATACCCTTTTCATGTATAATTGGTAATTAAGCATATGTAACCTAAACTTTTGTCACGTAACTGATTATGTAACATGTTTAGGCATATAACACTTGTCATAGGACTAGTTAGGCGGTCCGAACGCGTTTCACGCGAATGACGCGTTAAAGTAGCATAAGCTACCTAAACGGGTCGTAATGGGTCGAAAGCACTCAGGTTAAGTTTCATTTAGTATGTAGGCTTTGTTAAACCAAATGACACGAGTCTCTACACTCGTTTGGTTTACAAACCCTCATGCTACCCAATCTTCCGATTTAGGTCCGGTTTATTAATATAGCTACCTATATTAGGTGCCGTTTGATTCCGAGATCTATAGCATTACTTGGTGGTTACCTTTAGACAACTGAGCAATCTCAAGTGAGTACATAGACCCCTCTTTTACTGTTTTCCAAACTGTTTTGGGGTGGAACACATGTGCCTACTTGTTACATTCATGCTTTCCCGTTTTCACATCATATACCTGCTATGTTCGTTAGTACATTATAGTACATGATTTCAATACATTTTATGCTATGTATGTCCATTATGTGCATACTTAGTACATTGTTTTACATTGCTTCTCTGTTGCATATGCTTATCCAGCATATGAACACATTATACTACATATTGAACCGTTGTAATCATTTGACTATGTGATCCGTTGATATCTGTGAACCGTTTGTATCTGTGAACCGTTTGTATCTGTGAACCGTTTGTATCTGTGAACCGTTTGCATCTGTGAACCGTTTGTATCTGTGAACCGTTTGTATCTGTGAACCGTTTGTATCTGTGAACCGTGTGAACCGTATTTGACTATACATGAACATTTCTATACTTGTTAAACATTTCATCTTGATAGTTTGGTTTGAGTAAGTGATTAAGTAACGAGGCGTGTGTAATATGATACAAGCATGGTGGATACGCCGCTGGTACTTCCTATATATAAGTGTTTGTATGGTATTACATATCGTAGCGTTATTTGAATCATTTCAGTTTGAGACATAGAACATTTTATACAAATAACATACTTTTCACAAGACATTGATTTATAAACAACTTATCTTATACAAACACATTTTACATGGTTATTCAGTTTACCATACATTATTCACTTACTTATACATATCATCTGATCTTATCGTTTTTCAAATGATTTACAAGACAAAGCAAATTACAAGGTTCATGACTAAACACTTTCTCAAACATAAGTCATGAATTTTATTTTCACAAAACCTATGTATCTCACAGGCATTTTTATGCTGACATACCTATTTTCACATGTGTTTTCAGGAGATGATGCATAGGGCTTATCAAGACATACTTAGGCGGACCTGTGCCTTAGTGACTTAAAACGAGACAAGACTAGTTAATTATGTTGTATTTCCTTGTTTGTTAAGACATTGTAACACTTTTAATCAATAAAACGAAACTTCAATTACCATGGATTTGAAACAATTAATTCTGTTACAACACTCCCCGATGTTTCCGCCACGTTTTGTATGTTCTACGTGGTCGGGGTGTGACATCATCGTTGTCTTGGTTTTGAGCATTTGATGTGCCTTCGTTATGAGGTATAATGGGTTTTGATTGTGGAGGTAAATTTGGGGTTGGTGCAGTGGCTTCAGGTTTAGTTGTTGCATCGGGTACAAGAGGAGTAAACAGAGTTATGATAAGTGACGAGTCTCTCCCCCGCGTCTTGTACTTCTTGCAATTCTTCGTAAGGGTTGGTACTGCTCCCACTGACCATAAAATCCTCCTGGAATGCGGCACACTTGGTTTCAACAATATGGTGATACGGGAAGGACAATAGAAATGATAACCCTTTGAGTGATCAGGATACCCGATGAAGAAGTAGGTAACTGTTTTAGGGTAAAATTTCCTTAGAAAAGGATTGTAAAGTTTTTCTTCTGTAATGCAGCCCCATACTTTCATATATTTAAGACTCGGTTTCCTTTCTATCCAAAGTTTATAAGGAGTTTTAGGGAATGACTTAGGAGGAACTCTATTAAGTATATGAACAGCTGCTTTTAATGCTGCAGTGGGACAGAAACTCGTGGTAATTATTATGTTGGCAGCGGAATTTTTAACAGGATCTTTTAAAACTTGAAATGCCCAATTATCTTATTTCATAATTTGGGGATAACACCCATAATTTACAATAAAGGTGATTTCTCACGGAAATCCCTTGTTTTACAAAAACATGTTTCTTTATTTTATTGAGCCACTTCTTCAAGCTTGCAGTGCTACGTGGCACTTTTTCCTTGATCACAGCAGATCACCTGAAACATGTTTTAAAAAGGTTGTAACACCCTTCTAATTACTACTTGAATTTAATAAAAATTCATACAATTTTATATAAAAGATGTCCAACTTATAACATAAGTTCCATAGATAAAGTTCATAAGTAGCAAAACATTAGTCAACTAACGACAAATTCAAACATTCATAAGTTGTTTAGCAATAGTTTACATTTCCAAAACAATGTCTATTAGAGTTAGATAACGCGGAAGCTTCAAAAGTTGTGTTCGGTTCTTCAAAAAGTTGATTGACCGCCATCCGTATTCTTGCAATACCTAGAACTGAGATGTTTACATTAAACATTAGTATTAGAGTTCTTAGAAGCCGCGGGACAGAAACCCGTGGTAATTATTATGTTGGCAGCGGAATTTTTAACAGGATCTTTTAAAACTTGAAATGCCCAATTATCTTATTTCATAATTTGGGGATAACACCCATAATTTACAATAAAGGTGATTTCTCACGGAAATCCCTTGTTTTACAAAAACATGTTTCTTTATTTTATTGAGCCACTTCTTCAAGCTTGCAGTGCTACATGGCACTTTTTCCTTGATCACAGCAGATCACCTGAAACATGTTTTAAAAAGGTTGTAATACCCTTCTAATTACTACTTGAATTTAATAAAAATTCATACAATTTTATATAAAAGATGTCCAACTTATAACACAACTTATAACATTGTGTTTTAGCATAACATTAGTCAACTAACGACTAATTCAAACATTCATAAGTTGTTTAGCAATAGTTTACATTTCCAAAACATTGTCTATTAGAGTTAGATAACGCGGAAGCTTCAAAAGTTGTGTTCGGTTCTTCAAAAAGTTGCTTGACCGCCATCCGTATTCTTGCAATACCTAGAACTGAGATGTTTACATTAAACATTAGTATTAGAGTTCTTAGAAGTATTAAATAATCAAAACTACGATCAAAACGGATTCAATTAGCTTTAAGATACAAAAATTTACAAAAATTTCAGGGCTCTACCGTAACTTACGGTATCTACCGTAACTTACGGTATCTACCGTATGTTACGGTAGTCACTTGTTGTTTCTGGTCTACCGTAAATCAGTAGAGATCCACCGTAAGCTTCTGATCTCTACCGTAAGTTACGGTGGATACCGTAACTTACGGTAGCCCCTGCAAGTTTGTGTTTTGGCTTTTTGTTTGTTTTGCCCAAACCCCATTCTCGGGTTTCTCATTCTAACAAACCACACACTGATCTCTCGTATTCTAATATGTCCTTTATTATCAATAACAAAGATCAAGTAACCATATTATGATGCGTTAGCCACACATTATTTGATTATTCGACCCGTTTGGCTCATCTACGGAATCCTCCATTACGATGTCTACCAACGAGATTCCAACCAATTCTTGACTTATTATTCAATTTAGCGAATTCTATCGCTTTAAGTCAATAAAATCTTTATTCTACAATTCTAATAAACATATGCTAGTTATCAAAATTACCCAATGTAACGAGTTAAGTTACATACCTTTAGGGCACGCCCTTCAACCGCAAATCACCACCGGCTTGTCCACTCGACGCTCCGGTATCCTTTCCTATAGAGTTCAATTATATCGCGTTTAGAACTCTTTTTAATCACATATCGCATAATTGCCAAAACATCACAATTAGGCGTTTTAACTTCTAAATTCCAGTTTCGAACCTCCTTTGAGGCATTTCAACAAACACTTTAAGGGCAGATTTTTACATGATTATATAGCAAGTCCCTAGTTTATCATTTAGCCCGAATTTCACATCAATCAACCCATTTTACATAATTGTTAGCTTCTAAAATTCTGAAGTCACTTCACAATTGTCAAATTACACTAGATCAACATCAAATTTCCTAGTGTTTATCAAATTCTACATAACCCACTAATCACCTACAAGGGTGTTCATGGATTTTACTAAAATTACACATGATTTCAACTTGTATTTGTCTAGGGTTTACTCCTAGGCACTACAATGCTCTTAATTCATCTATATATCACACATGCATGACCATATTTCAGATTCTCTATGTTCATGAGAATTTCAAGTAGAGGATTTTTACCAAATTTCACATACCTTATGATCTCCTTACGATGGGGATCACAAATCCAGGCTCTAATTTCGATTTCAACTTGGATTGAGCCTTCAATTTGTGAGTTTAGTGATATTTAGGGTTTTGAGAATGGGAAATCGCCCCCCTCCTGCTCCTGATCGACCAGACACCTTAAATGGGGTGTTTGGTTTTGTTTTTATTAAAATTAATAATATAAGTTTCAATTTTAACAACATAAGTCCCTCCACTTTTGTTTAACATATAATTTGTGTATTTTTACCCTATTTCAAGTTATTTCTAGACTTGTAGTTAACTAGGTTATAATTTCCTAGCTAATTAATTCTTGTTTATTTAAACTTTATAATTCTAATATAAAGTTTTATATTTCAGGGGTGTTACAAAGGTTTTATCAGTAGGGAAATACTGGCGAGTCATTCAAGTTGCACAAAACGACACATTGTTATAATATACAGTATTAAGGGTGATTACATTGTTTCTATCAACCAATTATCCTAAATCGGTATTTGTCACTTGACTGTATCTGTGACTATGGTCAGATCACCCATTGGCTAACCCGTTGTCCAATGGTGACGGGTATCAAGTAATGTATACAAAACCCCACATACCGGCAGTAATTGAAGATTACAAAGACTTAATCCCTGTAATTATAACTTTGAAATTAAATAGGGTTTTGAAAACAATTTGATAAAAAGAGAATGACTCACATTGCAAGTTTAGACGGGCAGCATTTAGCCTACTGATTTTAGCCTGGTTAACCTAATTTAAATAACAATGCACACGAAAACTAGGTCAGTAACTTAATACAACTTTTACGACAACTCACGAGATCAAAACCTTCACGACGAATGACAAAGTATAGCCCTATTACGGGCAGCACTTAAACATCCATCGGATTGGTTTTTATCGATCGTACATTAAATCGTAGCAGCGATCGAGTTATTACCCTGTTATCGCGGCAGAATTTCGTGCTTGTGTGTGTTTTTGGAGTAAACAGACGATATCTCAACGTATAAAACGAATTTTTACGTCGAACCAACGCCAAAATCTAAGTGCCAATACTCTACATTTATACTGAAAAATTGGCTCCCTCGCGTGGCGCAAGAGCCTGTCGCGTGGCGCGAGGGCACCCCCTCTAGCATAGGGTTGCCTCGTGTCTAACTAGCTTGGGTGAGTCGACGGTTTGTTAAATTTCGAATTCGACAACGAACTGTTTAGATAATATCAATTAGGGAATATCCCCCCTGAGTTTTAGGGGCCCTGATCCTAGTTCCGATTGTTCTGGAAATTTTAGGGGTCATGCAATATTATTTGGGGGTCTCAATTAGGGTTTCCTATTAAACATAATAAGATAAGAAATAGTAATTTTAATGAGAGTTGTTACATCCTCCCCACCTTATTAAAATCTCGTCCTCGTGATTTACTGGAACAAGTAGGGATATTTTCGCTTCATCTCCGATTCCAGCTCCCAAGTGTACTCTGGTCCTCTCTTTGAATCCCACTTGACTTTGACCAGTACTAGATTTTTGTGCTTGAAAAAATTGACCTTTATGTCTTCTATCTGCAGTGGCTTCTCAATAAATTTTAACTTTTCATTTACCTCTACATCTTGAAGAGGTACTACCAGGGATTCGTCAGATGGACATTTCTTGAGATTGGATACATGAAATATGTCATGTACCCCGGCTAGCTCTTCTGGTAGTTGTAAACGATAGGCAACTGGTCCTATTCGTTGGATTATTGGGAATGGTCCTACGTACCTTAGACTTAACTTTCCCTTTTTACCGAACCGAACTACTCCTTTCCAAGGAGAAACTTTCAGAGTACCTTATCTCCGACTTGAAATTCCAGTGGCTTGCATCGATTGTCCGCATAACTCTTCTGGCGATCTCGAGCCGTTTTTAGTCTTTCCTTGATTTGAGTGATCTTGTCGGTGGTTTCTTGTACAATTTTAGGGCCTAATAATTGGCTTTCTCCTATTTCTGCCCAACAGACCGAAGTTCTGCACTTTCGTCCATACAGTGCTTCGAATGGGGCAGCTTCAATGCTTGCATGATAGCTATTATTATAGGAGAATTCAATTAAGGGTAGGTGATCATCCCAGTTTCCACCAAAATCTATTACACATGCCCTGAGCATGTCTTCTAGGGTTTGGATCGTCCTTTCACTTTGTCCGTCTGTTTGGGGATGGTAAGCTGTACTTAAATTTAATCGCGTCCCCATGGCTTCTTGGAAACTTGTCCAGAAATGTGAAGTGAAACGACTATCTCTATCCGATACAATAGAGAGTGGAACTCCATGTAAGGATACTACTTTGTCTACGTACAACTTTGCTAAACTTTCCATGCTAAAGGTTTCTTTCATGGGTAGAAAATGAGCTGATTTGGTTAATCGATCCACAATTACCCAAATTGCGTCATTACCTTTTCTGGTTTTGGGCAACTTAGTAACAAAGTCCATGGTTATTAGTTCCCATTTCCATACAGGCATTTCTAATTGTTGGAGTAACCCAGAAGGTTTCTGGTGTTCTGCCTTAACTTGTGAACAAGTTAGACACTTAGAAACGTGCTATGTCCTTTTCATACCAATCCACTAGAAATTATTCCTTAGATCTTGGTACATCTTATTATTTCCCGGGTGCATGGTATATCTAGATTTATGGGCTTCCTCTAAAATCTTATTTCTTAACTCTCCTTGCTTAGGTACCCAAATCCTTCTTTTGTGGAATTTCCAAATTCCATCAGCTCCTTGCTCTAATTCTTTTATCCTTCCTTTCATTCCTTCAGCATCATCCTTGATTGCTGTGGCTTGAACATTTTTCAGTTGTTCCATTAAGTCTAATTGTAAACTTAATCTAAGAGCACGAACTCGTTTTTGCTTTTCGTGATACTTTTGACTTAAGGCATCTGCAACTACATTTGCCTTTCCTTCATGATATTGAATATCACAGTCGTAGTCACTTAGGATTTCCATCCATCTCCTTTGCCTCATGTTCAATTCTTTTTGCCCAAATATGTATTTAAACTCTTATGATCTGTACAGACTGTAAACTTACTTCCATACAGATAGTGTCTCCAAATCCTGAGGGCAAAAATTATTGCTCCTAACTCTAAGTCGTGAGTCGTATAATTTTCTTCGTGCTTTTTCAATTGCCTTGAAGCATACGCAATTACCTTTTTGCGTTGCATTAGAACACATCCTAATCCTAGCTTAGAAGCATCACAGTAAACTTCAAAATCTTCTGTCCCTTCGGGTAAGGCAAGAATTGGGGTGTTGGTTAACTTTTTCTTTAAAATCCTAAAAGCCTCTTCTTGCTTAGGTCCCCATTCAAACTTAACTGTTTTACAGGTTAGGTTAGTTAATGGCACAGCTATCTTAGAGAAATCCTTAATGAACCGTCTATAGTATCCAGCTAAGCCTAGAAAACTTCTAACTTCTGTAGCTGATTGCGGGACCTTCCATTTGGTGATTGCTTCTATCTTGGAGGGATCTACGTGAATACCTTCGTGATTCACCATGTGTCCTAAAAATTGCACCTCCTGTAGCCAAAATTCACACTTTGAGAATTTGGCGGAAAGCTTTTCCTTTCTTAACAAAGTTAAGAGTGCATGTAGGTTCTCACAATGTTCTTCCTGACTTTTGGAAGAAATAAGTATATCGTCGATAAAGACAATTACAAATTTATCCAAATACGGTTTACAGATTCTATTCATCATGTCCATAAATGCGGCAGGAGCATTTGTTAGTCCAAAGGGCATGACTGTAAACTCATAGTGACCATACCTAGTTCTGAAAGCGGTTTTAGGTATGTCTTCTTCTTGTACTTTCAACTGATGGTATCCGGAGCGTAAGTCTATCTTAGAAAACTATCTAGCTCCTTGCAATTGATCAAAAACATCGTCAATCCTAGGCAATGGGTATCGATTCTTAATTGTAACCTTATCAGTTCCCTATAATCGATACACATTCGCATGGAACCATCCTTCTTTTTAACAAACAACACTGGAGCTCCCCACGGGGATGAACTAGGTTGTATAAATCCTTTACTGAGCAATTCATCTAATTGCTTTTTCAGTTCTAACATTTCAGTGGGTGCTAATCGATAGGGTGCTTTAGCTACTGGTGTAGTTCCATGAATCAAATGAATTCTAAATTCTACCTCCCTATCTGGTGGTAATTTTGGTAGTTCTTCTGGAAATATATCCGAGTATTCTGATATTACAGGAATTTCCTTAAGTTCCTTACCCTTAGTGCTAATGATTACCGAAATCATATACACTATTCCTTTCTTTCGTTCATAACTAGCAACTTTAATTACTGAAATGAACTTCATGGGTTTACGCGGCTTATCCCCTGTAATCATAATTACTTCTCACGTGCGTGCACGTATTTCTATGGAGTTCTTATCACAAAGGATTCGAGCATGGTTGGATACTAACCAATCCATTCCTAACACGACATCGAATCCAGTTAAATTCATAGGTAATAGGTTTGCAGAAAATTTATAACCTGAAAGTTCTATATTTTCTTTTTGCAAAACCGTATCTATGTTAACAGAGTTTCCGTCTGCCGTTTCTACTGTAAAAACTTGCCTAAGTTTCGTTAAGGGTAGCTTAAGAGCTTGGCAGAATGAAGTATTTATAAAACTTTGGTTTGCACCAGAGTCGAATAATACTTTCGCATAAACGTTGTGAACTAAGAACGTACCAGCTATTACGTCAGGAATTAGTTCAGCTTCCTGCGTGGTCAATTGGAAGGCTCTTTCGTTCTTCTTGTTAGTTCCTTCAGCCGGTTTGGCCTTGTTATCTGCTGGTTTGACCAATTTAGGGCATTCGGGTCGGAAATGCCCAGCTTCTCCACAGTTGTAGCAAATCTTTATTTTCCTTCGGCAATCTTCTTCACGATGTCCTATAGCTTTGCAGAAGTTGCAGGTTTCATTACATTTTCCAAAATGTTTCTTTTTACAGTTCCTGCAGAACGGCGGAGTGGAAGATTGCCCAGTTCCTCTTTTCTTGAAATTGCTATTATTACCCACACGAAATCCTTGGGTAATCTTTTGGGATAACTCCTTTTTCCTGTTTTCTTCTCGCGTACGCACCAGTCCGTCAGTCAAAGTGTTGGCTAATTCTACCGCATCATCGATAGTGCGGTGTCTCGCAGCTTTGACAATATCCTGGATCTCGCTAATTAAACCCCAAATGTAGCGAGAAATAAGTACCGATTCTGGCGAAGCCAGAGTAGGCACAATTCGAGCATATTCGAAAAACTTTGAAGTATACCCTCGACAATCAACATCCACCATTCGGTGGCTCAGGAATTTGTTCGCCATTTGTTCTTTTTCAAATTCTGGGCAGAATTTTCTTTCCACCAAACTTTTAAATTCTTCCCAATTCATGGCATAAGCCACATCGCTTCCCTTGGCTTGTAGTACCGTATTCCACCATTCTAATGCTTCTTCCTTGAAAAGATGAGAAGCATACATGACTTTATCCTCCTCGGCACATTTACTTATTTTAATTACTGCCTCGGTTTTCTCCAACCAACGCAGTGCAGCAGTCGCCCCTTCATTGCCTGCAAATTCAACAGGTTTACAGGCAAGAAATTCCTTGTAAGTGCAACCAGGCGTTTCAACTTTCATTCTTTTAAGGAATGGGGCTTGCATCCCATCATTATCATTATTATTAATGTTGCCGCCTCCATTTATACTATTACTGAAATTATCGCCGTGAGTGCGTTTGCTGGGAATAATTGGTTGAGGCTCAACTGGATTTCGGGCAGCGGCAATGATTGCTGGAATAGCATTTGCTATTCCCTGGGCAATGATGTTTTCTATATCTTGTCTATTCAGAAAGTGGTCTTCATTGTTTTGCTCAGATTGGTTAACTTCGTTAACTGTTTATTACCAGCGTGTTCCATCTGGTAATTAATATATATAACTTATTAGCACAAAATAAATAACAACCAAGCATAATAAACAATTGCACATAATCATGTCAACACATATAGCCAAAATTGTCGATTTTGCGACTTCCATGTTTTATATATTAATATGCATCATTACACACCCGTTATATTACAAAAGTTTTATTTTAAGTTTATTTTACACGATTATATTTTTTTTTTGTTAATATTTATTATTATTTTATTATTATACAACCACAATCACACAGTCACACCATCCCCGTTAGCTGGTATCTCAGAAACGACGTTCCCTCTCGTCGTACTTCCATGATATCCTCTCCCCCCACATCTCAGATTCTATTTCCTGTGTCCACCAGCTCCTCGCCATAGTGGCAAAGTTCAGCCAAGTTCTCGGTGCTCATTGGTGGGTGTAGTGGAGGCTCAGGGTCAAATTGGGGGGAAAAGGTATTAGGGATATTTAAAAGATTCTGAAATTGCCAGTAAGTTGTCCACCATTCTTCTAGCTCTTCTGGTAGAGGTCGGGGGTGGATAATAGTATCTGGGATAGCAGGCTCCATATTAACTGGAAGTTGTATTTCAGCTGGGTAATTGAAGACGTTTTCATCGGCAGGGCCGATGAGGTCACTAAGTCCCAATCTATGATCCAGCTCCTCCCACGATGGCATTTCCTGAGCTTGCCCGGAACTCTCCCCGATCTCCTTTCCTTTGCCTTTATCATTTGGATCCTCAGTCTTTACAACTTTTCGTGCTGCTGGTTTCATCCTACGCACACGCCTCCAGCCCACGAATCTTCTTCTCTTTTTCGGCTTTGGTTTCTTCTAAAGTTGGGCTTGGAATACCATTGGCTCTTCAGTATCAGCCTGGTAGCCAGTGAAGGTATCAGTGGTATCCATATCTGTGGCATGGATAGTAAAGTTTTAAAGTGCTTCAGATAGTTCATTCATGCTGTTATCATATATGAAGAAACACACAAAATTCGAAGTTAAAACTTTGTAAATTGAATTTTCACATAATCACAGAATGGCAATCAGAAAAATTAAGTATTTCTAAATAATTAATTGGCTTAAATCAGTGGCTCTGATACCACCTTTTTTCTGTCACGGCCCCCGTCCCGGTTTTACCCGTTTCAGGAGCCGCGGGACAGAAACCCGTGGTAATTATTATATTGGCAGCGGAATTTTTAACAGGATCTTTTAAAACTTGAAATTCCCAATTATCTTATTTCATAATTTGGGGATAACACCCATAATTTACAATAAAGGTGATTTCTCACGGAAATCCCTTGTTTTACAAAAACATGTTTCTTTATTTTATTGAGCCAATTCTTCAAGCTTGCAGTGCTACATGGCACTTTTTCCTTGATCACAGCAGATCACCTGAAACATGTTTTAAAAAGGTTTTATCAGCAGGGAAATACTGGCGAGTCATTCAAGTTGCACAAAACAACACATTGTTATAATATACAGTATTAAGGGTGATTACATTGTTTCTATCAACCAATTACCCTAAATCGGTATTTGTCACTTGACTGTATCTGTGACTATGGTCAGATCACCCATTGGCTAACCCGTTGTCCAATGGTGACGGGTATCAAGTAATGTATACAAAACCCCACATACCGGCAGTAATTAAAGATTACAAAGACTTAATCCTTGTAATTATAACTTTGAAATTAAATAGGGTTTTGAAAACAATTTGATAAAAAGAGAATGACTCACATTGCAAGTTTAGACGGGCAGCGTTTAGCCTACTGATTTTAGCCTGGTTAACCTAATTCAAATAACAATGCACACAAAAACTAGGTCAGTAACTTAATACAACCTTTACGACAACTCACGAGATCAAAACCTTCACGACGAATGACAAAGTATAGCCCTATTACGGGCAGCAATTAAACATCCATCGGATTGGTTTTTATCTATCGGACATTAAATCGTAGCAGTGATTGAGTTATTACCCTGTTATCATGGCAAAATTTCGTGCTTATGTGTGTTTTTGGAGTAAACAGATGATATCTCAACGTATAAAACGAATTTTTACGTCGAACCAACGCCAAAATCTAAGTGCCAATGCCCTACATTTATACTGAAAAATTGGCTCCCTCGCGTGGCGCAAGAGCCTGTCGCGTGGCGCGAGGGCACCCTCTCTAGCATAGGGTTTCCTCGTGTCTAACTAGCTTGGGTGAGTCGACGGTTTGTTAAATTTCGAATTCGACAACGAACTGTTTAGATAATATCAATTAGGGAATATCCCCCCTGAGTTTTAGGGGCCCTGATCCTAGTTCCGATTGTTCTGGAAATTTTAGGGGTCATGCAATATTATTTGGGGGTCTCAATTAGGGTTTCCTATTAAACATAATAAGATAAGAAATAGTAATTTTAATGAGAGTTGTTACAGATAAACCATTTTTCATAAATAATTGTAATGTTCCTATGGCCTTCACTTCTAATTCCCGATCATCCCCAACTTTAAGTGTTCTTTGGTTTCTTCCCAGCCTCCGGATTGAATGGAATCCTTGAGTAGAATTGGTTACATGAACCATAGAACCACACTACGCCAAAATAGAGATACAGCCACACAAAAAAAGTGTGACGATATGGCTTTCGCCACACATATTTTTTTCAGGTCAAGTGTGACCAAAGCTCGAGTCATCGTAGGTATCATATGGCCACACACATTTTTTAGTGGTCGTAGAACTTAAAAGTGTGGCTAAAGGGTACTAACACTTTTTGTTAAAATCTAACATTTCCTCCATTAAGTGTGGCTAAAGGATAGCAACGGTCACATGTATTTACTTTAAGTGTGACCGTTACTACTATATAGTCACATGAATTACCAAAAAAAAATGTTTTAGCCACATCAATTAAAAAAAAGTGTGGCAAAAAGGGTTGTTTTAATCAAGCTTTTACCCATTAAGTGTGGCTAAAGGTTAGCAACGGCCACATGAATTACTGTAAGTGTGACCGTTTCTATTATATAGTCACTAAAATGTTAGCTTTAGCCACATTTATCTATAAAAACTATGGTGAATGGGTTGTTGAAATCAAGCATTATGTGGCTAAAGGGTGGCAACAGCCACATGAATTTACTAGAAATGTGGCTAAAAAATATTTCTAAACACACATTCGTAATTTTAGGTGCGGCTGTTATATACATTTTGTCACACATATTTTTAACAAAGTGACAAAAGTGTGGTGAATGATTATGTATAGTCACATGAAATTTTATAATCTTAAGTGTGGCTATTTACTAACATTTGGTCACACATATTTATTGTGATTTTATGTGGCCATTGTCATGTAATTAGCCATTTTATTTTCAATTTTTTTTCTAAAATTAAAACAACACCAAACATGGGAAACCCTAAAAACCAAATTATATTAACAATAATAAACCCAAATCCATACATAAGTTTTCAATTTAAATACTTAAACATAAACTTCTAATCAAAAGTTATCTACAAAAGTTTCAAAGGGAAACGACTGTACACAAACTAAAAACTTTTTCACGCTTCTTTCTTATTCTTGCTCCTTGTCTGATTCGACGCCACATCGACAATAGATAAACATGATAGATCAAGGCTTGTTTACCTTTGCTGGAACTAGCACCTAGGGTTTAATTATATACAACAATAGAAATTGGGTTATTGCTAGCAGGCATGCTTGTAAGCGATGTATATGTGCCAACAATAGCACATACCAGCCCCATCAACTTCAGCAGGTAACTAGCCCCATCAATTGCAGCAGGTAACTGAATCAGCAGCATAGTGACCTGAAGAAATCAAAGTACAGGTCAAACATAGATCATTAGTATGTATGTATTTGAGCATTTAACATCTTGATTTTGTTTAACCTGAATCACGAGCGATCCCACTTCGCCAGCACCATTTAAGACAAGGAGAGATTTACCTTCTGAGAAACTGGCTCGCTCTAGACCATTATACATGGTCTCAATTGCATGGAGGAGACTAGCAGCCTGCACAAAGTCCACGTTTTTGGTTTTTAGGCCAGCAGTTTCTCTTCAACTTCAATGTACTCAACTATAGAATCCGACTGTTATGGCACACCGGTTGGGCTTGATAACCTTGTTGAGAGTATCCGCCCCCCATTGGATTCCTTGCACGATTCTACACAATAATTATAAAATTTACTATTTATCGTCTTCAATAAACGAGGAATAAGTATTCCCCACATGCATATATATACATGTGACATACCTTATTGTTACTTCGTTAACCATTTGTTTTTCCAGCCTCAATCTGATCACTTGTTCTATCTATCTGTATTGTTCTCTCGATTGATGTATCACCAGAAGGCAGGTGTAGCGGTATCACCTAGATTATAATTTATGAGCATTTTACTTGCAAAATGTTTGGATGGAAAGTTTATTTTTAGATCACATTTACAGTAATAAATGGGCTATAAAAAACCTCATGAAACTTAACGGTTTAGGATCAAATACAAAGGCTCCTAAAATAAGTGTACAAAAGCTCATAAAAAAAAACCCACTACAACAAAAAAAAAACCTAAACACCCACCACCACCCAAAAACCTAACCCCCCCCCCCCCCCCTCCTACACACCCAAAAAAAAATTTGGGTGACGAAAAGTAGCGATTTTTAAAAATATATATATTAAAAAAAATTGTGCGTTTTTTAGATTTTTTTAGCATTTAGTTGTGTGGTTTAGCTTTATGGTTTAATTTTTAGCATTTAGTTTGGGTTGGGTGGGTGTGGGGAGGGGTTAGGTTCTTGGACACTTGTCACTAACACGTGAAGTCATAAAGCAACAAGGAAACTAGCAAAGTGGTACTAACATGTGAAGACTGTAGACCACAGTTGCTGCCCTTATTAATGCCACTTAATACCTCCAGTAAAGAGTAGCTGAAACAAGTCAGTAAATTTGTTATGTAACTTGTTGTTTAATTAAACAACTATGGAAGCTAAGTTATCTACCAAATCAGGCACTGAAGGAAATAGTGCCTTGGAGGTTCCCAATGATGATTGATAAGATGGTGTTTTGATATAAAACCGAAATGAAACATGGGACTGGGAAAAAGTAATGGACTTGTTTTGACTTTTAATCTTCAAAAGTCAAACTTGTTACTATAGTTGACTCATAAAAAGTCAACAAATTTATGTTTTTCACTTGATTAGGATCAAAGCAGTTACTAGGAATACATGAGGCTTAAAGAATGCTGCGATGCTTTGAAACAACTTGAAAGGCAAGAACACATTTATGTGCAACTTCGTAATCGATTTTAATATTCTGTTACGAACTTGGTTTTAACCGCTGTAAATTTCAGGAATTACTATGGTCAGGAGATTGACTCGTTGACTACCAACGAGCTCGAGTCGCTTGAAAGGCAGCTTCATTGTTCATTGAAACAGATTAGGACAATAAAGGTACATTTTCATGCTTATAATTTGTTATTAAATGTTACAAGTTTGACTCTTGAAAGTCAACATGTTTGACCTTTCGTGAAATCAACAAAAATCCGGTATATGTATTGCTTTTGCTGATTAACCCATTTGGTTTATCTACCAAATAGCATAAAAATGGTATCTTTTTGGATTATGATCTTGTTAACACATACTCAAAAGCTACGAACAAATTGACTCTAAAAAAGTCAGCAACTTTGAATTTTTTGAAGTCAACCAAAACCCCTATCCGAATCACATTATTGTATACAACCCATGTTTCTTCATCTAATAAATAGCATAATGATGTTAGCGTTTTGTGTTGTTAGTAATCGGCTTTTATCTTGTACGCAGACTCAGTCGCTGATCGATAAGCTTTACGAACAACAAAAGATGGTATGAACTTGTTTTGGAATTTGACTTTTTACTTAACTATATATTTGTATTTAAAATGGTTATAACTTTTTTATGGTGTACAGGAACACCAACTTTATGAGTCCAACAAGACACTTCGACTCAGAGTATGCATGCTTTTTATCTTTTGTATCTAGTTTCTTAACAAAATGTTGAGTTGCAAAACGGGTTCGGGTCAAAAATGGTAAATTTCATGTAACGCCGAGCCGAGCCAGGTTGGGCTCAAGATCGAACTTAAACGAGATTGCCAATTCTATATCCGGATAGTTTGATCATCATTAGCACTAACAATCCAGGGGTTCTCATGGTGAAACTGAACCGTCCGAATATAATCAAGGTGGCCAAGCAGCGTAAACAAACACCGATGCAGCTTGTATTTCCATACTTTGATCTTGTAATCATCTCCTGCATGTACAATTACACATTGAAAAGGGAAGGTATACCTAAATACTCTTTAGACTCAGACGTTTATACATCAAAACCTAACAAATTAAGAATACTTATGTGCGAAGGATATATAAAACAGAATGAATAACACTTTAATAATTCAGAACATTAATTTGCTACCTGCACATCATGTTATTCTAAAGCACCAGACCTGCAACTTGGATGGCTCCAATAGCGTGATATTCGCTAGACACCCACGAACACCATCTTCATCCCCACCCTAAACCCTAACACAACCATTCGCCACCTACAACCAGCACCTTCACTTCAGAAACCCCCAAATCCAGAAAGCTTGTGCAAAAGCTTTTAATGCTAATCTAGAAAGTCGAATTACCACCTACGCTGTCGTTTGCCGGTCATCAGAGGTGATGATGAGGATGTGCAGGATGCGGCCGGTTTTTGGGGGTGATGGGGATGTGCAGGTGGGGGGAGGGGTTCAGTGAGGATTATTGAGGTGTTGGTGAAGTGTACGAAATCGAATAATGTTAGGTTTTTTTGGGAGATGAAGTGGTGCTGGTGGAGTAGGTGGATAATTAGAAGAAGTTGTAGAAGTGGATGTATGGTGGCATGCTTTTGAACAGAAATGAGAAGAAATTAAAAGATTTGGTTCTTGGAATCATGAATTTGAAAGATGAAAACTGCAACTACTGGAAGTTTTGGGAAGATTAGTGTTTTGCAATTAGGGTTAGGAATGGAGATGGAGAGGGAACTGAAATTTAGTGGTAAAAAATACGAAAATTTTGAAATTTTTGAAGGAACCTTTTTTTTTAAGGTGTGTTTCAGCGAGACAATTCTAGACAACCCTGGGTCCTGAGTTTGAATCCCTACTCACACACCGGTGTCCTCCTTTCAAACCGTCACAGTGAATTTTTTTCGTGGAGTGCATCGATTGAACCAGAGACCTAGCCTAGGCGGGAACCACCCTAAGGTGTAAACCCTCCCACCTCCGACCAGCTGGGCTAGCCATCATCGGTTGGAGGAAACTTTTAGTGGCTAATAAACTTTTTTTTCACACAAAATAATATATTTTTTATTTATTTTATATAAATTAATACATACAAAGTTAATAAACTATTAAGGTCCAATATGATCCATTAAGACATGCACGATCTATTACTTTCCATTGTGATCCATTAAGGCCCAATATGGCCCATTAAGACATTTCTGATCTACTATTGTCCATTATGATCCATTAAGGTCTAATATGGTCCATTAAAACATATATGGATTGTTCATGTTGATCCATTAAGACATGCACGACCTACTTTTGAGTCGAATATGGCCCATTAAGACATGTATGATCCAGTATTGTCCATTGTGATCCATAATGGCCCAATATGGTCCATTAAGACATACATGATCTATTATTGTTCATGTTGATCTATTATGGCCCAATATGATCCATTAAAACATGCACGACATACTATTGACCATTGTGATCCATTAAAGCCTAATACGGTTCATTAAGACATGTATGATCCACTATTATCCATATTGATCCATTAAGGTCTAATATGATCCATTAAAACATGCACGATCTATTATTGTCCATCGTGATCCATTTAGGCCCAATATGGCCCATTAAGACATGTATGATCCATTTATTGTTCATTGTGATCCATTAAGGCCTAATATGCTCCATTAAGACATGCACGATCTACTATTGTCTATTGTGATCCACTAAGGCTCAATGTGGTCCATTAAGACATGTACGATCTACTATTGTCCATTGTGATGTATTAATGCCCAATATGGTCCATTAAGACATATATAATAGACTATTGTCAGTTATGATCGATTAAGGCCCAATATAATCCATTAAGACATGTACGATCTACTATTGTCCATTGTGATTTATTTACTCTCAATATGGCGCCCCATTAACACACATATGATCTGATATTGTTCATTGTGATCGACAAAGGCCCAGTATGATCTATTAAGACATATGTGATTTACGAACTGTCTATTTTGATATATTAAGACCCAATATGCTTTATTAAACGACAAATATATGTTTGGAAGGAAATTACTCAATCAATAAATTGAAATTTATAACTTTATATACTTTAAAAATATATGATTTAAAAAAACTGTTGTTTATAAAATAGAAAATGTATATAAACGTAGCTAATATGTATACATTAGTATACTATTTATAAGAAAACGAGTTATAACAAATATAATTTAGTAAATATAATATTTAATATTACTTCGAATTTTAATTATGTAGTAAGATTTTTTTATTAAATAATGTAATTTTTTTAAAACATAATATATTATTTAAGGGGGAAGTTTTGAAATGATATATTTTGGGGGGACATTTAAAATGAAATATTTTGGAGGGAAATTTTTAGATGAAATAATTTGGGAGGAAGTTTAAATTTTAGGATAAAATATAATGGAGGGAATTTTAAAGATTTCAAAAAAAAGAAAAGTAATTTTAATCTTTGTTCACACATTTTTCAATGACATTTGATATCATTTTGTCACACAATATAATATATGTGGCAAGATGCAATAGCTTTTAGCCACATTACCAAACATATATCGTGGCCGTGGAACATATTTGGCCACATTTTTCTTGTGTGACATTTTTTTCTTAACGTGTGGCTAAAGGTTTCAGATACACGTGTTTTTCGTCACACGAAACAAATACATGGTCGTAGATCACATTTGGCCACACTTTTCTTATGTGGCTAATAAGTGTCACCGTTTTTTATTAAAGTGTGGGTAAAAGTTTCGAATACTTGTATTATTGGTCACATGAAAATAAATACCGTGATATTTGATCACATTTGGCCACCCTTTGCTAGTGTGGCTAACATATGTCACATTTTTTTTTTCTTAAAGTGTGGCTAAACGTGTCAAATACATGTGTTTTTTGTCACATGAAACAAATATATGATGCCGTAGATCACATTTGGCCACACTTTTCGAGTTGTGGCTTGTAAATGTCACATTATTTTCTTATAGTGTGGCTAAAAGTTTTGAATTATTATACAATGGTCACATGAATAAATAAAATGTGTGGTTAAAAGTAGGCTAGAAGGTTTTGAAATGTCATTAATGACCTTTAGCCACACATTTATTTAAAAGTGTGGCATGAAGATTTTTGAAAAAGTGTGACCGTAGGTCACATTTGACGTAGTGCCAGAATCAAACCACCAAGAATTAGCAGGAACATTTAAATATAGGACTCAAGTATCATGAAAAAATCCTTACCTTTCTTAGCCAGTCACTTCTTAAAGTCAGAACATTCCTTCTGCTTATGTCTTATCTTTTTGCAGAACTTGCAGTAAGGTTTGCCTAAGGAGTTCTTAGAGCTAGAAGGTGCACTTGTATTAGGATTTGGCTTTTGGACCTTAGAATCATCCTTCCGTGGGTAATTGTTCTTCCTCTTCTTATAGCTGGAGGTAGTGATGTTTGCAATATCAGTAGTTCTATCCATCTTCATATGCTCTACCTTCTACACACACATGGCCATCAGCTCACTAATCGTCCATTTGTCCTCCTGAATGTTGTAATTGATCTTGAATGCTTCATAGGACGAAGGAAGTGAAGTTATAATGAAGTGTACGAGAAAACCATCACTGATCTCCATGTCTAATCCCTTCAGCTTATGGGCCATGTCGTTCATCATCATGATGTGCTCACGGATGTCGCTCCTCCCATCATACATAGTAGTCACCAGCTTGAGGATTAAAGTACTAGCGTGTGCTTTAGACGTCCCTTTGAATGGCTCCTCCACAGAAACCACGTAGGTTTTAGCATCATCAGAATCTAGAATGGCTCCTTGAATTGCATTGCTAACCGATTGCTTCATAAACATGAGAGACATGCGATTGCACCTAGTCCACTTTTCCATAGTCATCTGTTGAGCAATGGTACTTTGAGGAATAAGGTCTGCAGGCTTATCCTCTCTTAAAACATAGTCAAAATCCAGTAAAGCAAGAGTAAGCATAAGAGAGTCTTTCCATGCAGCAAAGTTATCACCAATCAATGGTGGAATCCTATAATTAGGTGCTGAGAGTGGAAATTATATAAGCGAATTATGATACTAAGTTAGAAGTCTTAATGTGATCTAAGGGTAAGTTACACTAAGGAAGGCATAGGTAATGACCATTTTAGTTATGAAGTTGTGATATTGTCTATTACTAACTTCAAAATAATAGACAAAGTTAAAAAATTATACTTAAATGAAGACAAATCACCTTTTGGCAGAAGTGTAATCATTTAAGCATGTGTGCAAAGTAATTGTGACAAATCAGCTTTGGCTAGAAACGAGACAATTACCTTAGTTATGCACTTGTTAAGTATGCTAGATAGGAATGAATTAAATCAGCTTTGGCCAGAAATGAGACATTCACGTTTGTAATGCATAATTAACGTAGCTTCTTATTATACTTGAACAATAACTAGATGTATCAAATCACCTTTGGGCAGAGATACATCAGAAGCTCATTCAAGTTACGCTATTTAGTTTTGTGAAAAGTTATCTGATTCTGTTAAAGTGTTTATAAAATCGAATATTTAATAGCAAACCATCTGTTAGCGCAGATCGATATTTAGTTCACAATAACAACTTAATAAAGTAATGAGATTTTGGTAAATCTTAATATTTCGAGAACATATTAGATTTCGAAAAAAGTTAGATTGAAAAAAAAAATTGGGTTTTCGAAAAATTGTAAGCTTTCGAAAAAGGGTAAGTCTTCGAAAAAATTGTTATTTTTTTGAGATTTTGACAAAATGTGATTTCGAAAAATTGTAATTTCAGATAAGATTTCTAACTTTAATGAGATTTCGAAAAATTGTGATTTCGAATTTTATGAGATTTCGAATTTTAATGAAATCTCGAGATCTCTTATGGTTTTTCTAGAAACTTGTTCTCCATGATTCGAAATCTTCCGATTATAGCAGTTAGTTGTGATAAGGGTAAAAATCCGAAAATTAAGGGATCATGGGATCGTGTTTCCTGTTTCCTGTTTTAATGCTGATTTATGTTTATCTAAATATTTTGAAAATATTATCCATTAAAGTTATAATAGATTTCAAAAATTTTAATTGATAAAAC
The DNA here is from genome assembly GCA_030545235.1 of Helianthus tuberosus. Taxonomy (NCBI): domain Eukaryota; kingdom Viridiplantae; phylum Streptophyta; class Magnoliopsida; order Asterales; family Asteraceae; genus Helianthus; species Helianthus tuberosus. Next base: position 80,208,453 of record CM060363.1, read on the forward strand.
TAGATCAAAACTGGAAAAAACACCCTATGATCCTGTATTCATTCTAAAATAATGGAATTTATTTGAATTAACTCTAAAAATAACAATAACAAATTCTGGAATCCGAAATCTAAAAATTTAAGTTCCTTATACAGATCTCGAAACAGTGATATGCATGATGTGATTAAACATGTTATTTTAGAACATAAAACGTGAAGCTTAAGGTTTAATACGAATTTTATGTTCTTAAGATTTATCAGGTTTTCATAAAGTTTGTTTTCCAGATTTTTAATTCTAGATTCATGGAAACAAACAGAACCGATTAAGCAACATATGCTCTGATACCACATATTGATCAGTTTTGTATAAACATAATGGAAAACATATAGAAATACCTATAACAGCAGACATGCCAACAAAGAATCCAGTCAGAGACGCAGCCATAGAGTTTGACACAGTCAGGATGATCTGGTTCCTCCTTATGGTGTAAGTTCTTAAAAATAAAATCATGACGAATGAGATTGTAAATAAAATAAAAACAAGAATAAATAAAGAACTTGGATTCCCGACACTCTATACACAAGACCCAAAACTTCTCTTCTACCCGTTCTATTTGGGAGTGTAAGCAACATTAAAATAGTTTTCTTGAAGATAAGCAAATATTCAAGTGTGGGGGTATTTGATATGCACAAAATGTAACATATAAATTCTATCAAATACGGTATAAAATCAACCCTTTTCAGTACTAAAGTTGGAAAAAATGTGTTTCTTTGTTTACTTTTAATTCTCCGGATAAAATAAACTCAAACGAACAAAAGGAACAAATTAACAAAAAAAAAACCAAAATAAAGACAAAGAAAGGAAGTTGACACACTATACCAACCCTCCAAAGCTTCACCCTAAGAATAAAAGCAACAAATCCAGAAGCCCAACACGGGGCCGTGCCTGCAAGGCATGGGCCGTGCCCTAGTCAAGAATCCTTAAAGATAAAGATAAACATAAAACAACAAGGGACACGGGGCCGTGTCACCTAAGCACGGGCCGTGGTCAACTCTCTGATTTGCATATCTGGGTTCGTACAACAACTACAAGGGCCACGGGGCCATGCCGTTGACATACGGGACCGTGTGTGTAGAAGAGCTGACAAGAGCATTAAATGAAGACAGGGAAGATGAAGGGCACGGGGTCGTGCCCACCAGGCACGTGGCCGTGTGAGTCTCATGTTTCCAACTATAAATAGAGGTACTTGGCTCACTTGCAAATCATCCATTGGAAAACCATTTCTCTCACTTCCACCACCACAATACCAACATCTTCCACCACATTAGTTAGAGTTAGAGTAGTCTTGGAATCTAAGATCGATAGTAAAAGCTTTTTGTCAAACTATGGCCATGCTTGGCTAATCTTTTACATCACTTGGTGAAGACGAAATATTTTATGTATTACTTTTGATTTCCAACATTTGGTCACTTTTTAATTGGGTATGTATTAATAACTTTAATAACTAGTTTTTTAATATTGAAGTTGGATTTTATTCTATCATTCTTCATGTTTTGTTGATTCATTCATTTGTGTTTTTACGGTCTATATAAAGCACGTTAACTACCTGGAAGGGGGTTAGAAGGTGGTTTGGGTAAAATTCTTGCCTCGTTCAGTGTATAGATTCTGCGAGGACCTGATTCAAGCTTATTAGGACTTCCCTTGAGGCAGATAGCATCAAATCGGGGGAGTAAGAATGGCTTGTAATCCCTTACAAACAAACTACTATTAAACTTTAAACCGGCCTTGCAGGACTGTATCCCTGCTGACTCAGACCAATATGGCCGAGGGTAGTGTTGCCTCCAAAAGAGAGACATGCCACATTTTACATTAATAACTTACTTAATTATCCTTCACTAATCCGGCCTTGCGGGACTGTATCCCTGTTAACTCAGACCAATATGGCTGAGGGTAGCGTTTTCTCTAAAAGAGGGACATGCCACTATAACTAAGATAATCTCTTAAAAATCCAAAGTGCGGAAATTATCAAATGATACATAAGAGAAGAGTCGAAACCAAGTGATTCTTTCTTGTTATTTGTTTCTTTTACTTATTTTAGTTTCTTTCTTTATTTAACATGTTTAAAAACCTTTTTCTTAAAATTTGGGTCGATTAGACGTTGACGATAAACTAGTATTAAAAGCTCTTGTGTCCTTGGACGGCCGCGGTATCTTACCATCACTACGCTATGCTAACGATGGGTGCACTTTCCCTAACGTGTTGTAGAGAGTGATAGTTTATATCGTGTTTTATTAATATAAAGCTTGATAAAAAGAGTAAAAAGTACTTAACAATACATTAAAAATCCATATACGCTCGCACACGTCAATGGTCCATCAACAATTACCAACTAATTATATAATAGGTTTAATATATTTTGATCTAGATATTATATAAATGATTATATGGCTACTAGATTAAATATCACAATAATAATATATTTAATCTTACATGACCATGAGAACGGCTCGCAGACAACGATGTTAGTTGGAACCATGAGGTACATGGCTCATGAAGGGCAAGCATAGAATCGGATGTGTATAGCTTCGGAGTTGTTTCCTTGGAAATAGCGTGTGGACGAAAATGTATGGAGTTCAAGGCTGAAGAAAATAAAATACGGTTAATAGAATGGGTTTGAGAGCTCTATGGGACGAAGACCCTTTTAGACGCAGCTGATCCACGTCTAGATTTAGACTTTGAGGAAGAAGAAATCAAGTGTTTGATAACAATTGGTTTATGGTGTGCGCACCCTGACCCAGAACTTCGACCATCAATGAGAAATGTGATACAAGTATTAAACTTTGAAACTTCAAAGATGCCGAAGGCATCTGACCTGATGCCTCCCATGTCTTCTTTAGTTGAAGATACGAATTTCTAAAAGCAAACAACATCGATGACTTGTTCTTTTCCTTTTGTATCTCTCTTGCATATAGATTTAAGGTTATATTAAATCTAGTTACTTTTTGGTTTGTTTGTGACGGTCCTATGCATCCTAAATTATATTAGCTAGCTAATCATCCTCAGTGTTGTGTATTTCACTACCAACCTCTTGTCCTGAGATCTTATCTTAGCATCTATTTTCAACACTCCACCCTTCACTATACTCTCATGACTAGATTAGCACTAGCGTTTGTCTTGGTGCTTCCATGTAATAGAAATTATCTAATAGAAATCTTGAAACCTTGTTAATTTGTTTTATATCATGAACTAAATGTAGAAATTGTATAAATTAATTTTCGTTAATACTTATTAATGTGTAATTTACTACTGTATCAACTTAAATCAATATGTAACAAGTGGCCGTAGGTAGTTAAGGGTTGTTGGATTAATGGCGGCAAAGGTTAACTGTCGATGACCGTTAACTACCAACTTTGGCGCCAAAATTCAATTAACTATTATGTATCCATAGTTATGATTAGCCACTAGTTTTGATAAGATATTATTATTATCTATCTCGATTATCAAATTTTCTGTGAACACATGCGTAATTTCTGTTCCATCGTCATCGTCGTCGCCGTCGCCGTTATCAAGAAATGGCGTTGTATATTGGAGCAGACCGGGAAGAATAGCGGTAGTTCATCAAGAGGAGAAGGTTTAACTTTAAACAAGTTGAACAAGCACTTATGGAAGCTCATCAAAGCATCAAGATGTATGGGACAAGCATGGAGGAAAAATTAAGAAGTTAAATTTATTTAATTTAAGGGGGATGTAGAAATTTCATAATTCAAATTTCGTAATACTTATTAATATGTAGATTACTACTGTATTAGGTTAATTCTATATGTAATTAGCGGCATTAAGTAGTTAAGAAAGCCAAGAAAGATTAGCAAAAAGGATTTTAACCAATCAGATTCTTTACTAGATTCCTCTAAGAATGATCACGTTCCTATTTTATACAAAATTTGATCTTTCAAAGGGTAAAAAGGGATTTACAAGGTAAATGGCTTAGGAGGACTCATAGTAAAGGCCTTTGATGAGGTAATATTACCAGTAATGACATTAGGAGACATTGTGTCCATCGCAACCGGCTCAAGTTGAACCACTTGCTCGGGCAAAATCTTGTCGCCATCCACCTTAGCCAATACTTCAAAATGCATCCTTGTGGTCGCCGGTTTTGTTCTCCACTTGGGATAACCTTCCAACTCTGACCCATTTCCGCCCAACTTCTCTACCTGAAACCCGATCTTCACAAACGTTTGGGCTGATATGTCTACTTTCAACAGCTTGAAAGAACCATTCTCACTGGCTTTAGACCCCAAGACTGAGGAGAGTAGTTTATCTAAACCAACCAAATGTGTGTTTGACCCGTTAACAGACTTAACGGGCCAGAATGTGTTTGACCCGTTAACCAGCAAGTTGAGCTTGTTCTGGTTATCAGTGGGAGACGGTGTAGGAGAAGTGAGAGATGTAGGACCCACGATGGATAAAGGTATTATTTGCCCTCGGGTACGAGCCACGTGTCTCAGGCGGTCAGCTAGGCTCAAGATACGTGATGCAAACCCGTTTTGAGCTTTGGTCAACGGAAGACCAAACTGAACGGGTCTGAGTAAGCTGACTGATTTGGCACCCTCAACTGTCACAACTGCCCCATCGGCTATGATTACTTTCCTTAGCTCCCCATCGTCAACGTGATGCTGTACATTATTTAACGTGATAATCAGTAAACAAGTTTCCGCATTGTTCTAAAAATGCTATTCAAACACTTTGTCAGTTGTAAGAAACACTCGAGTTTTTATAAGTGTTCCACAGTTATGAAAAGTTTCAAAACTAGAAGAACAGTTATGAGACTTGCTTACAGTTTGGTCACTTTCTTAGCCGTTACATTATGTTAAACGTCATAACGAATCACCAAATAGCAACCATGTTTCACAAATGTTCCGCTTAGGCCATTCATTCATAAAAAAATTGCAACAATTGATCAATATTTAAGCTTAAGTGGTTTTACAATTGAGAAAAGTTCAAATAAATTTAATGGAACAACGGTTAAACTTAAATTGTATTAACAATTGTTTTCAGAACCGAATCTAACGACTGTATAACCGTTCTGGCTGAGTCTGTTAGAATAGTCTCAATCTAAACAGACGAAGCAGACCACGTGGTGCGCCAGGATTCCTATCCCTTCCAAAATCTTATTTATTAATCCATTTACTACTTTTAGCTCCATCTTTTGTTGAATTGCAAATCCACATCAAACTATAAAATAGTTTCATATTTTGTTTTAAATATTTAGTAGGTCTAGGTCATATGGGTTTGAAACCGGTCCAACCAGTTGCCTGCATGGTAAGATGGCCATTTCGATAACCAGTCCGGTTATAAGTAAATCAGCTATAACACATCACTTTCCCATAAGTTACAAATCTTTCTTTTAGCAACAAAAAGCTGAATCATTAAAACGATGTGATGATAAACCGAAACATGACTTACAGGCAATGAAAGTTTCATGTTCTTGGCATCTTGAATCCAGAGCTCCAATGGACCAGCAAGTTGAAATGGAGCCAAAACAGGTGACCCATGTGCATTCTTCATTTCCGTAGTCTTCGTCTTCGCTACCAACACATTATCATGGTTGGTATTACTTGCCTGATCCTCCACTTGAAGAATGGGTAGATCCTCATGTTGCCAATTATTCACATCGTCCAAAAGTTTCAATGGAAGAACTATATTGTCAATTTCCATATCAATTTCGTAAACATTGGATCGACCCACAAAAGCATCCCTCAAATCAAATCCAGATATCTTAAGATCATCCGATTGAAGCCCTAATCCCCTAACAATAATTTCCTTCAGATCCTGAAACCAAAATCAATGAAGAACATTTATTTAAATTTTATATTTTTTTACCGCCTAACTCAAATGCATTCTAAACCCAAACGTATTCTAAACCTACTACTAAATCCAAAGCAATGTCTATTTATCGGACTAGAAACCTCAACCACTTGAGAAAATACATTTCCAGTACACTTTAGTACGGTTAATTAGAGGTGTGCATAAATCCGGGATAACCAACAAATAACCAAAATAATAGACATAACCAAACCAAAATAACCGGACTCATCCCAAAATCCAACGGTTTAGTTTTATGATTCTTCCAAAAACCAAATTTCCTATTCGGGTTCGGTTTTGAATGTACCGAAAAACTAAACCGAACTTGACCAGAAAAAAGAAACATTTCTTATTGCATTTAATGATTATAATTTTACCTTTGAATGTTAAGAAATCTGTAAAAATAACTAATAAATGCTATACCACAAAATTTTATGCTAAAACATGTAACAATCAATTAATCGTAAATTAACAAAAAAAAGTGGATCCAAATATATAATAACAAATTAATCATTAAGTCAACAAAAAACTTTAGTCCCGAATTCATGATCTTGACCACCTCTTCGGCCCAAAAATTTCAAACCTAAATGCAAAACCAAAAATACCTAAACCGAATCCAACCCATTTTGAAGACCAAAAATCTGAAACTGAATATTTTTTGAAAAATCATGTCGGTTTTTTATTCAGTTTGAGTCCAAAACCAACCCACGCACACACCCCTACGGCGCTAGGCTAGCAATCAAAACATGTATATTAATATCACAACGATGATCGTAATCCGGAAGAACAAAAACAGTTCAATTTTGGTATTAATTCAGCAGTTTATGATAAATTTACACACCGATATGGCTTTAGGATAGCGACGAACGTCTGTTGTTGAAATCGCAGCCATCGAAGCAGTAAACTGAATCATAAGCGTTAGAAACAATGTGTAACTAGCGAAATTTGAACCTCTAACAGCCATTGAATCGTCGATTTCAAATCGAAAGGTGCTATGTTTTAAGAACCCCGGGGATTTCAACAGGTGATCAAATTTGGATTTGTTTTATTTGGTGTTTTTGGATTTGTTAAAGCTGTATGTCTTATGTTGAAGATAGAATACAAAATTGGCTAAATGGGAATGAGTTGAGGGATTTGTATATGAAGAGGATGATGGCGTGGAAATGATGGTAGGGATGATATTCCGGTGGATGGGTTTGAGTGGTCCACCTAGACCCGATTCCGGTAATTATGGCGGGAATGACAAGATTGTTTGAAAAAATGTTTATTAATATTTTTGGAGAATAATTGCTTTTGATTAATTGATTATATTTTTTTTAGGTATTCAAGCTTCCAAATTATGTTTGTGTCGTCCACATAATTTTCAGTGAAAGTTCATGTCAGAACGAGACGATTTATAAATGTATCGTTTTGATTTGGGTCAATATTGGTTGGGTTAAAATTAGCTTAGCTTAGGGGTAATGATCACTCATTACTCACTTATCAGTCATCACTCACAACTTCCAATTAAGTTCCGCCATGTCATCAACCATTATTTCATCACTCGCAAACTTTTTTTAGTGGAAATGGTCGGATTTTATAAAAAAAAAAACCCCCTCAAATGGTCATCTTGTCAACTGAAACATCAAAATTCAACGCGTGATAAATATCACGTGTGGTAAGTTTCACAAGTGATAAATGATGGTGGCGGCGGTGTGCTAAAGTTTTTCACGAGTGATGGGGGTTCCATTACTCACCACCCCAGGTCCCCTTATAATGAGTTGTTTAATAAATAAAGTATCTAAGCAGGTTCATGAGTTTACGTTTACTATGATGATAGATAGTGAAGACAAACAATAGTCATTGGTGTTGCTCATGTTTTACATCACAAGTGGTGATTCTGATCAAAGCAAACACAAAGCACACATGTTGGTCAAAATCTTTGAAGACACCTTTGAGTAATTCGAAAATTAGAAACAAACCAACAGGTACAAAACGAATGGATGATTTATATATCCACTATAAGTGGTAATGTTGACTCGTTCTTCAAAGAATGGGTTTATTTAGGAAAAAGTCACTTTTCTATGAGTCAAAAAGGGTCATCTCAAAGTAGTCAATGGGCCAATTTGGTCATTTCAAATAAGTCATCAGGTCAATTCGAGTCATCTCAAATTAGTCAAACGGGTCAATTAGGGCCACCACAAATTACTAAACGAGGCATGACACCCCCCCACCCCGGTTACCCAACGCCGGTAAGCGCGTAGCGAGGCATTGAACACGTAACGGGTGACAACATGCGCGTAACATGAAATCAAACAAATAACCTGTTACACCTTAACTGGCAGCGGAAACAAAAGGGATGCAACAAACACCTCTAGTACAAGCACATTCTTTATAAAGATACTTTTTTAACGTTAAATTATGCATCACGTTCGTTGTTGATTACATACTACGAGCTGAGTATGTGTTGAACCTGTAAAAGAACAGACGATTGCATAAGCCATAATATACTATTCTAATCAAGAAATAAAGACACGTTATGAAGATTAACTCCTCCCAAAGATAGTGAATCTTGAACACTAACAAAAGATTTGTTTGAAGACTCAAAGATTTGTTTGAAGACATGAAGCTCTGTTGAAGAAGTATAAAAGTCTGTTCAAGCCCAAAACTCTGTTGACGGTTAAAGCACTGTTAAAGAGGACTAATCATCTGTTTGGGCTAGAACAGATGTTTAGAAACAAATGACAAAGGTTTAAAGAACAGTTGCTAACAATAGAACAGTATCTGTAAATAAGTTTTTATGAGTCTTAAAACAGTTGTTATGATTCCTCTGATGTTTCTAACATCTGAGGAATCTTTTCTATTAGGAATATTAGATGTCGCTATCAGGGCGATGTCAACCATGATTGCTAACAAATATTTATACTTTGTATAAACAGATCTCACATATTAGAGATCTATTTTATCACTTGACATTCTTTTTTACGAACAGAAGTATAGTGATCAGGCTCAGGGGGAGTGATAGTCATATTTGTATTTTATAATCCTTGGATTATAATTGAAAACATTATGACAACTTTCCAAGCTTGTGTTTGTGTTTAATTCCGCTACGTTCTTATTATCTCCATTTATATTTCACTTATTTCATCAACACTTCACTGTTTCACACACAAAAACACACACGTTTTTAAACTCAAATCCTAACAGTATGTTACAACGACATGTTCCCATGAACCACATTATTCTTCTAGGAGGTATGCTCCTATGCACTTAACTATTCGCAAAGCAAAACCTGAAGCAACAAACATAGGTATTACTCAAATTCCTTTTTACCTGAAAAGCATGTTTGAAAACGATCAACTATAAATAGTAGGTGAGTTTCACATGTTTTGTTTGTCTCTATGCACAAGTACACAAATAAAGTTTTGCACATGTGGTGTAATTATACTAAGTTTACAAGTGTAACCTTGACATGTACTTAAATCACTGTGGCCAACACCAACCACAACAAACAAACAACAATACCCCAAGTAGCTATGCCTAACACAACATAGCATATACATTGAATATGTGCAACCACATTTTCTCGAGCAGCACAAAGTCATGGCCAAGTAGCTGTGTGGTTTAGGCTCACTAGGCCAAATAGTACTATCCATAATATTCATCGACCAAAAATTTAATCACTTGTGTACTTGGGAATTTTCCATGTGTTACATGTACATCTAAAATAATTCACATCAAAACAATGTTCATGTTCGCACGTGTACAAAACATGCTTTTCCCCCAAACCGTTTATAAAACATGTACAAAAGAAGGGCCATGAAACTCACTTGATAAAGTACGTTTACAGTCTTTAATAGTAGTATAACAGTGTAATAATAACACTAGTCTGGTCCTAGTATCAGTATAGTACGGTTAATCACCGAAAATAGATTTCGGATCGGTAATTGATGTATACTAAGTTTAGATGCGAATATTCATCCAAGACATGCTAATAGCATCAAAGTATGGCGTTGGGTAATGTTTATGTTTCAAATTCAGGTTTAGCTTATGTTAACTGTTTTCCGTGCTCGTCACGGTTGATCGTTTTAAGGTTTAGGATTATGAAATGCTCACGTACAATGTAATTACTCATTAACTAATATGAAATAATTTGTTTTATAAAGAAAATTTGGGCTTTAGAATAGTCAAATTTTCCCAAACAGCAGTTTCAGTTCTTGCTGTTTGGAATTCGCTAAACAAGCGTGTAATTCACCAGAATTCCCGAGTTACCCCAGAAAAGTTTGGATTCACCCCAAACTTTCCAACTATAGCTAAATAGTCATTAAAACACTTAAAAGTGCCAACATGTTCGTTAAGTGATTGTTTTGCCGATTTATATTAAAGTGTTTTTAACGCATATTTATCATAATTACACGTCCAAATTTTATTAAATTCTTAAATTTTTTTATACGTAATCCTTCTGATATATAAGTTTTAGGAAAATTATTTAAGAAAATATTAAAGTTATTAATTAATTTTAATAACATAGTTTTAAAAATCCGATTAACCTTTAATTTGGAGACCTATACTTTCCGAAATCATTTAGTTCCTAAATTTTTACTAAAAACCTGAAACATGTCCAAATAGTTCCTGTAAAATTTTCATACTTAACAGCTTCCTAAATAAGGTTTTCAGTTATCGAAAATTCAATAAAACGCGATTTTTCACACCATATCTAGGATTAACCAATGAACCCCGAATTTTGTGTGGAAGATTCTCATGCTAAATAGAGACTTGATGCGGTATTTGGAGATTTATTGAATCCGTTTGCTATTTTTCCTGAATTAACACTCTTAAATACCAATTATCTCATAAAAAATTCTCAGATTATCCAAAAATTCTCAAATTTTGCTGAGACTCTATTTTTTTACTATATGTGCTCACCCTCAAAATTTTCATGAGCAAACAACAGCAATGCAACAGTTTATGCTCAAACAAAGTGTAATGTACTTGTATTCGGTTTCCAGGTATTATATCTTCCGTTTCTCGCGAGTATGCACATATTCTACATTTCTAGATTCTGTGTAAGGCTAGGTACCACACCTACAGACCATATGTCACACCCCAACCGATGGCGGAAACATCAGAGTGAGACGAACGAGATTGCTCGAGACTTCATAACACTAAATATGACAAGAATTTAATAAACACTTTCATTTCATTGCTAATATCAAGTACATTGTTTGAAATAGAATACATAAACCTTGAAACAAAATGAATTACAACAATTATCGAATGTCTAAACTAATAAACATGAATTAAAGTTTGGCGCGTTTCTAGGCATCCTACTAGATTTCGTGCATCATCATCAAAATCCTACAATATATTTTAAAGCATAGTTCAATACAAAAGTATTGGCGAGTATACAATTTTGATACAAAACATAAGTATAAAATGATTTAAGCGAATCCACATGGCAAACTGAGTTATCAAGATTAACGAAAAACTGGCATGTGATTAATCAAGTCAGCCCAAAGATTATCACAAATGTTCAAAGAATTAACATGACCTCAAGAATACGGGCGGTGCGTTACTCCTATAGCGCTATACATGTTAAGGGTAGACTCGTACGAAGTTAATGACAAGTTTATCACAAAAAGAATAACCCAGAATAACGAATCAAGTATAACGTATGTATGCATGTATTGGATTGTTTGTGCATTTGAATAAAGTCAAAGTGTAACTGTGTAGGTTTAATAGTAAACATATTGCACCGAAAGTGTAAAATAGAAAAAAGGGTGTTCGAGTATACTCATAAGTTTGCAATGCTTTCCGATTATCCGTGAGTGATGAGTGGTTTGAGAATGGGGAATCGAAGGTAAGGTCATACGGCGTTTATGGAGTAGTTAGATTCGGGATTTAGAATTTAAATACAAAAGTATGTTATGCATAAAAGTATATCTAGTCTAAGTACTCATTTTAACACTAAGTTGTATATGATTTCACGGGTCCTAGTTTGCCCATTAGAATCAACAACAAGAGACTTAGAAACGTAGATAAAGTAGCCTAAGTTTATGACGAATAATCATAAACCGATTATTATCACAAATTCGGCCAAGTTCATATATATATATATATATATATATATATATATATATATATATATATAAACGGGATCAAGAGAAAACGCCCAAAAGTGTGAGAACGGTGAGAACGCATCCTGGCCCAACACGTGTCACGCGACATAGAGAAGGGCGGAGGGGCTTTTTTGTCATTTTATCTTCAACTTTTCCAATTCCGCTTTTCACAATATTGATTTATTTTTGGGGTTTAAGATTTTTGGCGTTAACCAAATTCAATAATTATATGGCGTTTTGATGGTTTCATTGTATTAACATTTTGGCGTTTATGGTGTTTATGGCGTTTTTTCAAATCTCTCTTAATGGCGTTTTTCAAGGCGCTTTAGACAAGATGGCCCATTGTTCTATTATTTTTATATACATTTTCGCGTTTTTGGTATCTTGGCGTTTTACAATTGTAAAATTATATTACAACCACAAGGAAAAAATAGAAGCGAAGAAAATAAATTAAAAATCCAAATCGGATCTCTCTTCACAGTCTTCACTGTCATCAGTCTCTCACTTCTTTAATAGTACAAGAGCTGTCACCAAATTTATGGCGTTTTATGTAAAACTTAACAAACCCATCGGTTTGATTATTTTGCCTGCTCGTCTGTTGAAGTGGCTTATTGTGGATGTTTGGGGACATAGATCTATGACGTGTGGGTGGGTTTTTCGCTTTTTCTTCATCTTGATCTTTATCTTTATAATCATCCCACTCTTCAGTGTCATTGATCTCTTCTCCTCATCCAAGCCTTATTCAAGAACACAAAATGACATTCCATTGTCATCAGTATCTTTTTTCTTAAAGATTTGTCCATCTCATGCAACAAAATTTTACTGAGTTACTCCCCTCACCTGACAATCTATTCAGTGAAACTTCACGAAGAACAACACTGAATATCCAAGAAAGCATATTAGCTATCTTTGATTTTTTTTAATTTTTTTGCGTTTTATAGTGAGTGGTATTTAGTATTTTTGACGTTTTTTTTTTTTTTTTGATTTAATGGAAGTTGCTGAGAGGTATTATTTTATAGGATTTCTTTTGGCGGCAGGTTTAGGCGGTGCATTATTATAATAAACTATTCGTCATTTCAGTTACTGTTTGTAATTATTGTTTTTGATAAGCTTTTATCTCTGAAGTCTGTAACACGTCCCGTCTTTCAAGTTTGGTGTTTTAGATTCTAATATAATAAATTTTCCGTCTCTTCATTTTTACTTTTTTGTAGTTACTGTTTCTAGTTACATTTTCAAGTTTGTTTTTATTTTTTTATTTTCTGGGTTTTTTATAATACTTTTCCAAAGTAATTTTATTATAGTTTGGAAGTTTTTGGGGCGTTTTACGGCATGATAGCGTTTTTAACATGCATTTGGCTGTCTGGCGTTTTTATTATATATGGCGTTTTTATTATATAGCAATCAACTGAAAAAGAAAATTAAAAAAAAGAATATATAAACAATTGATCTTCCAAATCTTCACTGTCACGAGTCTCTTTCTTCTTTTTTGAATCATCTTAACTGGCTGTTTCGACTTTCGTATGATTCATTTTGTTTTTTTTGTTTTTTTTGCAAGTAGTTTTTTGTCGCCGTTTGGAAGCAAAAAGTCTGACATCAGCATCTTTTTCATGAAGATTTGTCCATCTCATGCAGGAAAATGTTATTGAGTTTACACCCTTCAGTCAACAATCTTGAATTTTTGAATGAACGATGTTTGATTTTTTAATTCTGGCGTTTTACCGATAAAAAGAACGCACTAAATAAAAGCACCTTAAACCTCAAAATTTGATCATGCTAAAATCAATAATGTTTTACTGTATGAGATGGACAACATTGTTAATCCTCGGTTAAGAAAGATAACTGACAATGTTGTCCACCCCATACAGCTAAACTTTATTGACAACAAACCTCAATAATGTTTTTGTATGTTTTGGCGTTATAAATTGGATGGAAGTTGAGGATAAAGTCAATAAGATTTTACCCAATGAAATGGACAATATCTTCACTAAAGGATTTTTGTCCATTTCATTGAGTGAAACCTTACAGACAACCAAACTGAATTTCAAATAAACGTTTTGGTTTAGAAGATATTTGATGTTTGGGTTTTTTGGTGTTTCTAAGAAGAATGGTATATATTAAATATGACATTTGGGGTTTTGTATGTGTTTTTAATTGAAGGTCTGAGATGTTGTATATATAGGATTTTTTGGCGGTTTTCTTTGGCGGGATTTTATTATAATTATGTTTGGCGTTTTATATCTAATGGCGTTTTTAGTTAGAATGGTGTGTGCTATTTGTTTGGCGTTTTATTTCATGAGATGGCGTTTTATGTGGAGAAGTCAAAAGACTTTTTTACCCTTAATGAAGCACGTCCACGTAATAAAATTGATGTTATTTATGAAAACGGCACCGAGCTAGTCTAGTCCTAGGAATATTATTATAACTATAACTATATATATATATATATATATACATATATAGTCATAATAATATTCCTAGGCTAAGTCCACCATTAGTTTCATAGATTGTCATGTAAGTCAAGCATGGAGGATTAACCTCATTGTATAAGTCACCACTACACAAATCATCACAAGGATGATTCGGAGGGTCCTGAATGACAAGAAATAAGTAACTAACTAATACATTATTAAGTAGCCAAGTAAGTCCTAACCCGGGTGAACCACCACAACATGGAAAGAGTTAACTAAGTGTTGTAGGCTAGACGGGGTTATGTTACTTTGATGCTAGAAAGATACTTAAGTGTTCATACACAAGGTTTCCAAGTGAAGTAGTGGAACTAGGTTGGAAAGCCAAAGCTCCACGATTCACACTTTTGCAATACACAAGTTCAACCGTATGAAAGATGGTGAATCGTAAATGTTTTCCACACTTGAATAACATGTATGAACTTAAAGTAAAGATTTTTGAACTCATAACTTGATGGAAATCAACCTCAACACAAACTCACAACTATGGACTAAGTTATGAGCTTGGTGGGTACAAGATTTCACCAAGTTTTAGAAAAGAAATAGAAGATATATGAACATGAACAAAAAAAGAATTTAAACCTTAATTTGCCATGGAAAACTTGTGAAAACCTTTCTAGAGGTTATCCAAGTAAGATGGAAAAAGAAACAAATAAGAAATAGGTAAAGAAGTGAGCTAGAACTCATTTAAAATTCATGAAACTTTCTGCCCAAAAATCAGAATTTTTGAGTGTTCTTGAGAGGATTTGAGAGTGAATAACATGTTTGGAAAGTGAAAATGAGGGTTAGGGATGGTGTATTTATAGTGGGGAAGTTAGGTTAAGAGTTAAAGATGTTTTAAAGAGAGTTAGGTGGGAGTTGGAGTGCAAAAATGGTCCAATCCTATGAATAAATAGATCTGGGTGCAGATTGGCTTCTCATGAGTGTCGCGGAAGAGAACCAGGAATGCTCTGCGTGTCGCCTGTGGTTCCCTAGATAAACTTTCAGAGTTTGAAAATTTTAGTCCCTGCAGTTTGGTTCCTAAGTTGTTTTAAGGTATTTCTTGAATATTTAACATGGAATTAGGTAGGGACTAAGTAATAAAGTATAACTCAAGTATTGTGAATATATAATTAAGTATTTGTATGTATAAAATGAATAAAATCATGTATTTACGACCAATTGCTAGTAAAACAAGTATGTGTTTGCCTGTGAGATAAATGTATATCAAACAAGTATGCATCTTGAATATAAAGACTAGTAACAACGTTAGCTTCTCCATGGGCAAATATCGTTCCTCCAGTCCTTTGAGTGTCCGACTAATGAAATATATTGGTATTTGCTTCCCATGCCTTTCCACTAACATTACGACACTGATAGTTATCTTGGACGCGAACAGGTAAAACAGAAGATCCTCTCCAGGTACGGGAGTGGCTAGGGTAGGTAAATTACACATGAGCTCCTTCATTTCTTGAAAGGTTGCCTCAGCCTCGGGGCTCCACCGGAACTTGTTTGTTTGAAGACAGTCCTTTAAGACCTTCATGAAAGGTAGCGTTCTGTCCGCCACCTTTGATAAAAAAAACGATTAAGTGTTATTAATCTGCCATTCAACTGTTGGACATCCTTGAGAGATCTGGGGGACCTCATTTCAATGACTGCCTATGTTTTTTTCAAGGTTTGCCCTGATCCCCTCTTTTGTCACTATCACTCCCAAGAACTTCCCCTCTTCCACTCCAAAGTAGCACTTCCCCGAGTTTAACTTCATGTTGACCTCCAGCATGGTTCTTATGGTTTCTGCAATATCTTCCAACATGGCCGCCTTGGTGAGGCTGTTGATGACAATATCGTCTACGTATACCTCCAGGTTGCTTCCCAACTGATCTTTGTACAACGCATTCATAAACCTCTGATAAGTTGCCCCCGCATTCTTGAGTCCGAAGGGCATTTTAGTGTAATAGAAAGTCCCTTCGTCTATTAAAAATGTTGTCTTTTCTTCGTTCTCTAGGGACATTTGTATTTGATGATAGCCCTTATATGTGTCCAAGAAACACTTTAAAGGGTACCGGGCTAGAGAGTCTACTTGGACGTCTATTTCGGGTAGGGGATAATAATCCTTAGGGTAAGCCTTGTTCAGGTCCTTGTAATATATGCACATTCTCCATCCACCATCTTTTTTTGCTAACCATGACCGGGTTAATAATTCACGAGGGGTACCTGACTTCCCTAACTATTCCGACCCTGATGAGCTTCCTGGTTTCCTCACAAGCTGCCCTTCTTTTGTTAGGCCCAATACTACGTTTCTTTTGCTTGACAGGCCTCACCCAGATGTGGGTGTTTAGCCTATGTTCCGTCAAACTTCGGAGGATCCCACACATGTCCCCATGTTGGAATGCAAAAACATCTATGTTAAAAAGCAGCAACTCCTTGAGCGCGCTTTTGCATTTGTCGCTCAAGTGTTTTCCCACTCTTACCGTCTGTTCTGGGAATCTTTCATTAAGGACCCACTCTTCTATCCCTTCCTCCCGGGACTTCTTTCCAACTTCTTCTTATGAAACTGATGACACTACTTCATAGGAAAACTTTACCCAGGCCAGGCCCCTAGGAGTTTGAAACACTAAAGCGCCGTGAGGAGTAGAAGCCTGTGCCTAAAGGTCCCCAATTTCTGGTCTCCCTAAAATCGCATTATACTTTGATAGAGCTCTAACCATGGTAAATGTTATCTCTATGGTTCATACCCTGTCACCTACCCCCACCGTGAATTATAACGCCCTAACACGTAATAACTTAAAAACGACGCAGCGGAAATATGAGCCTTAAATTTTCTTTCTTTATTAGACACATTACTTACATGAAGACTCAAATACAAAATTTCAAACATTTATTAGAAAGGATATACAACATCCCATTAAATTAACTCTTCAAAGAAATACATAAATCAAACTATGTGACTGTTCTTTCCGTACAATCCTTGCTCTCGACTCGATCTACGTCCGCTCCTCTTCGTTAGTGGTAGAAGGAATCCGTGTAGTACCTATGGACATCACATACAACTTAACCATTAGTCACTGACAACATCATACTACATTATTCTCATTTAATTAAATATCGAATAACATTCGATAATATAAACTTTGATTCATTCGACTATCCTCTTGTATTTTCTTGTTCCGAGTTCAACTTTGATACCTCATGAACCCGATGTTCTTATTCCTGCATTACACTCCAATCTCAAGGCACACCATTAGTAAACGTCAATACTCAAACGTATTGAAACCATTCCAACGTACATTCATAGCAACTTACAATCATACATGCATACATTCCTACATTTATATATATTTACGAGCTCTTGATTACCACTTTTATTTTTATGTACTTATTCTAACACGTCGGAATCACAAATTTCCATAATATAAGACTTATACATATTGACATACGTACTTACTTGTTTCTAGACGCGTTTTCTTATAGATTTCATTCACTTTCACGAAGGTAAATCCATAATATCACCATTCGAAGGCCCGTATCATCACTTATATGCAAAACCAACTTTAACATAATTATGAGACCTTTAAAACTATTTAAAACAAGTCTCATGTCCAAAACAAACAACATCAAACAAATTGCCAGCAACAAGGTCTCTCGCGGGCTGCGAGAGCCTTGGCTGACTTCTTCGCGGGGCACGACAGCATCCACCGTAAGCTACGGTGACTACCGTAGCCTACGGTGGTCCTCAAATGCCTACAGTGCCATAGGACTGTCTTACGGCGGAAAAGAAGAGTTCAGTTCCCACCGTAGCCTATGGTGGGCACCATAAGCTACGGTGGTGCCCAGTTCAGCACTCCATTTTAATGCCAAAACTCGCGTAACTCGATCGTTTTACATCCGTACCTCTTGGAACTTATTTCTAATTAATCGTAGAACAACTCCTTACATAATTAACTAAAAATTCTTACCACGGGTCCTTAATCTTTACATGTTTCATTATCATTAAAAAACTTATGCGCATTTATTCGACCCGTTCGTGTTTTTATCAAACAACTCTTTTGTTTAAAGTTAAAAGCTAAGCCTTTTGACCATTAACCCAAGTCCCCATTTCTCATTTAGCGCACTTGTAAGAAATTCTATCCATTACACGCTTATAATACCTTCGTCGTAACTTATGCAAATCATACCATAATGAGTTAACTCTCATTTTGACCCGTTTGGTCGACTTAGCGGAAACCTCCACTTCTACATACTCAAACCTTTCTAAACTCCAATATCATACTTAAATAACTAGTACATAACCTTACTTTAATAAACTAAGAAGTGATTCCGGAAAATCACTTACTTGATACTACTCACTTGATATAATCATCAATAACGCATTTCACATAATTTCTAATAATTATCATACAACTAATCTCTCTTACTACTAAAGAGGGAGTCCGGGAGTTTACTTACCTCGTGCGTCCGAATTTACGCATAGCTTCCATGTTTACCTTCGACCCGTGGCGCTTCCATATTTGTGTCCATGTTGACATGACTCCTATCCGTACATGTCATCACATTCATAACACAGTTAGCTTACATACATTCATTCATTTGGCTTTCAAATCATGCAATACTTGACATTCGTTAGTTTATTAGCGCATATAAAGGATATGTATCATCATACTTTATTTCTACCGTACAAGACACATAAACTAGCTAGTTCATAACGCATAAGTTCTTGCATACAAATTTTTACCTTCTAACTTCAATCCTATACATAATCCATTCTTGTTTTAGATTACGCCATTCATTTACATAACAATTACATTCACGTATCATTCATATTTCATACCACGTTTCACAATACGTCAATATTATATTATCCTTATGCAACATCATACTTCTCAATCCATTCAAAACTACATGGTTTATCATTGAGGCATTTTATCAAACACATGGTGTGCGTACCATCTATAAGGCACATGGTACAAGTACTTTATGCATTACCCTACTAGTTCATACATAATTCATCAATTACAACAAGAATCAACTTAAGTACATACTATAACCAACCTATCTAACAATAATTCATTACATACAACATACACATCAATGATTCAAGCAAGGTTTTAACATGGGTGAATGTCACACCCCTATTTTTCCACGTGTCACCGGTGGGTCCGGTGGGGAGTATCGTGACGTAGTTGATGTCATCATAAGTCAAACAACACAATATATAAATGCACAGCGGAAGCAAAGATAGATTTATTTCAACTTTAATAAATTGTAATATTAAATATCACAAAATAGTTGAAACGGATCCACAGGCGGATCAAAATAAAAGAAGATATTGTTCAACAGTTTTATTGACATCCAAGCTTGCGAGACTTATTGAGGACGCTAGAAGACAGCCAGCCTAGTACGAGTAGTACCTGCACTTAACCTTTTGGAAAATACGTCAGTTTACACTGGTAAATACAATTTAACTGACTCATTTTGAAAAGGTTTGAAAATTGATTTGAATGCACGTGGCACAAAACATTTTTATAACTTGGGATAATTATGTGAATATAATCTTGTAAGCGAATTACATGTTACTTATGCGTTCAGTAGCCCGATCCGTAGACCGGGTTAAAGATTAATAGACACAGCACATTATTTGGTTCGGCACTGACGGGTGTACGCCTACACCCCGTGCTTAGGTCGTGGCCATCTCGTAAGATGATGCCAAGGATATCCGAGACATGGTCATTAACTCCCCAAAGGCTTTAAGCAAACAAAACATTTCAAAACGTAGCATATCAAGGATTTAACCTCTATTCGATTAAAGATTCAATGTCGGACCAAGCGGTATTTTATATACCGTACCCCAAGCCCGTATAAGGGAAAATAAGTTAAAAGTATTTACCTTTATAAGTATAAATCACAATTAGCGAGTGAAGGTAGCTTTTACTGATTCTTCTATTCTTGAACAAAGGTTTATAATAACCTATTAGATTTCTAACGGGTCTTTATTTAAGCCTAAGCTTAGACCAGTTAGCTTTTAAGGACGATACGGTTCAAACGCACGATTAAGAGAAGACCGGATAGAATGTGATTTAGACCCGACAAGTTTGAATACTTGTATAATATGGGTATACTAAATACATTCTGGATTTTGAGACAAAGATGATAAGGTTTGACCCGTTTCGGTCAATTTATGCAAACTAGTTACATAAACCGAACCGAGCGCGAAAAGGGCGTCACGGGTAACCATAAGAGTCATATGCAAGTTCCCTGAGTTAATATGCCTTAAACATGTTGTGATATCAGTAAGGTATCTTCTATTATGCCCAAAACGGATTTAAACCCAAATTATGCCTCATAAGGGCATTTTGGTCATTTAAAAGATTATAAAAGAGTTTAATTAGTAATCTGAGTTACAGGTCTGATTTATACAGTAAATACACTTAATTTAATAAGTTATAACAGTAGGGTATGACCTATATGTGAAATTTATCATTTAAAACCAAACTATGCACCTTAGGGGTATTTTGGTAATTTCACTTAGGCTTAAAAGGTCAAAACTGGAAACCTGAGTTTATAAACTTTTACTTACTGTTATTATATAAAAATATACTAAAAGTATCAGTAGGTATTAACCTTGTATGTTTAATATAGTTTTAGTACATAGTATGCGTTAAAAACGCTTAAAAAGGCGATTTGGAGCCATTTCCGGGTTTTTAAAGGAAAGCTGATATTTTTATAATTCCAGAAGGCTCAAAATATTTTATTTAACAAATAAAATCAGTAGAAAAAGGTTTGGGGTCAAAAGGATTTGCAAAACTCATTTTATGGCTAAAAAGGGCAAAATCGGTATTAACCGAATTAAACTTAGAGACCTATGTTATGCTCAGCCAAAAATTAAATAAAAATCTTCAAAAATCCCAAAATATTATATTACATCAGAGAGTAAAAAGTTTGATATCAAAAAGTGGGTTTAAATAGGCTATACGCTAATTACGCCATTTAATTAACATAAAGCTTTCAAATTACACTAATGAGCATAACTCCTAATCTAGACCTCAAACTGATGTCAAATTTTAGGTGCAAGTTTATAAATCAGTAACTAAGGTTTCTACTCTTTTACTTTTTCAAAAATCACGTTTTATAGTCAAAAGGGCATAATAGTCAACATTTAAGCATTAATCGGAAACATGCATATGAATCGGATAACTATTGGACCAAGTTGTATAATCTCAGAGAGTTATACTTATATGAAACCTGGTCCAAAATAAGCTCTAAGGCAGATCTTAAACATGCATGAACGGGTCAGAACTGAAAGTCAAAGCAGAAGTCAAATTATGCGACTTTCGGTTCCGATCCGGGTTTAAACTGAAATTTGTCGAGTTGAACATGTTGGGACATGTTCTTACATTAGTTACCATGTTATTTTAATGATCAAACAGGTTGCATGTACCCTACATTGCTAATTATGCTTAAATTTGAAAATACACATTCTGTTGACTTTTTAAAGTAAGCTTTGACTCGACAATTAACATAGTTAGAGTGGGAATCTGAAAGTACCCTTTTAAGGGTTTGTTACCCACATAAATACCTACTTATAAGTACTTTCAATTTGAGAAATGACTGAGCGGATTTCATTTAATCGCGAAGTCAAACTTAAATTACGATGGTTTGACTATAAGCTAATTAACTAAGCTAAAACGAATTAGAAAGGGTTAAGAATACTTACAAGAGTCCTAATCACGACTAGGAAGCCTAATGAATCCTTGTTGCTGACCAGAGAGCTCCAGAATTGAGAATGCAAGTGAATGTGAAATTGTTGCAACAATGGGTGTTCTTAAATATCAACTTTGATCTCACTAGATGATGCCACAAGGGTCTACAATTGTTATAAGATCCGTCCAGGTGCCCCTCTATGCATGCAAAACCATTGGTGAGGCTCTGGTATCAGATAACAGCTGTTTACAATCGATTCAGAACTGAAAACTGACATCTGCGCATTATTCTGCGCTGGCAGGTCGTAGGCGGGCCGCGAAGGCCTCCTCGCGGGGCGCGTACAAGCTGGCAACCAGCCAAACAAGTTTCCATTATTTACAATTCAGTCCTTGGTCCTTTGAAACGTTGTTTTGGCTATTTTTCTTGCACTCTTGACCCTCAAACCTGATTTTTAAGGGCCTTAGGACATCTACAAACTTGCTTACCCGAAAAGTCACAAATTTCAACGTTAACGCATTTAACCCTTCGTGCACAGTTTTGATCATAACTTTCTCATATGATAACGAAACTTTATGAAATTTTTATCACATATTCTAGTGAGTATATTTTATCATTACAAAGCTTCGGGTTTGCCAAAAGGTCACTCAGAGGTATACTTTCAACATGTTGACACATTTAGCCCCTGTAGTTTGTAATTCCTCACTTTCTTTCATTTTCTTCTTCGTGTGACCCATGATTTATTCGTTTAAGATTATAAACACCATGTAGGGTTATTGTAGGGCCTATTTATCCATTGTTGACACTTTGGACCCTTATATTCACATAGTTTCACTGTTTGTCAACTTTAGTCCCTCTAAAGTACTTTTTCACATATTCAAAGCTTATGACACGTGTCAATACATTATTGGACGTAAATTTTCGAGGTGTTACATCCTCACCCCCTTAAAATAAATCTCGACCTCGAGATTTACTGAAACAGTTGAGGGTATTTTTCTTTCATTGTGGATTCTACCTCCCATGTGTATTCGGGACCTCTACGGGCATCCCATTTGACCTTTACAATAGGCACATGCTTCCTTCGAAGCTTCTTTACCTGTCGATCCTCAATCGACAATGGTTTTTCCACAAATTTGAAACTCTCATCTATATGTACATCCGTATGTGGTATGACCAGTGATTCATCAGCGAAACACTTCTTCAGATTACAGATGTGGAACACATTATGTATACTACTGAGTTCTTCAGGTAAGTTTAACTTATAGGCAACTGACCCGACACGTTCGATAACCTCGAAAGGTCCTATGTATCTCGGGCTTAGCTTGCCTTTCTTACCAAATCGCATCACCCCCTTCCAGGGTGATACTTTAAGCAGTACTTTGTCACCTACTTCGAAGCGAAAAGATTTACGCTTTGGATCAGCGTAGCTTTTCTGCCTATCTTGGGCAGCTTTCAAGTGATCGCGAATCTGGACAATCTTGTCCGTCGTTTCAAAGACTAACTCAGGTCCTGATAATTGAACTTCTCCTACTTCTGCCCAACATATAGGGGTTCTGCATTTTCTACCATATAATGCCTCAAAAGGCGCAGCCTTAATACTAGTATGGTAGCTATTATTATAGGAGAACTCGATCAATGGTAGGTGGTTATCCCAACTTCCACCTAAATCAATCACACATGCTCGAAGCATGTCTTCCAGCGTTTGGATGGTACGCTCACTCTGTCCGTCCGTCTGTGGATGGTAAGCCGTACTAAAGTTTAAGCGCGTGCCCAAAGACTGTTGGAAACTCTTCCAAAAATGAGAGGTGTATCTCATATCTCGGTCGGAGATAATCGACACTAGTACACCATGCAGAGCTACAATCTTATCTACATACAATTGAGCTAACATGTCGGAGCTGTAAGTTTCCTTAATGGGTAGGAAATGTGCTGACTTGGTCAGTCTATCTACTATGACCCATATAGTATCGTTTCCCTTCCTTGTCTTTGGCAATTTGGTGATGAAATCCATTGTCACCATCTCCCACTTCCACGTGGGAATTTTAGGCTGTTGTAACAAACCTGACGGCTTTTGGTGCTCAGCTTTGACTTGCGCACAAGTCAAACATTTAGCTACATAGGCAGCTACAGACTTTTTCAAACCAATCCACCAGTAGTTTGCCTTTAGATCCTGGTACATCTTATCAGCTCCAGGATGAACGAAATATTTGGAACTGTGGGCTTCCTGGAGGATAACATCTCGAAGTCCTCCATAAACTGGAACCCATATTCGTCCATTCAATTTTAGCATTCCGTCCTTGTCATAGGATAACTGCTCCTCAGTTACTCCTAGTTTTTCTTCAGGATAGTTAGCTTCCAGCACAGCTTCCTTCTGTGCAGCTAACACCCTTTCGTTCAAACTATTCCTTATTTCAATGCGTTTGGCATTGATTCTTATCGGCTTCACTCTTTCTTTTCTGCTTAAGGCGTCAGCAACTACATTTGCCTTGCCTGGATGGTATCTTATCTCACAGTCGTAATC
This sequence comes from Helianthus tuberosus, assembly GCA_030545235.1. NCBI lineage: Eukaryota > Viridiplantae > Streptophyta > Magnoliopsida > Asterales > Asteraceae > Helianthus > Helianthus tuberosus. The sequence goes on from CM060363.1 coordinate 80,233,052, forward strand.
ATTTAAATTTTCCATCCATCGTCTTTGTCGCATGTTCAAGTCCTTCTGATTGAACAAATGTTGAAGGCTCTTGTGATCTGAATAGATCACACACTTGGTTCCATATAAGTAGTGTCTCCAAAGTTTTAATGCAAATACAACGGCACCCAGCTCCAAGTCATGGGTGGTGTAGTTCTTCTCGTGCACCTTTAGCTGTCGTGAAGCGTAGGAAATAACCTTGCCTTTCTGCATGAGTACACAACCCATACCAGTGTGTGATGCATCACAATATACCACAAATTCCTCTATACCATCGGGCAATGTTAACACTGGTGCATTGCTTAACTTTTTCTTAAGAATGTCAAAGGATTCCTGCTGCTTAGGGCCCCAATCAAACTTAACCTTCTTACGTGTCAACGAAGTTAGGGGCGCAGCAATCCTTGAGAAGTTTTTGATAAAACGCCTATAATATCCTGCTAAACCCAGGAAGCTGCGAATCTCAGTAGGCGTCTTTGGTTCTTGCCAATTCATAACTGCTTCTACCTTAGCGGGATCCACTTGGATACCACGCTCACTTACCACATGTCCAAGGAATTGGACTTCTCGAAGCCAAAATTCGCACTTCGAAAATTTGGCGTAGAGTTTCTCATGATGTAGAATTTAAGAATACAACGAAGGTGTTTCTCGTGGTCAGCTTGGCTCTTCGAAATAGATGAGAATGTCGTCAATGAAGACGATGACAAATTTATCTAAGTAAGGCTTGCAGACGCGATTCATGAGATCCATGAATGCGGCTGGTGCATTAGTGAGCCCAAAAGGCATCACTAGGAACTCGTAATGACCATAACGAGTCCTAAATGCAGTCTTATGCACATCTTCATCCTTGACCTTCAACTGATGATAGCCTGACCTCAAGTCGATCTTGGAGAAGTAGCTTGCCCCTTACAATTGATCGAACAGATCGTCGATCCTGGGCAAAGGATACCTATTCTTGATAGTGACTTTATTAAGCTCACGGTAATCGATGCACAAACGCATCGATCCATCCTTCTTCTTGACAAACAAGATCGGCGCTCCCCAAGGAGACGAACTAGGTCTAATAAAACCTTTGGCTAGCAGATCATCTAATTGTGTCCTTAACTCCTTCATCTCCGTTGGTGCCAACCTATAAGGTGCTCTCGCTACTGGTGCTGCACCCGGGATGATGTCAATTCGGAATTCCACTTGCCTATCTGGTGGTAAACCAGGTAGTTCTTCGGGAAAGACTTCAGGATATTCTGAAATGACAGGGATGTCTTCAATCTTGGGTTTCAGCTCATCAATAGTAACCTGTGCCATATAAATGACACAACCCTTCCTTAAGCATCTAGATGCCTTGAGCATGGACACTTGCTCCGGCAATCCATGCTGGGTATCTCCCTGAATGGTAAGTGACTCACCAGATGGAGTTTTGACTACCACTTGCTTTCTGTTGCACACAATCTGGGCTTGGTTATGCGATAACCAATCCATACCTATCACTATATCAAAACCGGCTAGCTTAAAGGGAAGTAAGGATAAAGGAAAAGAGTGGTTCCTAATGGATATAACACATCCATCTAAAACAGTTGAGGCTGTTTCTATGGTTCCATCAGCTAATTCCACCTCATATTTCACACTTAAGGCTTTTACAGGAAATTTCAATAACTCACAAAACTTATTATCCACAAAAGACTTATCTGCTCCAGAATCAAACAATACTCTAGCATAAACATCATTTATGAGAAAAGTACCTGTGATCACGTTGTCATCCTGAACAGCTTCCTTTGCGTCCATCTTGAAGACCCTTGCGTTGGTCTTTTTCCCATCCTCGATTTTCTTGGTGTTCTTTGGGCAATTGGACTTAATGTGCCCTTTTTCATTGCAACCGTAACATGTTGCATCTTTCAGCTTTTTGCACTCTAGAGTCTTATGTTCTGAAGATCTACAAATCCCATAGGGCCTCGGCTGAGGCTGGGATTTCGACTCAAGTCGACACCTCCCAAAATGGTTCTTCTTGCAAACCTTGCATTTGGGCTTATCCCCAGATTGTTGCCCGTCCTTCTTAGGCCCCGACCCTTTCTTGTGGTCGTTACTTCCTCGGTGCTTTTTATCTGATCTTCGTGAGGTATCGTCCTCATGCTTCCTCTTACCTTCGTCTGAATTCCGGAGTGATCTCAACCTGACTAAGTCTAAGGTAAGAGATAGAGATAGATCAGCTGCTGATCTGAAGGTAGCAGGCCTTGATGCCTTGACACTGGCTTTAATTTCTGGGGCTAAACCCCTGATGAAGCGAGCAATCCTTTTAGGTTCTGGGGTTACCAAGTATGGAACCAGCCTAGATAAGGTATTGAAACTGGTGAGGTAAGCCTGACAGTCTAAATTCTTCATCACCAATGATAAGAAATCTGACTCGATTCTTTCAACTTCGTGCTGCGGGCAATAATTATCCTTAATGAGAGTAACGAACTGGTCCCATGACAAGTTGTAGAGTGGGATCTTTCCGGCAGCTTGAATGAGAGACTTCCACCATGCTAGTGCCTCTCCCTTAAACGATTGGGATACATATTTTACTACGTCCCTTTCAGCACAACCGCTGATGTCTACAACCGTGTCCATTTCGTCTAACCAAGTCATACAATCTATTGCTCCTTTCTCCCCGGTGAAGTCCCGGGTTTTGCAAGAAACAAAGTACTTGTAAGTACAGGACTTGGTATGTGGTTTGGCATCAAACACCATCCTTTTTGAGGGAACACTGTTGTGATTAGATGAATGTCGATCATCATCTTTCTTGGGTTCATCCTTCTTAGAGGGTGGTTTGCTATGGTCCTCAGAATGTGTTTTTGGCTTGGAATGTGGTGCGGATCGGGTCCTACTTCGGGTCCCGCTCGATTCACTATACTGCCTGTTTAGTACCTCGGTAACAGCATTGTCTAGTAATGCTTTCAGCTCCGCACCAGTTACTAGTATTTTAGCATTTTCAGGGTTTTCCTCTGAATGACTGTTTATTTCTTCTGACTTGGCCATGTAGTTTTAATTGCTACATAAAGAAATAAGGACAAGGTTCATTTAGAAGCCTAAACAGTATTATCGTTCTTGACGATTTATTAACCATGGTTTTAATAGCCATTTTAGTTAATTTATTCAATATATGCTTATTCAGGATCTTTATCATAATCCAAAACCATAAATTAATAATAGCACATAGGCCTAGTCACGTAGTCAAATTTCTAAATTATAAATTTAGATCTTATAGGATTAAAGTTTGAATAAAATAACAATCAATCCCTTTATTGGCAGGGAGTCTATAAACTATGGCTGCCTTTTGTTTTTATATGACATTAGTTATAGCCCGTAGGCATTATGTCACAATCAGATATATATATAAAATATAAATTTGGATAATTTATTAAAAGGGTGACATGTGTGATTTTGCGGATCATACTAGCCAAGAAGGTTAACATGTTTGCAGATGTTAACAGAGATTTGAATCTTTTTAAACAGGTTCTACCATATTGGCCAGGTCTTTAATATGACATTCAAGCTAGGTTTTACCTTTTTAAGATTCTTATCATTAAAAATGGTAAGTCTACAAAATAAATGTTATTTCCATTTATTCATTTATTATATTCGTGTATATAATTTAAAAATGAAAATTTGAACTAACCATACCATTAAAAATTAAACTAGTACAAGTTTGCCCTAAATGGGACTTTTACATAAACAACACGCCCACGCAGGGGCCAACTAACAAACAAACCCACGCAGGGGTCAAAATAGAAAGACATGCCCACGCAGGGGCAGAGTACAGAAACAAATGTCCTCGCAGGGACATGATTACAACACTGAAATAAACAAACAAACAAGAATTTAGTGATCCTTCTTGCTTTTTCCCTTGATCAAATCCACCATTTTCTTGAACATCCCTCGGTTATGCCTTCGTTCTTCCCGCAATTCGTGTCGCACCTCTTGTCGCACCTCATTTATCCCTTGAAGGATTTCTTGAAATTGTGGCGGTGACATCACCGGTGTCTGCGGTGGTTGCTGATAATGCGGAGGTTGAGGAGGCTGCGGTTGCTGATACCCATATGATGGGTATCCATAGGTCGAGTGTCCCGTAGTCCAGGGACCTCCATAGGGACCTCCCGGCTGGAGAGAGTTCGCAGCTACCCAGTAGGGATCTTCTGTAAAGTTGTAATTTGTGTGGATCGGCTGTTCGAAGGGATTGTACGCCGCCGCACCAGTGTAAGTAGGAATTGGGTCCCCAAAACCCAGTGGTGGTTGTGGCGCGACTGGCGCAGAGACTACTTCTGAGACTGGGTGTGAGGATTCTCCCATCTCTGGTTCTTCGTGAAGTGGCGAGTATCCGCTGCCACTTGAAAGTGGAGGGGTGCTGATGCGCACTCTACCTCGCGCGGATATTCGCACGGTCGTTCTCCTTCACCTCGGGGGCGAGGGAGGCTGAAGCTGAGGTGGTGGTGGCGACGGAGTGACCGCGACAAGTCGAGAATCCTCGGAAGGATTCTGCTGTTGCTGTGGCTGCTGCTGAGGCTGCTGCTGGGGGTGCAAGGGAGAGTTGTGGTAGCTGGGGGTAAACGCCCAGTCACAAAGCCTAAACCTCTCCTCGTAGCTGTCGGGACCATTGTAAGGTGATCCCACGAAAGGTGACCCATCTGAGATTTCGATGGGGTGGTTTGGAGTTCCGGATGGTGGTGCTACAGGATCGGTATCCTCATCTATATCCATCGGGTTGCCACCAGAAAAGTGGTCTTCGGGTCCAAGTGGGTTAAAACCCACTGGTGCTCTAAGGTAGTCGGCAGGGTTAAACTGGCCTTGAAAAACAGGCGACAGGTGGTCGAAAGGTGAGTTATGTCCTTGAAGAGGTATGTAGGACTGGTGAGAGTTGTGGGGCTCATTTTCAGAATGAGGCCCGAAAGAGTGTGGAATAGAAGGGGAGGTACTCAGTGAAACTGAGCGCCTAGCAGGCTCAATGAAGGTCCTCCATGGCTCTTGAGGACCCGGGTTGTTGGGATCAGATGGTGTTCGCCGGTGCGAAGGTCCGGCTTCATGGTCATTTGGGGCGACATATGACCCTTTTCCTCTACCTCTTCCCCTCATCCTTGGTGGCATTTTGTCAACCTGTCAAAAAAATAAACAAGTGATACAACAAGACAATATATAAGACAAAGTTAGAAATAAAACAATTTGGATAATTCCTAAGTTCTTTGTCTAGACTCGAGAATTCGAGGAATGTGCAATTGTGTAACCGAGATTAAACACAAAAGGCTAGTGTTTAATTCACTCAGTGTTGGCTCTGATACCAACCTGTCACACCCCTATTTTTCCATGTGTCACCGGTGGGCCCGGTGGGGAGTATCGTGACGTAGTTGATGTCATCATAAGTCAAACAACACAATATATAAATGCACAGCGGAAGCAAAGATAGATTTATTTCAACTTTAATAAATTGTAATATTAAATATCACAAAATAGTTGAAACGGATCCACAGGCGGATCAAAATAAAAGAAGATATTGTTCAACAGTTTTATTGACATCCAAGCTTGCGAGACTTATTGAGGACGCTAGAAGACAGCCAGCCTAGTACGAGTAGTACCTGCACTTAACCTTTTGGAAAATACGTCAGTTTACACTGGTAAATACAACTTAACTGACTCATTTTGAAAAGGTTTGAAAATTGATTTGAATGCACGTGGCACAAAACATTTTTATAACTTGGGATAATTATGTGAATATAATCTTGTAAGCGAATTACATGTTACTTATGCGTTCAGTAGCCCGATCCGTAGACCGGGCTAAAGATTAATAGACACACCACATTATTTGGTTCGGCACTGACGGGTGTACGCCTACACCCCGTGCTTAGGTCATGGCCATCTCGTAAGATGATGCCAAGGATATCCGGGACATGGTCATTAACCCCCCAAAGGCTTTAAGCAAACAAAACATTTCAAAACGTAGCATATCAAGGATTTAACCTCTATTCGATTAAAGATTCAATGCCGGACCAAGCAGTATTTTATATACCGTACCCCAAGCCCGTATAAGGGAAAATAAGTTAAAAGTATTTACCTTTGTAAGTATAAATCACAATTAGCGAGTGAAGGTAGCTTTTACTGGTTCTTCTATTCTGGAACAAAGGTTTATAATAACCTATTAGATTTCTAACGGGTCTTTATTTAAGCCTAAGCTTAGACCGGTTAGCTTTTAAGGACGATACGGTTCAAACGCACGATTAAGCGAAGACCGGATAGAATGTGATTTAGACCCGACAAGTTTGAATACTTGTATAATATGGGTATACTAAATACATTCTGGATTTTGAGACAAAGATGATAAGGTTTGACCCGTTTCGGTCAATTTATGCAAACTAGTTACATAAACTGAACCGAGCGCGAAAAGGGCGTCACGGGTAACCATAAGATTCATATGCAAGTTCCCTGAGTTAATATGCCTTAAACATGTTGTGATATCAGTAAGGTATCTTCTATTATGCCCAAAACGGATTTAAACATAAATTATGCCTCATAAGGGCATTTTGGTCATTTAAAAGATTATAAAAGAGTTTAATTAGTAATCTGAGTTACAGGTCTGATTTATACAGTAAATACACTTAATTTAATAAGTTATAACAGTAGGGTATGACCTATATGTGAAATTTATCATTTAAAACCAAACTATGCACCTTAGGGGTATTTTGGTAATTTCACTTAGGCTTAAAAGGTCAAAACTGGAAACCTGAGTTTATAAACTTTTACTTACTGTTATTATATAAAAATATACTAAAAATATCAGTAGGTATTAACCTTATATGTTTAATATAGTTTTAGTACATACTATGCGTTAAAAACGCTTAAAAAGACGATTTGGAGCCATTTCCGGGTTTTTAAAGGAAAGCTGATATTTTTATAATTCCAGAAGGCTCAAAATATTTTATTTAACAAATAAAATCAGTAGAAAAAGGTTTGGGGTCAAAAGGATTTGTAAAACTTATTTTATGGCTAAAAAGGGCAAAATCGGTATTAACCGAATTAAACTTAGAGACCTATGTTATGCTCAGCCAAAAATTAAATAAAAATCTTCAAAAATCCCAAAATATTATATTACATCAGTGAGTAAAAAGTTTGATATCAAAAAGTGGGTTTAAATAGGCTATACGCTAATTACGCCATTTAATTAACATAAAGCTTTCAAATTACACTAATGAGCATAACTCCTAATCTAGACCTCAAACTGATGTCAAATTTTAGGTGCAAGTTTATAAATCAGTAACTAAGGTTTCTAATCTTTTACTTTTTCAAAAATCACGTTTTATAGTCAAAAGGGCATAATAGTCAACATTTAAGCATTAATCGGAAACATGCATATGAATCGGATAACTATTGGACCAAGTTGTATAATCTCAGAGAGTTATACTTATATGAAACCTGGTCTAAAATAAGCTCTAAGGCAGATCTTAAATATGCATGAACGGGTCAGAACTGAAAGTCAAAGCAGAAGTCAAATTATGCGACTTTCGGTTCTGATCCGGGTTTAAACTGAAATTTGTCGAGTTGAACATGTTGGGACATGTTCTTACATTAGTTACCATGTTATTTTTGTTGGACTCTGTATGCCCAAGACACATATTAAATTGATGTGGCTAGTACGTTATGATCCAAGTCGAGTCATACCCAATAACAAGCTAGACAAACACTTATATTATTTATTTGATATATGATCAAACAAATAAATATTAACACTTACAATATTTAGAAATTGGTTTTCTAAATAATTACACTTGAGAAACTAATAAATTATATGGATAATTTATTTTGAGAGAATATTTTATTTTGTTATTTAATGGGTTAAATAACATTTTAAAAGGTTGTATAAAGTCTTGCATTTATGTAGTGTTATATTTATAAAAGTTATAAATATATAAACCAAGACTTGAATTTTATAAAAGAAATCTTTTTTTTTATAAATAAGTGCCCCCCCCCCCTTTTGTCTTACCAAGATGAGATCTTGATCCAATCACAATTCATGCTTTTGCATGTGTTAGAGAAGATGTGATTGGGTAGTCTAACCAAGACTTTTGGTCCAATGGGGTTTCATGCACTTGCATGTGTAAGTTGGCACATGATTGGTCATGGTGGGTGGCAATTCTCTCTCATGACTCTATAAATACTTGTATGACAAAAATGCAAGAGATAAACTTGTAAGAACTAGAGAAATAGCTCTCTAATTTTCGGTCATCATAAGTATCATTCAAGTGTTCGGTTTTGAATTTTAGTGTTGAAATCCTAGCTACAATCGTAGTGTTTGTTGGAGGCTTGAGGTATACAAGCTTGAGTTCTTCTACTCTTGAGGACAACCATTTCAAGAAGCATCATCCGTTTCATCATCCTTGTACTCCAAGAAGGTAGTTTTCTAAACATCCTATGGTTATGTTTGATAGTATGCACGTTCATATATGGATCCGGGTTTTAGGATTTTTCATATAAATGGAATTTATATTTTAAAAGTAACATGTTTTAAATATTATTTCCGCTGCGTTTTAATTTCATATGGATGAAATGGCTTTGATAAACATGTTAAAATCCCATCAATGGCATCTAGAGCCGCTTATATGAGTGCATACTTCAATAGATTAAAAATTTCGGGTTTCGGGTTTGAATAAAACCCAATGGCCGAAAATTTTAACATGGTTAACCCTTTGTTTTTCAAGATTATTTTCTTACATGCATAAGAGAATCTTGAAAAATTTATTTCATATGGATGATTTGTTTGTTTGGACAAAACTTACCTTTTCGGTTTTTTGAACATAGCCGAAAATGTTTATAAAAGGGAACCATTTTTTTATGCTTCTTGAAATTAATATATATGTATTTGGATATATATTTTGGTGCATATGGCCTAGCCATGACCTTGTGTTGAATGATTGTGTTGTTATTTATTATTTCAATGGGTTGTAATAATTATTATTTTGTTCTTCCATTAGAAGATATGTAATTTATTTATTTTCATTTGGTATGTAAAATAAATAGATTAGGTGCATTCTATTTTACTAGAAAAATGTATTAGGATATATTTTGTAAAAGAAGAAGCACACAAAAATGCGGTTTTGGTTTGGACCATAATATTCGGTCCAAAGAACTTCATCGTTCTCAACGGGATTTTAACCCGATAACCAAAACACATTTTTTGAAGTCCAAAAGAGTTTGGAGCTGAAAATAAAAGACTTTTGGAAGCTCAAAGAAGGTGGAGAAATCACAACACAAGATGGAGACTTGAAGCATTTGGATGCGGGATCAAGTGGGAGTTCATCGACACATTACTTGTAACACCTCGAAAATTCGTGTTAAATAAAATAACGACACGTATCGTGTAAGACAAAAAGCGTTATAAACTCGGATTTATTAAAAATGTTTGACAGGATTTAAAAGTGTCGTCATGTTAACTTTTGCACCTCTGAACGACCTCGTTATAAATCCCAAGACTCAAATCATGTTAAAAACATCTAGTATATGTTCAAGTTCAGTGAATTATAGCAATGAATGATTCATAATTTAATTGGTGGACTCCTACGAAGAAAATACACGGTAAACCTTCTTTAACGACACTTTCAAAATGAATTCAAATGAAACATACCAAAGTGGTAGGGTATGTTACTGTATTAGGCACTTCTTGGAGGTCCCTAACTGATAATTGAGGTCCCAATTACGGAATATGAGGTTTCCCTTTCGAATGGCTGAAAGAACAAAGTTTTTGGGCTGTTGGGGAAGCCTTGCGCACCGCAAGACTTGACCCTTACGGTGCGCAAGGGTCATGCCAGCGACCAAAATGTTGTTGTTTGCTGTTTAAACGCATACTAGACCTTTTAAACGGTTTTCCTCATATCCCTTGACCTCTAATCAACCCCTAAACACTAGGGACACATGTGGGAATGTTGTGGGCAGTAGTAGACTTTGTTGTCAACACTTTGTGGTGTCTTGGATCACTATAAAAGGCCTCTAAGTGCAACACTTGATCATTCATCCATCAAACAATCTTCTGATCAATTGTGGAGCACAAGAGCACTCTCCAGGCTTTCCTAATCAACCATTAGACACTTGTAAGTTTACTAATCCTTCTTTAATTAAGTTTAGCTTAGTTATTTAGCTAAAAGTCAAACCATCGTAATTACGGTTTGACTTCGAGATTAGTCAACAATGGCTCAGTCATATCTCGAATTAAAAGTAGGTATAAGTTGGTATTTATGTGGGTAATAAACCCTCAAAAGGGTTCCCCCTGATTACCACCCTAACCAGGTCAAAAGTCGGGTCAAACGTGTACTTAAAAAGTCAACAGAAAGTTTAAAATGCGATTTATGCATGATAAGCAATGCAGAACACTTATAACCTGTTTGATCATTAATATAACTTGGTAATTAGTGTAAGGACATGTCTAAACATGTTCCACCCGACAAATTCCTGTAAAATACCGGTTCGGAACCGAAAGTCACATAGTTTGACTTTCACTTTGACTTTCAGTTCTGACCCGTTTAGGCATGTTTTAGAAATGCCTCAGAGCTTTAATTGGACTAGGTTACATTTTACTACAACCCTCTGTGATTATACACCTTGGTTCATTAGTTATCCAATTAATATGCGTGTTTCCGTTAATTGCTCATATGTTGACCATTGTGCCCTTATTACCTTAAAACGTGATTTTTGGAAATGTAAAAGAGAAGAAACTTTAATTACTGATATATAAACTTGTATGCAAAGTATGACATCAGTTTGACTTGTAGATTAAGAGTTATGCTCATTATCGCAAATTTAAAGCTTTATGTTAATAAAACGGCGTAATTAGCGTATAGCCTAGTTAAGCCTACTTTTTGGTATCAAACTTAATACCCACTGATGTAATATATTATTTTGGGATTTTTAAAGATTTTTAATTAATTTTAGGCTGAGCATAACTATTAGTCGTAGGCTTAATCCGGTAATTGTCGGTTTTGCCCTTACGGGCCATAAAATGAGTTTTACATATCTAAACGACTCCAAACCTTTTGCTACTGATCACATATGATAAATAAATTATTTTAAGCCTTATGGAAATATAAAAATATCAGATTTCAGTATCGAACCCGGAAATGGCCTTTAATCGCCTTATTAAGCGTTTTTAGCGCAAAGTATGCATTAAAATTATATTGGACATACCCGGGTTGATACCTACTGATATATGAGGCAAATTATAATATTTTAACAGTAAGAAAATGTTGATAAACTCAGACTTCAGTTTGAGCTTTTCGGCTTATGTGAAATTACCAAAATACCCCTACGGGGCATAGTTTGGTTAAAAATGATAAGTTTCACATATATGCTTTATCCTACTGATATAACTTAGCAAATTATGTATTTTTGCTGATTACATCAGACCTGTAACTCAGATTGTTACTTAAACTCTTTTATAAACTTTTAAATGACCAAACTACCCCTAAGGGGCCTAGTTTGTGTTTAAACACGTTTCGGGCATAATGAAAGACATCTTACTGATGTCACAACATATTGGAGGCATAATTAACTTAGGAAACCTGTATATAGCTCTCATGAATACCCGTCACGCTTATTACGCGTACGGTTCGGTTTATGTAACAAGTTTACATAAATTAGCCGAAACGGGTCAAACCTTAACGGTTTTATCTCAAAATCCAGAATGTGAATAATAAGCCCATATTAAACAAGTCTTCAAACTTGTCGGGTCTAAATCACATTCTATCCGGTCTTCGCTTAATCGTGCATACGAACCGTATCTTTGAAACTAGCCGGTCTAAGCTTAAGCTTAATTAAAGACCCGTTAGGATTCTAATAGGTTATTATAAAACCTTCGTTCCAGATTAGGAGGACCAGTAAAAGCTACGTGCATTTTGCTAATTGTGAATTATACTTGCTCAGGTAAATACTTTTAACTTATTTTCCCTATACGGGCTTGGGTTACGGTATATAGCATACCGCTTGATCGGGCATCAAATCTCCACCGTTAGGTGGGTAGTTGAATAATTTGATCGGCTCGTTTAAACAGTCTTGTTACTTAAAGCCTTTGGGGGGTTAATGACCATGTCCCGGATATCCTTGGCATCATTTTACGAAATGGCCACGACTTAAGTACGGGGTGTAGGCGTACACCCGTCAGTGCACAAAAGTATATTGTGGTGTGTCTATTGATCTTTAACCCGGACAAGATCCGGGCTACTGAACGCACAAGGAACATGTAATTCGTTCACAAGATTATAATATTAAATAATTATCCCAAGTTAAATAAAATGTTTATGCCATGTGCAACCAAACCAATTTTTAATCATTTTCCAAAATGAGTCAGTTGAATGTATTTACCAGTGTAAACTGACGTATTTTCCCAAAAAGATTAAATGCAGGTACTAAGCGAAATTGGCTGGGATTTCTCCTTAGCATCATTAGAAGTCTCGCAAGCTTAAGATGCCTGAAGTCTGTTGAACTATAAATTCCATTTTTACTTTCGATCCGACTGTGGATCAACTTCCGGATATTGTGACATTGATATACAATATTAAATTCGGTTGTATCATATTTTTAAATTTGCTTCCGCTGTGCATATTAAATATTGTGTTGTTTGACTATTATGTTGCCAACCACGTCACGATACTCCCCCACCGGGCCCACCGGTGACACGTGGAAACCGGGGTGTGCCATTACTTGTGTCATTTTTCACCCTTTAGGAAGGACCTTTTGGCACACTTGTTTCGGCTAACAAGTGTTGTCAAAATAGTTGGCTATGGTTATGCACCTATTGTTATGTATGTTATGCTTGTGTGGTTGTTTATTTTGTTGTTTATATGATATGTAGATATGCATGACTTAACAAACTAATAATCAACAACAAGCGTAAAATTGGTTCTTGACAAAATCATTAAAATGGTTAATAAGGGTTTTATTAAAAATTAATGATTTTATAATAAAATGGGTTTTATTAAAAAGAACCTTGAAAATTAGTTTTCACTAAAAGTACCATTGATTTGAATGCATGCAAATGTATGGTACATAATATTTTCTAAACTAGAATTTTGAAATATTAAAAACCCTTTTATAAAACAAGTCAAACACCATCCTTTTATACAACACTCGAAACACTTGGGAACTCTTATTGTGGGATAAAGGTCACCTAACCACATTTGAGGGAACTTGTATGTTCGAGGTGGGTTTACCATGTTTGTGGGATAAAGGTCACCTAACCACTTATGTGTATAAACTCACACGTGTGTGTAAGTTGGACGACTTGATTTGGAAACCATGAACTTAGGGTCACCGAAGCATGGGGAACAAAAGGTGTTGATGGGATTAAACATGCCAACTAAACATAAAGATGTTTAACCGATCCCATATGGCTAGAAGTTGCAAAGAGTTGCAATTGTCAAACGTTGACTACCTTGTTAATTTAAATAGAGGGATAAAGGTCACCTAACCAATATTTAAATGTAACGTTGGATTCTAGATTTTAATTATTAAATTGTCTATGAGATACAAAAGGGTATTAATGATTAAAATATAATAATATCGAAAATACTAAAATTGAACTTGTTAAATTTTGTAGATGGCCACTAACAATATTACCCAAACCGTCCGTAACCTATCACTAAAAACAATCCTGGAAAAGGACCGTCTCAATCATAACACTTTATGGATTTATATCAAAACTTAAGAATCGTTCTCAAGTAAGAATAGATATCCTATGTGTTGAACGATCCTATTCCCGATGAACCTAACGTGGAAGATGTGGAAGCCTACAACGATTGGGTTAAGTATACCGAGGACTCCATGCAAGCCTCATGCCTCATGTTGGGAACTATGATTCCTGAAATTCAAAAGGATTTTGAACACCACGGGGCATACGACATGATTACCCAGTTGAAAGAAATGTTCCTACAACAAGCAAGGGTAGAACGCTTCGAAACTGTTCGGGCGCTTCATGCATGTCGAATGGATGAAACCCAATCGGTATCATCTTATGTCCTTAAGATGAAAAGCCACATTGATCGCCTCGAAAGGCTAAATTGTCCCGTCTCTAAAGAGTTGGCTACGGATTTGATCCTCAACTCTTTAACAAAGAAATTTGAAAGCTTTGTAATGAATTACAACATGAATGGATGGGACAAGAGCATTGGTGAACTTCATGTAATGCTCAAGACGGCCGAAGCAGGAATGGGCAAAAAGGCTTTACCCGTCCTAGCGATCAATGAAGGAGGCAACAAGAAGAGGCCCCACCCCGACTCTAAAGCAAACTATGCTAAAAGAAAGGGACACGTCAAAGGAAAGGGAAAGGGAAAAGCTAAAGCAGAACCCGCCAAACCAAAAGAGAAGAAGCAAAAGGTTGCTACGAATGACCCATGTTTTGAATGTGGTGAGATAGGACATTGGAAGAGAAATTTTCCAACCTATCTCAAAGAGTTGAAAAACAAGAGGGATGCAGGGCAAACCTCAGGTACTATCTTTATGATACATGTTGAGCTTAATGTTATTTCTTCCAGCACATGGGTACTTGATACCGGATGTGGAACTCATATTTGCAATTCGTTGCAGGGGTTCAAAAGAAATAGACATTACAAGAAGGGAGACGCTAGTCTCTTCATGGGCAACGGAGCAAAGGTTGATGTCGAAGCTCAAGGAGACTACGTTTTAGAGCTTCCAAGTGGTTTGGAAGTTATTTTGAAGAATGTTTTGTATGCTCCTAGTTTAACTAGGAACATAATTTCAGTTTCCCTTTTAAAACAATGTGGTTTTAATTTTGAATTTGTTAACCAAGATATTTATGTTTCTATGAATGATGTGTTTTATTTTAAAGCTATGTCTTTAAATGGTATTTATGAATTAGATCATGATAACGCATCATACGATAACTCAATGTACCAAGTAACCAACAAGAAACTCAAAATGGATTTGAGTGATTCCTATCTTTGGCATTGTCTCCTTGGACATATAAGCAAAAATCGCATGCATACACTTCAGAAAAATGGTCTTCTGAATACAAATGAAGATAATTCATTTGATGTATGCGAATCTTGTTTACAAGGCAAAATGACCAAGACACCCTTTAGTGGAACTTTTCAAAGGGCTAAAGACTTACTAGGTATCATACATTCAGATGTATGTGGTCCTTTTAAGCCGATGACTAGGAATGGTGAAAGATACTTCATTACCTTTACCGACGACTATAGTCGTTATGGATATGTGTACTTACTAAGACACAAGGATGAAGCATTTGAAATGTTCAAAGACTTCAAAAGTGAAGTAGAAAATCAACTCAAGAAAACAATTAAAGTCCTTCGTACTGATAGAGGAGGTGAATACCTAAGTGGTGCTTTTCAAGATCATCTTAGGAGTTGTGGGATTATCTCACAACTTACTCCACCTGGAACACCACAACACAATGGTGTGTCCGAAAGGAGAAATCAAACTCTATTAGATATGGTTCGATCTATGATGGCTAGAAGCACATTACCTCTATCGTTTTGGGGTTACGCTTTGCTCTCCGCAGTCCGTATACTAAATATGGCCCCAACCAAGAAAGTGGAAAAGACACCTTTTGAAATATGGCATGGAAACCCTCCATCATTATCATTCTTAAGGGTTTGGGGTTGTGAAGCTTATGTTAAGCAATACACCCCAAATAAATTGGAAGTCCGATCCACTAAGTGTATCTTTGTAGGATATCCTAAAGATGATATAGGATATTATTTCTACGATCCAACCGAGCAAAAGGTATTTGTTGCTCGAAAGGGTAAGTTCTTGGAAGCTAAGTTCCTTATGGAAGGAACTAGTGGTAGAACAGTGGAACTTGAGGAGGATCAAGAACCACAAGGCGATACACGTTTGGTTGATACTAGCACTCAACAAGAGGTTGTTGAAAACGATCAAGAGGTTGACCAGAACACACAAAATGTTCGCAGATCTGGTAGAATTAGTAATCCACCTGAAAGATATGGATTTTTCATGGATGGATGCTACGTGGTAGATTCAGATGAACCAACCACATACCATTATGCAATGTCAAAATCCGATTGTGACAAATGGCTTGAAGCCATGAACATAGAGATGCAATCCATGTATGACAACCAAGTTTGGGAATTGGTTGTGCCACCGCTCAACTCCAAAGTAGTTGGAAGTAAGTGGGTTTTCAAGAAGAAAACAGATATGCATGGTAACTTGGATACTTATAAAGCAAGACTTGTAGCAAAAGGTTTCACTCAAACTCAAGGAATTGATTATGATGAGACCTTCTCGCCTGTGGCGATGCTAAAGTCAATAAGGATATTATTTGCCATAGCTGCATATTATGACTATGAGATCTGGCAATTGGATGTCAAAACGGCTTTTCTTAATGGATATCTTAATGAAGATGTCTATATGGTTCAGCCTGAAGGTTTTGTCGATCCAAAACATCCTAACAAAGTATGCAAGTTAAAGAAATCAATCTATGGATTGAAACAAGCATCTAGAAGTTGGAATCACCGTTTTGATGAAGAAATTAAGAATTTTGGATTCATCAAGAACGGCGATGAAGCTTGTGTGTACAAGAAAGCTAGTGGGAGCGTCATCACTTTCTTAGTACTGTATGTCAATGACATTCTACTATTTGGGAATGACATTCCAACCATGGAAGGTGTAAAAGCTTGGCTTGGAAGTTGTTTTTCCATTAAGGATCTTGGTGAAGTAGCCTACATTCTGGGAATAAAGGTCTATAGGGATAGATCAAGGCGCTTGATAGGTTTAAACCAAAGTGCATACATTGACAAAGTCTTGAATAGGTTCCAAATGGAGAACTCTAAGAGAGGTTTTGTACCTATTCAAAAGGGGACAATATTGAATATATCTCAATGTCCAAGCTCAAAGGATGAGCAAGAGAAAATGAAAAGAATCCCATATGCGTCAGCTATAGGATCCATCATGTATGCAATGATATGCACCAGACCGGACGTCTCATGCGCCTTGAGCATGACGAGTAGATACCAGCAGAATCCAGGTAACAGTGATTGGATGGCTGTTAAAAGCATATTAAAATATCTAAGGAGGACTAAGGATATGTTCTTAATATATGGATCTGGTGAGGAGGAACTCGTTGTAAAGGGTTACACGGATGCGAGTTTCCAAAACGATCGAAGTGATTCTCGATCACAATCGGGGTATGTCTTCATTTTAAATGGTGGAGCAGTCTCTTGGAAGAGCTCAAAACAAGACGTGGTAGCATTGTCCACTACAGAATCAGAATACATCGCCGCTTCATTGGCAACCCAGGAAGCTGCATGGCTGAAGAAATTTATAGCTGACCTAGGGGTGGTCCCTACCATTCAAGACGCCCTAGAGATCTTTTGTGATAACGAGGGTGCGATTGCTCAAATCAAAGAACCTCATGCGCACCAAAAGACTAGACACATCGAGCGGAGATTCAACTACATAAGGGATGAAGTTGAAAAAGGAAAGATATGTATCCACCAAGTTCACACCGATCAAAACATTGCGGATCCACTCACGAAGCTCCTTGACAGGGGAAAACATGAGGGTCATACATGTTCCTTAGGACTTCGATATTCTAGTGATTGGATTTGATCTATTTTGTATTTGGATATTGAAACAATTGTTAATTTAACTCTTTTATGGTATTTTGAGTTATGTTTCATATTAGCATGTTCAAATCCGTGAATAAGTTAATTATTCTAAATGTCCGTAGTCAATCATAATTGTGGGAACAAATATGAATGTAAGACTATTATGAACTTGGATTGGTGGATATTCATTTAGAATGAATATAGAGCAAAGTGTTGCTACCAAAGTTCATAGATATTTGTGGGATACAAATATTGGACTGACTCGCTCTCAAATATTACTGCATGGAATCATTTGTGATTGATCATAAGTAATTTTAAGTAAAGGCGAATATCATAGTATCCTCTGACCTGAGATACATATTGGGTCTTGATATTCACCAAGTATTATACCTTAACCTAGTTCTTAGCTGTCTGTAATAAGGCAGTACACAAGGCTAAACTCAGGTGTGGTACAAGGTGATTGTGAGAGACGTATGTAGTCAAGAAGGGATTTGTTCCTCTTATTCGTTGAGAGTAAGATGTCTAAGGCCTGATAAAGTTAAATCAACAGAGAGTGATCACTCTATGTCTCTGGATTTAACATGACATCTGTAACCAAAGGATAAATGATAGATTCACCTAAAACATGTTCAAGTAAGGGACTTGAAAGGGATGATGTTATTGAATGGAAAATATAGTCATACGTATTGGGGGTAGTAAACCGTAGTTAGGCGTCATTTACTGCTTGCATCAATCTTCTATGTATCTTGTGCAAGTGGGAGATTGTTGGACTCTGTATGCCCAAGACACATATTAAATTGATGTGGCTAGTACGTTATGATCCAAGTCGAGTCATACCCAATAACAAGCTAGACAAACACTTATATTATTTATTTGTGATATGATCAAACAAATAAATATTAACACTTACAATATTTAGAAATTGGTTTTCTAAATAATTACACTTGAGAAACTAATAAATTATATGGATAATTTATTTTGAGAGAATATTTTATTTTGTTATTTAATGGGTTAAATAACATTTTAAAAGGTTGTATAAAGTCTTGCATTTATGTAGTGTTATATTTATAAAAGTTATAAATATATAAACCAAGACTTGAATTTTATAAAAGAAATCTTTTTTTTTTATAAATAAGTGCCCCCCCCCCCCCTTTTGTCTTACCAAGATGAGATCTTGATCCAATAACAATTCATGCTTTTGCATGTGTTAGAGAAGATGTGATTGGGTAGTCTAACCAAGACTTTTGGTCCAATGGGGTTTCATGCACTTGCATGTGTAAGTTGGCACATGATTGGTCATGGTGGGTGGCAATTCTCTCTCATGACTCTATAAATACTTGAATGACAAAAATGCAAGAGATAAACTTGTAAGAACTAGAGAAATAGCTCTCTAATTTTCGGTCATCATAAGTATCATTCAAGTGTTCGGTTTTGAATTTTAGTGTTGAAATCCTAGCTACAATCGTAGTGTTTGTTGGAGGCTTGGGGTATACAAGCTTGAGGTCTTCTACTCTTGAGGACAACCATTTCAAGAAGCATCATCCGTTTCATCATCCTTGTACTCCAAGAAGGTAGTTTTCTAAACATCATATGGTTATGTTTGATAATATGCACGTTCATATATGGATCCGGGTTTTGGGATTTTTCATATAAATGGAATTTATATTTTAAAAGTAACATGTTTTAAATATTATTTCCGCTGCGTTTTAATTTCATATGGATGAAATTGCTTTGATAAACATGTTAAAATCCCATCAATTTTAATGATCAAACAGGTTGCATGTACCCTACATTGCTAATTATGCTTAAATTTGAAAATACACATTCTGTTGACTTTTTAAAGTAAGCTTTGACTCGACAATTAACATAGTTAGAGTGGGAATCTGAAAGTACCCTTTTAAGGGTTTGTTACCCACATAAATACCTACTTATAAGTACTTTCAATTTGAGAAATGACTGAGCGGATTTCATTTAATCACGAAGTCAAACTTAAATTACGATGGTTTGACTATAAGCTAATTAACTAAGCTAAAACGAATTAGAAAGGGTTAAGAATACTTACAAGAGTCCTAATCACGACTAGGAAGCCTAATGAATCCTTGTTGCTGACCAGAGAGCTCCAGAATTGAGAATGCAAGTGAATGTGAAATTGTTGCAACAATGGGTGTTCTTAAATATCAACTTTGATCTCACTAGATGATGCCACAAGGGTCTACAATTGTTATAAGATCCGTCCAGGTGCCCCTCTATGCATGCAAAACCATTGGTGAGGCTCTGGTATCAGATAACAGGTGTTTACAATCGATTCAGAACTGAAAACTGACATATGCGCATTATTCTGCGCTGGCAGGTCGTAGGCGGGCCGCGAAGGCCTCCTCGCGGGGCGCGTACAAGCTGGCAACCAGCCAAACAAGTTTCCATTATTTACAATTCAGTCCTTGGTCCTTTGAAACGTTGTTTTGGCTATTTTTCTTGCACTCTTGACCCTCAAACCTGATTTTTAAGGGCCTTAGGACATCTACAAACTTGGTTAGGCCCTTGGTTAACTTTGTGCTTACCCGAAAGTCACAAATTTCAACGTTAACGCATTTAACCCTTCGTGCACGGTTTTGATCATAACTTTCTCATACGATAACGAAACTTTATGAAATTTTTATCACATATTCTAGTGAGTATATCTTATCATTACAAAGCTTCGGGTTTGCTAAAAGGTCACTCAGAGGTATACTTTCAACATGTTGACACATTTAGCCCCTATAGTTTGTAATTCCTCACTTTCTTTCATTTTCTTCTTCGTGTGACCCATGATTTATTCGTTTAAGATTATAAACACCATGTAGGGTTATTGTAGGGCCTATTTATCCATTGTTGACACTTTGGACCCTTATATTCACATAGTTTCACTGTTTGTCAACTTTAGTCCCTCTAAAGTACTTTTTCACATATTCAAAGCTTATGACACGTGTCAATACATTATTGGACGTAAATTTTCGAGGTGTTACAGTGAATCACTTATGTCATCATCTTCACCACTAGAAGTGGGTTTCAATTCTAATCATCCTATTACTCAAAATCTTTCACAACACATGTTCCATATGATGATTATAACACATATTCATGCTAAATTTTGCACCAATTCGCGGATTAATCATAACCCATGTCATCAAACATCACCAAAA
This sequence comes from Helianthus tuberosus, assembly GCA_030545235.1. Taxonomy (NCBI): domain Eukaryota; kingdom Viridiplantae; phylum Streptophyta; class Magnoliopsida; order Asterales; family Asteraceae; genus Helianthus; species Helianthus tuberosus. The sequence goes on from CM060363.1 coordinate 80,253,849, forward strand.
CATAAAATTTAACTTAGTTGGTGTAAAGAACACTTGGATGATCATAATCTTAGTTCATGCTTCAGATTTGAGCCTAATTTTCCTTGTCAATTTGAAGATTTCTTGTGAATTAGGGTTTATACCATTTCCTTCTTTCTCCTGCTCGATCACACGCACACACACCTAGTGTGTGTGTGTGTGTGTGTGGTTTTTGTTTAATTAATTTCAAGTTTCCATTTTGGCAATCTTAGTCCCTCAAGTTCATCACACCATCATAATTGCCACCAATTTCATTCCTTTACTTATTTTGTTAGACATTTAACTAAGTTTAATAACCTAGTTATTGTATTTCATTTAATTAATCATGGTAACATACTAACGAATTTAATAATTCGAGTTTTGGGGTGTTACATGAATGGGAGTCTTATCTTCCCCAAAGGGTGTGAAATGTTGTTATTGAAACCTACCAAGGGTATGGGTCCTCCTCCAGTTTGTCTCGCACATCTATGTCAAACCTTAAGAAACAATGTTCGTGTATTACCTCTACCCCACCCCCCCCCCCCCGTACACATGTATTCGGGCGACCCTATGCCCCGCTATCGTGGCTGAAATATTGAGGGGGAGTCTTTGGACTTCATACTCTTCTAGGTGGGGCATGAGTATGGGAGCTTTCATGCAGTTTAGAGGCCCAAACACCATGGCCTTAACACTTGGGGTTTCATCATATTCTTGCATCCTTCTGATCATATCCACTTACCCTTTTTTCTGGTTCCTCCCCCTTAGCGACCTTTTCTTTCCCGTCCCATCCCTCTTTTATTTCTTTTATTAGATGGGACAACTTTCTCGTCTTAACTACTGATTCGATCTCCCTTTTCAAGTACATACAATTATATTTCTTATGCCCAAACCCCTTATGAAATTCACAGTACTCATTCGGGTAGGCTTTCAGTTCTGGTTTGAGGGGACGGGGTCTAGGGAAGGAGTTTTTAACCCTTTCAGTCGCCAATATCTCACTCGGCGTTTTAGTCAAGGGGGTGAAGCTTTCATAATAAGGGGCAGGCCCTCTCCCTCGGGGTTTGCAGGGAGAATAAGGGGGCCTTGATGTCACAACCTCGCCCCTATCTCTTGGGAATGGGCGGCCGCGAGCCAATATCAGTGGTATCGGTGTTTATCAGTTTGGCAGCGGAATTTACATCAGGACCGTAGTTAGGAAATATTTTATCAGAGTAAAATACCACATTTTCTAATAATAAACACATGGGAAAAACCCAAGTTTTCATTACAAACAGGTTTATAGGGATAAACCCTAATTTGTTGAATTAAAACATCTTCTTTATTTAGGTAACTTTTATAGCCACTTTTCCAAGCCTTCAGTGCTCTCCAGCTGGCTTCTATTTTGGCTTTCACATTTTGTTACCTGAAACGCGTTTTAAAAACATTTGTCAGTGGGAAATACTGGTGAGTGAATCCCAATTTAATCAAGACAGGTTTTATCATTTTACAGTATTGAGGGCGATCTAGCAATTATATTTGTTTCCATCTACTTTAATTACCACCCACGGTACTGTCAACCCGACTTGTGGTCATGTTACTACTCACAGTGTAGCAACAAATTTTGTATACAAAACCCCAACATACCGACGATAATTGTAGAATACAAATACTCAATCACTGTTAATCATAATGTAAAACAATTGAGGTTTTGTAAAAACATTTTACAAAAAGGTTTCACAAAAAGAGGATAAACTCACAAAAAGGTTTTACACAAAAAGAAGGATTACTCACATTGCTAATTTAGGTATTTTCCTTGTGACTTCTTGGTTATAATCTATTAATTTAAACAATGCACATGTGTTAGTATAAATAACCCAAATTTACATTAGTTATACCCTCCCCGAGACAGAACTCCAACGACTACGTCGGGCAGAGCCTCGACAGGAGTTACGGAGCACTAGATCAATCGGGCAGCGTATCTAATACGTAACCGGGGGTTATAATACTTACAACGAGGCAGAGCTTCGCTAAATAAGGGGTATAATGCCCGATACTAATTCAAATATTCAGAAATTGAGAGAGTTTTGAAAATTGTGAGCGAGTTCAAATGAATGCCGATCGATCTGTCACAACCCCCGGCCCCTATCTCCTGGGAACGGGCAGTCGTGAGCCAGTATCAATGGTATCAGTGGTTTATCATTTTGGAAGCGGAATTTACATCAGGACCGTAGTTAGGAAATATTTTATTAGACTAAAAAATACCACATTTTTATAATAATAAACACATGGGTAAAACCCAAGTTTCTATTACAAACATGTTTATAGGGATAAACCCTATTTTATTTAAATAAAACATCTTCTTTATTTAGGTAACTTTTATAGCCACATTTTCCAATCCTTCAGTTCTGTCCAGCTGGCTTCTATTTGGCTTTCACATTTTGTTACCTGAAACGCGTTTAAAAACATTTTATCAATGGGAAATACTGGTGAGTGAATCCCAGTTTAATCAAAACAGGTTTTATCATTTTACAGTATTGAGAGCGATTACAATGTTTATATCTACACAATTACTCATTCAGTACTGTCAATCCTGACTGGTGGGTCATATTACTCATTGGCTATCCCGTTGTCCAATAGTAACGTGTTCCACATTTTGTATACAAAACCCCAACATACCAGCAGTAATTGAAGAATTACAAAGACTCAATCACTGCTAATTATAATTTAAAACATTTAAGGTTTTGTAAAAATAGTTTGGAAAAAGGTTTACAAAAAGGAGATTACTCAGGTTGCTACTTTAGGTATCTTTCCTGTGATTTTCTGGTTATAATCTATAAATTTAAACAATGCGCATGTGTTAGTATAATAACCCAATTTACATTAGTTATACCCTCCCCGAGATAGAACTCCAACAACTACGTCGGGTAGAACCACGACAGCCGTTACGGAGCATTAGATCAATCGGGCAGCGTATCTAATACGTAACCGGGGGTTAAAATACTTACAACGAGGCAGAGCTTCGCTAATTAGGGGGTATTATGCCCGATACTACTATTTATAGTGTCTGATCGAGAGAATGAGCAGATTGAAACTGAAGGCCGATGCCCCTTATTTATAGTGTCTGATCGACACTTTGCCACACCCCGCGTAAGAGAAGGAAAGGGGCTTCGCGGCCCGCGAGAGACCTAGGGTAGGCCCTAGCTTGTTCGACTCAACATACTAGACCCAACACGTTCATGCCACGTAGCAGCTCCGGGTGCGCCCTAGTCTTGAGCTGTCGCGACCCGCGACTAGGCTGGCTAAGGGCTTCACGCCCCGCGAGCCACCTTAATTTCTAGTTTTTATTTTAGTTTTATAAATTTAAAGTATTTAGGGCTAGTTTATGTATACGGGGTGTATTTTAGGACGTATAAGGGCGTTCTAAATATTTTAGGAGTGTCGGTAATAATTTAGGAGGGTTGTTATATCCTCCCCACCTTGTTTTAGAACTCGTCCTCGAGGTCTACTGGAACAGGTGTGGGTATTTCTTCTGCATCTCTGATTCGAGTTCCCATGTGTATTCTGGTCCTCTTTTGGAATCCCATTTCACTTTGACCAGAACTAATCTCTTGTGCTTGGGATTCTTGATTTTCCTGTCTTCAATCTATAGTGGCTTCTCTACAAAATTAAGTTTCTCATTTACCTCTATATCCTTAAGAGGCACTACTAATGATTCATTGGCTAAGCACTTTTTGAGATTACATAAATACATCATGTATTCCTGCCATTTCCTCTGGCAGTTGTAGCTGATAAGCTACGGGTCCTATTCTTCTAATAATCTCAAAAGGTCCAACATACCTGGGGCTTAGCTTTCCCCTTTTGATGAATCTTACCACTCCTTTCCAAGGAGAAACTTTTAACAAACCTTATCTCCTACTTGAAACTCCGATGGCTTTCGCCTGTTATCAGCATAACTCTTTTGTCGATCGCGTGCTGCTTTCAGTCATTCCTTGACTTAAATAATCTTGTCCGTGGTTTCTTGCACTATCTCAGGTCCAGGCAATTGCTTTTCTCCAATCTCTGCCCAACAGACTGGAGTTCGGCACTTTCGTCCATAAAGTACTTCAAATGGTGCAGCATTAATACTGGTATGATAGCTATTATTATAATAAAATTCAATTAATGGTAGATTATCATCCCAATTTCCTCCAAAATCAATTACACAAGCTCTAAGCATATCTTCCATTGTCTGAATTGTCCTCTCGCTTTGTCCGTCTGTTTGTGGATGATAAGCGGTGCTTAGATTTAGCTTGGTTCCCATTGCTTTTTGGAAACTTGTCCAAAAATGAGAAGTAAAACGGCTATTTGTATCAGAAATAATTGATAAAGGAATGCCATGTAATGAAACTATTTCATAACATATAAGTTGGCTAACTGTTCCATACCGAATGTTTCCTTCATTGGTAGGAAATGAGCAGACTTGGTTAACCTATCTACAGTCACCCAGATTGTATCATTACCTTTTTTTGTCTTGGGTAATTTGGTAACAAAGTCCATTGTTATCAACTCCCACTTCCATACAGGCATTTCCAATGGCTGTAATAAACCTGAGGGTTTCTGATGTTCAGCTTTAACCTGTGAACAGGTTAGACACTTGGCAACATAAGCTGCTATATCCTTTTTCATTCCTATCCACCAGAAGTTCTTTCTTAAATCTTGATACATCTTATCACTTCCAGGATGTATCGTATACTTAGACTTATGGGCTTCATCTAATATTCAGTGGCGTAGGTTTCCTAGTTTAGGTATCCACATCCTTTTCTTATGGAATCTCCAAATTCCATCTGTTCCTTGTTCTAATTCCTTAATTATCCCTTTCAATTTTTCAGTATCATCCTTGATTACTGATTCTTGTGTGGCTCTAATTTGTTCATTTAAATCTATCTGCAGAATTAATTTAAGAGAACGTACTCTTTTTGGCTTTTCATGATACTTTTGACTTAAAGCATTAGCTAAGAAATTCTATCCAGCGTCTTTGTCCCATATTCAACTCTTTTTGCTAAAAAATGTACCTTAAACTCTTATGATCAGTGAAGACAACAAATTTATTTTCATATAAATAGTGTCTCCAAATCTTAAGGGCAAAAATTATGGCTCCTAATTCTAAATCGTGGGTTGAAAAATTCTCTTCATGATTCTTAAGTTGTCTAGAAGCGTATGCTATAACCTTTTGGCGTTGCATCAACACACATCCATAACCTAATTTAGAAGCGTCACAATAGACTTCAAAGTCTTCGTTTCCTTCTGGTAACACTAGTATGGGTGCGTTGGTTAATCTATGCTTAAGAATTCTAAAGGCTTCTTCTTGTTTTGGTCCCCATTCAAATTTAACAAACTTACAGGTTAACTTGGTTAAGGGAATGGCTATTCTAGAAAAATTTCGGATAAACCTTCTATAATAACCGGCTAGTCCTAGAAAACTTCTAACCTCCGTTGGTGATTCAGGGACTTTCCATTTAGTAATCGCTTCAATCTTTGTGGAATCCACATGAATCCCTTAATGATTAACTAAATGTCCAAGAAATTGCACTTTTTCTAACCAAAATTCGCATTTTGAAAATTTAGCGTAAAGATTTTCTTTTCTCAGCTAATTTAAAAGGGTATGCAGATGCGCTGCATGTTCCTCTTTACTCTTAGAGTAAATTGGAATATCATCTATAAAGTGAATTATGAAATTATCCAAATATGGCTTACATATTCGGTTCATCGTGTCTATAAATGCGGCAGGGGCATTGGTTAGACCAAATGGCCTGACAGTAAATTCATAATGGCCATACCTTGTTCTGAAAGAGGTCTTAGGAATGTCCTCTTCCTCTACCTTTAATTGATGATATCCTGAGCGTTAATCGATTTTTGAGAAGAATCGAGCTCCTTGCAGTTGATCAAACAGATCATCGATTCTCGGTAATGGGTACCGATTTTTAATCGTGACCTTATTCAATTCTCGGTAATCAATGCACATACGCATTGATCCGTCTTTCTTCTTGACAACAAGATCGGTGCTCCCCATGGTGATGAACTTGGCTGTACGAATCCTTTCTCCAAAAGTTCGTCTAGCTGTTTCTTCAATTCTTGCATTTCTGCTGGCGCCAACCGGTAAGGTGCTTTGGCAATTGGTCCAGTTCCTGGTAGTAGATGAATTCTGAATTCAACTTCCCTGTCCGATGGTAGTCCTGGTAATTCTTCTGGAAACACATCTGAGAATTGAGATACTACAGGAATATCTTTCAATTCTTTTCCCTTAGTGTTAATGATTATGGAAATCATATACACTAGGGATCCTTTCCTTGCACAACTTGCAGTTTTCATCACAGAGATGAATTTCGCGGATCTGGATGGCTTATTTCCTTTAATTGTGATCTTTTCACCCTTTGGTGAACTTATTTGGATTGACTTTTGATCACACAGAATACTGGCTTTATTGGATACCAACCAATCCATTCCTAATACGATATCAAATTCAGCCAGATTCATCGGGTAAAGATTAGCAATAAACTGATGGTTTAAAATTTATGTTCTTGCTCCCTGCAAGCTTTTAGAAATATTTATGGTTTCTCCATTTGCTGTCTCTACTAAACATTCTTGTTGGAGTTTAGTTAATGGTTGGTTGAGAATTTTGTAAAATGAAGTATAAATAAAACTTTGGTTCGCACCAGAGTCAAATAATACTTTAGCAAAAACATCATTAACTAAAAAAAGAACCGGCAATCACATCCGGAATCATCTTCGCTTCTTCGGCTGTCAGAACAAATGCCCTAGCATTCTTAGTAGTCTTGTTGTTCATGGCTGGAGCTAATTTCGGCAATTTGGCTTAATATGTCCTTGTTCTCCACAATTGTAGCATATCTTATTATTAAGTTTAATTCTGCAGTCCTCTTCCTTGTGTCCAGATATTTTGCAGAAATTGCAGTATATAGAGCATCTTCCAGAATGCTTTCTTTTGCAATATTTGTAGTACGGAGTAGAAGTAGACCCTACATTTTTCCCACGGTTGGAATTTCCATAGCGGAATTCCTGGGTAAGCTTTTGAGCTAGATTCTTCCTCTGGTTTTCTTCTTGTGTACGTACCAATTCATCGGTCAAAGTATTTGTTAGTTCTACAGCTTCTTCTATAGTTGGTGATCTAGCTGCCTTGACTACATGTCTAATCTCACTGTTTAATCCCCAGATGTAACGAGATATTAATACTGGTTCTAGTGAAGCTAGGGTTGGCACTATTCTAGCATATTCGAAGAATATAGTAGTGTAACCCTTACAGTCTACTCCAATCATTCTAAGGTTTAAAAATTTATTGGCTATCTGATCCCTTTCATTAGGAGGACATAATTTCCTTTCAATCATATTCTTAAACTGAGTCCATTCCATATTATAGACTCTGTCACTTTCCCTAGACTGGAGAATAGTGTTCCACCATTCTAAAGAAGCAGTTTTAAACAGATTGGAAGCAAACATAATTTTGTCTTCCTCTGCACACTTGCTTATTTTTAAGACTGCTTCACTCTTTTCTAACCAGCGTAGAGCTGCAATGGCTCTTTAATTGTCCGAGAATTCTATTGGTTTACAAGACCAGAATTCTTTGTAAGAACAACCATAATACATGGTTCTTCTTCTTTTTAGAATAGGCAATTGAAATAGTGGTCCATTGTTCACGCTGTGACTGGGTTCAGTATGTGATCGTTTACTTCCATTATCACTTTTATTATTATTTTCCGCTTCCCTAACATTTTGGATGAACAAAAATAACTTATATTATGCATCTATTACAAACCACAACTGGAATTTAAAATACAATACTAGTATGCATCGGTAGTTATTGGTTATCTATCTTAGTGAATATATATATATATATATATATATATATATATATATATATTATTACTACTTAGTGGGGATCCATCCAATATTGCATATTACGCTCGTCATACTTCCAGACGAGTCTCTCCCCTATTTACCTTATCCGTTCACTGTCATCTAACAACTCCTCACCAAAGGTGCGAAGTTCTTGCACATTCTCAGTGCTCATGGGTGGTGCGGGTGCTGGTATCGGGTCAGGGTACTGTGGCATTGGTTCCTCATGTGGGTATGGGTTCTCTAGGATTTCTCGTATGTATTGATCATTATCAAAATATGGGTCTAGAGGGTCAAGGTTTGGGTAGGGTGCTACTGGGTTTGGTACTAACTCTTCCTGTGGATGAAATTCTGGGTAATTCCTGTGGTCGTCAAACCATGGGTCATAGTCTAGGGGATGGGGTGCTGGGACTCTAGGGATTTCGGCCAGGACGAAAGCAGGTAACGGGATCTGGTCAGCTGGGTTAATTTCTACTTCCATGGATTATGTTGGGAACAACGTCAGTGGCTGTGGTGCTATGAGTTGTTCTAAGTTCGGGTATGCGGCTGTGGTAGTTAGAATATAAAAGTTGGCTAGTCTCCTATTGAGTATATCTTGAGTTTTGGTGTTCATTTCCCTATTCGCACCTGCTAAAGCTCGCTGCTGCTGAAATTTCTCATTCTTTTTCTACGCTCGTGAGCTCCCCGACTGAACCATCCTCTCTTTTTGGTAGGAAATGGCTCCTCGGATTGCGCTTTGAATACGAAAATCCCTTCTTCGGTATCAGCTGAATACCCCGAGGGGGTAGGCTGGGAAGAAGTTCCTTCGTCTATGGAGAGCTTGACAGTTGATGGTAAGCGTCCGAGGGTCCTTGATCACCCATACTGTAAACTAACAGATTGTCAAATAACAAAAAAATAATATACACGTATGCACATAATTATTTAGATTATTTCCTAACAGAATTGACACTTTCATTGTCAGCAGAACACTTATGTGGCTGAAATCAGTGGCTTAAGCTCTGATACCACTTTCATCTGTCACAACCCCCGGCCCCTATCTCCTGGGAACGGGCGGTCGTGAGCCAATATCAGTGGTATCAGTGGTTTATCATTTTGGCAGCGGAATTTGCATCAGGACCGTAGTTAGGAATTATTTTATCAGAGTAAAAATACCACATTTTAATAATAATAAACACATGGGTAAAACCCAAGTTTCTACTACAAACATGTTTATAGGGATAAACCCTATTTTATTTAAATAAAACATCTTCTTTATATAGGTAACTTTTATAGCCACATTTTCCAAGCCTTCAGTTCTGTCCAGCTGGCTTCTATTTGGCTTTCACATTTTGTTACCTAAAACGCGTTTAAAAACATTTTATCAGTGGGAAATACTGGTGAGTGAATCCCAGTTTAATCAAAACAGGTTTTATCATTTTACAAAAAGGAGATTACTCACGTTGCTACTTTAGGTATCTTTCCTGTGATTTCCTGGTTATAATCTATAAATTTAAACAATGCGCATGTGTTAGTATAATAACCCAATTTACATTAGTTATACCCTCCCCGAGACAGAACTCCAACGACTACGTCGGGCAGAACCACGACAGCCGTTACGGAGATCTAGATCAATCGGGCAGCGTATCTAATACGTAATCGGGGGGTTAAAATACTTACAACGAGGCAGAGTTTCGCTAATTAGGGGGTTATTATGCCCGATACTAATATTATTATTTCAGAAATTTAGAGAGAGATCGAGAGAATGAGCTGATTGAAATTGAAGGCCGACGCCCCTTATTTATAGTGTCTGATCAACACTTTGTTGTGCCCCGCGTAAGAGAAGGAAAGGGGCTTCGCGGCCCGCGAGAGACCTAGGGTAGGCCCTAGCTTGTTCGACTCAGCATACTAGACCCAACACGTTCGTGCCACGTGGCAGCTCCGGGTGCGCCCTAGTCTTGAGCTGTCGTGGCCCGTGACTAGGCTGGCTAAGAGCTTCGCGCCCCGCGAGCCACCTTAATTTCTTGTTTTTATTTTATTTTTATAAATTTAAAGTATTTAGGGCTAGTTTACGTATACGGGGTGTATTTTAGGACGTATAGGGGCGTTCTAAATATTTTAGGAGTGTAGGTAATTATTTAGGAGGGTTGTTATACGATCCTATTTATAGTGCCTGATCTCGACTTCCTCGCGGCCCACGAGAGCCTCTAGGGTAGGCCCTAGCTTGGCTGACTCAAGGGTAGCCTCGACATGAATCGTGCCACGTGGCATCACCAGGTGCGTCCTGGTTACCAGCTATCGCGCCCAGCGACAGGTTTAGTCAAGGGGGTCGCGGCCCGCGAGCGCCCCATAAACTTATTTTTATTTAATTTTTGTAAAATTAAAGGTATTTCGGGCCGTTTTTTGTATACGGGGTGTATTTTAGGACGTATAGAACTCATCCTCGAGGTCTACTGGAACAGGTGTGGATATTTCCTCTGCATTTCTTATTCAAGCTCCTAAGTGTATTCTGGTCCTCTCTTGGAATCCCATTTCACTTTGACTAGAACTAATCTCTTGTGTTTGAGATTCTTGACTTTCCTGTCTTTAATTTGTATAGGCCTTTCTACAAACTTAAGCTTCTCATTTACCTCTATGTCCTTAAGAGGTACTACTAACGATTCATCGGCTAAGCACTTTTTGAGATTACATACATGAAAAACATCATGTATTCCTGCCATTTCCTCTGGCAGTTGTAGCTGGTAAGCTACTGGTCCTATTTTTCTAATAATCTCAAAAGGTCCAACATACCTGGGGCTTAGCTTTCCCCTTTTGATGAATCTGACTACTCCTTTCCAAGGAGAAACTTTTAATAATACCTTGTCTCCTACTTGAAATTGCAATGGCTTTCGCCTGTTATCAGCATAACCCTTTTGGCGATCATGTGTTGCTTTCAGTCTTTCCTTGAATTGAATAATCTTGTCTGTTGTTTCTTGCACTATCTCTGGTCCAGATAGTTGCTTTTCTCCAATTTCTGCCCAACAGACTGGAGTTTGACACTTTCGTCCATAAAGTGCTTCGAATGGTGCAGCATTGATACTGGTATGATAGCTGTTATTGTAAGAAAATTCTATTAACGGTAAATGATCGTCCCAATTTTCCCCGAAATCAATTACACAAGCTTTAAGCATATCTTCCATTGTATGAATTGTCCTTTCGCTTTGTCCATCTATTTGAGGATGATAAGCGGTGCTTAGATTTAACTTGGTTCCCATTGCTTTTTGGAAACTTGTCCAAAAATGAGAAGTAAAACGGCTATCTCTATCAGAAACAATAGATAAAGGAATTCCATGTAATGAAACTATTTCATTTACATACAACTTGGCTAGTTGTTCCATACTAAAAGTTTCCTTCATCGGTAAGAAATGAGCAGACTTGGTTAACCTATCTACAATCACCCAGATTGTATCATTACCTTTACGTGTCTTGGGTAACTTGGTAACAAAGTCCATTGTTATCAATTCCCATTTCCAAACAGGCATTTCCAATTGCTGCATTAAACCTGAGGGTTTCTAATGTTCAGCTTTGACTTGGGAACAAGTTAAACACTTGGCAACATAAGCTGCTATATCCTTTTTCATTCCTATCCACCAGAAATTTCTTCTTAAGTCCTGACACATTTTATCACTTCCAGGATGTATCGTATACTTAGAATTGTGTGTTTCTTCTAATCTTTGGTGGCGTAGGTTTCCTCGCTTAGGTATCCACATCCGTTTCTTATCGAATCTTCAAATTCCATCTGTTCCTTATTCTAACCTTTCAATTTCTCAGTATCGTCCTTGATTACTGATTCTTTTACGACTCTAATTTGTTCATTTAAATCTATCTGCAGATTTAATTTAAGAGAACGTACTCTTTTGGGTTTTTCATGATACTTTCGACTTAAAGAATCAGCTACTACATTAGCTTTTCCTGTATGATACTGGATATTACAATCATAATCCTTAAGAAATTCCATCCAGCGTCTTTGTCTCATATTTAACTCTTTTTGCCCAAAAATGTACCTTAAACTTTTATGATCAGTGAAGACAACAAATTTATTTCCATATAAATAGTGTCTCCAAATCTTAAGGGCAAAAACTATGGCTCCTAATTCTAAATCATAGGTTGAATAATTCTCTTCATGATTCTTAAGTTGTCTAGAGGTATAAGCTATAACCTTTTGACGTTGCATCAATACACATCCATAACCTAACTTAGAAGCGTCACAATAGACTACAAAGTCTTCAGTTCCTTCTGGTAACGCTAGTATGGGTGCGTTGGTTAATATTTGCTTAAGAATTCTAAAGGCTTCTTCCTATTGTGGTCCCCATTCAACTTAACAGATTTACAGGTCAACTAGGTTAGGGGAATGGCTATTCTAGAAAATATCGAATAAATTGTCTATAGTAACCGACTAGTCCTAGAAAACTTCTCACCTCCGTTGGTGATTCAGGGACTTTCCACTTGGTAATTTCCTCAATCTTTGTGGAATCCACATGAATTCCTTCATGATTAACTAAATGTCCAAGGAATTGCACTTCCTTTAACCAAAATTCACATTTCGAAAATCTAGCATAAAGCTTTTCTTTTCTTAGGAAATTAAAAAGTGTATGCAGATGCGCTGCATGTTCCTCTTCACTCTTAGAGTAAATAAGAATATCATCTATAAAGACAATTATGAATTTATCCAGATATGGTTTACATATTCTATTCATCATGTCCATAAATGTGGCTGGGGCATTGGTTAGACCAAATGGCATGACTGTAAATTCATAATGGCCATACCTAGTTCTAAAAGCGGTCTTAGGAATGTCCTCTTCCTGAACTTTCAGTTGATGATATCCTAAGCGTAAATCGATTTTTGAAAAGAATCGAGCTCTTTGCAATTGATCAAACAGATCATCGATTCTCAGTAATGGGTACCGATTTTTAATCGTGACCTTGTTCAATTCTCGGTAATCAATGCACATACGCATTGACCCGTCTTTCTTTTTGACAAACAAAATCGGTGCTCCCCACGGAGATGAACTTGGCTGTATGAATCCTTTCTCCAGAAGTTCGTCCAATTGTTTCTTTAGCTCTTGCATCTCTGCTGGTGCCAAAAGGTAAGGTGCCTTGGCAATTGGAGCTGTCCCTGGTAGCTGGTGGATTCTGAATTCAACTTCCCTAACCGACGGTAGTCCAGGTAATTCTTCTGGGAAAACATCTGAGAATTGAGATACTACGGGAATACCTTTCAATTCTTTTCCTTTAGTGTTAATGATTATGGAAATCATATACACTAGGCATCCTTTTCTTGCACAACTCGCTGTTTTCATTACAGAGATAAATTTCGTAGATCTAGATGGCTTATTTCCTTTAATTGTGATCTTTTCACCCTTTGGTGAATTTACTTGGATTGACTTTTGATCACATAGAATACTGGCTTTATTGGCTACTAACCAATCCATTCCTAATACAATATCAAATCCAGCCAGATTCATTGGGTAAAGATTAGCAATAAAATTATGGTTCAAAATTTCTATTCTTTCTCCCTGCAAGATTTCAGTGATCTTAATGGATTCTCCATTTGCCGTCTCTACTAGACATTCTTGTGGAAGTTTAGTTAATGGTTGATTGGGAATTTTGCAAAATGAAGTATTAATGAAACTTTGGTTCGCACCAGAGTCAAATAATACTTTAGCAAAAACATCATTAACTAAAAACATACCGACAATCACGGCCGGAATCATCTTCGCTTCTTCGACAGTCAGAACAAATGCCCTAGAATTCTTAGTAGTCTTGTTGTTCATGGCTAGAGCTAGTTTTGGACAGTTTGGCTTGATATATCCCTTCTCTCCACAATTGAAGCACACTCCATTATTAGGTTTCTTCCTACAATATTCTTCCTTATGTCCTGGTAATTTGCAGAAATTGCAGTATGTGGAGCATCTTCCGGAATACTTCTTCTTACAGGCCTTACAGTAAGGTGCAGAAGTATAACCTACATTTTTCCCACGGTCGGAATTTCCGTAGCGAAATTCCTGGGTAAGCCTTTGGGCTAGGTTCTTCCTCTGATTCTCTTCTTGTGTAAGTACCAGCTCATCAGTCAAGGTATTTGCTAGTTCTACTGCTTCTTCTATGGTTTGTGGTCTATTTGCCTTGACAACGTGTCTAATCTCACTGATTAATCCCCGGATAAATTACACTTTTCGTCCTTTATGTTTGTACCGGATTGCAACGGATAGCCTTTAACTTTAATAACTACAGTCATAGTCCTTTATTTGCAAAACTCATTACACTCTACGTCCTTTAGCACTAACCAGATTAAAATTTTCAGTTAAATTTATTCACTTAAGGGTATTTTGGTCAATTCATACTTTTATTTAAAGGTTTAATAAATAAATAAAAAATAAAGACAACGCTACAACAATCTGTCAGGCTTAGTTCTCTCTCCCATCTCTCTTCAACCAACTCCCGTTCCCACCACCACCAAATCAAACCACCACCACCACCCCACGACACCACCAAATCCAAATAAAAAATTGCACCATATCCGTGCACCACCACATCCAAATCAAACAAAACTATTGTTTTTTTACACCTGCAACAAATATTTTTAAGGACTCCACTTCCCAAAGCAGGATCATCTTTACAATTTCCATGGCAATTAAAAATTGCAACTTTCAAAAATATATCATTGAAATCCAGATCTTGATTTAATTTTACATAGATTAAATATGATCATCTAAACAATTAAAAATTGCATTTAACTTTCCAAAACTCAGATCCTAATTTAAAAAAAAAAAATCCTTTTTTGTGGCCCATTTTAATGTCCAGCAACATGATAAAAGAAAAAATAGGGAAACCAAACAAGTTTCACCTTCTCCGATCTATTCTTGTGATTTCCCTCGGTTCAATTTGATGGCGCCCTTCAGATCTGGGTAAGTATTTCCCGGATTTGTTACAGATTGAGACGGTGGTGGTTTTCATTGGTGGGGGATGTCAGAGATGGTGGTGGTGGTTGTCGAAGTGGTTTTCTGTGATGGTTGTGTTGGTTGTTGCCGAAGATGGTGGTTGTTACCAAGGTTGGGGTGGGGTATACGGAGGTTGAGTTGGGGTGGTGGTTTCGGGAGATGGAGTGACTGCACTGGTGGCACTGTGGGTGTGCGGGTGGTGGTGGCATGATGATGGTGGTGGTGATGGAGAAAAACTAGACAGAAAAGGGAATCGAGAGAGAGAGAAATAGGAGATAACTGTGTGAGAGAGAAGAGAGTCAAAGGGGAAGAGTCATGGTGTGAAAGGACATAAATGCCGTTATATAGGGTCTATGTGACATCATTTAACAGTTAAAATTAACTAAGTTAGTGTCAAAGGACCAAGTGTGTAATAGTTTTATCAAATAAAGGATTGTGACTGTAATTATTGAAGTTAAAGGCTATCCGTTGTAATCCGGTATAAACATAAAGGACAAAAAGTGTAATTTACCCTTAATCCTCAGATGTAACGGGAGATTAACACTAGTTCTGGTGAAGCTAGGGTTGGCACTATTCTAGCATATTCGAAGAATACAGTAGTGTAACCCTTACAGTCTACTCCAGTCATTCTAAGGTTTAAGAACTTATTGGCTATTTGTTCTTTTTCATTGGGAGGACAGAATTTCCTTTCAACCATGCTCTTAAACTCAGTCCATTCCATATTATAGGCTCTGTCACTTCCTCTAGACTGGAGAATAGTGTTCAACCATTCTAAGGCTGAATTCTTAAAAAGATTAGAAGCAAACATGATCTTATCTTCTTCTTCACATTTGCTTATTTTTAAGACAGCCTCAGTCTTTTCCATCCAGCGTAGAGTTGCAATGGCTCCTTCATTGCCAGAGAATTCTATTGGTTTACAAGACCAGAATTCTTTGTAAGAACAACCATAAGACATGGTTCTTCTTCTTTTTGGAATAGGCAATTGAAGTAATGGTCTGTTATTATCGTTCACACTATGACTTGGTTCAGTGTGTTGACGTTTACTTCCATTTGCAGACTTATTTTTTGCTTCTTTAACAGTCTTAATGATATATGGCATAGCATCTATAATTCCTTGTGATACGATATGTTGAATGTCACTATTATTTATCTCGTTCCCGTTATTATCGTTATTCTGGTTTTTCTGATTTGCTGCGTTGTCCATCTGGATTATAAACATTTACCAGATATTAATATCACAGAATAGGATCTAATGCGAATAATCACACATTGATCAAAATCATCGTGCATTGCGACATTTACTCTATTTGTATAGATATGCATCTATTACAAACTGAAACTGGAATTTAAAATACAATAGTAGTATGCATCAGTAGGTATTAGACTATCTTATTTTAGTTGATAAAATAGATCTACACGCATATATATATGTATATTTTATTATCACTATTATTATTACTGATAGGGGTTCATCCAGTATTGCATGTTACGTTCGTCGTATTTCCAAACGAGCATCTCCCCTATTTTCCTTATCTTTTCACTTTCATCTAACAACTCCTCACCAAAAGTGCGGAGTTCCTGCACATTCTCGGTATTCATGGATGGTGCGGGTGCTGGTATTGGGTCAGGGTACTGGGGCATAGGTTCTTCGTATGGGTATGGGTTCTCTAGGATTTCTTGAATATATTGGTCATTATCCCAATACGGATCTAAAGGGTCAAGGTTTGGATAGGGTGCTACTGGATTTGGTATGGGTTCCTCTTGTGGGTGGAGTTCTCGGTAATCTCTATGGTCATCAAACCATGGGTCATATGCTAAGGGATCGGGTGCTGGGACTCTAGGGATTTCGTTTGGGTCGAATATGGGTACAGGAACCTGGTCTCCAGGGTTAGGTTCTATTTCCATGGGTTGAGTTGGGAACAAGGGTAATGGTTGTGGTGCAATGATTTGTTCTAAGTTTGGGTCTGCGGCAGTGGTAGCTAGTATGTGGAAATTGGCTAATCGCCTATTGATTATATCCTGGGTCTGTGCATTCATCTCCCTATTGGCAGCTGCTAAAGCTCTCTATTGCTGTAACTTTTTCATTCTTTTCCTACGCTCGTGAGCACCCCGACTGAACCATCCTCTCTTTTTAGTAGGGAATGGCTCTTCAGATTACGCTTTGAATATAAAGATCCCCTCTTCTGTGTCAGCTGAATACCCCGAAGGAGTAGGCTGGGAAGAAGTTCCTTCATCTCTAGGATTAAAACCATAATTTATTGAATTAAAACATCTTCTTTATTTAGGTAACTTTTATAGCCACTTTTCCAAGCCTTCAGTGCTCTCCAGCTGGCTTCTATTTTGGCTTTCACATTTTGTTACCTGAAACGCGTTTTAAAAACATTTGTCAATGGGAAATACTGGTGAGTGAATCCCAATTTAATCAAGACATGTTTTATTATTTTACAGTATTGAGGGCGATCTTGCAATTATATTTGTTTCCATCTACTTTAATTACCACCCACGGTACTGTCAACCCGACTTGTGGTCATGTTACTACTCACAGTGCAGTAACAAATTTTGTATACAAAACCCCAACATACTGATGATAATTGTAGAATACAAATACTCAATCACTGTTAATCATAATGTAAAACAATTGAGGTTTTGTAAAAACATTTTACAAAAAGGTTTCACAAAAAGAGGATAAACTCACAAAAAGGTTTTACACAAAAAGAAGGATTACTCACATTGCTAATTTAGATATTTTCCTTGTGACTTCCTGGTTATAATCTATTAATTTAAACAATGCACACGTGTTAGTATAAATAACCCAAATTTACATTAGTTATACCCTCCCCTAGACAGAACTCCCACGACTACGTCGGGCAGAGCCTCGACAGGCGTTACGGAGCACTAGATCAACCGGGCAAAGTATCTAATACGTAACCGGGGGTTATAATACTTACAACGAGGCAGAGCTTCGCTAAATAGGGGGTATAATACCCGATACTAATTCAAATATTCAGAAATTGAGATAGTTTCGAAAATTGTGAGCGAGTTCAAATGGATGCCGATCGATCCTATTTATAGTGCCTGATCTCGACTTCCTCACGGCCCGCGAGAGATGAAGACAAAGTCTTCGCGGCCCGCGAGAGCCTCTAGGGTAGACCCTAGCTTGGCTGACTCAAGGGTAGCCTTGACACGAATCTTGCCACGTGGCATCACCAGGTGCGCCCTGGTGACCAGCTGTCACGCCCCTCGATAGGTTTAGTCAAGGGGGTCGCGGCCCGTGAGCGCCCCATAAACTTTGTTTTTATTTAATTTGTGTAAAATTAAAGGTATTTCGGGCCGTTTTTCGTATACGGGGTGTATTTTAGGACGTATAGGGACGTTCTAAATATTTTTAGGAGGGTTGTTATACTTGACCTGTAATGTTGCATTTTATCATAAGGAAGTCTTTTAAGGTAGAGATTACCTTTTTCCTGAGACCTGGGTCTGGATTAGCTCTCCGAAGAGCGGTGTCTAGTTCCTTAGCCTTGTTGTTGGTATCTTTTCTCCTTACAAAGGCTTTGACCTTATCCATGAGCCCGTCGAAGGTCTCGGGGAACTCCTCTCCTAACTTTTCGCACTACTGGGTGTGCTTCAGCCCATTAATGAAGCTGTTTATCTTTATCACCTTCGGGATTCCCTTGATGTTCATGCTTTCCTTGATGAACCTCTCCATGTATTGGTCTACCCCCTCATTATCCTTCTAGCGGATGTGCATGATTTCGTTGGGGTCCTTTATCACCTTCCTCTGCTGGTTAAAATTTCTAAGGAACTTTGCACCTGACCAGATCCTCTGAACGCATGAAGATGGTCCTCCGGATCTTTTGTTCCGTCATATCTATCCAGGTTAACTGGAGGCTTGAGTTTGGGGGTAGAAGGGCCTCAGCAATCCTTTTAGTAAACTTCGAGAGCTCTACTAGGTCCTTGGGCATGTATGGTTTATCTAACACATTGTCACCTTGGTTACTCCTGTTCATACCATCTCCTACGCTGTCTCCCTTCCCTTTTACCAGTGCAGCCCTCTCCTCAGGTGTCATCTGCATAAAGACAGACATAAAGACTGCTAATGGGTCTGGGTTGGCATTCCTGTCATGAGGGACAGTTTTGCCTTCATCTGGCGGTGTGTCAAAGATAAGTCTAGACCAGAGACTTTCGAGTTTTTCCCGTTTTCCAAATCTTCCAACTGCATTCATAGTTCGTCCTTGTGCTTAGACACAAAGTCTAGTATGATGGGAAGGTACGGACCCGTCAACGGCTTCAAACTCGTTGGTGATGTCTTTGATGGTTACCAGTTCATTGCTGGTCTGAACAACCTTCGTAATCTGAGAGTTAGGAGGTGGTGGAGTAGTCATGTTGTTTCTGAAAGAAAAGATCCTTCACAGCGTGTAGGTTCTTAGTGAGATTACCCTGTGGACAGAGGTCCCACGGATGGCTCCAATGTCGAGTCCTTGAACTCCGATTTGAGGTCAACGATGCTCGTCAACGCTATGATGGATTTCTCTTGTCAACCTATAAAACAAAACATCGTTAGCCTCGTAGCGGAGGACCCGGGAGGGGGGGGAATCCGTGACCAAGCTCTCACGTGAGAATACGAAAGCTTATCAGAGAAGATGGAGTTTATTCCGATGAGTTACAGTCGGCGGAATATCCTTGGTGTGAATTCTTGACTGAGAGTCTTAAATGTGATACGAAGAATGTCTGGAGTTAATGTGGTGCGAGTGTGTATTGAATGTAACTGGAATTGAATGCTTACCTCGAGTGATCTTTTGCTAGCCTTATATAGCGATGACGACTTATCACCTTGATGAAGACCCCAATGCCATCTAACGGTATCCTGACACCTTGGGAAGACTAAAACACATGCCAAACCCCCATCGGCGTGATGCCTTAAGCATTAATTGAAGACTGCTCCTTCATCGTACTTGTTCCGGCGACCTTCTCTCTCTTGGGTTGAAGACATTTAATGTCTCTGCAAGAGACATGACTAGCTTTGTTCCCGCCCTTTCTCTTGTTATCTTTAATGAGAAGAGATAACAATATATGGGCCTGTTAAAAAGCCCAAGACGAGAAGCCCTAATCAAGGGGGCCTCATCGACAGCTGTTAATGAGTCAAGGCTCGGCTCAAGATCGACTAGATAGTTTGAGAACTCAATTAAAAAAGAACATCTAGATCATCCTAAAAGTAATACATAGTTCGACTCGATAGTTTGAGAACTCAATTAAAAAAGAACATCTAGATCATCTGAAAAAGTAATACATAGTTTAAGCCCTAAGTATACTAAGCTCGATAAGGCTCGTCGAGCCTAAACGAGCTACACATACAAGGCTCGAGCTGGGGCTTGATATCTAATCGATCCTAATTTCAAGCTCAGGCTCGGGCTCGAGCTCAATAAGGCTCGACTCGTTCGAGCTTTTTATCAAGCCGATCTCGAGTGCTCACGAGCCGCTCGACTCGTTTCCACCCATAGATACACAACCAAGAATAAAAAAAACTGACCCATTGAAATAATTTATTAGGTCGTCTCTGTGTACGCAACCATTTCTTTGCATTATTTGTGTCTTCTCATAATTTGTGTATTCTTGATTAACCCAAGAATAAAAAAACTGACCCTTTGAAATAATTAATTAGGTCCGCTATGTATACGCAATCATTTCTTTGCATAATTTGTGTCAACGCATAATTTATGTGTCCTTGATTTAAGATACACGTGTATTACATCCGATTAAATGGGAGTTCTTAACATTATTGAAGGATATATTAAGCTAAATAACCCTAATTTATAAAGATCCCCTCTTCTGTGTCAGCTGAATAACCCTAATTTATTAAATTAAAACATCTTCTTTATTTAGGTAACTTTTATAGCCACTTTTCCAAGCCTTCGGTGCTCTCCAGCTGGCTTCTATTTTGTCTTTCACATTTTGTTACCTGAAACGCGTTTTAAAAACATTTCTTAGTGGGAAATACTAGTGAGTGAATCTCAATTTAATCAAGACAGTTTTTATCATTTTACAGTATTGAGGGCGATCTCGCAATTATATTTGTTTCCATCTACTTTAATTACCACCCACTGTAGTGTCAACCCGACTTGTGGTCATGTTACTACTCACAGTGCAGTAACAAATTTTGTATACAAAACCCCAACATACGACGATAATTGTAGAATACAAATACTCAATCACTATTAATCATAATGTAAAACAATTGAGGTTTTGTAAAAACATTTTATAAAAAGGTTTCACAAAAAGAGGATAAACTCATAAAAAGGTTTTACACAAAAAGAAGGATTACTCACATTGCTAATTTAGGTATTTTCCTTGTGACTTGCTGGTTATAATCTATTAATTTAAACAATGCACACGTGTTAGTATAATAACCCAAATTTACATTAGTTATACCCTCCCCGAGAGAGAACTCCAACGACTACGTCGGGCAGAGCCTCGACAGGCATTACGGAGCACTAGATCAATCGGGCAACGTATCTAATACGTAACCGGGGGTTATAATACTTACAACGAGGCAGAGCTTCGCTAAATAGGGGGTATAATACCCGATACTAATTCAAATATTCAGAAATTGAGAGAGTTTCGAAAATTGTGAGCGAGTTCAAATGAATGCCGATCGATCCTATTTATAGTGCCTGGTCTCGACTTCCTCGCGGCCCGCGAGAGATGAAGACAAAGTCTTCGCGGCCCGCGAGAGCCTCTAGGGTAGGCCCTAGCTTGGCTGACTCAAGGGTAGCCTCGACACGAATCATGCCACGTGGCATCACCAGGTGCGCCCTGGTGACCAGCTGTCGCGCCCCGCGACAGGTTTAGTCAAGGGGGTCGCGGCCCGCAAGCGTCCCATAAACTTTGTTTTTATTTAATTTTCGTAAAATTAAAGGTATTTTGGGCCGTTTTTCGTATACGGGGTGTATTTTTGGACGTATAGGGACATTCTAAATATTTTTAGGTGGGTTGTTATACTTGACCTGTAATGTTGCATTTTATCATAAGGAAGTCTTTTAGGGTAGAGATTACCTTTTTCTTGAGACCTGTGGCTGGATTAGCTCTCCGAGGAGCGGTGTCTAGTTCCTTAGCCTTGCTGCTGGTATCTTTTCTCCTTACAAAGGCTCTGACCATGTCCATGAGCCCGTCGAAGGTCTCGGGGAACTCCTCTCCCAACTTTTCGCACTACTGGGTGTGCTTCAGCCCATTAATGAAGCTGCTTATCTTTATCACCTTCGGGACTCCTTTGATGTTCATGCTTTCCTTGATGAACCTCTCTATGTATTGGTCTACCCGCTCATTATCCTTCTACCGGATGTGCATGATTTCGTTGGGGTTCTTTATCAACTTCCTCTGCTGGTTAAAATTTCTAAGGAACTTCGCACCTGACCAGATCCTCTGAAGGCATGAAGATGGTCCTCTGGATCTTTTGTTCCGTCATATCTATCCAGGTTAACTGGAGGCTTGAGTTTGGGGGTAGAAGGGCCTCAACAATCCTTTTAGTAAACTTCGAGAGATCTACTAGGTCCTTGGGCATGTATGGTTTATCTAACACATTGTCACCTTCGTTACTCCTGTTCATACCATCTCCTACGCTGTCTCCCTTCCCTTTTACCAGTGCAGCCCTCTCCTCAGGTGTCATCTGCTTAAAGACAGACATAAAGGCTGCTAACGGGTCTGGGTTGGCATTCCCGTCGTGAGGGACAGTGTTGCCTTCATCTGGCGGTGTGTCAAAGATAAGTCTAGACCAGAGACTTTCGAGTTTTTCGCGTTTTCCATATCTTCCAACTGCATTCGTAGTTCATCCTTGTGCTTAGACACAAAGTCTGGTGTGATGGGACGGTACGGACCCGTCAACGGCTTCAAACTCGTTGGTGATGTCTTTGATGGTTACCAGTTCATTGCTGGTCAGAACCACCTTCGTAACCTGGGAGTTTGGAGGTGGTGGAGTAGTCATGTTGTTTCTGAAAGAAAAGATCCTTCACATCGTCTAGGTTCTTAGTTGTCACACCCCCAAAATCCACATGCGGAGTATCGCCGCTTGGAGGCGTGACTGACCAGGATCAAGCCACCAATCATATTGAACATAACAAGTAATAAGTAAAATTCAACCACACAATATGAAAGGTGTTTCAAATCAAAAACGTAGTTAAGTGTTTAGCGGAAGCATAATTGTAAAACCCAATGTAAGTATTAAGTACGAAGTAAAGTAATATTTTTAGCATGGCACACACTGCCATGTCCCACAACGATCGCGCCTCCCTGTGCAAGCTCCAAGAGTACCTAACGACCTGCAAGGCATGTAACAACGAGTCAACAACAAAGTTGAGCGAGTTCACAGTTGGTTGTTTAGTTATAGCATTCGTTTCGTAAATCATATGTTCGTTTTGTAAACCATGTATCGTATTAATTCGTATCGCGGTCTCCCAGACATGTTTGCGAAGATTAGTGGGGGCTTCCCATGTGTTACTAGACCGTGCGTATCGACTACTACGAAAATGTAAGTGGTGCCCTAAGTCAATGTCTATCAGCATTGACCCTTTGCCCATAGTCCATTAGTACACGCCCGTCCGACTGGCACGGTGTGAGGTTTGTTAAACCTAATAGCGCTATTAACTAATGACCCGCTCGCCATAGGCCTCGGCGATTAAGTCGATATAAATGAGGGACTTCATGATAGAGGTTTGGTCCAGTGTATAATCTTGGCATCCTACCCACGGAGGATGGCTGTAGTTACCGTTTAAATCATTAACCCATTCCCAACCCTTGGGAATCCCAACCCTTGGGAATCCCATGCCTTGGAAAGAGTGTGAACTCACCTTGGTTTGCTCGGTATGCTTAACTATGTGCTCACAAGTAATCAGTTAAGTCCTAAAGTATGTACATATATTTAATCAGTTCCAGTTCGTAATGATTCACATGCCATTTATGTCACATAGTGTGTTTATGCAATCATCATCAAGTAGCACATAACAGTTAGTTCATGTTCATACAATCATACTCCATATAACTGAGTTCTTAGTAAATTCTAACATGATTAATCAATTAATATGCTTGATGGGGTTAACAGACTTAACAAGGTTAATATATTTAGCAACGATAACAAGCTTCACAGAATTAACACGCATAACAGGAATAATAAACTAACAGTGTTAATTAATTAACAGAGTTAACAAACTAGTAGAGTTCCTACTTAACGGGGTTAATAAAGTTAACTGAGTTACTAACTTAACTCAGTTAAGAAACTAAACAGAGTTATGGACTTAACAGGAATTAATAAACTTAACAGGTTTACTAAGCTAACAGAGTTAGTGTCCAAATCACTCAACGAAAACAACATGCAACGAAATCACATTCTAGGCGAAAACACTTGGGATGGAAACACTTTGGATGAAAACTCTTTTGGGACGAAAACCTAGTGGCGAAAACACTTGGTTTTCGTCGAACATAAGGTGTGACGAAAACACCTAGTGTTTTCGTCTGACCCTTGTGTTTTCGCTGGCACATCATCATCATCAACGGCAGTTACGAATCACAGGAATTCCAACAGTACATCGATTCATCATACAATCATTCAACCAAACTAAATCAATTCATGTACACATATAAATTGCCAAATCATTGAGATCAAGATCAACAGTAAATCAGCCGATCTTTCATTAATCAACATACGCTTACACATAGAACCATGCTCTGTTAATTATCTACATACCATCAATCACAACAAGATCTCAGTCCTTAACTACCAATAAGTATATCACCATCTCAGAGAACTTCAACAATCAAATATACATACAGACATGTGATGATTATACTACGAGGTCATGCAGAAAATCCAACAACAAGCAGTGCAACTAACCGAGATGGGAGGGACACAAGATTGATCGAAAGGAAAAAGGCTTGAAGTCGTGTAGCTGCCGTCGCACATGGAAAGACTCTAGGGTTTAGCGATTAAACTCTAATCGTACAGGTTATAATAAAACGCTATAGTTGTTCGCTACTGGGCCGAAGCCCGTTCCTGTTTTCGCCGGCCTGATACTAGACTAAAACACCAAGGTGTTTTCACCAAGTTGTGTTTTCGTGGGGTAAGGATATTCGGCAAGGGGAGGGGTGTGCTTCGGTTGTGGGGTGTTCGACAAAGGTTCCATCTTTTTATTAAGTGTACTAACATTATACTAAACATATATCAGTTAACACACTTATATTGCACATCAAATATAGAGATACAAACATTTTGCACATAAGTATTGAGTTAAGTCAAATAGAGACCTTGAAAACACGGGTTGTCACATTATCCCCAACTTGAAAGAAATTTCATCCCGAAATTTAGCACGTGGTTACTGAGGAAGCTAGTTGTGTTGCGTTGTTTCCTGGTTTTCCTGGGGTGTCACATCATCCCCCCGTTGGTTTGGAATTTCGTCCCGAAATTCCGCAGTAGCTTCAGTCTCAGTAGTGGTTGCACTGTTTCCGAACAACTGGGGATATTTGAGTTTCATCTGATCTTCTCGTTCCTAGGTAAACTCTGGGTCACGACGGGAGTTCCAAAGAACTCGAACAAGAGGTATTCTGGTGTGCTTAAGGACCTTAACATCTCGGTCCGTGATTTCAACTGGTTCCTCGACGAATCGCAACTGATCGTCAATAGTGAGCTCCTTCAAAGGAACTATGAGGGTCTCATCTGACAGACACTTCTTCAGATTCGACACGTGAAAAACGTTGTGAACTCCACTGAGTTCTGTTGGTAGGTTTAGTTTGTAAGCCACTTTACCTATCTTCTCAATGACTTCGAACGGTCCGACGTAACGCGGATTAAGTTTGCCCCTTTTTCCAAAGCTAACCACACCCTTCCAGGGTGAAACTTTGAGTAGCACTCGATCCCCAACTTGGAACTCGAGTGGTTTCCTGCGCTTATCAGCGTAACTTTTCTGACGGTCATGAGCTGCCGCCATTCGTTGCCGTATCTGAGAAATTCTTTCCGTTGTGTCCACTACAAGTTCTGGACCCGTGATCTGACTATCCCCCACCTCTGCCCAACAAAGAGGTGATCGGAATTTACGCCCGTACAATGCCTCAAATGGAGCTGCTTGGATGCTGGTGTGGTAACTGTTATTGTACGAAAACTCCACTAGAGGGAGATGTTTTTCCCAGCCGTTGCGAAAATCGATTACACATGCACGAAGCATGTCATCAAGAGTTTGGATGGTGCGTTCAGACTGCCCATCCGTTTGCGGTTGATAAGCTGTGCTCATGTCTAATCGAGAGCCAAAAGATTTGTGCATAGCTTGCCACAGTTCTGAAGTAAAACGTGCATCATTATCAGAGATAATAGAGGTTGGCACCCCGTGCCTCGAGACAACTTCCTTAAGATAAACGTCTGCTAGAGTGGAGAACTTATCCGTTTCCTTGATAGCCAAGAAGTGTGGAGACTTTGTGAGTCGATCCACGATCACCCAAATAGTATCATTTCCACGTTGAGATCTAG
Organism: Helianthus tuberosus; assembly: GCA_030545235.1. Taxonomy (NCBI): domain Eukaryota; kingdom Viridiplantae; phylum Streptophyta; class Magnoliopsida; order Asterales; family Asteraceae; genus Helianthus; species Helianthus tuberosus. The sequence continues at coordinate 80,280,165 of CM060363.1, forward strand.
GCAAGCCAGTAACGAAATCCATGGAAATTTGCTCCCATTTCCATTGTGGTATCTCTGGTTGTTGGAGTAGGCCCGATGGTTTCTGATATTCGGTCTTGACTCTCGCATAAGTCAAACATTTGCTAACGTAAGTGGCTATGTGAGCTTTCATGCTAGGCCACCAATACGTAGTTCTGAGATCGTGGTACATCTTATCCGAACTAGGATGTACCGAGTAACGAGACTTATGTGCTTCATCCATTACAAGCTCTCGTAAATTGCCAAAGAGTGGGACCCAAATGCGTCCTGTTACGTAATAGGCGCCGTCTCCCTTTTGTTCTAACCGTTGCCTTGAGCCGCGTAGGGCTTCAGCCCTGACGTTTTCTGGTTTCAATGCTTCTACCTGAGCATCTCGTATCTGTGCAGGAAGACTAGACTGGATGGTGAGTTGTAATGCTCGCAAACGCCTGGGTGTAGTATCCTTTCGACTGAGGGCGTCGGCCACAACAATGGCTTTGCCTGGATGGTACTTGATGGCACATTCGTAATCATTCAATAGCTCGACCCATCGACGTTGTCGCATGTTCAATTCCTTTTGCTTGAAGATATGCTCGAGACTCCTGTGATCGGTGTAGATGGTGCACTTGGTACCATACAGGTAATGTCTCCATATCTTGAGTGCGAAAACAACAGCTCCCAGCTCCAAGTCGTGTGTAGTGTAATTCCTTTCATGAATCTTAATTTGGCGTGAGGCGTAAGCAATGACTTTATCCCGTTGCATCAATACACAACCAAGACCCTGAATTGATGCGTCGCAATAAACCACGAAATCGTCTGTGCCCTCAGGCAATGAGAGAATAGGTGCGCTACAAAGTCTATTCTTTAAATGTTGGAACGCTGATTCTTGAGCATCACCCCAACGATAGGTGACACCCTTCTGAGTTAGCAAAGTAAGCGGCTGCGCAATCTTGGAAAAGTCTTTGATAAACCTCCTGTAGTAGCCCGCCAAACCCAAGAATTGGCGGATTTCTGTTGGTGTACGGGGTGCAGGCCAGTTCTTGATCGAGTCTACCTTGGATGGATCAACATGAATCCCATCCTTGTTTACCACATGGCCTAGGAAATGGACTTCACGAAGCCAAAAGTCGCATTTCGAAAACTTAGCGTACAACTGCTCTGCTCGAAGTAGTTCCAAAATAAGTCGTAGATGGTGCTCGTGTTCCTCCTGACTCTTCGAATAGATCAGGATGTCGTCGATGAAAACAATGACGAACTTGTCCAGGTAAGGCTTGCACACTCTGTTCATAAGATCCATGAAGACCGCAGGTGCGTTTGTTAACCCGAATGGCATGACCAGAAACTCGTAATGGCCGTAACGAGTTCTGAATGCTGTCTTAGAGATATCCTCATCTCGGACTCTCAGTTGATGGTAACCTGATCTCAGATCAATCTTGGAGTAGTAACTCGACCCTTGCAGCTGGTCGAATAAGTCGTCAATGCGTGGAAGAGGATAACGATTCTTTATGGTCACCTTGTTAAGCTCACGGTAGTCAATGCACATCCTGAAGGTACCGTCCTTCTTCTTTACAAATAATACTACAGCTCCCCAGGGCGAAGAACTAGGATGAATGAAACCCTTATTCAAGAGTTCTTGTAATTTCTTGGACAGTTCTTCCAGTTCGGTTGGAGCTAAGCGATACGGTGCTCAAGCTATGGGCGCTGTTCCAGGAGCCAGCTCAATTTGAAATTTAACCTGACGATGAGGCGGAAGACCAGGTAAATCCTCAGGAAACACTTGAGGAAAGTCGCGTACAACTGGAATATCCTCTATCTTCTTCTCTTTCGTTGATGCGTCAGTAACGAGTGCTAAAATAGCAGTGTGGCCCTTTCACAAACACTTCTGGGCCTTAAGAAAGGAGATGATGCCCACAACAGCACCACTCTTGTCGCCTTGAATCACGAGAGGTTCTTTACCAGAACGGGGAATACGAACAATCTTCTCTTTGCAAAGGATCTCTGCTCGCTGTTGGGATAACCAATCCATCCCAATGACGATGTCGAAACTACCCAAAGCTATAGGAATGAGATCGATAGAGAAAGTCTGACCAGCTAAGACGAGATTACAACCCTTAACTATATGTGTGCTTCTAGGCTTTTACCGTTTGCTAACTCTACGGCATGCTTGGTGTTCAAAAGTGTTAGTGTGCGTTTAAGCATTTGACTAAATTTTAGAGACACATAACTGGTATCAGCACCCGAATCAAATAAAACAGTAACATAAAAGTCGTCGAAAAGAAACTTACCCATCACCACGTTAGGATCATTCCTTGCGTCACCCTGACCAATCACGAACGCACGGCCTCGGGCGCCATTGTTTCCATTGTTTCCCCCGTTGTTACCCCCATTGTTGTTTCCGTTTCCCTGGTTGTTGTTGTTATTCTGATTTTGATTTAACTGGGGGCAGTCCCGCTTGAAGTGGCCTTCAGCACCACACTGAAAGCATCCCCTGTTGCCTCGCTGTTGCTGCTGCTGGTTCTGTGGAGCTGGTGGTTGTTGTTGTTGGTTACGATTCGCAGGTCGTGAGCTCCTGCAATCCTTAGCTTCATGACCCACCTTGAGACACCTCTGACAACGACCCTTGTTGCACTGACCATTGTGGTGTCTGTTGCATTGGTTGCACTTCGGGAGGTTTCCTCGATATCCACCCTTCCCTTGACTACCAGAAGATTGCTGACCAGGACTCTGGTAGTCATCAATCATTCGCTGCTGTGCCTGGGACTGAACTGTAGTTGAACCCTTGTTGGAGGCTCCTTCCCATTTTCGTTTGTTGTCATTGGGAGTAGCAGAAGTAGTAGTAGCAGTAGCATCTATACGCTTAGGCAGCCTGTTCTGTTCCACTGCCTGGTCTGTGAGACGATGAGCAAGACGAGTAACATTCTGGATGGTAGCAAGGTTAGCAGCAGTCAAATGGCTTTGAATCTCTGGTACTAAGCCTTTGAGGTACAGCTCGATACGTTTGATGGGAGGATCCACCATAGTTGGACATAACACTGCCAGTTCATTGGATCACTTCGTATACGCCTTTATCTCTGACCCCGTCATCTTCAGGTTAAAGAACTCCACTTCCAACTTGTGGATGTCATCACGATTACAGTATTCTCGCTTAATCAGTTCCTTGAAGTCGTTCCATGGGGTGGCGTTTGCAGCTGCCAGCCCTAACATTTGAACTTGCGTGTTCCACCAAGTGAGCGCTATACCCTGAAGGGTACCAGTAGCATACTTCACCTTGCGGGCCTCAGGGCATTCACACATTTCGAAGACTGACTCGAGCTTCTCGAACCAGTGGAGGAGGCCTACAGCTCCTTCAGTGCCGTTGAAAGTAGTAGGTCGGCAATCCATAAAGGTTTTGAAAGTACACACAGGAGGCTGAGCGTGTTGACCTGTCGTGTGTGTAAAGCAAAATTAAGCACAAGTGTTGGTTTACGAGAGTAGGATCTAAAGATCCTAGAGTAAGTTGTGATGGCAGGTTATACCTCCCGCCTGGGCAGCTGCGAGTGCTGCAGTAACTTGTTCAGTGATCAAAGCTGCCAACTGGGCTTGAGTTAGAAAGGTTCGCGAAAGTGCGATGACAGAAGAGAGTAAGCACACATGTGTTTCAAGCAATAGTTGTTACGTTTATCTAAGCATACTATGAGCAATGTACTATGTAACTAGCAAGTAGGTAATATAAACATAAACCATATCACCTAGAATGTTGAGCCTTGCACGTGGAGTGAAGCGTCGTTGTGGATCGTTAAGCACTGTACAGGTTATAGTCTGGTTTTACCAAAAAGTTTTTCCCCCTTTTTAAAACCAAGTTCACTATAACCAATGGCTCTGATACCAATCTATCACACCCCCAAAATCCACATGCGGAGTATCGCCGCTTGGAGGTGTGACTGACAAGGATCAAGCCACCAATCATATTGAGCATAACAAGTAATAAGTAAAATTCAACCACACAATATGAAAGGTGTTTCAAATAAAAAACGTAGTTAAGTGTTTAGCGGAAGCATAATTGTAAAACCCAATGTAAGTATTAAGTACGAAGTAAAGTGATATTTTTAGCATGGCACACACTGCCATGTCCCACAACGATCGCGCCTCCCTATGCAAGCTCCAAGAGTACCTAACGACCTACAAGGCATGTAACAACGAGTCAACAACAAAGTTGAGCGAGTTCACAGTTGGTTGTTTAGTTATAGCATTCGTTTCGTAAATCATATGTTCGTTTTGTAAACCATGTATCGTATTAATTCGTATCGCGGTCTCCCAGACATGTTTGCGAAGATTAGTGGGGGCTTCCCATGTGTTACTAGACCGTGCGTATCGACTACTACGAAAATGTAAGTGGTGCCCTAAGTCAATGTCTATCAGCATTGACCCTTTGCCCATAGTCCTAATAAACTAATAGTGTTAATTAATTAACAGAGTTAACAAACTAGTAGAGTTCCTACTTAACGGGGTTAATAAAGTTAACTGAGTTACTAACTTAACTCAGTTAAGAAACTAAACAGAGTTATAGACTTAACAGGAATTAATAAACTTAACAGGTTTACTAAGCTAACAGAGTTAGTGTCCAAATCACTCGACGAAAACAACATGCAACGAAATCACATTCTAGGCGAAAACACTTGGGATGGAAACACTTTGGACGAAAACTCTTTTGGGACGAAAACCTAGTGGCGAAAACACTTGGGTTTCGTCGAACGTAAGGTGTGACGAAAACACCTAGTGTTTTCGTCTGACCCTTGTGTTTTCGCTGGCACATCATCATCATCAACGGCAGTTACGAATCACAGGAATTCCAACAGTACATCGATTCATCATACAATCATTCAACCAAACTAAATCAATTCGTGTACATATATAAATTGCCAAATCATTGAGATCAAGATCAACAGTAAATCAGCCGATCATTCATTAATCAACATACGCTTACACATAGAACCATGATCTGTTAATTATCTACATACCATCAATCACAACAAGATCTCAGTCCTTAACTACCAATAAGTATATCACCATCTCAGAGAACTTCAACAATCAAATATACATACAGACATGTGATGATTATACTACGAGGTCATGCAGAAAATCCAAGAACAAGCAGTGCAACTAACCGAGATGGGAGGGACACAAGATTGATCGAAAGGAAAAAGGCTTGAAGTCGTGTGGCTGCCGTCGCACAGGGAAAGACTCTAGGGTTTAACGATTAAACTCTAATCGTGCAGGTTATAATAAAACGCTATAGTTGTTCGCTACTGGGCCGAAGCCCATTCCTGTTTTCGCCGGCCTGATACTAGACAAAAACACCAAGGTGTTTTCACCAAGTGGTGTTTTCGTGGGGTAAGGATATTCGGCAAGGGGAGGGGTGTGCTTCGGTTGTGGGGTGTTCGACAAAGGTTCCATCTTTTTATTAAGTGTACTAACATTATACTAAACATATATCAGTTAACACACTTATATTGCACATCAAATATAGAGATACAAACATTTTGCAAATAAGTATTGAGTTAAGTCAAATAGAGACCTTGAAAACTCGGGTTGTCACATTAGTGAGATTACCCTGTGGACAGAGGTCCCACGGATGGCGCCAATGTCGAGTCCTTGAACTCCGATTTGAGGTCAACAATGCTCGTCAACGCTATGATGGATTTCTCTTGTCAACCTACAAAACAAAACATCGTTAGCCTCGTAGCGGAGGACCCGGGAGGGGGGGGTCCGTGACCAAGCTCCGGCGTGAGAATAAGAAAGCTTGCCAGAGAAGATGGAGTTTATTCCGATGAGTTACAGTGGCGGAATATCCTTGGTGTGAATTCTTGACTGAGAGTCTTAAATGTGATACGAAGAATGTCTGGAGTTAATGTGGTGCGAGTGTGTATTGAATGTAACTGGAATTGACTGCTTACCTCGAGTGATCTTGTGTTAGCCTTATATAGCGATGACGACTTATCACCTTGATGAAGACCCCAATGCCATCTAATGGTTTCCTGACGCCTTGGGAAGACTCAAACACGTGCCAAACCCCCATCGGTGTGATGCCTTAAGCATTAATTGAAGACTGCTCCTTCATCGTACTTGTTCCGGCGACCTTCTCTCTCTTGGGTTGCAGACATTTAATGTCTCTGCAAGAGACATGACTAGCTTTGTTCCTGCCCTTTCTCTTGTTCTCTTTAATGAGAAGAGATAACAATATATGGGCCTGTTAAAAAGCCCAAGACGAGAAGCCCTAATCAAGGGGGCCTCGTCGACAGCTGTTAATGAGTCAAGGCTCGGCTCAAGATCGACTCGACAGTTTGAGAACTCAATTAAAAAAGAACATCTAGATCATCCGAAAAAGTAATACATAGTTTAAGCCCTAAGTATACTAAGCTCGATAAGGCTCGTCGAGCCTAAACAAGCTACACATACAAGGCTCGAGCTCGGGCTCGGTATCTAATCGATCCTAATTTCAAGCTCAGGCTCGAGCTCGAGCTCAATAAGCCTCGACTCGTTTGAGCTTTTTATCGAGCCGATCTCGAGTAGCTCACGAGCCGCTCGGCTCGTTTCCACCCCTAGATACACACGCAAGAATAAAAAAAAACTGACCCATTGAAATAATTTATTAGGTCGTCTCTGTGTACGCAACCATTTCTTTGCATTATTTGTGTCTTCTCATAATTTGTGTATTCTTGATTAACCCAAGAATAAAAAAAACTGACCCTTTGAAATAATTAATTAGGTCCGCTATGGATACACAATCATTTCTTTGCATAATTTGTGTCTACGCATAATTTATGTGCCCTTGATTTAAGATACACGTGTATTACATCCGAATAAATGGGAGTTCTTAACATTATTGAAGGAGATATTAAGCTAAAATAGAAACTCGCAACGTGTGTTATGAGATTTTGAGTTATTTGGTGTGAATCGAAAAGATTTTGTTCGAGATTGTCAAAGATATTGTTGGCGGTAATTAAATTTATCATTATTATTTGTATTATTTAAAGGAATGTGATGGTGTGAATACTTAAAAGAAAAAAAAACATAACGTATTTTGATTGTGATTGTTTACATCATTTATCACTCACACACCATCTACTCTTTTTTTAATTAGTTTGACAAAACGTAAGATATACGATCAACTACAAAAAATTATATGAACATATAACCTACTTTTGATACAATAAAAATATTACAATGTTTATAATAAGTACCACTTTAAGACGTGTAGTGAGGATCCACCAAGTAAGGACAAGACTATTAATACATGGACACATGGAATATGCCCAAGCTGTGAAAACTTGTTATTCGTGGTGATAAGGTGGGCACAGTCAACGCTAGAAGGAAATTCACATAAGAATAGTATTCGCTAAATGTGAGAGTAACCGACTTGAAAATACAGAGAGACATATGTCACTTAGAGAAGATGATTGGTTTATAATTTATTGGTGTTGAATAGAATAGAAGTAACATTTGCCGTTCAAACAAATATATGAGCATAATATTTCACCAGACGGGGCATGCATCTACAACACATGTCTCAAAGACAAGTGAAGCACATTCCCTAAGCCTGATTATTGTCACATGCATGTCCACAAACATGTATTACCCCTATATTAAATATCAAAATTTACTCATCTCATAAAATTACTATTCATTCTCCTAGACCAATAGATGGATATCATTCAACTACATATACCAACGGGTAGATGTCACATAACATCCACTATCCTTGTTTTCTTTGGTGTATATTTACAAGCTCTACGTACAAGCTTTAATTCTATGTGATATATTTTACCTTTCTCTTAACTTAGAGTATTAGTAAAATTATAAAATAACCCTTATGGTTTCCTTTGAATTTTAATACCCTATCCTTTATAAATTTAGTTATTATTATATACTATATTAATTTCAATTTTCACTGTTCATTTTTTACAACGTACATACTAATTTTAAAGTTTTAGCAATTTTATTTTTGAAAATTTTAAACACGTCTTATATTCGAATGTTATAAAAAGTGGATATTATAACATTACTTTTGTCCCCGTGATTTACATAATTTACGTATAGGATTACAGAACCATCACAACACATGTTTCTCAACACTAGTTGTATAAACGAGCCAAAGATAACTCCTTAATGTATGTGATACAAATCCTCAAATACCATTATTAAATTCCTTTACCAATCGCAATGTTCTAACAAAACATCTTGTTCTCTTTTACACGTCACACACTTAGACTATACGGAGTGGGGGCTTGAAAGTGAGGCGTTGTGCGAAACGTGGACGTCATGTTAGCACGCGACAAAAAAATGGCTTGGTTCAAAAACGAGAAGAGTGTGACGGAACATGAAAAGATGGTGTGGTGTGGTGTGACACGTGACACACACTTTTTATTTATATTTTATAAAAAGCCATTAAATAAAAAACAAATCTCTAAAGCACACCCAATCACGATTGCCTACATAATCATCATCAACAACACAACGCCTGTGGAAATCCTCCGCCACGTCAGCCACAACACCGCATCTGGGATGGCGTCCCAACGTGGTTGTGGCTTACACGCCACTTTTCCACGCCCACGCCAAATGTTTCTTAGATCATAAACTTTATATACCATTCCCCAAACTCGAGGATTTTCTAAGTATTATTAGTCTTTTTAACCATTTGTAGGTATATCGATTTCTAAACCAAATCAACTTTAAATCCAAAGAAATATACAAGAAATTGTACGTCATATTTTAAAATTTGTGAAGTCACCTTGGATTTGTTGATTCGAGGTCATCATGATTCACGTTTTCATGTTATAAAAGTTCTAATATCAAAGTTAAATCTAGCATACGATTAATTAATTATTATATTAGATTTTAAAATTATGTTAGGTGACGTGATGACAACAATTGGTCAAGAGGTCTAGACAATTAAAAAAAAAACCTCTAGATAAACTATTCCAACTTGTTAACACTAAACATTTGTAAATTATTGCATTACAACCAATTCAAGTGAAAATAAAACCATTAAATATACGAATCTATGTCAGAACTCTAAAAAGATAAATTTTGTATTATAGTCTACTATAGGTGCCAATACAAGCAAAATTGACCATGGCCAAAACGGAATCGGGTTGAAACATGTACAACTTATATTGATCAAAAGGGGTCGGGTTGAACAACAATCACTTTGTCTATTTATTTCTTGGTTAATACGGTATTGCTAAATACAACACATATCGACTCGTTTTAGATACGTAGATAACAAATGATAATAAACCATCGCACAAAAACTACTTGATATCGCATTACCATAAACCAAGATTTTACAAACAAATTACATAAGAAAAAAGATTAATAAGAGACATCTAAAGCACTCATCACCAAACACTTAAGACTGACTCATAGGCCTGTTCATCCACCCTAAAAAACCATCAAAACCCTCTCAATATCAATTGAAAGGGTAAAAAAGTTGTATAAGAAAGCCTATCACTTTGTACCCATGAGATTACTAGTTTACAGCAAGAGGATAGTTACCATGGTCAACAAGTCAACCATGAAAAAAGTTTGAAAAAACCCTCTTGCAAAATGCACCCCATGGCAAAACAAAGTTTTTAAGGCATAAAATTGGTTCTAAAGGATGCAGAATCCCAGGCCCTTGGTTACCAGAACTTAAAAAAAGATTGAAGTAATATAAATCATCACACAAATTGCTTGAGAGCCGAGCGTAGATTCTTCACGAGATCCTTCATTGGCATCGCGAATTCTTTATCCATCTGCAAAGACAATTTTATGGGCATCAATTATTTAGAACTTAAACACAACTTTTATTAGCATTTAACAATCTTTTAGTATAAAATGTGATCTTTTTACCTGGGCGATAACCGTCATATCAAGCGCGTAATTGGCAAAGGTCATGGAAGAACTATTGTTAACTGATAGATGAAGCTTCTCTATCTCGGTTACAATCTTTTCAATAACACCCGCCTTTTTCTCGCAGTGAATTCTTATCAAAACATTGTTACCAACGAATCTTGCCTCGATTTCAGGAAGTTGTTCATGAATTGGACCATCATCTGATGATGAAGTGGTTTCACCAATGTCAGCTGAAACATCATATCTTTTGACAAAAACCACTGATTCTGTGTTGGGTCTTTTCTTGATCTGCTCCTCAAGTGTCTTCACTTTATCTTGGAGGGTTTTCATGTGCTTGATTGCATCTCCAAGAACCGAAGCCTTATCCATCTGTTATTACGATATCATACAAATTACAACATATTCGATGCACATAATAGCAAAGGGCAAACGCAGTGCAACTTGGACCTGATGTACGCATCCTTACATATGATAGCAACTAATAGTCTAATACAAATATTTTCGAAAAAAGAACAAAAGTGTTACCTTTTTAAGGCCAGGGACAAGAGCAGAAAGAGCTATGAACCTCTGGCTAAGTTTCTCTCTCCTCTTTCTCTCAGCTAAGATATGATCTTGGGCTGGAGATTGTTTTGTGTTATGTTTAACACTATCAACACCACCATGATACCCTTGATTAAGATCTGAGGTTTTTTGGTTGCCAAACTGGAGATGAGAGGTGAACCCACCGTTAATCTTGGACGAAACAGTCATTTCTTCTTTCGCCGTCAAAAGGGGACCTTGTCGCGACACATTCGGATTCATCAAGGAGTGATCATGATCACTGCTTATAGATGAATTCCAGCTGCTAGTTTTGATCTGCTTCGCGGGTCTTGGAGACGGTTCCATAACAGGTTTGTAATACTCAAACACACTCCCATGAGCATGAATTAGATCCATGTTATCTCCAAACCTTGCTTCTGACATTGATGATACATTTAAATGATCATCGAACGAGTTGACCGGAAACTGGAAGCTAAAACCAGGATCCTCCATTGCTACAAACTCCGAAAACCCTCTGAAACTCGAAATCGCCATGTGGTTTGGACCGAATTCGCTCCCTTTGATAACTTAACAACAGGTGGTGTGCAACAAATGATCAAACCAAACCAACACACAAAAAACACCCCTGAAAATATTAAAACAAACACAGAAACATTAGATCATAAAAACCAATCATAGAATCTGCATAATCACGTGAAACACATGAGAGAATAGATCAAAGGTTGTACCTTTTTGCTAAAAAGAACAAAGCTTTATTATTGTCATTGAAAGATTAAGATTAAGTCATGCTTTATAGGTATAATATTGGTGTGATTCTCTCTCTAGGGGTTGGCAATATGCACTGGACATGGCTACTTGAACAAGAAAAAAAGGTTAATTAATAATGGTGGACAATCTAAAATGGGATCAACTGGTTTTCCCAAATAATTTTGCAATAATTAAGGGGTGATTAAGATTTAAAAGACTTTTTTAGTGAAATAAATGATTGGTGATGAACTGGTGACTGTTGACTTTTTATCAACTAATTACTGTTGGTATCAACCCCGTGAAGACGGTGAAGATGGGTCATTGAATTTTATATTGTTGTTAAAACGTGTGTTTGTCACTATATTATAAAGTTTAATTATACCTTGATGTAAAGATCTTGGAAATCAGATCAAATGACTATTATGGGATAGAACACCTATTATTGATTCTAAAAAATATAAATTTACACCTTAAAAATATAATGCAAACTACAACTCATACATTTTCTAACCCTGTTACTAAAATACACCTATTTATTTTGTTGGTGCAGTTTTTGTGTCCGATGCTCTTCGAATAGATTAGTTTTATTTTATGCTGATTTTGTAATAGTTAGTAAAACGGTCAAACGAATGTGTATTGACCCGCTCGTTTGAAGTGGTCAAACGAGTGGGTTATGTGTTTGACTGTGTGTGTTTGCAAGACTAGGGGGTGTGGCTATAAATAGCAACCCCTAGTCATTTGTAACACTTGAAGCTTTAGGAGGTTTGAGACCTGACAGGGAGAGATCACCGCTTGGTCTCTCCCCAGATGTATACTCCTTTGGTATTAGTTCGCTTATCTTGTAATCGGGCCGATGTGTTTCATGCCAGAAAGGGAAGCAAAGAAAGAAGTCGTGTCACACCCCCAAAACCACACGCGGAGTACCACCGCTTGAAGGCGTGACTGACCAGGATCCAGCCACCAATTATACTGAGCATTGGTTAATAGTAAAAATGTTTACCAGCTACAATAGTTAGTAAACATCATAGTTTAAAGTTTTAAAAGTTTAAGTTCAAATAACAGTTTAAGTAAGCAGCGGAAGCATAAACCAAACAGTCTCAAAACAAAGTTCATAGTTCAAGATTATTTAGAACCCAATACATGGGTTAGACGACCACTACACATTCCCAAGCTGCAAGCTCCTGAGTCACTGGGTACCTGCAAAGCATGCAGTAGGGTATCAACAAAAATGTTGGCGAGTCCACGAGTTGTCCAGTTTTTAATTACCAAAAACTTGTTTCACCAGTTAATTTTTATCCGTTTATACATGCCATGGGGAGCTACCCCATAAGTAAGCTACTAAACTGTTTTACAATACCGAATACTTACTTAACCGTACGTTTCCGCAGTGCCCCGTTTGTCAATGTTCTATCATCATTGACGGTTTGCCTGAGTACATTAGTTCACTCCCGTTCCCAGTAACAAGGGTCGGTGTGAGGCTGGTTAGACCTAAATAGCGCTATCAACTAATAACCTGTTCGTCAGGCCCCGGCGACTAATCGGTATTAAATGGTAGGGACTTGAGTGATAGAGTTTCGTTTAGTGTTGCTCGTTGCATTCCGTATAAACAGTAATTAACTAAGAGTCCCATTTAAGGGGAAGAAAGTAGGTTTGTATCCCTTACGAGGGGATAGCGTTGATTAAGTTTCCGTTTCCCAAACCACCGGGAACGCATGCTTTAATAGTTGTGAACTCCCCTTGGGTTGCTCGGCAGATTAGTTTACTTGGTCACGCACGCTGGTCACCACGCCCTAGCATGGTTGCCAGTATAGGTCAGGTTGGGTACAGGCAAGTCACGTATATTCTACACATAGCTAACACATAGTATACATACAATTATCTGTTGTGTTATTGGGCCTACTCTAATAATTGCACAGTCAAACAGTAACAGTTAACACATAGTCCAGTCGAATAGGCAGCCCAAACAAAACACATGGTGGCCCAATAACCCAGGTAGGCAGCCCAGTCGAGACAAGGTGGTCTCGACTCGAGATCATGCGGTCTCGAGTCGCAACCAGGAGGTCTCGAGTCATGAACTTCTGGTCTCGAGTGGTGTTGGCATGAGTCGCAACCTCAGAGGTCTCGAGTCCCGTCTCGAGTCGAGACCATGATGATCTCAAGTCCCTGAAGTCTGTTTTGAGTGGTTTGGTCGAGATCTCGAGTCGCAATCACCGCGGTCTCGAGTTGAACTCAATGGTTTCTAGTCGAGACCAAGGGTTTCGACTCCAACACCTGCTGTTTCTAGAATGTTGCACAAATCGTACTATCCAATAGAATTCCCATTTCATGATCCTATGTACTATCCAATGATAATGCACCAACATGTTTCTTTGTCTAACAATTAACCAAAATGGATCAAACAACAAGTTTTTCAAATATTCAAGGCACCTTCAACTCATATCCATGTTGTTCATCATACATTCAAATTATTCATCATGCATAATCATTCAAACTGACCCGAAACATGTTATCCTAGATCTATACTTGCAACTTTGGGAGCATTTCCAGCAATTATTTACCATCACTAATTCATAAATCATGTTTGCCTCATATAACACCCTAGTCATGTATCAAACCTTATTAACAACTTTAACACATCACTTTTATTATCATACTTCTACCAAACTGTTCACATATCATCATGAAGGAACCTTTTCATCACTTAAATCAAGCAAAACATAATACTCATATCATCAAGCAAACACCTTCATTATAGATAAACAACAATTTTTCCATGTATTTTGTCAATAGAAACTAAAAGAGACACTAACCGGCTAGATACTCTAAGTGTGAGGGTATAAAGGGTTGATGAGTGAACTTCCGAATGATTCCAAGCTTGAGCCGAGAGTTCTAGTGTTGTCACCGGTTTGGTCCGAGAGAAAGGAGGGGAGGGGTGATGCTTGATTGTTAGGGTTTAAGGTTTTCTAGAGAGAGAGAGTGAGTGAGGATGAAGTGAGAGAGAGTGTAAAGGAGAGTGTGTGAGGGTTTCAGGTTTATATAGAAGGTGATGCACCCTAAGTGGGTTTCCGAGTGGGCTAAGGGAGGTTGCGGCCCATCCGGCCCATCTGTCACTGTTTACTCGAGACCGAGTGGTCTCGAGTCGGGTCCTTGTGTTGTTGGGCTGGGTAGGTAGGTTGGCAGCCCATAGTGTGCAAGGGAGGGGTCTCGGCTCGGCTCACTAATACACATTCACATATACATACTACATATACATCACTATACATTATACGTACACATTATCAACACATAGCACATCAAGATAAATCACAAACTTTCATTTCATAATATGTACACGAAATACTGAAACAAGAAGGTTGTTCGGGAAAATCCAGAGTGTCACATTATCCCCAAGTTTTAAGAACTTTCGTCCCGAAAGTTAAGGCAGCCACTGTCAAGCTGGTGAGAACGTTTCAACGGGGTGTCACATTATTCCCCCGTTAGTTTGGAATTTCGTCCCAAAATTTGGTTGTAGCTTCAGTGCTGTGAGTTACATTAGGGAACAACCGGGGATACTTGCACTTCATTTGGTCCTCCCGCTCCCAGGTAAACTCTGGGCCACGTCGCGAGTTCCAACGAACTCGCACGAGAGGTATCTGGCTACGTTTGAGGGTTTTGATTTCTCGATCCGTGATCTCAATCGGTTCCTCAGTAAAGTGTAGCTGTTCGTCAATAGTGAGTTCCTTGAAAGGAATGATGTGTGTTTCATCTGACAGACACTTCTTCAGATTAGACACATGAAAGACGTTGTGCACCGCACTCAGTTCTTCAGGCAGATTCAATCTGTAAGCAACCTTACCGATCTTTTCGGTAATTTCGAAGGGTCCGACATATCGCGGATTAAGCTTGCCCCGTTTTCCAAAACGAACCACACCCTTCCAGGGTGAGACTTTAAGTAGAGCCCGGTCACCGACCTGGAATTCTAGCGGTTTTCTACCCTTGTCAGCGTATCTTTTCTGACGGTCACGAGCTGCCGCCATGCGTTGTCTGATCTGGGCAATCCTTTCCGTAGTCTCAACTACAAGTTCCGGGCCGGTAATTTGGCTTTCGCCAACTTCCGCCCAACATAGGGGTGATCGGCATTTACGACCGTACAATGCCTCAAAGGGTGCTGCCTGAATGCTGGTGTGGTAGCTGTTGTTGTAGGAGAATTCTACTAACGGTAGATGTTTTTCCCAGCCCTTGCCAAAATCGATTACACATGCCCTAAGCATGTCTTCAAGTGTTTGGATGGTGCGTTCAGACTGCCCATCCGTTTGCGGATGATAAGCAGTGCTCATGTCTAAACGTGAGCCAAAGGATTTGTGCATAGCTTGCCACAACTCAGAAGTAAAACGTGCATCTCGATCAGAAATAATAGAGGTTGGCACTCCGTGCCTCGAAACCACTTCCTTTAAGTATACCTCTGCTAAGGTAGAGAACTTGTCTGTTTCTTTAATAGCCAAAAAGTGTGCAGACTTAGTTAATCGATCCACTATCACCCAAATGGTGTCATTTCCGCGTTGAGACCTAGGCAGGCCAGTAACAAAATCCATGGAGATTTGCTCCCATTTCCATTTTGGGATCTCTGGTTGTTGGAGTAGGCCCGATGGTTTCTGATACTCAGACTTGACTCTCGCACAAGTCAAACATTTGCTGACATAGGTTGCTATGTGGGCTTTCATGCTAGGCCACCAGTATGTAGTTTTTAGGTCATGGTACATCTTATCCGAACCAGGATGTACCGAGTAACGAGATTTGTGTGCTTCGTCCATCACAAGTTCATGCAGATTTCCATAAAGTGGGACCCATATACGCCCCGTCACATAGTAAGCGCCGTCTTCCCTTTGTTCTAGCCATTTCCTCGATCCTCGCAGGGACTCAGCCCTGATATTCTCGGCTTTCAATGCTTCAACCTGAGCGTTTCGGATCTGCTTAGGGAGGTTCGAGTGGATGGTGAGCTGTAAGGCACGAACACGCTTAGGTTTGGTTTCCTTTCTGCTGAGGGCATCGGCTACCACATTAGCCTTTCCTGGATGATATTTAATTGCACACTCGTAGTCATTCAATAGTTCGACCCATCGGCGTTGCTGCATATTCAACTCCTTTTGTTCCATTATGTGCTGGAGACTCTTGTGATCGGTGTAAATCGTGCACTTGGTACCGTACAAGTAATGTCTCCAAATCTTGAGCGCGAAGACCACAGCTCTGAATTCTAAGTCATGTGTCGTGTAGTTCCGTTCGTGGATCTTGAGTTGTCGCAAAGCGTAAGCAATAACCTTCTTGCGTTGCATCAACACGCAACCAAGTCCTTGAATAGAAGCGTCGCAGTAAACAACAAAGTCGTCGGTACCTTCAGGTAAGGAAAGAATAGGAGCACTACAAAGGTTCTTCTTTAGTTCCTGAAAGGCAGATTCCTGAGCATCGTTCCATTTGTAAGCAACACCCTTCTGAGTGAGGTTCGTGAGTGGTTGAGCGATCTTTGAAAATCCCTTGATAAATCTTCGATAGTATCCTGCCAATCCCAAGAATTGGCGAACTTCGGTCGGAGTCTTAGGTATAGGCCAATTCTTAATGGATTCGATCTTAGCGGGGTCGACGTGAATCCCATCCTGATTGACTTTGTGCCCCAGGAAATGGACTTCTCTAAGCCAGAAGTCACATTTCGAGAATTTGGCGTACAGTTGCTCATTGCGAAGGAGTTCGAGAATAAGACGCAGGTGTTGTTCATGCTCCTCTTTACTCTTCGAGTAAATTAGGATGTCGTCAATAAACACAATCACGAACTTTTCGAGGTAGGGTTTGCACACTCGGTTCATGAGATCCATGAAGATCGCAGGTGCGTTGGTCATTCCGAAAGGCATAACAAAGAATTCGTAGTGACCATAGCGGGTTCTGAAAGCAGTCTTAGAGACGTCCTCATCGCGGACTCTCAGCTGGTGATAGCCCGATCGCAGATCAATCTTGGAATAATAGCTCGACCCTTGCAGCTGGTCGAACAGATCGTCGATACGGGGAAGTGGATAACGATTCTTGATGGTAACCTTGTTCAGTTCGTGGTAGTCAATGCACATTCGGAATGTGCCATCCTTCTTTTTAACAAAGAGCACGGGGGCTCCCCCGGGTGACGAGCTAGGACGGATAAAACCTTTCTCCAATAGTTCTTGTAGTTGAGTAGAAAGTTCCTTCAGTTCTGCGGGAGCTAGTCGATAAGGTGCACGAGCTATAGGTGCTGCTCTGGGAGCTAGTTCGATTTGGAATTCGACCTGACGGTGAGGAGGGAGTCCAGGTAGTTCTTCAGGAAATACCTTGGGATAGTCGCGTACAACTGGAAAATCTTCAATCCTGTCTTCCTTTTTCTGTGTGTCGGCGACAAGTGCTAAGATAGCGGTGTGCCCCTTTCGTAAACACTTCTGGGCTTTTAAGAATGAAATGATGCCCGTGACTTCTCCGCCTTTGTCACCTTGGACGATAAGGGATTTGCCAGAAGGACGGGGAATACGAACAACTTTCTCTTGACAGAGGATTTCAGCTCAATGCTTTGATAACCAATCCATACCAATGACGACGTCGAAGCTTCCGAGAACGATGGGGAAGAGATCGATACGGAAGGTCTGACCAGACAATTCTAGTTTGCAGTTACGAATAACGTGTGAGGCCTCGAGGTTTCTACCATTAGCTATCTCAACGATACGCTTAGAGCTTAACGGCGTAAGAGTGGACTTAAGCTTCTTACTAATACGTAGGGATACATAACTAGCATCTGCTCCAGAATCAAATAATATGGAAACATAACGATCATTAAGTAGGAACTTACCCGCCACCACGTTGGGGTCGTTCCTTGCCTCACCAGCCCCAATCACGAATGCCCTTGCATTGTTTCCAGCTCCCTGGTTGTTGTGGTTGTTTCCAGCACCTAGATTATTGTTGTTGCGATTCTGGTTCAGCTGAGGGCAATCCTTTCGCATGTGCCCTATTGCTCCACATTTGTAGCATTCACGGTTGTTTCCTTGCTGCTGCTGTTGCTGTGGTTGATGTTGATTCTGCCTAGCTGGGAACTGACTCCTGCAGTCTTTGGCTTCATGCCCCATTTTGTGGCATCGCAGGCACTGACCCTTGCTACACGCCCCATTGTGGTGTCGATTACACTTGTTACACTTAGGGTGGTTTCCCCGATAGCCACCCTGTTGCTGAGGGCCTTTGTTGTTTTCAGTTTTCCTTTGTTGAGTCGGGGTCTGAGTGGGGTTAGCTTCCTTGCTCTGATTTCCTTCCCATTTACGCTTGGTATCACCAGGGGTTCCAACAGTAGCATTTATCCTTTTGGGCAACTTGCCCTCCTCCACAGCCTGATCAGTGAGTTTGTGAGCAAGACGGACCACTGGCTGAATGGTATTGCGGTTGGCTGAGGTCACATGGCTCCGGATTTCTGGGGCCAAACCTTTGATGTACAATTCGATCCTTCGATACATAGGTCGAGACATGTTTGGGAAAAGTGCAGCATAGTCATTGGACTGTTTGGTGTAGGTCTCAATCTTTGATCCAACCATCTTGAGCTCAAAGTACTCGTTTTCGAGTTTGTGGATGTCATCCCTGTGACAGTATTCTTCCTTGATCATGTCCTTGAAATCTTCCCATGCAGTAGCATTAGCAGTTTCCAAACCAAGCATCTGAATCTGTGCCTTCCACCATGAAAGCGCGTTTCCTTCAAGCGTACCAGTCGCAAACTTTACCCAGTTAGCAGGGGGGACACTCGCAGACAGCAAAGACAGCTTCGGCCTTTTCAATCCAGTGTAGAAGGCCTATGGCACCCTCAGTGCCGTTGAAAGGGAGAGGCTTGCAATCCATGAAGGTTTTGAAAGTACAAAAACGTGGTTGCGCAGGTGCTTGCTGACCTGTTGTGAGAAGCGAAGCGAATAGGCTTAGAGGTGAAAAGACGATGTGGGGGTAGGATCTAAACATCCTAAAAATAACGAGTTTACCTCCAGGGTGAGCTGCGAAAGCTGCAGCCACCGTGTTGAGCAAGTTAGTGAATTGAGCCTGAGTCATGTTAACGTTTCCTCTTCCGCGTCCGCTCATTTTCTTCACAACCAGAGAACACGTTATGAATGTGATGTAGCAATGTAGCGAGAATGAGATAGAAGAGGTGTGTATCTATCTAATTAGGCACACTAGTACGTATAGTGGAGCATAAAGCATAAGGTAGACAAACAGGTAAACACAAGTCCAAGCTATGGGGTCTAGTGCGTTGAGTCTTGCCCTTGGAGTGTAGTGTCGTCACGAGTCACGGGTTATAGTCTGGTTTTTCTCAAAAAGACTTTCTTTTTAAAACCGAGTTCACTATAACCAATGGCTCTGATACCAATCTGTCACACCCCCAAAACCACACATGGAGTACCACCGCTTGAAGGCGTGACTGACCAGGATCCAACCACCAATTATACTGAGCATTGGTTAATAGTAAAAATGTTTACCAGCCACAATAGTTAGTAAACATCATAGTTTAAAGTTTTAAAAGTTTAAGTTCAAATAACAGTTTAAGTAAGCAGCGGAAGCATAAACCAAACAGTCTCAAAACAAAGTTCATAGTTCAAGATTATTTAGAACCCAACACATGGGTTAGACGACCACTACACATTCCCAAGCTGCAAGCTCCTGAGTCATTGGGTACCTGCAAAGCATGCAGTAGGGTATCAACAAAAATGTTGGCGAGTCCATGAGTTGTCCAGTTTTTAATTACCAAAAACTTGTTTCACCAGTTAATTTTTATCTGTTTATACATGCCATGGGGAGCTACCCCATAAGTAAGCTACTAAACTGTTTTACAACACCGAATACTTACTTAACCGTACGTTTCCGCAGTGCCCCGTTTGTCAATGTTCTATCATCATTGACGGTTTGCCTGAGTACATTAGTTCACTCCCGTTCCCAGTAACAAGGGTCGGTGTGAGGCTGGTTAGAACTAAATAGCGCTATCAACTAATAACCCGTTCGCCAGACCCCGACGACTAATCGGTATTAAATGGTAGGGACTTGAGTGATAGAGTTTCGTTTAGTGTTGCTCGTTGCATTCCATATAAACAGTAATTAACTAAGAGTCCCATTTAAGGGGAAGAAAGTAGGTTTGTATCCCTTACGAGGGGATAGCATTGATTAAGTTTCTGTTTCCCAAACCATGATGATCTCGAGTCCCTGAAGTCTGTTTTGAGTGGTTTGGTCGAGATCTCGAGTCGCAATCACCGCGGTCTCGAGTTGAACTCAATGGTTTCTAGTCGAGACCAAGGGTTTCGACTCCAACACCTGATGTTTCTAGAATGTTGCACAAATCGTACTATCCAATAGAATTCCCATTTCATGATCCTATGTACTATCCAATGATAATGCACCAACATGTTTCTTTGTCTAACAATTAACCAAAATGGATCAAACAACAAGTTTTTCAAATATTCAAGGCACCTTCAACTCATATCCATGTTGTTCATCATACATTCAAATTATTCATCATGCATAATCATTCAAACTGACCCGAAACATGTTATCCTAGATCTATACTTGCAACTTTGGGAGCATTTCCAGCAATTATTTACCATCACTAATTCATAAATCATGTTTGCCTCATATAACACCCTAGTCATGTATCAAACCTTATTAACAACTTTAACACATCACTTTTATTATCATACTTCTACCAAACCGTTCACATATCATCATGAAGGAACCTTTTCATCACTTAAATCAAGCAAAACATAATACTCATATCATCAAGCAAACACCTTCATTATAGATAAACAACAATTTTTCCATGTATTTTGTCAATAGAAACTAAAAGAGACACTAACCGGCTAGATACTCTAAGTGTGAGGGTATAAAGGGTTGATGAGTGAACTTCCGAATGATTCCAAGCTTGAGCCGAGAGTTCTAGTGTTGTCACCGGTTTTGTCCGAGAGAAAGGAGGGGAGGGGTGATGCTTGATTGTTAGGGTTTAAGGTTTTCTAGAGAGAGAGAGAGAGTGAGGATGAAGTGAGAGAGAGTGTAAAGGAGAGTGTGTGAGGGTTTCAGGTTTATATAGAAGGTGATGCACCCTAAGTGGGTTTCCGAGTGGGCTAAGGGAGGTTGCGGCCCATCCGGCCCATCTGTCACTGTTTACTCGAGACCGAGTGGTCTCGAGTCGGGTCCTTGTGTTGTTGGGCTGGGTAGGTAGGTTGGCAGCCCATAGTGTGCAAGGGAGGGGTCTCGGCTCGGCTCACTAATACACATTCACATATACATACTACATATACATCACTATACATTATACGTACACATTATCAACACATAGCACATCAAGATAAATCACAAACTTTCATTTCATAATATGTACACGAAATACTGAAACAAGAAGGTTGTTCGGGAAAATCCAGAGTGTCACATTATCCCCAAGTTTTAAGAACTTTCGTCCCGAAAGTTAAGGCAGCCACTGTCAAGCTAGTGAGAACGTTTCAACGGGGTGTCACAAGTCGCACCCGTCAAAGAAAGTCAACACCGTGGCCGTTCCGCTTGAACGTTTGCACATGGATTTGTTCGGTCCTGTCAAGCATAAAAGCATCAGGAATGATCAGTACTGCCTCGTGGTGACTGATGATTATTCAAGATTTTCTTGGGTGGCGTTCATGGCACACAAGAGTGATACTTTCCAAATTATCAAAAACTTGATCACAACGATTGAGAATTTGTATACTTTGAAAGTTAGACAGATACGCAGCGACAATGGAACTGAATTTAAAAATCATGCAATGGCGGAGTTTTGTACATCCAAAGGTATTCTTCATGAATTCAATGCAAGTTACACTCCTCAACAGAATGGCGTCACTGAGCGTAAAAACCGTACATTGATCGAAACTGCTAGGACTATGTTGGTAGAGTCCCAGTTGCCCATTCCATTCTGGAGTAAAGCTGTGGCCTCTGCTTGTTATACGATGAATCGAGTCCTTACAGTTAAAAGACACAACAAGACCTGCTTTGAGCTTCCTCACAAACGGAAACCAGATTTACAATATCTTGAACCGTTTGGAGCTCCTTGCACAATGATCGATCCTAATGGAAAGTTTAGGGCAAAAGCAATTGAAGGATACTTTCTTGGATATGCCACCCCGAACTTAAGAGTCTAGAATCTAGAGACAAAAAGGGTCGAGGAATGGTCTGAAGTCAGAGTACAAAGGCACACATTGCTAGTCAAATGTCCTGGTCAGCCTTGGATGTTTGAGTACGGTGACTTTTTCAATTCGATCAATATTGAAGAAGTTGCAGTAGATGCTACAGCACAGATGTTTTTCGAGAGTGACAACACAACAGATTCACCGTTGGTTCATCCAATTATTGTCAACAATCAAGAACCATCTTCAGTTAACAATAATGCTTTCGACAATGAGGATTTTCACGATGCAACCGAACTGAACGAATCTTCAGAGGATGATGAATTTCTCGATGCAGACCAAGAAGCTGTTCATGGTACTTCAGAGGGTACACCTCTAGTGGACGCCCCTAAAACAACTGAAGCTACTGAATCATCCTCTTCGCAAGTTCAGGGTATTGACTTGTTTGTTGATCTTAATTTCAAGAATTTGGGTACAAAAATTCAAGTTCCAGATAATCCAGAAACAAGAATTCATAATACCCATCCTCAACAAAACATCATTGGTAATGTACAAAGTGGCGTTCAAACGAGAAACCAGTTGCGAAACAACAACAATGCGTTTTTTATGCAGCTATTCGAGAATCGGGTCTGCAGAATGATTGGTCCTTCGCGTGTTATGTCTCACAAGAATAACCAAAATCTTGGAAAGAAGCTATGAAAGATAATTCTTGGGTGGAAGCTATGCAGGAAGAACTGTAGTAATTCCAGAAGCTAGGTGTCTGGAAACTCGTTGATAAACCTGATGATTACAAGAAGATTGGTACTCCTTGGGTGTATAAGTGCAAAAAGGATGACCGTGGAGTAGTCATTCGAAACAAGGCGAGATTAGTTGTTCAAGGTTTTCGTCATATTGAAGGGATTGACTACAACGAAGTATATATGCACCAGTTGCACGTCTAGAAGCTATTCGAATTTTTCTAGCATATGCTTCCTTCAAAGGATTCAAGGTATACCAGATGGACATGAAAAGTGCATTCTTACATGGTGTGGTTGAAGAAGAGGTGTACGTTGAACAGCCTCTAGGTTTTGAAGATCCTATTCACCCTGATCGGGTTTGGTTGCTGAACAAAGCTCTCTATGGCCTACATCAAGCACCACGAGCTTGGTATGCAACCTTATCTAATTATCTGCTGGAGAATGGATTTCGCTGAGGTCTTATCGATTGCACTCTTTTCATCAAAGAACAGGATGGAGATCTTCTATTGGTACAGGTATACGTAGATGATATTATATTTGGTTCTACTAACGATGTTTTGTGTAGGAACTTTGAGCGTGTTATGCAGGAGAAATTCGAAATGAGCTCCATGGGGGAAATGCCTTTCTTTTTGGGCCTACAAGTGCAACAAACGAAGTCTGGGATATTCATCCATCAGACTAAGTACATCAGTGACATCTTGAACCAATTCCAGATTCCGAAGCAACGCCCATTGGTACCCTACTTCAGAAAAATCACGGAATTAATCCGGACTTGAAGGGTGACGTTGTTAACTTTTCATTTTACCGCGCAATGATCGGATCTCTTATGTACCTCACAGCATCAATACCAGATATAGTGTATCCTACCTGCCTGCTTTCCCGATATCAAGTCAACCCGAAGGCCTCACATCTTGCCGCTGTAAAAGGATTTTTCGCTATTTGAAGGGATGCCCGGACACCGATCTCTGGTACCCTAGGGATGATAGCTTCGACTTGATCGCTTTCAGTGATTCTGATTTTGGCGGATGCAAAATCGACGGCAAATCCACAACGGCTGGATGTCAGTTTTTAGGAAACCGCCTAGTCACATGGCAGTGCCAGAAGCAGACTTGTGTCGCTACATCAACATGCGAAGCTGAATACATTGCTGCCTCAAGTTGTTGCTCCCGAGTCCTGTGGATCCAACAACAAATGCGCGACTACGGTTTTGAATTCCTATCTACTCCTATTTTCGTTGATAATTCTGCTGCCTTACAGATCACTAGAAATCCTGTGCAGCATTCAAAGACCAAACACATCGAAATTAAGTATCACTTCATACGTGATTGCTTTGATAAAAGGCTTATCGATGTTGTTAAGGTCCACACCGATGACCAACGTGCCGACCTTTTTACCAAAGCTTTTGACAAATCACGATTTGACTATTTACTAATGGTAAACGGCATTAAGGTCAAGCAAGAGTAAAACCAACATCGAAAAATCATTTTTGTAAATATCTTTGTGTTTTTAATTTATCATAGTTTTTACATTTTAGGGGGGAGTAAATCCAAATTTGAAAATTTCAAGAGCATCGAAAAATTTAAAAAAACCCAAAAACAATAGAAAAACAAAAATGAGTTTCCTGGTGAGAAAAAGAGAAAATAATAGTACATCAATGGTCTGTTGAAACCTTTAATAAACTTAAAATGGAAAAGCGATAAGCAGCTCTATATAAGATGCATCAGTAGGCTCACAATCATTTTAAAGTGTGCAGGGTGATATAAACCTAAATCGACTGAAGGCTGTGTGGGAACCACTCATTGGCATATGGTCTTAGTACCGAAATTTCGTTTGAGAGATTGTTGAGGTTCTGAGATATATGGTCTTTATGCTGTTTATCATCTGGGTATCATGGTTGTTTCTTTTACCGAAATATAACGAAGACGAAGTCTAGATCTTCCATGATACCATACATACGTGTACATATTGCATACGACCTCAATAAGTGATAAACAATCACATGTCCCAAATCAATAAGTTATAAAATATCACAGTTTATCCGGGAGTCAAGTTCGTCTCTTTGTCGGTACGATGGTACTAACCTGTTCACGGACTTGCTCTTGTGCCCTTCATGCATTGAATATCAAGTTCCTCATCAATAAGTGATTTAATCACAAAGGGCTTGTATTCATCCAAAATAAGTGAGTATCTCACATCATATACGTTGAAAACAGATGATAAATGGTATACTCACCAGTAAGATGAACTCTCGTGCATACCTTGATACGGGAATGTGTCGTGTGTGGACGAACACCGGTCGGTAAGTATAAATCATACACTAATCGTATCCCCTCGCCACGATTACATCTGATAAGTTGAGCTTAAGTGGACAACAATACTGATAATTGTTATAGGATGCTTATCTAACTGTTAACTAATTGAACAACAAGAGTGTTTTGGCATGACCGCACACTGATATGATTCTCTTACCCTCGAAACTCGCAAAAAGAATGTCTGTAAATATTTATTTAATGCTTTCAGTTTCTGCATCTCTGTATATATTTATTTACTGCTTTTCGTCTTTATATTTCACATATTCAAAAATTACCAAAAAGATTTTAGGTGTGTTTTAATATAAACTTTATAAAAGCCAAAAAGATTTTATTTCTAATTTCTTTTGATTACCCGATGTTGGAACTCGAGTCTTCGTTACCTGAAATCTGATCGAAACCAAAACAACTGAATCTTCATAAACGGTCGAAATTTGCAAGTTTTGAAAGTTAAAAACCAAAATTGAAAAAAATTTTAAACTTTCAAACTTTCGGACGATAGTTGATTGAAAACTGGTCACATGTGTGTCGTTTTTTTATGTTAACTATATTCCAAGCGGTTGTTCTCATTACGTGTTTAGCTTTCTTGTATGTGTAGATGCGACATTCAAACCAGCTAAAGGCGAAGAGAATGTATTAGATGACAAGCTTCGGAATGAAGACATGACATGGATGCACTTAAATGATCAAGATGATCGAGTTGCCGCTGACCACTCATCAATGCCACAAGGATCTAAAGTATCGAAGATCAAAAGATTCACGAGCATCAATCAAGGGGGAGTTTGTTGATACACTCCCTGTTTGCGACACGGGAAGACCTTTAAAAATCCAAAAATGTGAAGAACGAACCATCACGAGCAGCGTCCAAGGGGGAGTTTGTTGATACACTTTATGTGGACGCGACTCGGTTCGGTTCGACTCGGTTTGGTTCGGCTCAATACCGACGTCGCGACATTCCTCCATGTACGACCCAGAGTTCGACACGCGAAGCACGAAGAGCCGCGAGTGATCTGTTTGTAGGCTGATGATGTCACAATGACACATCATGATGTCACAAAGACATCATGATAAAGATGTGACTTCAGCATGTGCTTTTGTGATGTATATGAAATAATGAAAGGTACATGCATTTGCTAATCTCACGAAGAACAATGCAAATGATGGAAGCCACATGCATACATCATTTTGGAAGCCACTAATTACATGCATGTCATAATCACATGCAAGGGTCCATGTATAACAATATGTTTCATGGCTTTGCAAAGATCCAAGCATGCATGGAATTGACGAAGGATCTGATTGTTCGTCCATATATATCCACGAACTCCTATGCATGGCGAACAGTCATGGTTGGACGAACCCTCTATGTATGACGAACTCTCCCATCAACGAAGACCAAGGGTTCGTCCAGATTGTTGCTGACGAAAACTATGCATGACGAAGGATGATGTTGGCGAAGACTCATTATGCGATGAAGATTCACTCTCCGTCGGACTGAGAAGGGTTCGTCAGCCCAAATCAATTGTTCGTGGGTTGCTGTTTCAGTTTGGCTATATAAACAGAACCTAGAGAAAATGAGACTAGAGAGAGAAAGAGAGCACACTGTGAAAACACACACATACAATGAGAGTTTATGAGAAGTTCTTGTAAACACCGCATTGTAACCGTATTACGTATTAATACATTTGAGTGTTAATCGTTGAAAAAAAAATTATTGTAGGACCGTGTTTCTGACCGGAACCGTGATTATTGTGAGATTAGTTCAAGACGGGAGAGATTAGAGATGGATAACTAAAACTTCTTTGTATTAATCGGTAGTAAACCATTACAAATCGGCCCGATTACAAGATAAGCGAACTAATACCAAAGGAGTATACATCCGGGGAGAGACCAAGTGGTGATCTCTCCCTGTGAGGTCTCAAACCTCCTAAAACTTCAAGTGTTACAAATGACTAGGGGTTGCTATTTGTAGCCACACCCCCTAGTCTTGCAAACACACACAGTTAAACACATAACCCTTTCGTTTGACCACTTCAAACGAGCGGGTCAATACAGATTCGTTTGACCGTTTCACTAACTATTACATAATCAGCATAAAATAAAACTAATCTATTCGAACAGCATCGAACACAAATATGCACCAACAAATTCCCCCTTGTCCGTTGCTGTCGAATGCTGAAAATGCAACTGCAATCGATCTTCAGTCAAGTATTTATCTTCTCTGTGTTAACAAATTCCCCCTTGACCGATGATCCAGGTAAGTAGTATCTTGACGTGCCTTGTATAATATTTCCCCTTAAAGTACGCGTATCCGTGTCGGGTGTTGTGCAATGTCCTCACAAGGCTCAATTGACCGATCTTCCGCTAATCTTCCAATACTCCAACCGGCATTTGATAAGGGTTCCATTCTTTAAGAACTGCATCAAGTCTTGATTTGTCATAAGAACTCTATTTCATTCAAGCATACTTCATTGGTAGAGATTTCTGGTGAACTGTCTTCTGTAAACCGTCTTTGTGGAATCGACCAAGTAATGCACTTTAATCCTCAGCATCAATACTCAGGAAAGTCAGCTAGACCGAGTATATCCCTTGCAAGCTCAACCAAACAGCATGCTTAGTTGAACTACATCCAGATCTCATTGTCTCGCCTTTGTGAAGTTGACCAAGTAAAGCACTACGGATCTTCAGCATCAGTACTCAGGATGTCAGCTTGACCAAGTAAATCGTTTGCAAACTCAACGAATTGAGTTACCCCCAGATCCCTGTAAAATCCCAAAGAAACATCAAACCCAAAACCGAATCCTGCAGGTCATCAGCCTTTAACTATCAGCTTTCATAAAGATTCCCCCAGGTCTTCAGTGAACAGCGCTTTGAAACTACTGTCGACTTTAGATACTTGTATGTTTCCGTGCAAAACTCTTCACGCTGGCTCGAGAATTAATTAAAATCCTCAAATATGTGTCTGTGCAAAACATTCCATGCAGGACCTTTAGTAACACCAGAAAATCACAAACTCTACCACCTGTGATTGTGTTTAGAAATTTACCATAGAAATTCAACATATGAAAATTTTTATCCCCCCATTTCTTTGGTAAGATCTCTAAACCTTAACAGATTCCCTCCACTTCAAAGGAACTGTCGTCAATTTCACAGAACAAATTCTCTCCACTAAGTAGAATTAATCTTCAAATGTTCACCAATTCCCTCCACTGAGCGGAACTGTCGTCAATCTTCACTGAATGTTCTCGGTTTTTCGAAAAATCATGAAAACGACTTTCTTCTTCGCATATTCTAGTTGAAAAAGAAAGTCCCCTAGCACCCCGTAGGATCCGACTTGTATCCTTCCAAAGACTTTGTGAACTCGTTAGGACCGGTATTGGCATTCCAGGTTCATTCACTCGTTACCAAATGCGAGAATATGACAATAAACAAAATGCTTTCTTCATTGCATATTCTAGTTGATAAAGAAGGTCCCCTAGCACCCCGTAGGATCCGACTTGTATCCCTCCAAAGACTTTTTGAACTCGTTAGGACCGGTATTGGCATTCCAGGTTCATTCAATCGTTTCCAAATGCGAGAATATGACAATAAACAAAATGCTTTCGAACATTTATGAATAACCGATAACAACATAAACCTTGACGTGCGGAAGTAAACATACCGTTTTTGGTTTTTGGCCCAAAGTAGTCAAGTCACCAAATTTGACGTTTGCATCGGTAACCGAGACTACCCCACATTCAAAATAAATCATTTGTTTTCATCAAGCTTCATCATCCCGCGCGCTCCCGAACCCGTACAAATTTGACGTTGACATTTAGAAGCGCGGTTCAACTAAACTTCGCGAACACCCGACCCCACTTTGCAACTCACGAATAGAAATGGGTCCACTAAAAATTTTCCAAGTCTGATTCACTAATAAAAAGATGGAATACCAAGCCTTACATGAATTAAGGCTCAATGTTGTTGACTTTGAGACCCATGAGTGATCAGGTCCAAATGAGAGTTAAGCCCAATACACTTGAAGATCCATCCTTTCTAGAATACTCTATATTATACAAGGAGCGTCAAGACACTACTTACCAGGATCATCGGTCAAGGGGGAATTTGTTAACACAGAGAAGATAAATACTTGACTAAAGATCGATTGCAGTTGCATTTTCAGCATTCGACAGCAACGGACAAGGGTGAATTTGTTGATGCAGATTTTATGTCTGATGCTGTTCGAATAGTTTAGATTTATTTTATGTTGAATTTTTAATAGTTAGTGAAACGGTCAAACGAACGTATATTGACCCGCTCGTTTGAAGTGGTCAAACGAGAGGGTTATTTGTTTGACCATGTGTGTTTGCTAGACAAAGGGGGTGTGACTATAAATAGCAACCCTTTGTCATTTGCAAACTTGAGAGAGAGTTAGGGTAAGCTCATTTGAGGGAGTTCACTGTGAACTTTAGTGTTTGGGGGAGAGATCACCACTTGGTCTCTCCCCGGATGTATACTCCTTTGGTATTGTTCGGTTATCTTGTAATCGGGTCGATTTGTAATGTTATACTACCGATTAATACAAAGAAGTTTTGTTTATCCATCTCTAATCTCTCCCGTCTTGAACTAATCTCACATGAATCACGGTTTCGGTCTAGAAACACGGTCCTACATATTTATCACAAAGATTAAACCCTCACTATTAAGAAAGACAAAATTTTATCCAATACTTTTGTATCGTTAGACCCAACGCCCTTTGGTTTCTATTTATAGTATATTACAAAAATCATCTTTTATGTATTTATAAAATTGAAAGGTGTGTCCTTTGCCTTTAATAAATACAGAAAACATACTTAATGTTTACAAACCCTAACATGTTATATTCTTTCCCGAAAAAGTGTGTATATATTTTTTCAGATAAATCATGTCTCGTAAGGCACATGTGAGGGCATTAAAGTCATTTAAGCTACCCACTTGTCTTCCCCCTATTAAAAACCTAATCCTCCAATTCAACATACCAAATAGGGGTGCAGGATTTAAGGGGCGGGGAGGGGCGCCCGACCCCTAAACTTTTCGATCAGTAGTTATATGTACGTTTCGTATAGGATTTTGTAGGTATATACGTTTTCGACCCCCCGGTTTAATTTTTTATTTATATAGTCCAAATAAAATATTTAATTAGCCCAAATATTATAGCCCAAATCAAATCATTATATAGTCCAACTTAAAAGCCCACCCTATCCAAAAATACCCAAATTCGTTTACTTTGGGACATCGACCAGAAGAACAGAAGCCACAAGTCAGAACTGCAGAAGGGGGGGAAAACGCAGGTTCCAAAACTGTTCGACTGCAGCTTGTTGTTCGAGAACAGAAGCTAAAACGCTGCTCGTTGTTGTGGTCTTGTACTCTTGTTCGACTTCTTCAATCTTCATAAGGTTAAAGGTATGTGTTTTTTATCTTTAGGTTTAATTTAGGGCTGCAATTTATGTGATTTAGGTTGGTGAAATTGGTCCGAATTTTTGCCCTAAACTTGTTGAATCGGGTACCCCACCTTCCTCTCTCCTTTTTAATGTTTTGGTGTCTTTGTTCGTTTGTTTGTTAAACAATGTTTATGTTTAATGTTTAAGAACGTTTTTTATTTGATATTAATGTTTGACCCAACCCGACCCGAATCGAATCAGCGACGCCCGGCCTGAACATACACCTAGAAACTACGCGATAGAAACACAACCCAACCCTTGCATTCGCATCATCCCCAACTCAAAACCTGCATAAAGATAGAAATCGAGAGGTCGGTTATAAAGAAAATGGGTTAAGCTCTGTGCCTTCCAAGAAAAGGAAGTTTTCACCAATTATCTGGGATAGAGTTGAGAAGTAGGTGTCCTCTGTTAACTCTGATATCACTTGTTCGTCCTTACCAAATGTAACACCCTAACACGTTTTAACCAAAAGAGACGCAGCGGAAAATACCGACTCAAAAATTCCTTCTTTCTTATCTATATTACATACTTGGAGGTTCATTTCTAAAATGTCAAACACTTTCTTGAAAAGATTTACAACCTTCATTCTTAATTAACGCATCAAATGTAATATATAAATACAAGTCATGTGACTGCTCTTCCCGTACAATCCTTGCTCTTTGACTCAATCTTCAACCTCTTAGACTTCATAATGATGTTAAGTCCGTGCAACCTGCAATCACCACATACATGCGCATCATTAATATTTGGTGACGTCATTCATAATCTAAACATACATAATTAAATGACCATGCCACATTCTTTCTACTCATGCTAATCCTTTCGATTATCATTCCAAGTACAATCTTGCATCCCAATCATTAAATCTTCATAAAGACAACAATAGTATACCTGCATTTCATTTCATTCTCAAAGCACTTGATTAGTAACGTTAATACTCAAACGTATTGTAGCCATGCATACATGTATAGAAGCCTTAATCTTTCGTGTACAATCAATCCCACTTCGTGCATACACACTCATACGTATATTTATACACACACACACACATATATTCATACAACCTCTTACATACCACTTACATTCCCATATAATTTTTACTAACATATCCTAGTCACAAACATCCATATAAATAAGTCTCATATGTACAAACTTACGTGCATGTTCATTTCTCTTCATACTTACCTATGGATTCCGTCAATAATGTAGGTAGATCTATACACATACATATCTCCAAGCTTATTTCTTTCCCACACATACTTTGAGTGAACATTTTTGCTCATGAGTGAACATTCTTGCTGATGAATGAACGTTTCAACTGTTGAGTGAACATTCTTGCTGACGAGTGAATGTTCCAACTATTGAGTGAACATTCTTGCTGACGAGTGAACGTTCCAACTGTTGAGTGAACATTCTTGCTAATTAGTGAACGTTCCAACTGTTGAGTGAACATTCTTGCTGACCAGTGAACGTTCCAACTGTTGAGTGAACATTCTTGTTGACGAGTGAATGTTCAAACTGTTGAGTGAACATTCTTGCTAATGAGTGAACGTTCCAACTGTTGAGTGAACATTCTTGCTGAAGAGTGAAAGTTCAAACTGTTGAGTGAACATTCTTGCTAATGAGTGAACGTTCCAACTGTTGAGTGAACATTCTTGCTGACGAGTGAACGTTCCGTAGCTTACGACGGGTACTTTCACTCTAAACCTTCTTCCTTTTTTAATTTTCACAAGACAACCGTTAGATATCCGAACTTCCTTCTTCCACATTTTTCATGCTTCCAAGACGTAACATGACCATAATTCAAGCCCCCATATCCTTTTAATACTTAACCCCAAGATCAAACCATCTACTGCATCACGTTATGTTTCTTTCTACATTTTGACCCGTTCGCTTCTACCGTGTAATTCCAAACATAGATGACCACCAACGACTTACCACCTTAACTTCATTTATAAATAAGAAGTGATTCCGGAAGTCACTTACCTTAAACGTCCGTATTCGTATCCGTTTCGTTGCTTCATTCTGACCCTTTAGCCTTCCATGCTTCCATCCATCTTGACATGATCCCTATACTTTCATGTCATCGCATTCACATTCTTGTTAGTATACATGATTGTATATATTAATGATTATATCAAATTCATATTCCACATTTGACCTTCATTAGTCAATTCTAACAAACATAAGGCATATTCCCACAATCATATGTTTTCAATTCATATAATTCATCACGTAATCACATATAACACACATTGATATAACACGTACCATATGACTTCCTATAATCTTACAATTGTGACAACAAGTCTAACCATGCTTCTTATGCGCAGTTGACTTTCATAAGTCAACAGTTTATCATATGAACTTTCGACTTAACCTCATACATCCGTGTAATCATAGTAGACTATGCAAATGACATTATATACATTTCCTACTCATGATGAAATATGCATTCAACCACATGATCGCCTAGTTATATACACACACCAAACATATTCAATTTCGTCTATACTTATTAATTCTCATAATCCTACAACTATCCCCATGACCCATGCTTTGAAACCCAACATCATTCCAATTTACTCTTTTCTAGGATTCACATACGCTCCCCATCTACTTCTTAAATCGCAATTAACACGATTGAACAATCCACACGTGTGCATTACATCATACAAGCATGTAGTGCAAGCTCTTAAATCATACTTCTACTAAATCTCACATTGACTACATTCTCACATGGATTTCATCAAGAACATATGTCACATGATATTTTACTATCAAATACATGATTTCCACATTCCACACATATTCATCTTTTACTTACATACAATTTCATCTATTAAGCTCACCTGGACATTTCATCAAACACTTGGTGTGCGTACCACAAATAAAGCACAATGTACAAGTATTTTATGCATAATCTTACTAGTTCATATCAAGATCATCAAATTCCACTAATCTCACATAACTTTCATTCTAAATCAAATTCATTTAGCAATAATCTACAATATCCACTTTCATATAAATCAAAACTATACTCGATTTAGCACATGTAACATCATCTTCATAACATTACTTCCACAAGTGGGTTTTCATTAAAACATCAAAATAATCAGAAATTCTAGCATGATTCATGTTTCATGAGATGATTCTAATTCATCATCATTCTAATTTCACATAAACTCACGGCTTAAACATAACCTATTTCATCAATGACCATTAAATTATAATTTACAACTTACCACAAGTTTATTAAGGCTAGATGGTGAAGAATCTTCATTCATGCAAGAGATTAGCTTCCAATATCACCATCAATTTCTTCAATTTGTAGGGTTTTTGGGGAAGAAACCCTTTTTTTCTTCATATGTGTGTGTATATGTCGACACATATACATACATCCATATTAATATGCAGAATTTTATTAAGTTTCCAACCTTTCACTTTTGGTCCCTCTACTTTTGAACCCTTGGTTGTTTACAATCAACACCATCATCTCATTTATACTAAATCCTTATTTATTTAACTAAGTTAAATAACTTAGTTAGTACATTTCACACCCAAAATAAGAAAGCATTCTATCAAATTATAAATTCGAGTTTTTGGGGCGTTACACCAAAATTGTCTAAAGATGTTAGGAGGATTGAAAGGTGTTGAGTTTCTGTTGAAAGTGAGCTGCACATGTCTTCTGCGGAGTCTCTTGTATCTAATGTTACAGATGATATGGAAATACCAAGCTCTTTGGGTACAAGAGTTAGCTAAAGGGGTGATGAAGAAATTGAAATGAAGATGGAGAGTACGCTGATGAGCCAACTTTATAGAAATCGAAGTAGGCATTTAATGACTTACCCATAGTTGAATCAGATGGAAACAATTCGAGCCTTGAAAGTGGGGAGCTTGATTGAGAAGGATTTGAAAGGAATGATAAGGTGCCTTCTATGTTTACTG
Organism: Helianthus tuberosus; assembly: GCA_030545235.1. NCBI lineage: Eukaryota > Viridiplantae > Streptophyta > Magnoliopsida > Asterales > Asteraceae > Helianthus > Helianthus tuberosus. The sequence goes on from CM060363.1 coordinate 80,314,919, forward strand.
AAGATGGCCATTTTATGACTCTATCCAGTGAAGATTAGATAATGTTGATGATAAGGTTGATTTAAGTTCAGAAAAGTTGATTTATGCAAGTTTTGAGATGGGGATGATGCAAATGCAAGGGTTGAGTTTGGTATGTTGAATTAGGGGATTAGGGTTTTGACAGAGGGAAGAGAAGTGGGTAGATTAAGTGACTTTAATGCCCTCACATGGGCCCCAGATGACATGAGTTAACTGAAAAAATAAACAGAGTTTGGGGTAAATGATATAACATGTTAGGGTTTACAAACATTAACTATGTTTTCTGTACTTATTAATGACAAAAGGACACACTTTGCAATAACATAAATGCATACATGACGATTTTTGTAATTTACTCTTCTATTTATTTGTAGGTAACTTATAAACATGAAATATTTAAAGTTTAAAAGTTTGAATTATGCCGAATGTAAATGAGGTTCCGTAGGAACCCAAGTTTAAATTGTGTTTTTAAGTAAACAAGTTTCAACTCGAGTTTTATACATTAACTTGTCGAACTTCGAGTTTATATATATAAAGTAAATAAAATAAGAATAATTACCAATCTCAAACTCTTTTAAGTTTAAGAGTAAACTTCCGTTATGCTCCCTGTGGTTAGGTCGTTTTTACGGTTTTGCCACAATCCTTTAAAAACTACCATTTTGATCCAATAGTTTGCTATGTTTTTTTTTTCAATTTGCTCCCCGCCTTTAACTCCATCCAAAATGAATGTTAAAAGTAAGGGTATTTTGGTAACTTTACATGTAATGAGAAGGGTATTCTAGTAATTTGACAAATAACAATTTAATTATTTATAATTAATCATTGAAATCATATTTTACTCTCATCCCTTTCTCCCTCAACCTCTTCTCTATCACCACAACCAACTACCATCAACCATACCATCACCACCAATCATAATCAGCCACCACCCCTACCACTACACCATCGCCACCACTAATCTGAAGACCACCCCACCAGACCGTCACCACCTCCTCACCCCGTCGTCTGAACCTTAACCTACCACCAACCGGCACTAGCCACCACTACCACAACCCCAAAAAAACAAAGAATCGATGGCCGGAAAAACCCCTCATACAAAACCACTAATACTTTGAAGCATATTGAACCTTTGACCCAGGCCCTTCCACATTGGAACCCTAATTTCAAGTACAACCATCATAGATCTATTACAGATCTTATCTGAAATCGAACAGAGGTATGGAGAGATCTGTGTAAATAGCAACCCCCAAACCCATCTCTCTCTAGGGTTGCTCCGGCGAAGTTATAGGTGATTGCTATTTTCGTTGTTGCTTTCGTCGTTCGCTGGCCATCTGACGGCGATATGGCTGTTGTTCAGAGCTACCAGCTGGTTGTCGTGATGGTGGCGGGGTGGGTTGTCGTTGAATGCTACCGGCAATGATGGTGGTGCTAATCGGCAGGTAGTGTTCGTTAGGTGGTGGTGTTACTTGTTGGTTGCTGCTGGTATATACATAGAAAGAGAGGGAGAGAGAGTCTGTTCAAAAAAGAAAGGCATAATTGCACTTTTCGTCCTTTATGTTTAAGGTTTTCTACAGGCGTTGTCCTTTAAGTTTAAAAATTACACTCTATGTCCTTTATGTTTGCAACATATAACAGGCGGTGTCCTTTCTTGTCAACCCAGTTAACTTTTGATGTTAAAACCCCTCATGTGCACGTCACGTGAGGGTATATTCGTCTTTTTCCCCATTAAATATCTCTGAACCTTCATTTATTAAATATTCATCTTTAATCAAGAAGAATAAGTAACCCCCAACTGCTCATTTCCCATTAACACCAAATGCTCATTCCCCTTTGAAATCCAACGACGAATTCAAGCGATCAAGCCCTAATTCACACGCGATGAGTGAAGGATTCTACATTCGAGAGACATTAGACCAACGGGATGTTGATGAAATTTATGGTGAGTAGCTGATATTTTTAGAATTGTAATGATCAAACCCTAATGCTTATTTTTTGAATGTCTTTTTTGAAATGCAGAGGTGTATGATACCCTTTTTACTGCTCGGTTGCATCATGGTGGGATTTTCACTCATCGTCCTGGTAGACAGTATGTTAATGGTAAGCATGACTTCATCGATCTTCTAGACAGTGACAAGTTCTCAGTACACGAGTTGGATATTGCGATGATAATGTTAGGTTATGAAGAAGGTTCCATTATGTACTATCATTTTTTAATACCAGGAGAGAGTTTAGATAATGTTAGGTTATGAAGAAGGTTCCATTATGTACTATGATAATGTTAGATTTTCACTATCATTTCCCATTAACACCAAATGCTCATTCCCCTTTAATACCTTGCTTGTGATGCTGATGTGATATAACTTTTAAAATATGTCCCTGAACATAGGGTTGTACATTTTTATACTGAACATGGTAATACAAATGTTAACTACAATAGATTAGGGGTGCATATTGAAGAAATCAATGAAGAATAATTGGTTACCAATGGGTTAAGGGTTCTAAAGTTGGGATGGCATGAAGTGGGCCAATCAAGTGGTGTACAACAGGAAGTTTTAGCCATAACAGATTATGAAAAGGATGTAGATGTAGATGATAAGGCTGATACTAATGTAGATGATAATGCTGATAGTAATGTAGATGATAATGCTGATGGTAATGTAGATGAGGGTGCTAATGTAGATGAGGGTTTAAATGAAGATGAGGGTGATCAGGGTGGTAATCCAAATGATAAAGATGATACTAATGTTGATGAGGGTGATGATAAAGATGAGGGTGCTAATGTAGATGAGGGTTTAAATGAAAATGAGTGTGATGATGTAGATGATACTAATGTAGATGAGGGTTTAAATGAAAATGAGGGTGATAATGTAGATGAGGGTGATGATGTAGATGAGGGTGATAATGTAGATGAGGGAGATGATGAAAAGGAGGGTGATAATGTTGATGAGGGTGCCAGTGAGAGTGATAGTGACTATCTTGTTGATAAGGATAATAACATGGATGATCCAGAGGTGGATATACAGGATTATAAGATGAATATTGATTTGAGTGTTAAAGACTTCAAAGTAGTTGATAAGTATGAATTTGAAGAGGAGGTGTTGGACAATGAGACATTTGACAGTGGTTCAGAATCAGATGATGAGGGTAATAGTATCAGGAGACATAGTTTAAGGTTTTTAAGGAAACAAAATGTGAACAACAACACTTTCTTTCTAGGTCAAATATTTGGCACCAAACAAGAAGCAAAGGAAAGAATTAAAAAACATGATGTTGAAACCAGGAGACTTATTAAGATTGTTAAAGATGATTAGAAAAGAGTTAGGGCAATTTGTCAAGGACAAATGCCAAAGTTTGAGGTTAAGGAAGATGGTACACAGGTTTTGAAAGATGAGGGACCAGCTGTGGAAAAGAGCCAAAATGAAAAAGTAAATGTTGGTGGTAGGGGAAAAGACAAATCCCCACCAATATCTATGTCCATGGGTCCTTTTAGTCTCAAAAGATGGAGATCAGGAATCTTGGATTGTCAAGACTTTGAATACACTTCACAAGTGTGTTAACTGCAGGGATTTGTATGCTTGCACTTCAACATTCCTTTCTCTTCAAATGTTGGAGCAGATTGAAGAAAATCCAGGAATAGCAGTCCAGGCTGTACGGGAGCAGTTTCAGAGGAAACTTGAAGTGAATATCTCTAAGATGAAAGCCTACAGAGCCAAAATAAAGGCAAAGAGACAGGTTCAAGGGGATTACAAGACACAATATACTTTGTTGAGGTCATATGTGGAAGAACTGTGCAACACAAACCCCGGGTCAACTGTTCATATTGAGGTTGAACCTGTGAGAAATCCGAATGACACCACAAGAGTCTTTAAAAGGATATATGTATGCTTGGGTGGTTTGAAACAGGGGTTTAAGGCCATAGGGAGGCATATGTTAGGGTTGGATGGAGCTTTCATGAAAGGTCAATATCCGGGTCAAGTGTTATCTGATGTTGGTGCTGACCCAAACAACAACATATATCATGTTGCTTATGCAATAGTGGAGGCTGAGAATCTTAGCTCATGGACCTGGTTTCTTCAATGTTTGGGTGATGATTTGGATCTGGGCAGCAACTCACACTTCACATTCATTAGTGATAGACAAAAGGTCTGTTTTCTACACTATTATTGTTACTAGCTGATTACAGTATTTATTTTGAAGTTGTCTTTGATTTTGTTTTATTAGGGTCTTATGGCTGCCATACACAAACTGTTCCCATTGGCTGAACACAGGTTTTGTTTGAAGTTGGATGTTTAGAAAGTTGGGTGAATCCCTTGTATAGGTTAGACAACTGGAAGAAGGTGTATAGCTTCAAGGTCAACCCAATCAGTGGCAGGTCTATGTGGCCCAAGTCAATGGTTCCTACAACTCTAAAGCCACCTAAACATAAAAAACAAGCAGGTAGGCCTAAAAAAGCTAGGAGGAAGTCAGCTGTTGAAATGGAGGATATGACAAAGGGTGGAAAGCTGTCAAAGAAATACGCAGTTCAGACTTGTGGAAATTGCAAAGGGAAAGGCCACAACAAGAGGTCATGTTCAAAAAAACCAAGTGAGGGTGGTGCCAAGGTCAAGACAGCAGTTGGTGGTGATGCGAAAGGCAAACGGAAGCAGCATGTTGATGGTGGTAAAGGCAAGGCTGCAAAGAAAAGCAAGAAGGCTTAACTTATGTCCGTGGGGTTCAACTTTTGTTATCTTATGTTAACTGATGTGCACAAAATGCAACATATAAATTACATCAATTGTGGCATAAAACTAACCCTTTTTTAGTACTAATGTTGGAAAAAGTGTGTTTTTGTCTTCCTTTTGTATTTTCAGGATTAAATGAGCTCAAATCAACAAAAGAAGCAAAAAGGCAGCTAAATCTAACATAAATACAAGAAAAGGAACAAACGTGGCATGGCCGACCTCCCCGACAGCATCTTCCCAAGCAAAACAAGAGAACAGAAGGCTGAACACGCCCCGTGCTCAGTGAACACGGGGGCGTGCCCAAGTGCCAGCATAAAAGACAAAGGTATAGAAGCTTCTATCGCCCACCACGGGGCCGTGCTCATCGGACACGGGGCCGTGGTCAACTATAAGATTCGCAGAATCCAGGCAAACTTGATAGTACAGATATGCTTCTGCACACGGGGGCGTGCCCAGCGGACAAGGGGGCGGGGTCAACTAATGCAGACAAACTGCAATTAATGAAGATAGAGAAGAGGATGGACACGGGGCCGTGCCCGAGCTACTGTTCAGGCTATAAATAGGGGTGCTTGGCTCATTTGCAAACCATCCCTTGGCACACCACCTCTCTCAAACTTCACCCACCACCCACCACCATCACAACACCATCATCCACCACCATCATAGAGTGTGTGAGTCACACCCTGGCTTTGCGGAAGCGTGGGTTTATTTGGTGTGACTTCTTAATACCATAGCTTAATCACAACAAAGCTATATGAAAGTAAAACCATGATGATCATCCATTACTTCAAGTTTTAAAAGTAAAATACGACAACATTGTTTTAGAGTTGACACATGCAACGAGTTTACAACACAACATAATAAAAACCTTGTTCATAAGACACAACCACAAACATGAAATAAACATAGTTTAAGACTTGTGACTCATCCAGGTAAAAGGCACAATCCCTAAACTTGGATGACACCATTCTTCTACGCAGCGTAATGATAGTGCATACCTTGCCAGATCCCTAATTCCCTGAAATACATGTAAGTTGAAAAGTCAACATAAAGTTGAGCGAGTTCATGTGAAAGTGAGTATGTAAAACCTTTGTAAGTATAAAATCCCTGGTATGTAGCAAATAAGGAAATAAAGAGATCACCAATGGTTTGCAAGGCCATTGATATGTGTGAAGTGCAGTAGGAAGACTCAAACCTAGCAGATTTTTGCGTCGGGCTCAAAGTCACCCCGAGGTCCGTTCTGTTGGGCCTGGAGTTGGGCTCGCTACACCCAGATAGATCTACCGCTAATGACCCTCGGTCCTACAATGAGGATTAATGGCCTCCAGTTCCCGCCTGCCCACTCACATGATCTAAGTAGTAACCCTCCTTATTCTAACCATACCATGTAAAAAGTATTCGTAATCATAGTAACATGTATTTCACCCCCGAAGTATAAAAACTGAAAACAGTTAAGAGAAAAGGGGGATATGAACTCACTGAAGTGCGTCTCGAAATAGTAAATCCCAAATCAACCTGCTGCGTGACGACCTACACGTACTAACTTCTATTAGACGGACGGCCGTGCCTTGGCTTAAGGTTTAACGTTTTTGGGAAATAGTTAGGCAACTATTTCGGATTTCCACTTCTTAATTATCTAATAATTATATTCCTTCCCAAGGATGGGGGTTTTAATACATGTGCGTTTTTATAATTCCAACAATATATTATTAAGTCTCACTTAATAGAATATATTTTTATTCATTTGTCTAAAATATTCTATCTCCAAAATATACATATTTTCCCAAAAATATTATATTTTATTCCATACGATTTCCAAAATAATACTTTTATCAAAATACGCATTTAAGAGTATTTTTCCGAAAATACATAAGTTACATTTAAAGTTCGGGTGGTAATAATAATACCGGTGTAACTTAGATATTTATTTGTGAAGGTGTTGGTATTATTTTGGAGTCGTTACTTTTTAGTGTATACGAGTTATATTATTTTTACCCTAAAAATAATATATGTGTAGTTCACAAAATAATCATAAAAGCACACAAGCGTTTTACTATGAAATATATATTCTAAATATATATTTAACAAGTTTTATTTACGAAAATCCACCTCTGAATACTTGGTTATTTTATAATAAAAATCATGGCGAAGTTTGTTTGGAAAACAAGTCAAAAATATATTTATAAACACTTGTCACCAAAAATATTCTAAGTGTTATTTTCTGGAAAAATTTCGTCAGAGTTTCCTCTGTAACTGGAGGTGTCCACGCTTACAAGCGTATCATTTTCTTTTCAAAAATCATTCAAATCAACCAACAATTTACTAAACAATGTTACACTAGTCAAGTGCCAAAAACAATGCATTTTTCATGACAACATAAACTTGGCGTTTCATAAAAACGCGTAGTAATTTAGTGGTGTGTTTAGTGGGTTTAGTCACCCTCCAAAGTGTGCTTATTTTTGTAAAACTCTTGTTCCCGGGATTTTTAGATGTTCACAACTTGTGAACTTATTTTACAAAAATATCCATTTACAACTTTTTCATGTCTTACAAGTTTACATATACATATTTCTTCTAAAAATAGTGTAAAAATCATGACTTTTCAAAAACCCGTCTTTTAACTCGGTTTGTCTAGAAAAATCATTTGTAAATGTCGGGTCCATAAGACCATCTACTCACATAGTTTATTTATCTTTCAAGAACTCATTTTGTTACCAGGTTTATGTGAAACATGGAGGTAATTCTTTTATGTAAAACATTTATCACCTCCGAACTTGTTAACATAAGTTTTTAATCTTATTTTAACAAGTTTAACTATGATGATAAACACCCTATTACTAGTAATCCTCAAATAAATAATAACAACACCAAACAACTTTATTTTAACAAGAGTTCATCTTATTTCATCTTTATATTAGCTTTTATGTTCAAGTTGTGTTCATGATCTTTTTAGTGTTCTTGTGGTTACATGACAACATAGCTATTAACCACCATAAATATAAAATAAAAGATGATCAAAGAGGCTTACTACTAGCTTTGAAGCTAGGGAAGAAACACGAGAGAAAACGGGTGGATAAAGGCAAACTAGAGAGGTCCTTGACGATCCGTGAGCTCCACACCCTCTAAACCACCTTGTATCACCTTGAATGAAGCTTGGATTGTATATAAAAAAAAAAGAAAATGGTTGGTGGTGTGCTTGATGTTCGGCCGTAGCTTTCTTTTATGGGGGAAAAGAGAGTTGTAGTGGTGAGATGCTTAGGATAATGAGTATACTTATAATTCAAACTCTAATACCCAATGGTTAATATGCTTCACATAGTACAAACAAATATCACTAACACCAAGAAGAGATTGCATGGGAACTAAGGAAAATTTTCAAAGAAAAAGTCTTGTGGTTGAGATAAAAAAAATCGTATGGTGGGGGGGGGCCACATAAGGATCGATTTCATGCAATGGGGGGGGGGGGTTAAATTGTAAAGTTATTTGGTAACTAGGTCCTTAGATGAAGGTGCTAAGCGTAAATGTTTAAGGTGGTGTAAGTACTAGGATCTTTTACACAATCCCAAGGATAATTTGCATGGGACTTGATGGATTCTTTTTGGTTGCATCCTGGGAATTCGTAAGTTGAGAAGAGGGAAAGCATGTGTGCCGCCATTTTCATGGGGGGGGGGGGGTTAAGTGTATTATTTGGGGGTAAATAAGTTAAATAGTGGGGGTTTAATGTTATGTCTAGTGTTCAGTGTGTACCGGGTATTGTGTAAGGTGTTATAGTGCTCGGGGACCATAACTAGCCCAGAAAAAAAATAAAACAATGTGTTTGACAATATTTTTATGTTCCGGGTAAAGTCCGGTTGTTCGGTTGGATATCAATCCGTTAAAGTGCTAAATAAGCATTTAAAGTGTCTTTAATATTATTTTTAGTGACACAATGAATTCCCCGACACTTTGGAAAGTGTCTAGTATTATTTTCCCATGTTTTTGCACTTTACTAGTTATATTAAATGCTGAATTTTTGTGATAAAGTGCAGGATTTTGTACTTAAAGTACGTTTTAGGCACATTCGGTCACTATAACTATCACCTAGTGACGCAGTTTTACAATCCTCACCTCCCTACACTCCCTACCAGTGTAGTAATCTATTCCCGGCTCGTACTGGCCTCAGAGACAATATATGTCTAGTGCTGGCAATGTCAGCATGTTTACTGGGTTATCCGTATAGTGTGCTCACTGTGCTTTTGTGCATCAAGGTTGTCACTGATGTTTGTGTGTAAATAATGGAGTGACAGTAATATGGTATGATGCATGTATATGTATGTATCAGAAATCAAGTAGCAGTTAAACCACAATTGTAATCAAGCATAGTAATTAAGCATTAATTAAATATTAATTAATTCGTACGGATACCTGGTTTGGTGAGGGTTGTCACATTCTCCCCCCGTTAAAGAAATTTCGTCCCGAAATTTTAGGCTCTGCTTCTAGTTGCAGGGGTCTTAGGAAATAAATGGGGGTATTTCTCCTTCATACGATCTTCACGTTCCCACGTGAATTCAGGTCCATGCCTTGCATTCCATCGAACTTTGACGAGTTTGACACTGCTCCTGCGCGTTTTGTTAACTTTCCAATCCGTGACCTCGACGGGTTCTTCAGTAAAGTGGAGCGTGTCGTCGATATGAACTTCGTCAGTAGGAATGATTACTGTTTCTTGTGTTGGACTCTTTCTCAAATTTGATACATGGAATGTATCGTGAACACCATTGAATTCAGCAGGTAGGTCCAACTTGTAGGCTACAAGCCCAATCCTTTGCAGGATTCTGAAAGGGCCAATATAACGCGGATTCAACTTCCCACGCTTCCCGAAGCGTGCCACACCCTTCCAGGGTGAAACCTTCAATAAAACCATATCCCCAACTTGAAATTCCAAAGGTTTCCTCTTTGGATCTGCATAAGCTTTCTGTCTGTCGCGAGCCGCCTCGATGCGCTTTCGAATCTGCGCAATCTTGTCTCTCGTCTCTTGGACTATTTCGGGACCAACAAGCTGCCTATCACCTGCATCAGCCCAGCATAGTGGTGATCGACACTTGCGTCCATAAAGCGCTTCAAATGGCGCGGCTCCAATACTGGTGTGGTAGCTGTTGTTGTACGAAAACTCGACCAATGGTAAATGATTATCCCAGCTACCACCTAGATCCATTACACATGCTCTCAGCATATCCTCCAATGTCTGAATAGTTCTTTCACTTTGGCCATCAGTTTGCGGGTGAAACGCAGTGCTCAGATTCAACTGTGAGCCAAAAGCTTCTTGGAAGGATTGCCAAATCCTTGATACAAATCTCCCATCTCTATCAGAGATAATCGAGAAAGGCACTCCATGACGTGCAACAATCTCTCGCATGTATATTTCTGCAAGTTTACTTGTGTTGTCCTTCTCCTTGATTGGCAAGAAATGTGCGGACTTTGTTAGGCGGTCAACTATCACCCAAATCATATCATGGCCTCTGGGCGTCCTTGGTAGCTTCGTTACGAAATCCATTGAAATCTGTTCCCATTTCCACTTGGGAATCTCGGGTTGTTGCAGAAGTCCTGAAGGCTTCTGGTATTCAGCTTTTACCTTGGCACACGTTAAACACTTGCTAGGATAAATAGCAACATCGCCTTTCATCCTAGGCCACCAATAATAATCCTTAAGATCTTGGTACATCTTATCCGCACCGGGATGAATTGAGTACCGTGATTTGTGAGCTTCATCAAAAATAACTTTTCTCAAACCACCAAACAGATGAACCCAAATTCGTTTCATGAAACATAACGTTCCTTCCTCGTTTGGCACTAATTGCTTCTCCATCCCACGGAGATACTCATCTTCAATATTCCTTTCTTTCAAAGCTTCTCTCTGCGCAGCACGAAGGCGTAGAGAAAGATCTGTCTGGACAATCATCTCCAAAGCCCTAATCCTTATGGGCTTGATCCTTTCCTTTCGACTCAGGGCATCAGCGACCATATTCACCTTCCCTGGGTGATACTTAATCTCGCAGTCATAATCATTCAAAAGCTCTACCCAGCGTCTTTGCCTCATGTTAAGCTCTTTCTGGTTGAATATGTGCTGTAAGCTCTTGTGATCCGTAAAGATTGTACACTTTGTACCATACAAATAATGTCTCCAGATTTTCAGCGCAAATACCACTACGCCTAGCTCCAAATCATGTGTGGTATAGTTCTTTTCATGAACTTTCAATTGGCATGAAGCGTAAGCTATAACTTTCTGGCGTTGCATCAGCACGCAACCCAATCCTTGACGCGAGGCGTCACAGTATACCACGAAATCATCAGTCCCTTCTGGTAGCGCTAAGATCGGCGCATTGCAAAGCTTGTCTTTCAGTAACTGGAATGCTTCTTCCTGTTTGATTCCCCAATCAAACTTCTTATCCTTCTGTGTGAGGAAGGTCAATGGTTGAGCGATCTTTGAAAAATCCTCAATAAATCTTCGATAGTAACCAGCCAAACCTAAGAACTGGCGAATCTCGGTCGGCGTCTTTGGAGTCTCCCAGCTCTTTATCGCCTCGATCTTTATGGGATCAACATGGATTCCATTTCCATTAACCACGTGTCCAAGAAACTGGACTTCGCGTAGCCAAAACTCGTACTTCGAGAACTTGGCGTACAACTTTTCCTTTTTCAGCAACTCCAAAATAGCTCTTAGATGTTGTTCGTGTTCACTCTTCGTCTTTGTATAAATCAAGATATCGTCTATGAACACAATCACAAACTTGTCCAAGTACGGCTTACAAACTCTATTCATCAAATCCATAAAAATAGCTGGCGCGTTTGTCAACCCAAACGGCATCACCAGAAACTCGTAGTGTCCATAGCGAGTTCTAAAAGTCGTCTTTAGGATACTTTCCTCCTGTATCCTAAGTTGATGGTATCCAGATCGAAGATCGATCTTTAAATAAAAGCTTGAGCCTTGCAGTTGGTCGAAAAGATCATCGATTCTCGGCAAAGGGTATCTGTTCTTGATAGTCAACTTGTTCAACTCCCGGTAATCAATGCACATACGGAAACTACCGTCTTTCTTCTTAACGAACAGTACTGGAGCTCCCCAAGGTGAGAAGCTTGGTCTGATGAATCCTTTATCCAATAGCTCCTGGAGTTGTGTCGACAACTCCTGCATCTCTGACGGCGCAAGTCTATAGGGTGCCTTGGCTACAGGCACGGCACCTGGAACCAAGTCAAGGTGGAACTCAACTTGCCTTTGAGGCGGTAATCCTGGCAAATCTTCTGGAAAGACTTCCGGATATTCCTTGATGACTGGAATGTCTTCAATCTTTGGTTCAGCAACTTCCTTATCCACGATGTGTGCCAAGAATGCAACACATCCTTTCTTCAAGCACTTTCTAGCTTTCAGACAGCTAATAATCCTCAGCGGCGTATCGTGCTTCTCTCCGTGCACTACGATTGTTTCTTCATCCGTCACAGGGATACGGATGGTCTTCTCATGGCAAACAATCTCGGCTTTGTTACTCGATAGCCAATCCATTCCCACTACCACATCAAAGCTTCCCAACTTGACAGGTAGTAAGTCTAGCATAAACTCATGCCCTCCTAGTTCAATCACGCATCCTCGGACAACCTCACTGGTCTCAACAAGTTTTCCATTTGCTAATTCGATGGAGTACGGAACGTCTAACTTACTAGGCGTCAATCCAAGTATATTCTTAAATTATAATGACACGAAACTATAATCCGCACCAGTATCAAACAAAACGGATGCAAAGCGTTGGTTTACGGGGAACGTACCAGTAACAACGTTGGGATCCTGGCGCGCTTCCCTTGCGCCAATGTTAAACACTCTTCCGCGGGCTTGATTCAATCCTGGGCAGTTCCTCTTAAAATGCCCAATGTCGCCACAGTTAAAACAACCAAGTTTTTGACCATTACCTCCTCCATTCCCCGCTTGATTGTTGTTTTGATTCGCGTCCCCAGCTTGATTTGCATTGATCCCTCGATTTCCATTACCTCCATTATTCCCTTGTACACGATTTCCATTGCCACCTCGATTATTGTTCCGATTACCAAAACCTCCTTGGCCTCCCCGGCCTGCACTAGCCCAGCAATTATCCTTCAGGTGGCCAACTTTTCCACAAGCTTCACATACTTTTGGCCCACATCGGCCAGAATGATGACGCTGGCAGGTGTTACACTTGGGATGAGTACTCATATAGCCTTTTCCTTTCTTCCCAGCACCGGTTGCAGCTTGGACCGGTGCGCTTGATTCTCCTTTCTTGCCAACACTGCTTGTACCCTGCTTGAAGTTCGAGAATTTCCTCTTATTCTCACCAGACGACTCTACGTGAGTCTCTTTCTTCTTTGGCTCAACATTCGAAAACTTGTTCAGGCGGATAGCTTCCTCAGTAAGAGCTACGCTCAGATCTATGGCCTCTGTGATAGTCGCAGGCTTGGAAGTAGTGACCATACTCATGATCTGTGGAGCTAAACCCCAGATAAATCGCTCGATTCGCTTGAATTCCGGTGTGACCATGTACGGCACAATGTGGGATAAATCATGAAATCTTTGGACGTATTCTGCAATCTTGGGACCATCCATCCTTAAATGCCAGAACTCAGTCTCCAACCTTTGTATCTCAGCACGAGAGCAATACTTTCTTCGCATCAACTCTTTTAACTCAGCCCAGGTCAACGCGTAAGCAGCGGCTTCACCAAGAGTTTGCACTTGTAAGTTCCACCAGGACAGGGCTCCGTCCAAAAATAGCCCAGAAATGTAAGTCACTTGTTGGTCTGGAGCGCACTTGCTCATTCGTAGAACAGACTCCGTCTTTTCGGCCCATCTTACAAAAGCAACAGCACCTCCGGTGCCGTCAAAGTTCACAGGCTTGCAGTCTAGGAACTGCTTGTAAGTGCACCCTGCACATACGTTAGGATATACAAATGGTATTAGCGGACGTGCTATACATATCCAAATGTATTGTAATACGTCCCAAACGACTTAACATTACCATGTGGTGGATTGTTATTGCCGTTATTGTTCGAATTGCTTCCGCTGGTTCCTCCTTGTGAGGCTGCATACTGCGCTATGGCGGCAGCAATGATTCCTTGAACTTCTGCCTCGGTGTTAGGCATGCGCGGATCGCGTTTCGGTGGCATCTTCTAAAAGATGTTTTACGTAGGTCAGGTCATAGTAAGTAAAGTGTACGTATGTATTCAACAATATCAACACATAATATCTCATGTTATAAATAAATCAACCACATAACATCTCATGTTATAGAACATAAACAATCAATAATCAACCCAACATATAATGAGAATACTGCGATTGCGCTGTCATAAATCAAGACCACAATGTAAGGTTTACAAGTTCATAACTGTATCATACATCATCAGTGACTAAGGGCCACATCGCCCTAGTTCAACTATCTAGTCAGTGACAACAGCAACAAATATACAAATCACCAAAAGTCACAATCATCAAAATGTGGTCTCCAAAAGCTGTGTAGTCTGCATAATCGCGGTCGTCTCACCAAAAGTCTACCTGCGTCGAATCAAAATGGCCTATGCTGATGGCGGCGGAGGAAGGGGAAAACGAGAAAAGAGTAAACGTCGCATATGAAGCCACTCCTCCTCCATAGCGCGATGAGCGCGCAATAAGTATGCTATCTGCTGCTCAGGAGTCCAAAAGCGAGCGGCAGAATCGGGGGACAGTGGGCGTGGAGGGTGCGGTACTGCAAATGGTGCCTGACAATGACAAGGTGGGTGTGGAGCTGACTCCAAAACCTGAATACGACGCGTCAATGCGTCCTGCTGTATCATCAAAGAAACGAGGGTGTCCTCAGTAGAAGACCCAACGTGGTATGGGTGGTAAGGATCCGACAGTGGCATGATGGGGGGCGTAGTCCAAAGGAACGACTCACTAGATGGAGCGAAGGATGGTACAGTAAACGGTGCAATAGTGGGAACAACAGTGGGATGAGAAATCTGAGGTACAAACTGGTCTCCTCCTGACACGAAAGGTGTATGACCAAACGGATGACGTGACAAACCCTCCCCAGGACGTGGTAGAGGAATGTCCTGGAGATAAGTGATCGTGAGATCTGTGCGATGAGTATCTGTGGTGTGTGGGGGAATCAGAGGAACATCAATGGGAGCTGAAACAGGGGCTACAGGTGGTGTAACTGGTATCACGAAAGGTGGGTAATCATCGTCATCATCTATCCACCCATTGTGGGTGTGAGCGTATCGTGGATCAATGTGGGTCGCAAAAGGTGCGCGGTCGAACATCACCGGCATAGGGTCTGGAAGTGGGGCGACAACAGGATCCTCTACCATCAGTGGAGCATCAATATGAACATCAACAGCATGATCATCCACCAACTGTGGAATAGCAACAGGATGATCATCAACAGGTATATCATCAACCAAAGGAGCAACAGCAGGTGCATCGGCATGAACAGGGTCATGCTCCAATGCGGGGTCAGGAGCAACGCCTGGCTCAGGGGCCACGACCGGCTCCGGATCTACAAACTCCATATCAAAATCAGCTGGATCAGCAACCAAGGGATCGACAGGGGCTACAGGATCCTCCAGGGGCTGGTCTAAGTGTATGAACTCAATATCCTGGTCAGGATCAAAACCAGTGGGAAACATAGGATCATCATCAACATCGTGATCAAACTCAAAGCTGTGTGCGGGAATTGGTGCAGCTGATGACGCCATATCAGGGTCGGCATCGTGTGAGTGGTGCTGCACTCCCTGTGTGTGCGAAGGTGTAGACGCCACAGACTCAAATGAGTCTGGGACGGGTGAATGAGCATGAGCCTCCTCTGCAGGAGCGTCAGCAATGAGTAGGATATCATCAGCAGCAATAGGGGCCTCGCCCTCAAGGTCATCCTCCAGTGGGTCCTCCTCAAACAAATCGACGTCATCGTCGGAAACATCATCAAGTGGCATATCAACAACCGGATAAGCAGCAAGGGGTATAGGAGCAGGGATCACCACGAGTGGTAAATCCCCAGCGATATGGCCATCAGCAGGCTCGGCTATGACGTCAGGCAGCGCAAAGGGCTGGAAGTCGTCATCATCTGTGCTGGTAGTATCGGAAGTGTACACCTCGTGCTCCGATGAAACTATGTCATCTGATACTATCGCCATAGGGTCCAGAGTATCGGAAACTCCAGTGTCTGATGAAGAAGGCATGATGTCTGTAACACAAACACACACACGTACAAACAATCAATCATATAATCATATAAACATGTTAGTCACCAATAAGCAAACAAGTAATCATCTTAGTCTACCCTAGACTATCCTCTCAGTCTCCCCGACTGAACTTCCTAGTCCCACTAGACTACTCTCTCAGTCTCTCAGACTGATCCTCCTAGTCCCACTAGACTACTCCCTCAGCCTCTCAGACTGAGCCTCCTAGTCCCACTAGACTACTCCCTCAGCCTCTCAGACTGAGCCACCTAGTCCCACTAGACTACTCCCTCAGCCTCTCAGACTGAGCCATAACTAACAAATAAAATGTGCTCACTCTTTTGTTTGGGAAATGTTTTGTGACCTGGATCTGGACGTAGTGTATGCATTGTAAAAATGTTTTCGTGAGAGCCCTAGTGATCATAGTCTAGACTCGAGAAGGAATCCTAGTTCGCTATGATCAAAGCTCTGATACCAAGCTGTCACACCCTGGCTTTGCGGAAGCGTGGGTTTATTTTGTGTGACTTCTTAATACCATAGCTTAATCACAACAAAGCTATATGAAAGTAAAACCATGATGATCATCCATTACTTCAAGTTTTAAAAGTAAAATACGACAACATTGTTTTAGAGTTGACACATGCAACGAGTTTACAACACAACATAATAAAAACCTTGTTCATAAGACACAACCACAAACATGAAATAAACATAGTTTAAGACTTGTGACTCGTCCAGGTAAAACTCACAATCCCTAAACTTGGATGACACCATTCTTCTACGCAGCGTAATGATAGTGCATACCTTGCCAGATCCCTAATTCCCTGAAATACATGTAAGTTGAAAAGTCAACATAAAGTTGAGCGAGTTCATGTGAAAGTGAGTATGTAAAACCTTTGTAAGTATAAAATCCCTGGTATGTAGCAAATAAGGAAATAAAGAGATCACCGATGGTTTGCAAGGCCATTGATATGTGTGAAGTGCAGTAGGAAGACTCAAACCTAGCAGATTTTTGCGTCGGGCTCAAAGTCACCCCGAGGTCCGTTCTGTTGGGCCTGGAGTTGGGCTCGCTACACCCAGATAGATCTACCGCTAATGACCCTCGGTCCTACAATGAGGATTAATGGCCTCCAGTTCCCGCCTACCCACTCACATGATCTAAGTAGTAACCCTCCTTACGCTAACCATACCATGTAAAAAGTATTCGTAATCATAGTAACATGTATTTCACCCCCGAAGTATAAAAACTGAAAACAGTTAAGAGAAAAGGGGGATATGAACTCACTGAAGTGCGTCTCGAAATAGTAAATCCCAAATCAACCTGCTGCGTGACGACCTACACGTACTAACTTCTATTAGACGGACGGCCGTGCCTTGGCTTAAGGTTTAACGTTTTTGGGAAATAGTTAGGCAACTATTTCGTATTTCCACTTCTTAATTATCTAATAATTATATTCCTTCCCAAGGATGGGGGTTTTAATACATGTGCGTTTTTGTAATTCCAAAAATATATTATTAAGTCTCACTTAATAGAATATATTTTTATTCATTTGTCTAAAATATTCTATCTCCAAAATATACATATTTTTCCCAAAAATATTATATTTTATTCCATACGATTTCCAAAATAATACTTTTATCAAAATACGCATTTAAGAGTATTTTTCCGAAAATACATAAGTTACATTTAAAGTTCGGGTGGTAATAATAATACCGGTGTAACTTAGATATTTATTTGTGAAGGCGTTGGTATTATTTTGGAGTCGTTACTTTTTAGTGTATACGAGTTATATTATTTTTACCCTAAAAATAATATGTGTAGTTCACAAAATAATCATAAAAGCACACAAGCGTTTTACTATGAAATATATATTCTAAATATATATTTAACAAGTTTTATTTACGAAAATCCACCTCTGAATACTTGGTTATTTTATAATAAAAATCATGGCGAAGTTTGTTTGGAAAACAAGTCAAAAATATATTTATAAACACTTGTCACCAAAAATATTCTAAGTGTTATTTTCTGGAAAAATTTCGCCAGAGTTTCCTCTGTAACTGGAGGTGTCCACGCTTACAAGCGTATCATTTTCTAAAAATCATTCAAATCAACCAACAATTTACTAAACAATGTTACACTAGTCAAGTGCCAAAAACAATGCATTTTTTCATGACAACATAAACTTGGCGTTTCATAAAAACGCGTAGTAATTTAGTGGTGTGTTTAGTGGGTTTAGTCACCCTCCAAAGTGTGCTTATTTTTGTAAAACTCTCGTTCCCGTGATTTTTAGATGTTCACAACTTGTGAACTTATTTTACAAAAATATCCATTTACAACTTTTTCATGTCTTACAAGTTTACATATACATATTTCTTCTAAAAATAGTGTAAAAATCATGACTTTTCAAAAAACCCGTCTTTTAACTTGGTTTGTCTAGAAAAATCATTTGTAAATGTCGGGTCCATAAGACCATCTACTCACATAGTTTATTTTTCTTTCAAGAACTCATTTTGTTACCAGGTTTATGTGAAACATGGAGGTGATTCTTTTATGTAAAACATTTATCACCTCCGAACTTGTTAACATAAGTTTTTAATCTTATTTTAACAAGTTTAACTATGATGTTAAACACCCTATTACTAGTAATCCTCAAATAAATAATAACAACACCAAACAACTTTATTTTAACAAGAGTTCATCTTATTTCATCTTTATATTAGCTTTTATGTTCAAGTTGTGTTCATGATCTTTTTAGTGTTCTTGTGGTTACATGACAACATAGCTATTAACCACCATAAATATAAAATAAAAGATGATCAAAGAGACTTACTACTAACTTTGAAGCTAGGGAAGAAACACGAGAGGAAAACGGGTGGATAAAGGCAAACTAGAGAGGTCCTTGACGATCCGTGAGCTCCACACCCTCTAAACCACCTTGTATCACCTTGAATGAAGCTTGGATTGTATATAAAAAAAAAAGAAAATGGTTGGTGGTGTGCTTGATGTTCGGCCGTAGCTTTCTTTTATGGGGAAAAAGAGAGTTGTAGTGGTGAGATGCTTAGGATAATGAGTATACTTATAATTCAAACTCTAATACCCAATGGTTAATATGCTTCACATAGTACAAACAAATATCACTAACACCAAGAAGAGATTGCATGGGAACTAAGGAAAATTTTCAAAGAAAAAGTCTTGTGGTTGAGATAAAAAAATCGTATGGTGGGGGGGCCACATAAGGATCGATTTCATGCAAGGGGGGGGGGGGGGGGGGGGGGTTAAATTGTAAAGTTATTTGGTAACTAGGTCCTTAGATGAAGGTGCTAAGTGTAAATGTTTAAGGTGGTGTAAGTACTAGGATCTTTTACACAATCCCAAGGATAATTTGCATGGGACTTGATGGATTCTTTTTGGTTGCATCCTGGGAATTCGTAAGTTGAGAAGAGGGAAAGCATGTGTGCCGCCATTTTCATGGGGGGGGGGGGGGGGTTAAGTGTATTATTTGGGGGTAAATAAGTTAAATAGTGGGGGTTTAATGTTATGTCTAGTGTTCAGTGTGTACCGGGTATTGTGTAAGGTGTTATAGTGCTCGGGGACCATAACTAGCCCAGAAAAAAAATAAAACAATGTGTTTGACAATATTTTTATGTTCCGGGTAAAGTCCGGTTGTTCGGTTGGATATCAATCCGTTAAAGTGCTAAATAAGCATTTAAAGTGTCTTTAATATTATTTTTAGTGACACAATGAATTCCCCGACACTTTGGAAAGTGTCTAGTATTATTTTCCCATGTTTTTGCACTTTACTAGTTATATTAAATGCTGAATTTTTGTGATAAAGTGCAGGATTTTGTACTTAAAGTACGTTTTAGGCACATCCGGTCACTATAACTATCACCTAGTGACGCAGTTTTACAATCCTCACCTCCCTACACTCCCTACCAGTGTAGTAATCTATTCCCGGCTCGTACTGGTCTCAGAGACAATATCTGTCTAGTGCTGGCAATGTCAGCATGTTTACTGGGTTATCCGTATAGTGTGCTCACTGTGCTTTTGTGCATCAAGGTTGTCACTGATGTTTGTGTGTAAATAATGGAGTGACAGTAATATGGTATGATGCATGTATATGTATGTATCAGAAATCAAGTAGCAGTTAAACCACAATTGTAATCAAGCACAGTAATTAAGCATTAATTAAATATTAATTAATTCGTACGGATACCTGGTTTGGTGAGGGTTGTCACATGTGAGTCGTCTCGGGATCCAAGATTGATCGTAAGAGTTCTTGACAATCAAAGGCTATGTTTGCCTAAGTCTCTTACATCACTTGGTGAAGACAAGTGTCCTAGTGTAATACTTTTTATTTTTAATCTTTTTGCACTTTTTACTTGGTTATGTATTAATGACTTTAATAACTAGTTTCTTATGTTGAAGGTGATTCTTCCTTATCGTTTGTCCGTGGTGTCTTGGCATTATTTTACTGTCTATATAAAATAAAAGATTTTCACCATTCATATCTCCACGGTCTATATGGAGGTATGTTGGCTACCTGGTCGGGGGGTTAAGGGAACGGTTTGGTAAGAGTCTTGCCTCGTTCAGTGTATAGATCCTGCAAGGACCTGGGTCAAATTTAGTAGGACCTCCTTCAATACCCGCCGGTATTGGATGGCGGGGGTCCAAACTCTTTGATCCCCTCATATGTAAGCTACTATTAATACTTTAACTCGGCTACTTAGGACTGTATCCCTGCTGACTCAGACTACTTAGCCGAGGGTAACGTCACCTTCAAAAGAGGGGCCTACCACAATACGCATTAATAACTTAATTAATTATCTTTCAATAATCCGGCCCTTTAGGATTGTATCCTTGCTGACTCAAACTACTAGGTTGAGGGTAACGTCACCTTCAAAAGAGGGGCCTACTACAATAACTAAGATAATCTCTTAAATAGTGCAAAAGTGCGGAAATAATCAAAGGTTACACTAAACACGAGTCGGAGCCAAGTGATTCATCTTGTCTATCTGTTTTAATTTTATTTTTATTTTTCAGCATTTTAGTTAGTTTTTATTTTTCTAGTTTAAAAACTTTTTTTTCTAAACTTTTGATTTGATTAGACGTTGAGGATAAAACCGGTACTAAAAGCTCTTGTGTCCTTAGACGACCTCGGTATCTTGCCAACACTATACTACGCTCACGATGGGTGCACTTGCCCATATGTGTGTTTGGTGTTAGTAAAAATATCGTGTTTTATAAATTTAAAACTTGACTAACGTGTAAAAAGGGCTTAAAATATACTTAAATCCATATCACACTTTACGCACATCATTAACTATGACTTATGTTCTCTTTTGTGATCTAAGACTTATGTTTAGTATGACTGATGTTCTATTTTGATGACTAAGACTTATGCTTGATGTTTGATGTTAATGATAAATATGGTTGATGTATAATATGGTTAGTAGTTGTCATAAATGATGTACAGGTATGTTGGTTGGCTGAACATTCAATGGTTGTGTAACCATTTAATACCAGTTTACAATTGCACTTCATTTCAAATGGAACAGGTTTGGTGGTTGGGTAACCCATTACATTTGCATTCATTTCAACAAATACCATTACACCACTTTTAATACCAAATTACATTCATTTCAACATATACCATTACATTACATTAATACCAGATTACATTTGCATTCATTTCAACAACTACCACAAAAGAAAACCTACATACATTAACGCTTAAAAAACAGTACAACAAGCACAAAAAAACCCAGCTAATCTTCAAATACTTCTTCAACCTCCTGGCTTCTTCAACCTGACCACGAAGTTGTTCTTCAAGTACATTTCTTCCAGTATATAGACCCATCGTTTTTCCGTAGCCTTAAGAGGGGCGAAAGTAAAAAATAATCCATATCTCTCCCTCGAATGCTCTCAACCGGATCTTCTAGGAGAAATGCTTCTTGATGAACTATTTCAATTGGAAGATCTAATTCTTAATTGGGTTAAAAGAACTTGGGATAGATTTCAATAATCTATCTCAAGACGATAACCAAGAAGAGTTTGTTGGGATCGCATTCAAACAACTTCGTTGTTCCCCAACGATACCTCTAACTCTAGTGAGGACTCGAGCGATAGTCGTCCCTGTGTCGATTATGCCGTGAAGGGACTCCCCATCGACTTCGTTCGATGCATACATAGACCCTGAGCGATTCGGCATACACCTTCTTTAACGAGAGCCCGGGAAAGGGTTGGACTTGTCCACCTACATATAGCATAGGAATCACCCTCACCGACAACCTCTTGCGTTCTCGTCTTAATCTAGAGCAATTAAGGTATCTTAGGCACTTTGGAGTTGTTCCATCCAGTAAGGAACCGCCCGATCCGGAAAAGTTCCTTAAAAAATAGACCAAACTTCATAAACAGCCTTTCGACACGGGGTCGTGCCAGGTCAACACGCCCCCGTGTCCACCAAAAGATTCCTTTCTGACTTTTTATCAGAATACGGACAAAATGTGTCAGGATCTTGCCTGCACACGGGGCCGTGTTCAGCATGCTGTCGTTTTTCTATAAATGCAGCCAAGAATCCTGCATATTTGGACCATCCAGGGACAGAGATTTTGAAAGGATCTTCTCACCTACCATCCTAAGTATTTTCTAAAAGAAGGTTCCAACAACCATCTTATCCTTTTCCTCTTTTATCCATTGCCTTCTTCTTCATCTTTCTTGTCTCAATACCTCCATTGAAGCTTGTTCTCAAGCTTTATTGTGTTGATTATTAGATTTTTGTCCAAGGAATCTTGTTAAAAATAAGTTGTGCAACATTGTTTTAAGTTATTTATGTTCAAAAATGCTTCATAAGTTGGAAAAATAATTTAAAACTCCAATATTCTTTGTTCCAAAAATCTGCAGAAAGGTGAACACGGGGGCCGTGCTCATTGAGCACGGGGCCGTGTCCCGATGTACTGTTTCATTAAAATGAACTATTTTTTGTTTGTTTTCGTAGAATGTCTAGTCAAAACAGTGGAACTTCTTCTGCGCACTCCAGAAACAGTCAAAGGGAGAGAAGGTCATCAATCGAAGCAACTCTCGTACGTTAGGTAATGGCATTACGTGAAGCTCTTGATGAGATGACTTCGGTAGAGGAGGTCCTAATAGACCGTATAAATTATCTTACGGTTGGGGTTGGGAGAAACAGTTTTTCAAGAAATAAAACCTCTTTGCACCAGAGGTTAAACATTCTTGTAACACCTCCCATGGAACCAATCCTCCCTCAAGAGGATTGGAACCTAACACTTGGAATCAACAATCCTACCGGTTGGGACGACATTTCCAGCGGAACCTCCTCTTGAAAGAACTACAAGAAGTCCCGGTGGAGGTTGCAACCCCTCAAACCCAATGCCAATGAGCCCGCCTTTCTTCTCCCTAGGGAGATAGAAGAGTGACTCGCCGACGTGTGAGGGACCCATGCCTGGAGAAAGAAGTTTTTTTTAAGCCGCATCTAACCGAGGGAATTATTTTTTCAGAAATTTTTGCTAATATAATAAGTAGTAGGCTAGAAATTCTTGGTTTAGATTTCTTGTGTTTCTTTGACCTAATTATCTAGAATTTTAACTTTTTAGGATTTATTATGTAATTCTCTCTATGACTTAATGAATGATGGTTTTAGCTAATTTGGTGTTTGGATGATGTTGTAATAGATAAAACACACTCAGGATGGTTAAGGATAACAAGGGAAATTTGGACCAGCACCCCATGCACAAAAAACAGGGGCCATCCGACAAAATCTTCTTCACTACAGCAAGTTTCAGCACGGGGCCGTGGCCCGCCCAACACGGCCCCGTGCTGCACAGTCTGCAGAAAATGCCAAGTTCAGGTAAAACTGGACACGGGCCGTGTTCACCCAACACGCCCCCGTGTCCAGGCTTCTGTTTCTTTTTACAACTTTTTGTTACTGGCAACTGAACACGGGGCCGTGCCCGGACACCCACGGGGCTGTGTCCAGACGCCCAAGTAACATAAAATTTTGCTTTTTCACACCTTTTTACACATTCAATCAACCTAAAAACTTACTTTTGGGGACACATTGAGGACAATGTGTAATTTAAGTGTGGGGGGGAATGCTAAAACTTTGAATCTTGCAAGTCCTAATTACAAGCCTTACACAAAACTCTATTGGAAACCGCTAATCACCCCAAATTTTTTTTTTCAAAAAAATTTTCATTTTTTAACTTGTCTAGGTTTAACTTGGGAATTTCAAGTTCTAAAAAGGTTATATTTTTACAAATTTACAACCGATAGCGTCGTGATAAAAAGAACCAACATAAGAAAATTATGAAAAGGCATGACAAGTTTAGTTAAAAATTTGATTATATATACTTGATCACATAAAAACCCATTCCCACAAAAGTGAGTTTTGAGCCTTTATTGAGCATACAAATACATATCTTTAAATTAAATGCTCATTTTTTCGTTTCTTGTGTGAATAGCCGCTTGGTTCTTACAACTCTAGAACTTGCCACGACGATACATTCCCGGTCCTTACCAACTTAAACCCGAGTAAGTAAATGATGGAGGCATTAGGGACTAACCCTTTTTTATTTCTACACAATTATTTTTTTTTACCACCTACCCAAAATCCCCCTAGTTAACCCCCTTTGAGCCTAAAACCTTTTCATTTCTTAACCCAAACCAAACACCCTTTCACCCACCAAAACCTTTTTATTTTTAACCCTTTGTTTTTAGTAACAAGCTCGGTTTTTTTCTTATGACTTTTAAAAAAAAATGTTGATGATGAAGCAAAAGAAATAAATAAGCAAGTTCATCAAAAACAATTTTGTTTGAATAATAGCTTCATCAAAATAAAAAGTGCAAAAAATAAAAAGTCTTACGAAAACCGATGCCTTTTACGCTTTTAGCCCTTTTCTACTAACCACTAACCCAACCACCTACCTTTAACCCAAGCCTAACCCTTCACCCAAAAGTCCTCTTGATATTTACAAAGGTTTATAGTTAAAAAGGAGGAGGATTGATTGCTTGGCAAGCCTATGGGTAGGAGTAAGTTCCATGCCGCTCTCGAGTGATTCACTAAAATACATCTTCGGCCGAGTGTTGAGTGATCCCCCGTGAGGTATGTGAACTTGTTTATAAATGGAATTTTAAAGAGGCATGTTATGCCCTAATAAGTAATTTTATTTTATGAAAAGTTTTAAATAAATCACGACGAATAGGATTGTAAATAAATAGAAAATAAAACTTGATAAAGAATCTTGGAAATCCCGACACTCTATGACAAGCCCAAAAAACCTTCTCTTCTACCTATTCCATTTGGGAGTGTAAAGCCACATTATAAAGAGTTTTGCTTGAGGACAAGCAAAGATTCAAGTGTGGGGGGTATTTGATGTGCACAAAATGCAACATATAAATTACATCAATTGTGGGCATAAAACTAACCCTTTTTTTAGTACTAATGTTGGAAAAGTGTGTTTTTTGTCTTCCTTTTGTATTTTCAGGATTAAATGAGCTCAAATTAACAAAATAAGCAAAAAGGCAGCTAAATCTAACATAAATACAAGAAAAGGAACAAACGTGGCATTGCCCGACCTCCCCGACAGCATCTTCCCAAGAAAAACAAGAGAACAGAAGGCTGAACACGCCCCCGTGCTCAGTGAACACGGGGGGGCGTGCCCAAAGTGCCAGCATAAAAAGACAAAGCTATAGAAGCTTCTATCGCCCACCACGGGGCCGTGCTCAGCGAACACGGGGCCGTGGTCAACTATAAGATTCGCAGAATCCAGGCAAATCTTGATAGTACAGATATGCTTCTGCACACGAGGGCGTGCCCAGCGGACACGGGGGTGTGGTCAACTAATGCAGACAAAACTGCAATTAATGAAGGACAGAGAAGAGGGATAGACACGGGGGCCGTGCCCAATGGGACACGGGGCCGTGCCCGAGATACTGTTCAGGCTATAAATAGGGGTGCTTGGCTCATTTGCAAACCATCCCTTGGCACACCACCTCTCTCACACTTCACCCACCACACAAACACCATCATCCACCACCATTATCCATTGTCCATCATAGAGTGTGTGAGTCGTCTCGGGATCCAAGATTGATCGTAAGAGTTCTTGACAATCAAAGGCCATGGTTTGCCTAAGTCTCTTACATCACTTGGTGAAGACAAGTGTCTAGTGTAATATTTTTTATTTTTAATCTTTTCGCACTTTTTACTTGGTTATGTATTAATGACTTTAATAACTAGTTTCTTATGTTGAAGGTGATTCTTCCTTATCGTTTGTCCGTGGTGTCTTGGCATTATTTTATTTGTCTATATAAAAATAAAAGATTTTTCACCATTCATATCTTCACGGTCTATATGGAGGTATGTTGGCTACCTGGTCGGGGGTTAAGGGAAACGATTTGGTAAGAGTCTTGCCTTGTTCAGTGTATAGGATCCTGCAAGGACCTGGGTCCAAATTTAGTAGGATCTCCTTTAATACCCACCGGTATTGGATGGCGGGGGGTCCAAACTCTTTGATCCCCTCATATGTAAGCTACTATTAATACTTTAACCCGGCTACTTAGGACTGTATCCCTGCTGACTCAGACTACTTAGCCGAGGGTAACGTCACCTTCAAAAGAGAGGCCTACCACAATACGTATTAATAACTTAATTAATTATTCTTTCAATAATCCGACCCTTTAGAATTGTATCCTTGCTGACTCAAACTACTGGGTTGAGGGTAACGTCACCTTTTAAAAGAGGGACCTACTACAATAACAAAGATAATCTCTTAAATAGTGCAAAAGTGCGGAAATAATCAAAGGTTACACTAAACACGAGTCCGGAGCTAAGTGATTCATCTTGTCTATCTGTTTTTATTTTTATTTTTATTTTTAATTTTTCAGCATTTTAGTTAGTTTTTTATTTTTCTAGTTTAAAAACTTTTTTTTTCTAAACTTTTTGATTTGATTAGACATTGAGGATAAAACCGGTACTAATAGTTCTTGTGTCATTGGACGACCTCGGATGCACTTGCCCATATGTGTGTTTGGTGTTAGTAAAATATCGTGTTTTATAAATTTAAAACTTGACTAACGTGTAAAAAGGGCTTAAAATATACTTAAATCCATATCACACTTTACGCACATCATTAACTTTGAGTTATGTTCTCTTTTGTGATCTAAGACTTATGTTTAGTATGACT